>JAQJVK010000021.1:9187605-10387605 GCA_035578135.1 Flexamia atlantica | reverse complement strand
TTATAACCGACAGCTGTTCACCACAACAAAGAATCATCTGGCTGCAACGCGATAGGCCTACAACACAACAGGTGCTCTGACGAACTGAGACATTCCATAACTTTGACCGACTGCAAAAACCAAAATATCACTCCAGCAACTTACAATTATACTTAGATCGGTAGAGGATTTCTTCCTCTTCATTTCTGTATTTTTCTTTGTTTTCAATTCCATCTACAAGCAGAATAATAAATACTTATCCAAACGACTAAAAAAGTTGTTTGGCCCTACAGAAAACTCTTACTAACTTAGTTTGCCGTGTCTTTGTAAAAAAATCACAGCTGGTAAACTAATGACGCTAGACTAAATTTTTCAAGTGTAGAGAAAGAAAGAATGAATTGAGTGATACCACCCTCTAGCTTCTACGACGAAAAATAAAGCTTCCACGAATTTTACAAAATGGCCCATTTTGCCTCCACTGCTCGCTCGGCAGTGCCGCGGAACGGAAAGCTCAAATTTTCAATATATTTATCTCACTATCTTGCGGTTATAGTAAACATAAATGAGTATATTATATATGGAAATTGAAGGTAATTTCATTATCTTTCCAATGGTTTAATTGTCTTTGTGATTACTGCAATTTAACAGTACGAAATATTGGTTAGAACAAAAGTCTGTAGCAAACGACTATAAAAGTTGTTTGGCCACCATCTTACCGTAACCTAACGACTAAAAAAGTCGTTTGGCCGTTCTAGGTTTAAGTTCATTTTTAATTGTTTAAAGAAACAAAAAAATTCCAACAAAGTATCTGTAGTAGAAAAAAAGTTACATAAAAAATAATTTTTATTTTTCAATTTACCGAAAACTCATTTTTGTGATATGTGCCCTTCTTCCGGCAATGTCCTCAATTTATTTCAAAATCTTTTAAATCTACACTTACTGTACAGATTTATTAAGACATTTCTGTTATCCGTCTATTCTCTTAACCGTCACACTCTCGGTCCCAAAGGTGACGGTTAACAGAGGTTCCACTGTACCTACTGTAAGCTGAACAAGAGGATATTTTAACTCAAGGGCCCACCTCAATGAATCGCTTAAAGCCGGCTCCACACATGCGTCATTCGGCATGCAGCGAGCAGCGATTCGCCGAATCACGAGTAGTGTGGATGGGTGTTTCTATATTTGGCAAACAGCAAACATTGGTGCTTGTTCATTGTAGGTCCTATAGAGAGACAAATAGTTCGCCGAACGTCAAACATTCGGTGCATGCCGAATGACGCATGTGTGGAGCCGGCTTAAGATTCTTTCTCTAGGATGCAAACTACCATGCAGATCAATGACACTTCATTGCAGTGAAATTTAACAGTTAGTTGTGTTTACTGTTGCTTATCACAAGACAACTTCCGTATATTTATTGGTCATCCGTAAAACAAGATCCTGTATATGGCAGTAAAAACCAAGTACCTACTGTACACCTTGTGCTTGTGCGAGAACAATTGGATTGACACAGAGACACCACACGCTGCAAAAACTGGGGCAAAAATCAAGCTCTTCGAGCATGGAACCGGCTATTATTACGAACTTGTCAGAAGCGAAGAGATTGTACAGCATTAGATGTGCTTGTTTGATAGCTGATGGCGACAGCAGTATGTATAAAATAATTTGTGAAACACAGCTGTACAAATCAATAACTGTTGAGAAGATTGAATATAAAATCACCTACTGCAAAATTTTTGTACGAGGAATTGCTAGGACATCTACCCACAGTAAGAACACAATGTACCTCAGGAAGAAGATTGGCGAAAACATCCTCCAATGCAGAGTAGCTGTCTCAAAGCGTCCGAGCACTGGCTTAGTCAAGACATCAACGATTCCGAGCAAATTAAACAATTGAGATTGGACATATTAAACAATATTAATTCATGTTTTCAGTTAACACAAAAATTGTATATCGCGAGGATTTTTTTGTTAACTTCAGCCAGAAACATCAACTTCCCATAATAACCTGGTTACTACCCTTATCGACTCCAGCTTGTACAGCAAGTTTCTGTCGTGGTTCGCAATCTTAGCAGACACTGCCACAGCCTCATCACAAATGTCATTAGCACCACCCATTTAAGACAATAGCCTACTACATATATTTTTTTTACAGATTAAAGATGCCACCACCGCCGAAGAGGAGACCAAGGTTCCAATGCTCAGAGCAACAAATGCAGTTGGCAATCATCGCTGTGAATCGAGGGGAAAACACATTCACCGTCAGCAAGCGTTTTAATGTACCAAGGTCGACGCTGGAAGACAAGGGCAAACCGTCCCTTTAGGATGGAAGATGGGGCCTTCACCTGTTTTTGGAGAACAGGCTGAAGAAATGATTGTGAACTGAGTAAACACACTTTGCCGTTGGAGGGTTTCCCGTATTGAAATATGATTTGTCAAGTCTGTGGAACAAATAATAAAAAATTTAACCATCCCCAAAAATTCCACAAATGGAATCCCAGGGAGGAAATGATTGTATTTACTCTTAAAGACACACTTCAATTGCAGAAAGAACGGTAAAGAAATGTTAGAGCAAAGTTAGAGCAAATGTTATTGAAGGTAACATAAGAAAACGGTTTTCTGAAGTCGAAGGATTTTTGAAAGCAGAGGGCTTAAAATCAGTGCTTTCATATCCATAAGACTCTTCAATGCCGATGAAAGTGCCTTCATGCTTTGTCCTAAATCCGAAAAGGTCCTAGGGATTAAAGGCCAAAAAAATTATGCTGAAATAGTTACTGGATCTGAGAAAGAGTCTCTTACTGTTTTGATGAATGTTAGTGATGACGGTGCTATTGCACCAACAAATATATTCCCAGGTCAAAGATTGCCCCAAGGGCTTAGAGTTACTGTGCCAGAAGACTCGTCAGTAGCCAGATCTAAAAAGGGATGGATGACAGCAGAAGTTTTTTTTTATGAATATGTTGTCAGACATATTTTATAAATGGTTGCTGGATGACAAAATTGAGCAGCCCATTGTTTTATTCCTAGATGGCCACTCATCGCACATAAAATACCATCTGAGTAAGTCCTGCAATGAACACCAGATTTTGATTTGGATGTTTGCGGACATTTGCCATCACTGATTGGTAAAAAACAAGTTTCACGACGTTTCGGGATCTGGAATCTGATTCAGTCTTCAGATGGAACAAAACCTAGAACATAACAAGATTAGTAACACAAAGCCAGGATAACCCGGACAAAAAACACAGCTAAAATAGAGAACTGTAAAAGCAGTCACAAAAACACTATGCTGAAAAGAAAAACAAGCACACAAAATAACACAGAAATCACAAGTATCACAAATCACCCAATCAGAGCTGAGCTGAGACACCAACTCGCTCAGAGCAGCTCAACACAAGGGGGGTTTGACTTAGTCTCAGCTCAGCTCTGATTGGATGTGGACGTACTAAAAAAATATACGTCTACTAAATATAAGTATGTAAAATTGTAAATCTGATTGAGGATGTTTAGTAATAGAACTGAATTACGAGTGGTTAACTTTAGGTTTGCAAACACACATTGCTAAAAAAGTGTTGTCGAGCTTTTTATAACTGAACATATTGGACAAAACTATTTGAAACGAATTTCATCACTTGAATTTCAACAAAATTCCAGTACCCAATAAAAAATCCATGTTTAATTCAAGTATTTCCAAGATTTCCAGTATCAGTAGACACCCTGTGCAAAAACACTTCATGACCATGTTTCTTCGAGAAGCTTTTTACGTGTTTAAAGAACAACACAAAGAGATTAAAATTGTTTTCGCCAAATTTTGCAGATTAAGACCAATGTCTTGCTGCTCAAGGAAACACCATTAAAACAATGCAAATGTAAAATTCATTAAAATTTTATTTTAAAATTAAAATCTTTACAAGTGCAGAAGAGCAATGATTTTTGGAATACCGTTTTATGTGATAGCGATATTAATTCTTCTTGCTGGCAGAACAAATGTGAAAAGTGCTGTGGATGAAAACTATTGTCTCTTCCCGATAATCCAGATCTTCAAATAATGTGGAAAGAATGGGTGAAAAATTAAGAAGGTAGAAAGAATTAAACTAACAACTGTCAGATAAGATAGTGCTGGCAATATCTACGATAAGTTGATCGAAGACTTCCCAAAGATGCTGGCTCATGTAAATACGAAGCGTATTCAACATGATGACTTTGAATCAGATAAACGGAGTACTTCGAAGCGTATTTTACAAAAGGTAAGTTTTGCAATGTCGTTCAGTTGCGAGTACCAAAATGAGGTATAAAGTGCACTTTGGTCTCGCAAAAGCGTAATGTTATTTACCGCTGCATTTTTTACAATGTAAATGCAAAACTTACATCATTTGATTTTTTTAGCCTTGACACCTATTATAATTAATTATATTATTGAGGATTACCTTTCTTTGCCTTAGGTGCCACAAATTATCCAGTTTACTGCAGGACGCGTTTCACACTAATTACAGTGCATCTTCAGCTGCCCTAAAACTATTTATATTGCCACTCATAGGTGGTAGTCATGTCTTGTCTCTGCACTAAAATTATAATTAATAATACTTTAAATTTAAAACACAGGAACATTTACAGTTTTTACATTAAATACACATAAAAGACAATTTCCTGGCACGTCAGATGTTAACATCATAGCATCATGCAGAGTAGGCCTACAACTTGCATGATGTTAACATCTAACAGTGCCGGGAAATTAAGTCTTGGAAATGCTATCTAGCCAACGAGAAGCCTTGAGATGATATACAAGCTGTGCCAGGTATTCTTGGGCTTCACATAATATCTTGTGATAGGCCTAATAAAAAGATTTTGGGGAAGACAATGCTCTGGAGAATGGAAACACCTTGAATCTCCGCCCACACATAGCCACCGATGTCTGTGAATATAAAGGACTGTGGGTTCTGGTACAATACAGTAGAGTCCCACTATTCTAAGCTAATTGGGACCGACTCTGGATCGCATTAGCGAGAAACACAGAATAAGCGGTTAATGAATAAACTCAATAGATACTTAGGATACTGTAGTACGATTTTTATATAATGCCAAGATAAATATAGGGATTGTAGTTTTCGGCCGATATCAAGCTTATTAATCGGCGTATCTAATGGAATTAGAACATCGCGATCGTAATTTTTAAAGAGGTACTTAAGTGGCTTGTCATAGAAAGCCGATATAAAGGTTGGCGTTCATTGATCACGGCCGATTGTTGTCGTCTTTTCTGGCCGAGATAGAGTAGGCCTACAGAAAAAAACTATTCTCAATTCCGCGGCTGTGATATAAAGTTTGATTGTCATTACACCAAATGTGCTTGGCGATCGTCGCTTTCAGCCCCGATTACACAGTATAACTGCTCATTACCCCCATATCCCCTATCTCTAGGCCTATATATGCTTTAAAATTGTCACTAATGGCCACAAGTAGGCAGTGATTGTACATACACTGTACACTGATAGTAAACTGCACAGGATTTGTGCTTTCCAATTTTCAGTAACAAAATTGTTTTTGTCGATGAAGTATGTTCGGAATAGGCGGATTTTCGGATCAGCGGGATTCAGAATAGCGGGACTCTGAGGGTTTCAGTTATGGTACCCATTGGTGCTCCTGGACATTACAAATTGCCAGTTAAACCTGACTGCATTGTCTATGACAAAGAAACTGAAGTGATAAAACTTATTTCTGCTCCTACGGTTGTCAACAGTAGAGGACTCTATAAACTTGATCTCAATGATCTTGAGATGTAACTAGGCATTGGTTTCTTAACAATGATGGTGTTTGAAAGCCCATGATTTCCTTCCTAGAACTATGTTTTTCAATGACAATTAAATTCAATAATAAGGTGGACTGGGGTAATTATAAGCACCAGGGGTAATGAGCACCATTTAATTTTTCTTTTTTTCTGCTTCCCTCTGAATCATCTTTTACAAGGTTTTTTTTGTATCAGCTGTTTCCCTCCAATATTCCCAACAAATCCCACAATCCTTTATTGTCCAGTTGGTTATGGCTGAGTTTTGTGCAAGAGAATGTGTCCGTCCAGCTCTCTAAGCCAGCAGTTTGAAAATAAAATATTTATTTTCAAGGTAAGCTGAGATTATAATTATTACTTTAACTTTTTACGTCTAGGCTCATTGAATAGATAATACAACACTATTTCAAACAGTGTTAAATTTATGTTTATTTACATATTATCACATGGGCTTGAGCACCAGAAACCAAACTACAGCAATAGAAGTAATTAGTACCAATTTTTTACTACTTAGAAATTGGCATAACATTTGTAATAAACTATAAAGTGCATATTATTTATATTTCCAGGTACTTTGAAAAGTAGGTAGGTAAGTACTCAAGTAGTAATTTTTTTTCTTTTTGCAAGTCATGCCTCTAACTTACAAAAAGAAATCGCCAGGAGGAGGAAGGCGAAGCTATAAAAATTCCGAAGAGATGATAAATGCTTACGAAGCAGTCAAAACAAATAGACTTGGAATTCGTCAAGCAGCTGAGGTTTATAAGGTTGATTATCAATCTCTTCTGAGAAGGGTGAGTGACGCATGCCCATTAACCGCAGGCGTAGGGGTCGTTCTCAAATTGAAGGACAATTTGATGTTCCAGTTAAAAAAGTATAAATAAAATAAAATTTTTGCAAATTGAATATTTATTATAATGCTAGTTATTATAATTAACAAGGTTAATAGTGCAAAAGAAGATATATTAAAAATATATATTTAAAAAAAACTCATGTGTACCTTATTTTTCCCCTCGCTCACTGTCTCCATGTCTTAGTGTCTAAGTTCTAAGTCAAAAATATTCACGAAAATGATGTCTAAAAATTATTAAAGATCATTCTATATATCAATGAAATAATGCCATTTGTTAATCAATTGAAGAAAAAAGTGTAATATCATCACGTTTTTAAATATTTATGAAGATTTACTCGTCTCCAAAGTCACAATTAAAGTGCCGCGATGTTTTGAATTTGCCGCCAAATCGGCCACGAATCAACGTTTCCCGGCATGCACCGGCAGACAGTGGCAGTGAAGTCTAATGGCTTGGACGCCTAGTGAAACTTCGTAGAAAAACTCGTATTTAATGATTTAAGAAGAAATTTCAGGTAAGAATTAGTGCGTACCTTAATTACCGTTCCCTTCGCTCACCCATCATTTCTCAATAAATTTACAAACGGCAATATAAACAATGGTATCATTTGAAAGAACTGAGAAGGCAGTATAACCTCACATTCAGTTTAGTGCGAAACTGCAGTTACAGTTGCGTCAAAAGTTATAGACCTCCAAGATTTTCCCCCCGCTCACATTCCCTTCGCTCACGTGATTGAGGGGAAAAACGTGAGCGAAGTGAACATTTTGCATTTAAATAGGTTATTTAAAGAGCTTTATCCTTATAAATACTTTTCAGAGTCAAATGTTAACATATTTTTACTGTCTAAAATTTACTCAGTTGTAATTTAACCTCTTTATTTGATATTAAAAATCACTTCTAAGCAATTGAAGGAATGAGTTATAACCCCCTCTAACCTAACTACCCTACCCTACCCCCTCATACCTTACTTACCCTTTAATACTTAAAAAATAATGAGCTATACAACCCCCCCCCCCTACCCTACCTACCCTACCCCCCTTTACCTTACTTTTTTTTAATTTTTAAATATAAATTATTATTTGAAATGTTAGGCCTATACAAACTTACCTTCAATGCAATTTAATACTGCAGTAAAATATATTTCAGTCTACAGGCTAATTTTATTTTTAGGTGTTTCATTAACAATGGCAAAGGGAGCCAAGCAGAAAAAAAATGATGCTGAAAAATATCAGCGCCAGAAGAGGCTAGCTGCAGCTAGACAGCGGAAGCGGAAGGCAAACATGTCAGAAGAAGAACTAGAGAAAAAAAGAAAAAGAGATCGAGAAAGATACCATAGATTGAAAGCAGAGAAAAAAATAAAACTTGCAAGTGAAATGAATGAACGAGAATTAAATATTCAGAGAAAAAAATGGAGAAAGAAGAAAGCTGACCAAAAGAAAAGGAAAGAAGAAGAAAGAAGACTTGCGGAGGACACTCCTGAAAATTCAGAGAGTGATAGTAGCCATTTGGTTGCCACAACAGAGTCGAGACAGAAGAGAGCAGGAAGAAAAGCTGTCAAACGTGACAGATCAAAGATGTACAGGGATCTGAAGAAGCAAATTAAAGAAAATGAGTTACTGCGAAAAAAATTGAGGAAGTATAAAAAAAGGTGGATAAGGGAAAAAAACAAGGAAAAAAAGGTGATTGACAAAGTATCTTCCCCCACCCCGACCAAAAAGCTGAAAAGTATCCTAGGTACCCAGAAAGTTTCACCAGTAGTCAGAAAGCAACTGTTCGTAGGCTTAACACTTGAGCATCAGTTGAAAGACCAGTCACGATCTGTCAAGAATAAGAGCACTGACAAAAAGATTTTAAATAAAATAATAGGTAGCAAAATAATAAAAAAATATAGAGTTCAAAGGCAGCTGTCTCATATCATTTCTTACAAATCTAGTAGGAATATGGACAATTCATCTTTTTCCACACCTAAAAAAAAGGTGTACAAGACAGTGAGAGTAAAAGAAGCCAAAGCCATCACCAATTTCTTTGAAATGGACACAGTTTCAAAAATGCTACCAGGAAAGAAAGATTTTGTGAGACGGGGAAAAGTGAAGAAACAGAGAAGATTGCTTTTAGATAGTCTGAAAAATCTTTACCTAAGATTCATTGAAGAAAGTAAACTAAAGATATCGTTCGCTACATTTTGCCGGAGTAGGCCCTTTTGGGTTACAAAACCCAAAGAAAAGGACAGGGAAACTTGTGGATGTGTCAGACATGAAAATTTCCAATTTTTGGCAACCACTTTGAAAAAAGCTAATGTATTGGCACATGATAAGACTCATGATCTGATAAAAGAGGTTGTTTGCTCCTCAAATATTGAATCATGTATGATGAAAAAGTGCACTAAATGTAAAAGTAAGTCTATAGATTTTCTTCCTGCAGAAGACATTGAAGTTCAGTACTTCGAATGGGTTACAACGTCAATGAAGAAAAACATTAAAGGTGTTGAAAAAGTAGTGAAGAGGGTAGTCAAAATGGAAAAAGTCGCAACAGTTTCTGACCTAATAAATAAATTTAAAAAAGAATTAGTGCTTTTCCAGTCACACGTATTTGCAATGAAACATCAAGCTAAGTGTTTGCAGTCGTTGAAAGAAAGTTTAAAAGAGGGAGAACTACTCTTTCAAGTTGACTTCTCTCAAAATTACATCGCCAAATGCACAAGTGAGATTCAATCTATGCATTTCGGTGCTTCAAAGCGCCAAATTTCGCTACATACAGGTGCAATTTACTTTCTTCAAGATGAGGAAGTACAATGCAAAACCTTTTGCACTGCGTCTGATAATCTTGATCACCAAGCTCATGGAGTATGGGCACATATGACTCCTATATTACAACGAGTTAGTGAAGAATTCCCTAACACTAAAGTTGTCCACATTTTCTCAGATAGTCCCTCCTCGCAGTACCGGAACAGGTACAACTTGCATCTGATGAAGGATTTACTCCCAAGGCATTTCAAGAATCTGGATAGTTTTACGTGGAATTTTTCTGAGCCGGGACACGGCAAAGGTGTAATGGATGGGGTGGGGGGATCAGTGAAAAGAAATGCGGATCAAAAGGTATTACAGGGACATGACATAATGTGTGCTAAAGACTTGGTTTCCTTATTCTCAAATAGCAAAACTACTATCTTGGAAATTAGCTCTTCATCTGTGGAAGATATGAAAAAATCAATACCGGAAGATATTAACCCTATCAAAGGCATCATGTCTATTCGACAGGTATACTGGAATAAACAGGTACAATACATGTTTGGGCGTAAACTGTCCTGTTTTAAATGTTTAAGTCCCGATGACAGCAAGTGCAAACACTTCCACTTAACATGTATTGGATGTGAAAAGAAGAAACTGAAAGTAGAAGATGTTTTTTCGTCTGATGATGAGGATCAAGAAGAAGAAGGGAATGTCATCAAACCCGCCGCATATTCTTTTGACGACCTGAAAACTGGAACATATGTTGTTGTTTCTTTTCCCTTGGGAAAGAATAAATTTAAAAACTATGTTGCCGTGACTCTGGGAGAAGTGCAACCGGACAGAGAACTGGACGTGATGTTCATGGAAAGTTATGGAGATTTGTCAACTTTTAGGGCAAATGAAAACGATACCAGCTACATTCCTTGTGAGCAAATTCTTGGGATTTTGCCAGAACCTAAAGTCATCTCAAGAGGCAATAGAATTCTCCATAAATTTAAATTTCCAGTCTCACTCTAAATGAACGTTTCAGAGTTGTTGAAATGAAAAGTTGTTCACAAGTTTAGAGTTTTTTACGTTAATTGTTTCAAAACAGACTTTGAACTGTTGTAGGCCTATTTGTTGTATTTGTGTTGTATTTGTTTTCCACTAGTTACCATATACGATACCAAATATGTCTACAATTATTTTAGTATATGACGTTCATAAAAACCTGTTCCAAAGACTTCTTAATGTATACGGGAAAACATTTTTGTGTATTACAGTATTATTACCATTTTTTTTGTACTATGTTACCAAGCTTAATTATTAATTTATGTACCTTATGTTATTTACCAATTTATATTTTGGTATTATGTTAACAAGCTTACTTATTAATTTATGTACCTTATGTCTACACATATTTTAGTTAAATAAGTTCATGAAACATCTATCTGTTGTTCTATGTACATCTCAACTTATACGGGTAAATACGGGTAAATAATTGTAAACTCATTTCAGTATTATTACAATTTTATTACAATTTCAATTTCTTGTTTCAATATTTTCTTAAACTAATTACAAACATTCTATTTTGTCCATACAATTTCTCTTCACTCACGCTGGGGGTTCCCCTCGCTCACACCAATTCCCCTCGCTCACACCTATTCCCCTCGCTCACACCTAATATTTTGCTCAACAAATAAAAGAAATAAAAAAATGTAATCCCAATTTCTATTCTACTGATAATACTAGTGATCATTACACACGTTTATCAAAATTTTTATGTAAAATTAATAAAAATGTAAGTTTTATTCTAAAAGTTAACTTCTATTTTGGTCTGTTTGGTTAATAAACAGACGTTTTTTGGATCAAAAACTATAATTTCTAATTTAATAATTTTTTTAAAATTTTCAATTGTTAGTTCTAGTTGTTATTTGTCACATATAACCTTAAATTTTATTGTTTTTAAATTTTTTTACCTTTTTTTAAGGGGGGGAAAAACGTGAGCGAGGGAAAAAAAATTTTGGTACCATGAAAGAAAAATGTGTAATTTAAGCTGAAAATGTTATAATTAAGCTCAGCAAACATTGTGAACTTATTAACTGATGTATTTCTTTTACTTTTATAAATAAATATTTGTTTTTTAAAATGTTTTTATTTTTATTTTTTCGATTCCCATATTGTCCTTCAATTTGAGAACGACCCGTAGGAAGTTGCCCTTACTGAGTGAAACTGAAGAAGCCGATTTAACTAAGGGAATAATTTTATTTGCCAAAGGGGGCTGGGGACTTAGAAGGGAGAATGTTCGTTCGATGGTTGTTGACTACCTAGCTGCTAACAGAAGAGGAGGAATGCCAGGCCCTGACTGGTTCAGCGGGTTCTTAGCCCGACATCCTGAAGTAATGACAATAAAATCTGAACAAATGTCCATAAAACGAATGAAGAATTTGACATTGAAAGTAGGAGAGAAATGGTTTCAGTGCGTAGAGGAAGCCTTCGAGAAGTACAAATTGTAAGCCCTGATCAAATATTCAATTGTGACGAAACAGGGTTTTGTACAGATCCTGCTGCAAGTTTTGTTCTAGCGAAAAAGGGTTCCAGAGTGGTAACTGCGATAGTAGGATCTGGGAGGTCACTAATATCTGTACAGGGCTGTGGATCCGCTGCTGAAAAAGTGTTGCCACCATTTGTATTGTATAAAGCCAAGAATTTGAACATTCAATGGACCCAAGACGGGCACCCAGGAGCAACGTACACTGTTACTGACAGTGGGTGGATGGAACAAGAAGCATTCTCATCCTGGTTCATAAAAGATTTTGTGCCACGAGTGAAAGACATTGCTGGTATCAAAGTCTTAATTTTCGAAGGGCATGGATCGCATATAACGATTCCACTAATTGAAGCAGCAATCGCAAACAACATTGTAACTTGGCGGTTACCATCTCACTCCTCCCACATGCTACAACCTCTACATGTTGCTGTGTATGGGCCCTTAAAAAAGGCTTGGAAGAAGACTCTCCAGGATTGGCAAAGGAAAAACAGGTTTACAAAAATAGGTAAACCGCATTTTCTAGAACTGCTCAACAAGTGCTGGAGTCAAGGGTTTAAACCGGTAAATGTAGTAAGCGGGTTTTAGGCAACCGGACTTTGGCCTGTATCTCGTGAAATTCTGAAAAGTTCAGATTTCAAAAGAAGCGAAGCATTAGACCAGGACACAGAATCTCAGAAAGATTCCGTAAATGATGAGTCAAATGAACAGTTGACCTCCAACTAAACAGCAAAGCAGCTGCTAAGGGTTGAACCTGTTTCTGCAGAACACGTCTCGAAGCCCATTGAGCGAACCCCACAAACTGCAAAGCATCTGCCTGTTTCTGCAGAACACGCCTCGAATCCCACAGAGCGAAGCCCACTGAGTCAGCTCCAGATAAAAGAGCAAAATAGCCAAAGACCATGTTGTTCTCATCATACGGCAGACGTACCAACACTTAAGCCGCAAAATGGTGGAGCTAATGAAAACACCCCATTGTCGGGTGCTTCCCACTCTTAACCATTAAGTATGCAAGAGGCCCTATTAAACTTTTTCAAATCAACGACGGAACAACAACCAAAACTCAAAAGAAAATATACCACAGTCAAACTTTTCCAGTATGTTGAATGCATCACGGTTAGTGATTTGCTTGAAAGACTAAGAGAGAAGGAAGCGGATCGGAAAAAGTCGAAGAAAGCAGAAAAAAGGAAACCAAAAAAAGGAAAAGGAAGTGACAAAAGACCCATTGATAAGGCGAGTGACTCAGACAAAAATTCTCCAAAAGATGACCAAGATAAATCCAGAATAGTTTTATATGAAGTCTGCATTACTGATGAAGATGGTGTTTGGGTGGAGTGTATGCAATGTCAGAAGTGGTTTCACGTTGAATGTGCTGGACTTGGTGATATGTCAGAGAAAGATGCAGCACAGATTGACTTTGTTTGTTATCTTTGTAGTTAAAATTAAAATTGTTCAATTTACCAATCAAACTGTCCAAAAGTGGAACGTACAAAGTTAATTGTAATTTCAAAGTATTGTCTAGATTTTTTATAACACATGAGTGCTTGTTACCCCGAGAAATTAACATGTGGTGCTTATTTCCCCGTAGAGGGTAATGAAGCACCAGCGTGCATCAGGTGTTATTTTATTAAATATTTAATATTATTAATTATATAAATTTAAGTTCTTAAGCACTAAATTATAGTGCAAATTTCAAATAACAATACTAAAATATAAGCTTTTAATATTTGTTCCACCATATATTTTTTAATTTCCATTAGAAAATGTATTCAAATTATTGTGGTGCTTATTACCCCAGTTCACCTTATAGGTAATTTGAGCTTGCAAACTTACTGATTTGTTCTACTTTGTATTGCTCATAGACGTGCAGTCCATTAAAAGTGCTTTAACTTTGATATAACACTCATTGTTTTAACTTATTAACCTTACCTACAGTACATAAAAGTGCACAAGTCCCGTATGTGACAAGTGACAGATCTAGACTTACTGTCGTCCGGGGCAAAATCGGCGTTTGGCGCCCCCCCCCCCTCGGGCACCAAACATAAGAGCATATTTTTACTTATTTATGTATAGTTCATGCCCTTTTGACGCTATTTACATGTAACATGTATACAAATTACAATTAAAAATATTCTGATTTGATTGAAGAAATATGTTACTGTATATTTTTTGTGTCTTTGATGTGATAGATAAGCAATTATCTCGTATATCACAATATGATTTTATCTTATGGCCGCAATACAATTGATGTTTGCAGGCCATGATACAGCCTAACCAAGAACTGTTATTGCCATAATAATATGACCCAGAAAAACCAAAGTTATTTAGGTGTCAACCAGATTTCACATCTGAAATTTCCGACTTTTTTCCGGCCTTTCCCGACTATTTCAAAACAATTCCCAGCCAGTAAAATCGGCCATGTGTCCTCCTAAAAAGAATACTTTAGCCCAATCTACGTAAAGTAAAATATAATACTATTTGACGGCCGTAATGCGACCGAGAAATTTTTACAGCCGCGATATGTAACAGCCAAAACAAGACCAAGAGATTTGCTTGCCACATAAACACTGAGGAATTTTCCGACCGCAATATGACCGAGAGATTTCCCGGCCGTGGTATAAACGATTACGATTTGACAGCCACGATGCAACCGAAAGGTGTAACGGCCACGAAAAGGGAAAACGGTTTTACAGCTGCAATGTGAGGTAGAGATTTTCCAGCCGTGGTCTTAACTTCAGATTTCCGGGCGCAATGTGGCCAACAAATATGATGACCTCGAAAATAGCGAGAGACTTATCGGCAGTGAGACACCAAAGAAATATGCCTGCCAGCAACAACAGATTATCTGGCCAAGATATGCGACGGCTGCGAAAAGAGCGAGAGACTCGTCGTCCACAATGTGACCAAGAGATCTGCCGGTCGCGAAACAAGAAGGCGATTTTCCGGCCGCGAGATGAGTGAGCTATTCTCCGTTTGCGAAACGAGCGACCAATTTTCTGATCATCAAACATCGAGAAATGTGACGGCCACGAAAAGAGAGACAGGCTTGACGGCCGCATTGCCACAGAGATTTTCGTCAGCGGTGTTAGTAAGAGATTTGCCAGCCGTGAAACGAAAAATTTGACTTTAAAGTTTTCACTTTAACTAACCGAGGCCAGCCAGAAGGGGGCGCCAGCCGCTGGCGCCCCCTCTGGCTGGCACTCAGGGCATGTGCCCCCGCTGCCCCCCCTTAGATCCGTCACTGTATGTGACACCCCTTTTCCCGTACATGACAAAGGTGAACAAAATTAAATCATATTTTATACAAAGGTTTACCCAGAACTAAATATGTCTTGAAAGGTTATGTTGTAGGGAGTATTTGTAAAAAAATGCAGCCCCATCAGAGTTGTTAAAGAGCTGAGCAAGAATTATTTTGCCTATAACACAATCATGAAGGGTGAAGGCACTGGTAGCGGTCACCTTACCAGTAGTTGTCACTTTTGGTATTAATTTATTGGTTTCTAGTAGAATCCAATCAGATTGTGAGCTTTTCCCGCCAAAAAAAATTCAGTTAACACCTGTTTCTTGGTTTTGGATTAAGTTGGCTAGTTTTCCCTCCATTTTAGTTTCTTTGGAGCTATGGTGACGTAAAGAAGCTAGGCCGTCTAGAGAAATTGTTATTTTCCCAGGTAAGAGAATATAGTTTTTTATCCGCTTTCATCTTCTGCATTTCTAGCGATAAGAGTACATGGATCGCATAACAAAGTAATGTTTACATGTAGAATTTAATGGTATGATTACTTTTGAAAAATAATAAATCCAACCTCAATTATTAATGGGTGATCAATACTAAATCTTCATCATGGCCACTTTTCAGCAGTGGTCACTTGTGTGTCCACTTCTGAATCATGAATTTTGGTAATGGTTACCTCGCCATGACCACTTCTAAATAAAGGTTTTCAGTGTATTGGTCATGGTTCTGATTACAAATGTAGGCCTACCCTATTGTCGTATTTCAAGAACCTTGTGTTTGTTTGTTTGTTTATTAGTGACCATTTTGAAATATTTGTTTTTTTTCCATTTAGACATACTGATATGTAATTATATATTTCAGAGTCCTGATGGAAAATAATAAGAAGCAACTATTCCTGTACAAGGAAAAGGACATGGCAGCTGTCATTATTGCTGTCTGTAGTGGGATGTCCAAAAAAGGAGCTGCAGCAATAATTCAGCTGCAGGACGTACCCAGGTCTTCCCTTGTGAGACGGGTTCAAGGGAAGGTCGCAGTCGGGAATAAGATGGGGCCTGCGACTGTGTTGACAGCTGCTGAAGAAAAGAAGCTTGAAGAATGGTTAATAAATTTAGCCCAAAAAGGGTTTACAGTTCATTGCTCAATCTTACTTGATACGGTTAAAAAGTGCCTCGATGAAAAACAACAGCAAACAATGTTCAAGGACAATAGACCGGGAAAGACATTGTGGGAGAGTTTCAAAAGAAGGCACCCTAAAATTGTTGAGAAAGAAGCAGAGAACCTAACTAAATCACGAGCTTCTGTAACTGAGGACTCAATTAGGAAATGGTTTCAAGAGGTCCGAACCGTGCTTTCAGGAGAGGACGCACTTGAAGTGCTTAAAGACCCTAGTCGTATATTTAATCCTGATGAAACAGGGTTTATGTTACAGTAGAGTCCCGCAAACCCGGACTTCGATAACTCGGAATTCTGGATAACTCGGAAAGCCTGCCAGAGCAATAAAGTGCATTGAGATTCAAGGCCAGAGCACGGTGTGACACATTTAAAACAGTTTTAGTTTTTCTTTAAGTTTTTTTTGCAGCTAATATAGTTTTTATATTTTTTACTATGCAATAAATAAATGATTTCTTATAGAAATAACAGAAAATATTCTTATTTTTTCTTGCTTTTACTCATTTCCCGATAACTCGGAATTTTCACAAACCCGGAAACCGTTCGGTCCACATTAGTCCGAGTTTGTGGGACTCTACTGTATTCCCCAAAACTGGGAGAGTTTGATTAATAAATATAACATTTTATAGTTTTGTTTGTATTAGTTCAACACAAAAAAAATACAAAATTCAGGGGTGTTTGTCATGTGATTCAAAAAATATCATTTACCAGATACAGTGCAAGAAATGCCCTAAAGATTACATAGGTTCCACGACAAACACTCTAAGAGTTAGAATGACTCACCATAGGTTTGACTCACTACAAACATCAGGACATGACAAAACCTCTAGTTCTACATGGGTTAGAACACAAAGAAAAGTTTGAAAACACATATAAGATAAAACCAATATGGCAAACAAGAATTTTAATGTGTCATCTCTAAGATGTCTAGAACAAGCGCATCAAATGATAACACAAACAAAAACTCCTCATGGCCTCAACCTTCGATAAGATAAATCTTCACATCAATTTCATTCATTAAAAAAAATCTCCATCCAAATTTACAAGTAATCAACACCTGACATCAAGATAAAATACGCATACAGGGTTGGGCAAAAGTCTGAAATATATAAAATAACTTTTATATTATTTTGCAGAAAGTGATGAAACTTTACAGTTGTGTATCTAGTATAAATTGGGATATTTTGGCGTATTTTCTCAGTTTTTCGCACGTTGAGGGGACGGCCCACGCTGGAAGTCTTGAAATTCTTAAATGTAAGCATACCTAGAGTTATACCTCATTTTAAAGGTCTTAATTATTAGATCACAACAGCGCAAAGCGTGCCTCAAAAGGTTGATCCAATCAGAAGTTACAGCTCCTCAAAGATTTGAATGTTAGCCATTAAACTCAAGGCTAAAATCGGGGGAAAACGTCTAATTACCAATAAAGCACTCGGAACGATTTAGTTTAGTTTTAGATACATGTATTTCTCATTGATAAGGATAAATTTGACGAATTAAAAACATTTACCCATGACCAGGGGACGACCCGTGATGGAAGTCCAAAAATTCCTCGAGGGTAAGCATACCTCGAGTTAAACCTCATTTTAAAGGTCTTAATTAGTAGATCATAACAGCGCAAACCACCCCTCAAAAGGTTGATCCAATCAGAAGTTACAGCTTGATAAAGATATAAATAATTGAGTTTAATGGCCAACATTAAAATCTTTGAGGAGCTGTAACTTCTGATTGGATCAACCTTTTGAGGTGCGGTTTGTGCTGTTGTGATCTACTAATTAAGACCTTTAAAATGAGGTATAACTCGATTTTATGCTTGCATTTAAGAATTTCAGAACTTCAAACGTGGGCCGTCCCCTCATCTTGCGAAAAACTGAGAAAATACGCCGAGATATTTATACTTGTACTAGATACACAACTGTAAAGTTTCATCACTTTCTGCAAAATAATATAAGAGTTATTTTATATATTCCAGACTTTTGCCCAACCCTGTACGATCTCATCAAATATTTATTTACAAAATAGGTTAATAACAGTTTTTGTTTTGTTTTAAGTCAACATGTAGTAGAATAGTAGTCTGATGGAGGAATGTTTTCCAAAATATTACTAATTATTAATGTGAGTTGGTATTTTTATTTAATTAATTTAAAATAGAAATAACCAAGACAGGCTGCAGAGATAACAGGAAAGAGATTGTAGGCAATACGCGGCCGAGCGACGCGACGCCGGTCACTCACCGCTGTGTCTGTCATATCGTGTACCCTCCGCCGCAACAATGACTCATGTCAGCCGCCAGTGTCTATTAATGTGCGGTCAAGCTATTAGCGTAGCGATCTATCAATGTCGGCGTCATCACGTGTGTGCTGTGATGGTTGTGAGGTGACTGTGATTTCGGGAGTGGTTTTCTCCGAGAGCGAAGAAAATGTGTGTGGTTTTTTTTACGAACACGGTGCTTTACCGCGGAGTAAAAACGTCCTAAGTGCGAAAATGACATGACATTAAATGAGAAAAATCACCGATTCCGTTGCAGAAAAACAATTACTATTCCAGATTAAAAAAAAGAAAAAAAGGCTTGAAACTAAAATTTCTCAATGTAATGAAACTTGGGTTGCTGGTGGTAGGTTACCTTTACCAGTAATCTATCGTTTATCATTCTTTTGGTGTATGTTGAAACCACCGCGACACAAGAATTTTTGTGTCGTGAATTGTCCCTGTAAAGTTCAACCGTTGTAGACTGGTGCAATTGTTTTCGTGAAGTTTGTTTTGATTTCTTTAGTGTTAATCCAAAGCCAGTTGGTGGTCCAAATCACATCGTTGAAATCGATGAGGCTAAAACAGGGAAAAGAAAATACAATGGAGGACAAGTGATTAATGGTGAATGGGTGTTTCAGGGAATTGTCAGGGAAACTAAGGACGTGTTCATCATTCCTGTTGCTACACGCGGACATGTAACTCTGATCCCTATAATAAAAAACCACGTACTTCCCGGCACGGCAATCATAAGTGACTGCTGGCGAACATACAATTGTTTTTGCAATTTCAGGGGTTTCAGCACCTGACAGTTAATCATTCGTATAATTTCATTGACCCCGACACGGGAGCCCACACACAAACGGTGGAAAGACTGTGGCGGAAGGTATGAGCTAATGTTCCCCGGTACGGCAATAGGAAACATCATTTTCATGGACATATTGCTGAATTCCTGTTTAAACGTAAATTTAACGACTGTAAAATTCGAATGCATCATCTGTGGAGTTCCATTGGCGAGCTATACTGGGAGAAACCAGCCCAACCACAGTCCCAGACTTCATCTTCATCGGATTCCGAATAAGGTATGGGGCCATTCCACACTAAGTGGACTTGAGTAAGTTTTTTGAGTAAAAAAAAATAAATAACTTGTTTACCATCATAACCAAAAAATATGCAACTTAAAAGTACATATACAGGGTGTTTTTTTTAACTTGCTTCTTAATTTATTCAGAAACAAAAATAAATTTTAGTATTCTGTTTTCTGGAAACGTCTACCAACACAGGGGGAAGTCAATTTCACAGGAAAACTTTATCCCCCCAACTACCCCTTTCTCACCCCAACCCCTAACTTAAAATTTTCGAATGGCAACATACCCTTTGTGACATATCAAATTAAAGAGCACAAAAAAAGAAAAATTTTGGTGGAGGAAAAATTATAATTGCCTCATGCGTTCTCGAGATACAGTAAAACCTCACTAACTCGACTATTTGTGGACTCAGAGGTTGTCGAGTTATCCAGAACATTGGAATTTTTAATGGGTTTTAATACATAAACACATCAAAGATTTGAGTTTAGCATATAAATTTATTGATTAAATGAGCACTGTTATGTTTTGAGTGAACGATCTTTAAAGGGATGTCAAATAGACCTACTCAACAATTAAAACTAAGTTTTCTGAAAAAAATGCTTGATTGAATATTCTTTGTCAACTGTTTGAGAGTGTCGAGTTACACAGACTGTCGAGTTATCGAGTGTCGAGTTAGTGAGGTTTTACTGTGTTCAGTTTTTAAAGGCATTTTTCGTTTAACTTCAAATTTTCATCATTTAAAAATTCACACAGACATAAAGATGATGTTAGCGGGAAACATCTAATTAATGACAGGGGAATGTGTGGTGAACTCAAAATCAACCCTTATTTCACCCCCTTCCCCCAAATCCTATGTTGAAGATAGAGACTTACCCCAAGTGATATATTAAATTAGAGGGTATGAAAAAATTATATTTATTGCAAAAACTAAACTGATATCAAATACAGAATTTTTTATATCCTCGTATTTTACAATCTGACAATCAATTTAAGTGCAAATTGTTTTAAATTCATTCTTCCTGCAAAAAAATTATTGCTGGCTAGATAAATCTCTTCGATACCGGATAGCTACAGAATTCAAAATACTTTGCACTTAAATTGGTTGTCAGATTGTAAAATACGAGGATATCAAAAATTCTGTATTGGATCTCAGTTTAGTTTTTGCAATAAATCTAGTTTTTCAAACCCTTTAATTTGACATACCACATGGGGTAAGTCTCTATCTTCAAGAAAGGGGTTGGGGGAAGGGGGTGAAATAATGGTGGATTTTGAGTTCACCACACATTCCCCTGACATTAATTAGATGTTTCCCGCTAACATCATATTTATGTCTGTGTTAATTTTTAAATGATAAAAATTTGAAGTTAAACGAAAAACACCCTTAAAAACTGAATATCTCGAGAATGCATGAGGCAAATTTAATTTTTCTTCCACCAAAATTTTTCTTTTTTTTGTGCTCTTTAATTTGATTTGTCACAAAGGGTATGTTGCCATTTGAAAATTTTAAGTTAGGGGTTGGGGTGAGAAGGGGGTAGTTGGGGGGATAAAGTTTTCCTGTGAAATTGACTTCCCCTTGCGTTGGTAGATGTTTCCAGAAAACAGAATACTAAAATTTATTTTTGTTTCTGAATAAATTGAGAAGCAAGTTTAAAAAAAAAACACCCTGTATTTCTTGGGAAACAACAACAACAATGCTGAAAAGGAAGTATTCGCCCTCAGAATGACTTACATTTGGTCTATGTAACACCCGTAACAAAGCCGTAGCCAGGAAATGTTTTCGGGGGGGGGGGGGGGGGTGGGGTTTGGACAGGCCGGCGGGTGGATTTCCGGCTCGTGAAGTGTTTTTTTTTTTTACTCGCGTGTGTGCTTTTCGCAGCCTTTATCGTCATTTTTCCCCCTTTTCAACTGTTTTCGGGCCCCTCTATGTTTGCTCGGGGGTTTTGGGGGGGGGGGGTTTCCACATTTCGGGGGGGGGGGGTTTTACCCCCATTAACTACATTTTCAATGCTATTTCTACTATTTCGGGGGGGGGTTCTGACCCCCTAACCCCCCCATTGGCTACGGCCTTGACCCGTAACATTTATTGTAATACCCGTAACAGTCAAAAATATATTTTATTAATGATTTATGAAGCCTCAAAGGAAGAATGAACATGGCACGACGTAATATGTTATCTTAGCTCTAACTAGTAATTTAATGAGAAAAATTGCTACATTAAATTCATAGAGTTTTGAGTTTTCCTTCCTACCAGAGGCAAGGTCCATTTTGGTAACACCCGTAACGCTGCTTATAAAATTAATATCCGGTCAATGGTGAGAAAAAGCCCAACTTCAGCCTGTCTAACAAAATAGATTTTTAAGACTTAACAACTGTAAATTTAAAATCTAGTAAATATTGTTCCAAAGTACATTTATTTGCATTTTAAGCTGTACGCATTTAACACCCGTAACAATGGAATGGCCCTTTGTCTCTTTAAAAATTCTACTGAAATTATTTCTATTTAGGTACTTTGGTATTATACGGAGGCCACTATTTTTAGAGTTTTTTTTAAACTGGATACCAAAACTAACTGCATAGGCCTAATTGGAGAGAACATACTTTAATTGACTGACAGTCCAAATTTGACATAATTATTATGAGCAGTCTTTATGTTCTGCCTCCTAGAAGGCAGCGATGTCGGCAATGTAAAGCGTCACCGCCTAGCGGCAACACCCGATGGCCACCCTTATACAGCGCGCTGCGGCGGTTATGTTAGGTTAGGTTATCATATATATTAAGTAGGACTTTCCTCGTTTTGTTGCAGATCA
Source organism: Flexamia atlantica (assembly GCA_035578135.1). Lineage (NCBI taxonomy): Eukaryota > Metazoa > Arthropoda > Insecta > Hemiptera > Cicadellidae > Flexamia > Flexamia atlantica. Next base: position 10,365,202 of record JAQJVK010000021.1, on the reverse strand, counting down.
AACGATATTGGATGAGTCATACTTTCGCCCACCAAATTCCTGTAGGCAAGTGATGCACACACTCTGGTCAACAACATGACCTAGGCCTACTTGGAGGGGATTTGGCGGGTGAAGGTATGACTTATCTGGTATCCTTCAATTCGTACAAAAACGAGGAAAGTCCTACTAACATATTTAATAACCTAACCTAACCCTAACATAACCGCCGCAGCGCGCTGTATTAGGGTGGCCTCCGTATAATACCAAAGTACCGCTATTTATTTTCAAACAATGCTTGTATTAAATTACCTATGTACACATTAGACCCCAATAAACAGATATATTTACATAGGCCTGACCTATCTTAACCTAACCTAACCCAACCTCACCTTAATAACTTCTATTTATTGACACAAGTGTTTTCCCAAGAATATACAGCCTTAAAAATGTTTTTCTATGATAATATACCAGTATCAGGTGAAAAAATACGACACAGAGAATTTTAGAACATGGGGGGAGATATCAAACAATTACCAAAACGGTTAAAATTTTCTTAACAGTGACCACTATTAGTGCATTCACCCAACATTGGTTGACCTGACATGTCCCATACATGACAAAGACTAGGCTAGGCCTACTGACCCTGCTGCATGAGCAATCGGGCAACACAGAAACTGAACTACCTGAGGAACTGCTGTTTCATATAGAATGTGGCAATGTGGTACTTGTTCATCTCCACCACACGCTCAGCACACAATGAGCCATTGGGCGCGTTCAACCGCAGTCACCGGTGGGTAACCGATTACCATATCACTAATAGGGAAATCCACCGCATCTTGACAATCAACAATGTTTGGTTACTTACCGAATCTACCGTAATTACAACATCGGTGGATGCACAACAATGATCAGTAGATGGTACGTCCACCACTACCGTTCACTTACTAGAGGTTAGTAGGCTATATCACCCACGGGTGGAATGCGGCTGAACGCACCCATTGACTAGGCTGCGGCACCATGGGTTAGTACTGACCTACCCACATGGCTCCGCTGTCCGTTACGGGTCAGTACTGACCCACCCGCTCGGAATGTGTTGAAAACTATATATATATGAATTCAGAACTACGAAATACATAAATTTTGAAAAAGATGGATCCATTACTGCAATAAAAATGTTACATTACAAAAACACAAAAGCAGGCCATAATTCAAAATTAGGTATTTGTCAGTTATGTCTTTATGGCTTAACATAGCAGTACTGGTAAATGCAAACTTTCCTAAACTCAATAGGCCTAAGGATAATCGTCTGGGAGCAGCTACAGATACTAAAAAAAACTCCTATAAAACTTGGGCCCAGTTCTGCAAGTAGAATGAGACGCTGTTCCTTTGCATTTGGAAGGAACTATTCAACTAGACTTACCTAAACAATCCAAATCTTTAATAATGAATATTCCTAAACATGTTAAGTTCTAGGCCTACACTAAGCCAAGGCCACACTAGTGTGGCCTTGACTAAGCTAAACCCTACCATAAAATTGTTGTATAAAATAGCAAAGAGATTGAAGGTGAGAACCCTAAACTATACCCTTTTAAAGCCTCAGGAATTACAATTATGCATTTACAAATTACATAAAATTTAAATATTAAGAATGAAAATTTGGTATAGGACAAACAAAGAACGCATGTTCAGTGTTCACGATTCCGACTTCCGAGCGGTCAAGAAGAACAAGAATACTTTATTGATTAATTTCACTACAACTAATTTGTTTGGTAAGAAGGCAGCTAGGTTTTGTTAACCATGCAGCCTCAAAGTTGACCAATTGATCTTGGTTTCTTTCACTGTATTAATTATGTCATCTGAAAATAGAGGGAGGGCTCTAAAATAGAAATTACGGTAGCATGATGTGTTGGGGGGAGGGGGTAGACATTGAGATGACGTAATTTTTCAATTTTTAAAAATTTAAGTTGGATAGGAAAATTGTAAACATTTGTGTAAACTCATTAACTTGAAGCTAAACAGCTTGGAAAGTTCATCACAGACTATACTCAATTTTTTAATGTCTGTTAAAAATTATCATTTTAACTTCAGGTCAAAAAAACTACCGTAAATTGAAATAATTTTAACTATCGTTAAATTTACATTTGTAAGCAGCGTCATCGTTTACCGCCAGGAAATTTAGTGCTACAAAGTTCAAAATTCCAAAAATGGCCAAAAAATGATGACGTAATGTATCAGAAATGGCCCCTTAATCAGAAATGGTTGTTAGCGTGAGCTAGGCCGCTCTGAATAAACAGGTCATGCTGCAGCGATCTCAGCGCTGCGCACGTCACAGAAGATGGCAGGGTACTAACATCCCCTGCATGTTTATATTTTATTTCTAAGCGCCAAATATTTCTCGTTTATTTACATTTTTTACGTTTACATTTCATCACTAAACGTCAAGTATTACTTGTTTATTTCAGTTTTCATGTTTTGTTTTAAAAGTAACTGATGAGCAGCACAGCATGGCACAGCTGAGAGTCCTGAGCCAGACTCTCAGCCTGCCTACTTGTTTGACGTCATACAGCAAGGCCTTAATTTTTAGCGTGGCCCTAGCGTGTGTTGCTTGTATCATAGATAAAAGGTCTTTATCTATGCTTATACCTTATAGACTATAGTGATATGCAGTAGGCCCGGCGCCTTATTGGCTCTAGCGTAGCATTTTTTATGGCTTCCTGACTTTAGCGGTAAAGTAGACCGTCACAAGAATATCAGTGGCGTAGGTACGGGGGAGATAAGGGGGATATATCCCCCCTTGGCCCTACAGGATGTAAAAAAATAAATGATACTCAAAAAAATAAAATTTAGGCTACGACTTTTAACTAGGAAGTAATTATTTTACCGCAATAAGAAATAAAAAATCAACAATAATAAATAAAGTAATTATTGTCATTACTTATTTAGTAGTTGAAAAACTGCCAAAAAATGTTATCTTTGAGGTATTGCGCGCCAAACGAACGCGGCAGGATCGGTGACAAGAGGCTTAAAAATACAATACAGTATTTTGGAATATTAGTGTTAGCGGTGAACGCGTAACTGAAAGTAAACTGTTACTGTAACAGAATCAAAGCAAAATTTCGCATTTTCTGTTCCTTAGTCACTGAAGGTCCCCGATCTGCAAATACCCTGTTATGAAAGACAGGCGATAAATCAGTCTGAGAACGCAACTGAAAACGTGCCATTCACAGCCGAATTAATTGGTATTAGATTAAAATTCGCCGTTTATAATATTACATCTTTCAGAACAATTGTAATGTTGTTCATTTTGTCCTGAATGTTTTTAGTCCTATATACCAGAAAAAGGTTATTTTGAACAATTATTTATATTTATCAAAATGAGTGTAAGAACCTGTAGGCTATACAGGCCTACATTATTTCTCGTTGGAACTGAAGTAGCCAATAAAAATACTAGATTCACCCACTACCTATATTCCCTCTAACGGCCAACACCGGAACTAACGCATCTGATCTCACTTTGACGTATAGGATGCGTTTATAACTCGGTCAGTTGGTTCTGTGACCTTGCGTAATTCGCAGCGACGCGACGCGACGTGACTACAATATGCTGTGATGTCGAAACAGTGCAAACTGACGGGGTTTTTCGCTCCAAAACGAAAATTGAGAGTGAGGGTGATACTAGTAGCGTGAAAAAAACTATGAGATTTATTTGTTGTAACTATTCTGAAACAGTATTTTAGTGATCAGTGCTAGCAGAGAATGGTGTGAAGTGGAATGATGCAGATTCCTGTATTCATTTGTTATCTAGTGATTTTATTATAAAATGAAATGAAAAGTAATTTCTTCAAGCCTATAAGTAAAATAAATGACATAGTATTTTTAATAAAAGCACCAAAACTACGTGAAAGCAACTTAACAAAATTATGAGAAGGAAGTAAAAACGTATACACACAAAAAAGAATAAAGCAAATGTAAGATCATTATGACATCAAACAACAAACCACTCCTCCTGTGTTCAGCTCGTTCTTTTGGAGAACGAGCCAATGCCCGCTTCCGGTATGCGCGCGGCAACCACGTGTCTACATCAATTATTCCGTATAATATGAGTTCCACTATGCCTCTAGATTCCATAAAAAGCTAGTTTTAGAGTTATAATTTTCAAAAAGTTTCTGGGGGGTGCCCCCAGACCCCGCTCCTTCTGGGGGGTATTCCATACCCCCCCGTTATATCCCCCCCTTGACCAAAGTCTATCTACGCCACTGAGAATAATACATATGTTTATGAAGGCCTACTGTAACACTCGTTCATTGTATTTTAAAAATTCATAATAGCAAAAGATTTGTAATTTTTTTGGACTTTTCCTTTTGCTTCAAGTGTTTAAACTACACCTTAAACAGTGTAGCTTAAACACTAAAAGCGAAAGGAGAAGACCAAAAATGTAATAATAATTACTGGTTTTATTGTTAATATTCACGAAGAATAACTTATTACAAATAGCTTAAAACCACTACAAGAATAACATATTTATGAAGGCATATTGATATACTGGTTTACTGTTAATATTGACATCCATTAACTCATGCAATTAATGAGAAATAATGCAGGTAAATCAAGCAGATAGTGATGCCGTCCGGCACCTTTGATTGTGACAACCGTAATTGAAGCCGCCACTTTAGGTCAAGAAGTTGTCGTGGTTGGAACGGATACGGACTTACTCGCGCCCGAGCAGAAAATTCATGAAACATATTTTCCGTGAAACTATCTTCTAAAGTAACAAAAAACTCTTTATTTTGACTTTTTTTATTATAGCATTAAAAAATGTTCGAGTCAAAACTACAAACAAAATAAAAATTATAAGCATTACATTTTTAACTAAATAAGTTGCATATTCGTCCACTTAATAAGTCATTATGTAACTTTAAAAAACATCAGGCTTCCTAGCTAGACTTATCTCAAACTAGTTCAGGAGCTTTGGAGCAAAGTAAGAGAACCCGCCCATGGCGGACTCTCAGCGTCCACGAGGCATCTCCAGCATGTCTCCTGCCCACCTCAGAGTAGGTTGTCAGCCTCTCTCAGATACTCTGGCCCTCTCAGCGTCCACGAGACACCTCCAGCATGCTGTCCTGCCTACCTCAGAGTAGGTTGTCAGCCTCTCTCTCAGATACTCTGGCCCTCTCAGCGTCCACGAGACACCTCGAGCATGTCTCCTGCCCACCTCAGAGTAGGTTGTCAGCCTCTCTCTCAGATACTCTGGCCCTCTCAGCGTCCACGATACACCTCCAGCATGTCTCCTGCCCACCTCAGAGTAGGTTGTCAGCCTCTCTCTCAGATACTCTGGCCCTCTCAGCGTCCACAAGACACCTCCAGCATGCTGTCCTGCCTACCTCAGAGTGGGTTGTCAACCTCTCTCAGATATTCTGGCCCTCTCAGCGTCCACGAGACACCTCCAGCATGTCTCCTGCCCACCTCAGAGTAGGTTGTCAGCCTCTCTCAGACACTCTGGCCCTCTCAGCGTCCACGAGACACCTCCAGCATGTCTCCTGCACACCTCAGAGTAGGTTGTCAGCCTCTCTCTCAGATACTCTGGCCCTCTCAGCGTCCACGAGACACCTCCAGCATGCTGTCCTGCCTACCTCAGAGTGGGTTGTCAACCTCTCTCAGATACTCTGGCCCTCTCAGCGTCCACGACACACCTCCAGCATGCTGTCCTGCCCACCTCAGAGTAGGTTGTCAGCCTCTCTCTCAGATACTCTGGCCCTCTCAGCGACCACGAGACACCTCCAGCATGCTGTCCTGCCTACCTCAGAGTGGGTTGTCAACCTCTCTCAGATATTCTGGCCCTCTCAGCGTCCACGAGACACCTCCAGCATGTCTCCTGCCCACCTCAGACTAGGTTGTCAGCCTCTCTCTCAGATACTCTGGCCCTCTCAGCGTCCACGAGACACCTCCAGCATGCTGTCCTGTCCACCTCAGAGTGGGTTGTCAACCTCTCTCTCAGATATTCTGGCCCTCTCAGCGTCCACGAGACACCTCCAGCATGTCTCCTGCCCACCTCAGAGTGGGTTGTCAGCCTCTCTCAGATACTCTGGCCATCTCAGCGTCCACGAGACACCTCCAGCATGCTGTCCTGCCTACCTCAGAGTGGGTTGTCAACCTCTCTCTCAGATATTCTGGCCCTCTCAGCGTCCACGAGACACCTCCAGCATGTCTCCTGCCCACCTCAGAGTGGGTTGTCAGCCTCTCTCAGATACTCTGGCCCTCTCAGCGTCCACGAGGCACCTCCAGCATGTCTCCTGCCCACCTCAGAGTGGGTTGTCAGCCTCTCTCAGATACTCTGGCCTCCCCTCTATAACCCCGCGGCCCCTCTCATAATCTTACGGGCAAGGAAATCATTGCGGAGGTTTTTAGCATACAAGACGTCCAAAGCAAAATTGGTGACATATAAGGGAATTCGCATGAATATTATATTATTATATTATTATAGTATGTTGGAGCCAATGTAAAATAAGACTTTCTGTACACAAATATTAATATTATTCTGGCTAATACTAACTTTCATATAAACTAGTCGTTTCCAGTTAATGAAATTAACTATTTAAATGATGAGAGAAAATTTTGTCAACTTTGAGCAGGCATATATTATATAGTTTGCAAAATATTTGATATCATTATTAGTTTAATTCTTATAAGTTTATGTTATCTTAACGTTATTATGATTTTAGTTTGGTTTTTTCTTTAATTTTCATATTTTTTCTGATGATTTATAGAAGTATAATAATCAATATTTGCTCTCCACTGAGGTACAGCATAGTTGTTGTGTTTATAGATTTTCCATGTGTGAATTTCTTCGGGCTGTATAGAAGTGGTCTCGAACCTGAATGTGAGATTAACTACTCGTATTAAGCCTTTATTTGTTCCTTTTGATTTCCGCTTTATCATCAACTTTTCCTCAGACTCCTAATATCTTAAATGCATACTTCTCCTCCTCATATGGTTCACAGTTTTCTTTCTTTAATTTGTTCACATACGCATTCTAATGTCTGCAACAATTTTATTAGGCCCCCCTGGCAACCTTCACCGTTACAGGTCGTCTTCATGCAATCCCGCCATTTCCTGGATTTAGTCCATACTTCTTCAACACTTGATATTTAGGACTTGCTCGTACATAAAAATATTGTTTTCTCTTTTTGTGGCTGGGAGGCCCATAGTTAAAACTCTGTCTCCTTCAAATCTTGAATAATTGGTTATGGATAACTAATTACTTCTATCCTAAGGTATATTCCCTTTCTAAGCGAACCAGTAATCATATCTCCCAAGCTGCCCTCCTTATTCCTAATCCTTCATATTTCTTGTTGGAGTGTAAAACCCTTCTTGAAGTACTACTTGGAAGTTGGAACACTTTTTTAAATAGAACTTCTTATTCGTTTGTCTCCGTCTTTAAAGAACTGATCAGGAATTTCTTTTAGACAGACAGTTTGAAGAGAATATATTTGTTTGGTATTGGTGAAATGAAATTTAATGGTTTACTTTATTACGTTTTTTACACCCACTTTTAAAAATTATTTTATGTGAGTGATTCTCTACAACAGATTTATTTTCTACGACAGATTTAAATGTTATTTGAATATTATATTTCAATATTAATAATCCACCAAGATATGAATGCTTTCACAAAGTAGTTGTTGTAAACTAAAAAAATAACAAAAAAATGTAAATAAATATCAAAGTGACAGAAGGTAGACAGTAAGGTTTTTCTCAAGACAGCTGTTAATTAAAATAAAAAGAGTTTATATAAACCATATGTTTGGTAAAATATACTTCCATTTAAAATACATGGGAACTTTAAAGTCCAGTGGGGCAAAGCACATTGAACTTAGGATTACAAAAATTATTCCATTACCTCTACAGAAAATTCCCTTTAATTTTACACCTCAGTCATCAAAATTGGTTCAAAAATAAAGGAGTTTTGCTGTACACAAGAAATTCCTTAGTAAATTAGTATAATAGATTATCTTTCTTAGGCTTTACGGTGTAAATGTAAAATGAGAAAATAATTAATTTTACAATGAATGCAATAGTTATTTTAAACATTACTATAGGAGCACATCAAAAATATATGTTTCATTTGCTAATGAATATATGTTTTATTCGCTATTGAATATGTGATTGGTAATCGACATGGAAGCAAGTAGTGCAATAGTGGGGCTTCTGGGCCAAAACGCATTAATCAAAAGTGACAGCTACATCCGGTCTGGTGACGTCAGAGGCTGTGACGTAGCTGTGACGTGTATGGTGGGCATTTAAAGTTTAAATGCCCGGCTGTGCTGGGTATTTAAACTTTAAATGTCCGGAAATGGGTCAAGGTCAGGTGAGGATGTTTTTAAAAAGATCTTGCATTTTCGGAAGATCCGAAAATGCAAGATATTTTTTTTATTTTACATTAAGGTTGAAAAGTTTGCTCCCAAATTTGAAAAGTAAGTTGTTGTCGGTGGTGAAATTTCTTGCTTATTTTCATTCTTTTTGTTGTTGTTGTAAGTTGGCAAAAATACATTCTTTTCGTTTTGATTGTTTGTTGCATAAAGTTCCAAAGATAAACCGAACCCAGTGGTTATAAGTTGTTTTAGTTCTTCACTAAAAATTTCCAAATCCTTGTAGGTTGTAAGATTGATAGTGTTGTAGTGAATCCCGCGAATGTTGAGAGACATGACTAGAGTTGTTTACTCGACGAGAGGTGTAGCAGGAATGACTATTGCAAAGCCGGTGCTGCGGGTACCTCCGATAGTAGTGGGGCTTGTGGTGGGGGTAGTGGTGGGGATAAAAATTGTAGACGCTTGTTTAATCACTTTGCATTTAATCGTTGCCACAATAGACCGAGTCGATGTTGCAATTCTTCTAGTTTATCCAACCGGTTCTTTTGATATGTTTTGCAACCACATTTACAGTAGCAGAAAGAATTACATTTTGTACAAGCTTTTCCGTCAACTTGATCTTCAGGTATTTTAAAACATTTCTCTTTGCAACAATAAGATAAAAGTGGTACATTATTTCTTTTGGATGACATGTTGGTTGTAGCTTGTCTTAAACAGAACTGAGCCTCTCAACGTTAAGGTTTCGTATTTATATAAAGTATTCGAATAAAACTATCGAATAAAACTATCGATCAAAATAATCGAATAATACCATCGATTAAAAGTTCAAGGTCATCCGTTTGAGTTTTTTAAAAAAAAATACAACATATCAGTATATAAAAACATATACTGATATGTTGTTTTTTATCTTTTTATTTAAAACATTTTTTTTTTACAATATTTACAATGTTATTTTTGTGCGATGTGCAGAGTAAGTTCCGTAGAGTTGTTTCCGCTCATTCCGTGTGACACCAAATATAATGATCCTGGCTGAATTTCCCGCAGATCTTCATTTTGCAGCAACTGGACGAATCGTTTTGGAAGATATACTTGAAACTTTGGTTCATCACCTGGTGTATATGGTGCATCGGATAAAGATGCGACGACTGCGTCTCCATGCGTTGTATCAACTTTTTTCATTTCATGAACAATATAATGTTTCTGTTCTTTTAATTCTGAACATTTCTTGATAATTAGAGTATTTGATTTTGAATGTAAGTTGAATTGTTCAACTAAACATTGGAGAAACTGTTGTGATGCCATGTTCTTCACTGGAGATGTTGTCTGTTCGGAGTATGGAGTTGGAGTGATACTCGGGGTGTGTTGCTTCCTCGTATTTATAACCTTCGTAACCCCCACCACATTCTTCTTTTTCTTGTAAGTAAGCAGCCAAGTGATATGCGTTTTGTAATGCGCATTGAGATTGGTTGTGTTTCGGATCTATTGTAGAAACACAAATATTTCTAACATCACAATGAAAGGTTTTGTCCATTTTTATGCTTAAAACTTCTTTGTTTGTGTACTGTTGTATCCAACTTCTTTTTTCCAATCCTCTGGTGTATATGTGCGTAAATTGTTTACAGAAATGAAACATAATTTTGTGTACATTGTTGTACGGTAGAAAACCTTCAAACCAATGTATATGATGAAAATTGTTTGTTAACCATCTGTTTGTTATTTTAGCTTTTGACTTTAGTGCATGGATAGAACACGGTGCTTCAAATAAAAACGGGTATGCTACTTGTGTGAGCAAATCTAAAATCACCAATTCTTTTATAATAAATCTATCATCGTTTCCGCGAAATGCTTGAAATTCAATTACACAAGGTTTTGCTGCCATTTCTTCATCCAGTCCGCTCATCACGATGTCTGGTGATTAACTGTTTTCCACACCACGGTAGGTTAGATATATAAACCAGGCCGTACAGTTGTAGGCGCGTTGGTGTATGTTTAACGTGGGCACCGTCCCCAGTAGGCCTACCCCACGGTTTATTCTTTTGTTAAACTACATTGTAGTTTTTTTTTAAACTACCAAAGTTTCTTCTTCTGTATTGTTGTTGTTGGTTTCTTCTTCTGTATTGTTGTTGTTGGTTTCTTCTTCTGTAGCTTCCGTTGCGATTTCAGTAAAAGGTTCAAAGTTTCTCAACTGCCTCCACATTTCCACTTCGTGAGGTATTCTATTAAAAATGGATGTATCTATTGGTCCGTATTGTAAAGTGCTGTCAGGTTGTTTTTCGCATGCATCTACCAGATATTCCTTAATAACAGAGCTTGAAAATACCAATTGTTTCATATACCTAGTGATAGGTGATGTTGCATAGTTTAAAATGTAGAATTCTTCACGTGTTAGTAGAATTTTATTTTCAAATTGTGTCGAGTCTCTAATTCTTACTTGTTGTTGGCCACGATGTTTAATAATGTCAATTTCATTGTCACAATCCAAAAGTCGAATGTTAGTTTTTCTTCCAAAAAAACTGTTGGCTAAATAACATTCAATAAGATGTAGATGTTTTAAAAAGGAATCCCAAGCATTTTCTGAAAATAAAACCATCTTTGTACCATGGCTTAGTATTACTGCGGGAGAGTAGTCTAATGATTTTACCAATCCTATCGACACACTTTTACTCATGCAAGATGAAATAGGATAAAAGATGCGAAGGAAAACTTCAGTTAAAATGTTCGGTGGAATATTTTCTTCAAGTTTTCTTTTCTTTCTTACGTTTGTTTTATTATTTTCCAACTTTTTATTTTGTTTTCCAAACTTTAAAAACTCATCAATTTCTTTTACAACATTTTCTTCAAAATGTTTATCATCATCATTTTCCAATAAAGGTGTTGTTTCGGAAACGCCTTGTACAACTGATAAAGAACTCATTTTGTTTATAATGCTGTAGACGATGTTACCCATACAACTGTAGACAGTCAACTAAACAATTTGCGTTCCCGCTCCTGCTTTTATAGCCGAGTGGTGGGGGGTATTTTTTTTCTTTTCATTTTACAACACTGCTTTTACAATACCGGTTAAAGGTGTATATGTAACAATTTTATCATGTAAAATTAAACAATAAGCAGATGTATCTTTGGGTACATTTTGTTCAAATTCCATTTCTATTTTTATATCTACACTGGAAGATTTTACAGATTCATTTTGTTTGGAACAATCAACTACAACAATCGGATAGTTAGATTTAAATTGGTTTGGCGTTAATAAAGGTGTGTTTGTTTTTCCATAATATGAATTTTGGAATCTTGCATACATATCGTACAAAACACTAAACCTGTCTTTTGTAAAGTTTATGTTGAAGTTGTCGTATGGAAAGAATTGCGAGTTTAGAAACACCTTAAAATTTGTAAGTTTGCAATGATCAAATTCACCAGCATGTTTAGTTATTTCATTTCTTCTTTTTGTTTGTAATCCAAATATTACATATCTTGCCTTTTCCAAATGAGTAGAAGTTTTTACAGTCCATGTATGACGTTGTGTTTCCGGTAAAACCGGATATTCATGAAACTCCCAACTTCTAAATGGTATTACGATATCACGATCTGATTTTAAAGTTCTCAATAATGAAATTCTATTCTGATCGTTTAACCGTACATGCGGTACTCTCCAAACAATCTTGTCTAATTGCATTTTCCATTCTAAAGTAGCTTACGTTTATTATTATTTTTCGGTAATCTTCGGCAAAGCCTAAAAGTAATCTTAAAGGAATGTAAAAGTCAAAATTGCCTGAAGTGTTTGGAGTGATTGTACTGGAATCGGGTGCTACCCATCCTGCGGCGGCCAGCATATTTTTTTCACTCGGTGTTAAAGATGCTAATCCTTTTAATGTACTTGTAATTCCCACCTTTTTTGTTGAATCTACTGTAACTCCGGAAATTTCATATCTTATTTCATCAAACAAATATGCCATGGGGTTATTTATGAACGGAACAGTACTTGCAGTGGTTCCATCCCTTTTTGTTACTCTTCCTTCGATATATAAATAACTTTCACATGGAAGTGTATAAATATCTTGTTGTTGTATGGGAATTCTAATTTCATCATTATTGTTTAATTTTGACGAAGCGTAAGGGTTGTGCGTATGATATTCCTTTTCCCATAAGGTTTCGTCGAATGTCGGACCCTGCGCTATATCCAATATTTCCATTATTAATAAGTTTTAATCCAATTTCTTCTAGAAAACGAATGTTATCACTTGTTAATCCTTCTATAGCTGACGTGCTACTGACTTGTTTACCAGTCAGCTCTTTCTTTTTAAATGATAACCCCATTGTTATACGGTTGATTTTATATGTATTCGTATAGTTATAGGTTCGTCTCTAAAATCAATATGATTTCCGTCTTGATCTAGTATGTTCACCACAATGTCTGAAATAAAACTGGTGTTTAATGGTAGGTACACCAAGTTTTGTGGCTTTTCCACAATTTTAAAACCCGGAGCGACTGTTGGATAGAATGTGTGCAATATATGAGTATTTTCACCATCTCTATAAGAACCATGTATAATATTACATGTAACATCTATACTGTTAACTTTCATTATTGTCACAGTTCTAGTACCTGAATGGTTAATATTAGGTTCTAAAATTTTTGTTGTTTTAGGAAATCCTAATAAACTACCAATTGAATGTTCTTTGCTAAAATCTATATAATATTTAGATTTAATTTCAGCTTTCATAGTATTGTTATTTCCTTTTATTGTTATATTATCTTTTCCCATATGATTTTGTATCGCTTCATTTATATCATCAATTTCATATGCTCCAGTGGGTAAACTAAATACTTGTATATCTGAATATTTGTTTGTATTTTTATCTTTTGTTTTGTAATAATGTATTTTGTCATTAACATTTTCAGTAACGTTGGGAATAGAATTATAAGTTGTTATATCTAATAATGCGGCTTCCCATAATTTATCTTTTTCCAAACGTAACGCAGGGAAAAGAACACTTCGCAAAGTAGATGAAGTTCCAGTTAATGATACTGTATAGGAAGACATCTTAAAGTTGACTAACGCTTTTTGTTAAAAAATCTAAACATAAATGTCCACAGATTACCGTATCATCAGGTTGCTCTCTTTTATAATTGTATAGTACATTTTTAGCTGTTTTAAAGTAATATTGTAGTTCTTTTGGTGGTGGGAGATTACCAAAACTATCAAAGTAGTAAATAGTTGATCCTAGTTTCTTATAACATACCCAATGAGTGCCTGATCCTTTACTATTATCTAAATTTACTATTCCGGTTTCATTTTTCCAAATTTTAACAGGTAATGCATCTTTCATAAATACTCCTCTAAAAAATGGAATTTTTAAACAAGAAACATAAGTAATTAATTCTTTATCTGTTAATTCTTTATTTGGAATTAATAATTGTTTTTTTCTGTTTAATACACACGATACGGTCTTAGGTATAATCCTCCTCCTTTTTTTATCATTGACCATATTGTTTGTTTCTTTTTATTTTTACCTGCGGTGGATCGTCGTTTTCTTCTTATATTTCCTCCACGTTTCTTTGCAGGTTTTCTCCTCCTTTTTCCACCTCCTTTCTTCTTTCCACCTCCAAACATCGTTTTACCCTTCATTGCTGCTGATACCGCTAAAGCTGCTGCTTTTTCACCGATACTAGCGTCACTGGATGTTACTCTTTGCCAAGCTTTTTCAGCAAGTGCTCTATCCGCTATTGATCTATTTTTAGTATCTGCAAACTTTGAATATGCTATATCGTGTTGTTTGCAGGCTTGATCAAGTTTATTTATTCCAAGATCTCCTCTAGCAAGTCTTTTTTTCAATTTTGTTCCTGGACCACAATATTGATAACCTCCTGGTAAATGTAGTTCTACAGGTAATAAATCGATAGCTTTGTTAACTATAGCTCCAACCGGCTTAGTAATAAGAGAAAGTGCTGTTGATGCTATTCCTCTTCCTCTCTTTATAACGTGTCGATTATGACTGATGCGTTGAACTTTCAACATGGTTTTTTATAGTGAAAGGAAATGCCAATACTTGTTTATTTTATAAATTCTTTATAATGAATGATGCACTTATCCTTTGACATTGTTTATTTATAATAAACATGTATTTTGTTTATGGGTAATAAACTTTTACCCAGTCTTTTGGTAGGATTGTATCCTTTTTATCAACATCAACTTGAGCAAATCTTAAATTTCCAGTTTTCATATTTAAAAAATATTTTTCTATAACATTTTTCTTAACCCAATGTAGTTTTTGATCAGCTTTTATGGGCTTTATCGTATTATAAACATCATATAACACTACACTTAAGAGTCTTATAATGTAATTTACATTAACAGCATCAACAATATCAATAGGGTCATCTAAGCTAGTCAATCGCAAGTTTTGACAATGAAAAAACTTTTTGTGTTTTTCTGTTCTTAAGCATCTTTCACGCCATTCTTTTACTCTAACTGCATCACTGTCATTTACTCCCATTCCAACATTAAATAGTGGTCTTTCTTTACAATGAAAGCCTTGTTGACCAAGTCTTGATGAAATTTCTTTTAATGCAGGAACTTGTCCAATTGTTGCTACATCAACATCATTCAACCCTTCTTTAACATTAGTAATTATTTTTGCATCCGCATCCCATTTGTTATTGTTTAATTTCATTATTTGACTTATTGTAGCTGCATCTGATTTTGCAGTTCCCTCCTTAACGTTAGTTAACACTTTATTTTTGCAATCAATTGACTTAATATCATGTGTAATACAATGATCTGTAACATATTGAAGGTTTACCGCATCTTTCATATCTTTAGGGTCTCCAATATCGTGTATTACAAAGTTGTAAAAGGAAAATTTATCTGTTTTTTCAGGTATGACTGAATGTAAATACTTTTTGGTAACTGAATCTTGATCATTAACAGGATCTGCTATATTGGCTATTCTAAGATCTTTTGCATCATATGCTTTATTATTACTTTTAGGATCATATCTTAAGGTTTGGTTTATGTACCACATTAAATATTCTTTATTTACCGAATCATTCTTATCTATTGGTTTTGGAAGATTTGCAATTCTATAAAAATTAGCGTTATACACTTCATTTTGAAGCTTTAAGCTAGGTAATGTTTCACTTTTTAAAGTTTTGAAATTTACTGCATCATTATCATCTTTTGGATCATTTACAAACTTTAAACGTTTGTTACTTATATCATAATCTCCATCGGATGTTAGTGGTAAACCACCTCTTTTTCCATAAGATCCTGATTTGCTTCCAGTTTCGGAATACCGTCCAAACTTATCCACACTCATGGTTATACTGAATGTTTAATCGGTTATGCTTGTATTCTATATACTCATATTTTTATGCAATTACTCCTCGATTTCGCAATTCGCCGACCAAAGCTACCCATTCGTTTTCTAAACCGCTATGTCCGGCTTGTTTTGCTTCATATATCAACTTCATTCCATCAACCAATTTGTTTATATCGTTGTAGTATATTATATTAGTATCATACAAGTTTTTCAATAATCCTTTTCCTGATAAACTTGATTGATTTGTTTTTCTCCTTTTATGTAAAATATTTATTTCAGCAGAAGATAATGATTTTCTTTTTATGGGTGCCCTTCTTTTTGGTGGGAAAAGTTTAGCAATAATAGTTTTATATTTTTCTGATTTATTTCTATAAACATTGAAATTTTTAGAATAATTTTTCTTATGCGCATTTGTATCCTCCAATATTTGTTTAAAAATGTTTAAATCCTTTTTAGTATATTTATTAGGTTTCGGTTTAAAAATAAGTTCAAACAATCCTTTTGTACCTTTGTATTGTTTATTATTTATAATAATATTGTCATGTTCGTCTACATCAAGCTTGCTATCTCCAATCATTAGGCCATTTTCTTCTATTCTAGCACCAAAAGTATGATACTTTCGAGTTGGTTGTGCAGAATGTAACATTTTTAATACAAATTGTCTTGCAAGCGGCCCTTTATACGCAATATCCGAGCCCAATTTGCTCAAGTTGGATGGATTAATAGGCTCTTCTTCTTCTTGTTGTTCTTCGCTTGTAGAAAGACCTTCTTTTTCTGTTAAAACATCCGTTTCTTCACCTAGTTCGCTTTCTTCTTCAGTTGTTTCTCCTTGTTGCGTAAAACTTGTATCACCTTCATATTCTTCTTTTTGTTCAAATTTTGAAATGGGTAAAATAGCATCTCCGGAAAAATTAAATGTTGAAGGTGTAACATTTTGCCCCAATTGTTTTAATGGCTCAGTAATAGGTTTAAATGTTGATTCCAGAAATTTCTCTCTTTCACTTATTCCTAATCTTAACGCTCTGTTTTTATGTCTAATAGAATCACTAAGTGATTTTATTTCTTTTAATAGCTTTTCCTGATTAACCATGTTTACACCATGGAGACTTGGACGATAATGTTGTTAATTAATGTATTAAAACAAATTTATCAAAACCTATGCGGTAACGACCATCTGTTATAGCTTTATCTTTCATAATTACCAAAAATCCATATTTTTCCGCCCAAGCTTTTCCACAAAGCTCTTTGAATTTATCAAATGACATATCAGCATTTACATGATCGTTGTATATATGTTTTAGGTTTGTATCGTCTTGTTTGAATAAAACTAAAATATTTGCATTGTCTCTAATTAGTTGTTTTGGAATTTTGCTATATGTTTGTCCGATATATATGCTATCAATATTATTATGTCTTCCCATGGCAAAATAGTTTCTAATAGTATCATGATTTTCACTAGATACATCATCAAATACAAATACAGAATACGGCTTAGCCTGGTCTGGTTGCATAACACTGTCACTAGCATTAAATTTGTAATAGTTAACATCAGGCACATCAGTCAGGATCTTTTCCAACAATTGATACTTTGGTTGATGTAAGGACTTTGAAAAAATATATAGGTTATTAAATCGCAATCCTTTTGTGTTTGTAATTAAGTTAAACACAACGTTAGTTTTGCCACAGTTTGAAGGACCGCTTACTATACATCGTACAGTGTTTGGAAATAAACTGCCGTGTTTACCATTGTTGATTTTAACGTTATCTACAGTTAAATCATCAATGTTATTAATATTAAATTTATCTTTATGGTGAACAATCTCCATCTTATTCAAAGGCTGAAGAATAAATAAGTTGATTTATAACTAAATCAAATCTTTTATAGGTATCCACGAATCTTCAGTTTTGTCAAACCCCAACCAACGTACTTTAACTTGGTCTTTTTTCCTTTGCAACACCTTTTCAACAAGATAGACATCACCTACTGTTGACTTTAACAATTCATGTCCGTAAAAACCGCCTTGTAACAAATTTCCTTTGTTATCTTTTAAAATATAAGTTTCCGGTACAGTAGGTTGTACTTTATACACTGTAAAAACTTCGTTTGTCCAATTGGGCAGGTATTTCTTAGTAAACACTCCTTTGTATTTACTAATTCGAACTTTATCATTTACATTAAATTTTCTTGGTTTTTTTTGTTCCGCTTTTGGCTGTGTATTCTTTTTAATTCGTTGTAAAACTAGTTTAGCGTTTTTCTTATTCACTTTGTTAGGTGCCATACCGATAGTTCTATGAAACTTGTTGTTGTAATCGCTTATTAATTTTGGTAAGATATCAACCCATACGTAAGAACCTCTTTTCGAAAACATTTTATACATTGCACCTTTTAAGGTTCTATTAAATCTTTCAATTATAGCTGCCTTTTTCTCAGAATTTGTAGAATAATGATTTATCTTATATTTTTTCATTAACAATGCAAAAGGTTTATTAAAAAATTCTTTCCCATCATCAGTTTGTAAATGTTTAATTTTATTTTTATCTCTTTTTATAGCTACTTCCATAGCTTTTGTTATGCTGTTACCGGTTTTGTCTTTTAATGGCAAAGCATCTGCAACTTTAGTAAAACAATTAATAATCGTAAGTATGTATCTAAATCCTTTATTTATTTTACCATGCGGTTGCATTTCAATTAAATCTGCTTGATATAAATCATTTATTCCTTTTACAACAGTATTTCTTCGTGGAAACTTTATTCTTGCAGGTTTATGAAGTTCATTAACAATCTTTTCCTTTAACTCTGTCATGATGTTTTTACTAACAAAGTCAAGTTAGTATTGAGTGTTTCTTTTTCTGCATCCGCTTTTATAGGTCAAGGTCATTTCAACATATTTTTAAAAAAGGGAAAATCACAGCGAGCATGCTGTGATTTCCCCTTTTTTTCTTTTTTCTTTTTTTCTTTTTTTCTTTTTTTTCTTTTTACTCATTGATAGGATTGAGAGAATAGTGGCCGAATGGTAGAGTGTGAATTTTGTCTGGAAGAATGTGTCGTTTGTCATCATTGGAGCAGAGTGCTTTTTTTACTTCTGTTACGCTGTACAGGTGATGGTTGAAACTTCTGATGGTGTTGAATTTTGCAGTTATAGTCGTTTCTTCAAATAAGCATTGCTTGTAGTGTTCGAAATTTACATTCTTCTTAAGATACAAACTTTTTACACCCTTAGCTTTTTTAATTACATTGTTTTCTTCTTTATGCAATTGTAGTGAATACAATTTTGACATTAGTGCAATAAGTTCTTTTAGTAAAATTCCATTTGCTTCGTCTTTAAATTTTCCAAGTTTCTTTTTGTTCCGATCATTGTCATAATTTAAATGATCTTTTGGATAGTCACTAAAATCAAATTCATTTTTGTGAACAAATGTTCGAAGATCCAAATACATATCTTCAGTAAGAATCCAGTAGATGAAAGCGTCCGTGTCCATGTAGGCGATTCCGATGTTATCTCTACCGTAGAAGGCAACCATTTTGTTGTAGTGGAAATCATACATATGGGTTTTGGAAATATCCAAGATTGACATTCCAACGTACAACGGACGATCCATTTTCACGCTTGTCTTCTTCATAGATACTGCTACAAGGTTTTCATTGATGATAACGGATGTTCCAAAGTTTGGTTTTTGTACAAGTTTTTCTAGTTTTATAGGATCTGTAATTAATTTAACATTTTTGTGTTTTCTTTTGTTTTCCAATGTTTTTCCAAATATCGCATTATTCATTAATTTAAAAAAATCCTTTTGAAATGTTGATGTTGCAGCTGCTCTTCTTCTGGTGTTTGAATCAATGTACGGTTTTAACCAGCATGATTGGGAAAATTTTAAAACTCTATGAATTTTGGTTGTACGTAAACCCAATTGGAGTGCTTGTTGAACAACCCAAAAGTGAGCTACGTATCTTTGTTTATTTTCAAGAGTCATCATTAATTTTGGATGTTTGCCAATTGGTGAAACTTGTGTTTTTGCAAGGAGCGGAAGATCGTAATGAAGATCGTGCAAGTGTTCTGGATATTCAAAGTCACAGTCCAATATGTATCCGGTGTCTCCGTCTTTTGAAATTTGTGTAATATCACCAATAGAGTCTGGATTAACCCATTCAAAGTTTCCAAAAGGAAGTGGATTAGACATGGCCCATCCGTATAAATTGTTGGCATCGAAATATCCTAAGAACACTGATGGTTTTTCTTTATCGTAGTTTGGAAGATATTTGTTGTTAGCTTTAACATGTCTAGTAACACTTTGGGTCAATCCACCTCTAACGCCCGATTCGATCATCAACACCATGTCAATATCGGTTAATAATTGAAGGTTGCACTTTGTTTCTTTTAGCATAGCTTGCCAAGCTAGTCCTGGAGAAGTATAAGAATGAAGAGGGTCTAATCCGTAGGCTTCAAAGCAAGTGTTTCTAAATTCTTCCATCACATCGCAGAGAAGGGTCACATCAAGTTTTACATAAAAGTCAGAATAATCTCCCAGAGTGTTCATTTCCAATTCGTCCCAAACTCTGCATGCGTGTTGATAGTCTTCAGGTGAAATGTCCGAATCGGTAAGTTTACTTTTAAATGCTTCTGGTGGAGGAAGTGATGTTTCTTGAAATTTATGTAGTCCATCGATGTAATCATACGGGAAAACTCCTTTCCGAAGAACCAAATCCATTTTTTCTGCAGGTACAATTTTGCTTGTTTCTATTAAATTTTCTCTTCTTAAATTTTCAGAAAGTTTCATTAGACTGGAAGGCATAAATCTAAATGAATCAACAAATCTAAGTTTAATTTTGCCCACCTTTTTTGAAAAGCTTATAAAGTTTTCCATAG
Source organism: Flexamia atlantica (assembly GCA_035578135.1). Classification (NCBI taxonomy): domain Eukaryota; kingdom Metazoa; phylum Arthropoda; class Insecta; order Hemiptera; family Cicadellidae; genus Flexamia; species Flexamia atlantica. The sequence goes on along the minus strand of JAQJVK010000021.1, from coordinate 10,344,672 downwards.
TTTGTGCCAAAACATCTATTTCACCGTTGTCTCTTGCTAATTCGGGAATGATAAAATGTCCATCGTATCCACTAAGATTGTGAAAAACCACAGGAACAAAAGATGGTAGTTTGTAGTTGATGTTACATCCGTTGCAAGCTGCACCTCTGTAGGCTCCTGTCAGATGGTCATGGTCGCGAACTTTAACTTTAGTTTCTGTAAATTGATTGTTACACAAATAGCATGTTGTTGCTGAATCATAAAGATGAAGTTCTTCCGGCGTCATAGGTGACATAGGAACCACATTGCTATACATTGCTTCCACTTTCCCGGCGATGTTGTATAAATCATCAACAAAGTATCGAGCTGCTTCTTCTCCACGATAGATCTTCGGTGTAGATGTCAAACCATATTCTTGAAGATGTTCTTCAGACAGAGTGGATTTTACTATTAAACAGTAGCTGTTTGGTTTGTGAAGTTGATACTTTGTTCTGCTGGTATTTTCCTCTCCTTCTTCTTGTTCAAGTGGAAGCAATGAAGATTCAAAATCTGCATACACTACAACGGGAATTCTGTATTGTTGGATAACTTTGTCAAATTTTACTTGAGATCTTCTAGGGTGTGGTAATTTAATTCTTACTTCATAGTTTCCACTGCATAGTCTTTGATGTTCCGTCAGCCATTCTGAACCTCCTCTTCTCAAAGGTTTGTTTACAAAACAGAAACATCTTTTACAAGTGGTTTTTCCTTCTTTACGTTTTGATAACTGTTTGCAAACTAGAGCTTCAAAATCTTTAATATATACATAATGTGAAATATCACCTTTTGTTATTAATAATAAATCAGTATGATCTCTGCGTTCGGTAGGTGTTATACGTAAGGGGTAAACATTGTTGGATGAATCCAAGCCAAAGATGTTTACAGATGCAAAAGGATTTTTCTTTTCAAATTTTGATATGTCTTGAATTGAAACAGGGTAACTCATGCCTTGAAAATTATAGTTATGGTAAACCTCATTGTATGCTCTACTCGGTCGTTCCGCATGATTTCTTATATATTTTGCAAGCATTGCATACTTGAAACATTCAGCATCTTTATTTTGAACATTAATACAGGAATTGGTGTCTTGAATTTTCTTTGGCAATTCAATATGACTACTACCTCTCATTCCATATCCATGTTTATGAACTCTTACATCTAAGCTTGTTATACTTAACAAACTCCATCCAGAACCTCTTCCTTCATGTTCTTGTAATTTTGTTAAAAGTTCTTCAAAACAATCATCCACAATTGAGCTTATATCTGATGCAAACATGATGGTTTTGTTTTTAGTTAAAAATCCTCTTGGTGATGTTTCATTCTGAACATTTGTAAATACTGTATCTAATAATATTCCAAACTTTATAAAATTTAATCTTCTTAGTTCATTGTTTAATGTTTCTGTTACTAATGTTTTTGCTTTTGAAATAAACTGTGCAAGTTGCAATTGAGCATTGTCAATCTTAAAATGAGTTACTACACTACCTGGTAAGGCTCGGGCGTATAATTCCACATCCAAAGATGGTCCGGGTGCGTATTGAATAACACTTGATCTTGAATTTAGTTGTTGTTGTACGGTAGCCAGTATTTGATCTAAATCTTCCAAATATTCTTCTTCTGCATTGTTATTTGTTTCTTGGTTTGTTTCTTGGTTTGTTTCTTGGTTTCTTTCTTGGTTTGTTTCATTGTTATGGTAAACTTCTTTGTGTATTTGTAGTAAAATTTCATCTTCAAAAGATTCTTCGCAACTAATGCAGTAATACATGACGTAGGTGTGCTCTCCACAAAAGTTGCCGTAGTAATGAAAACCACTCTAAAACTCCCCCTATTTATAGCATTACCCCCACCACTTTTTTCTGTATTAAACATAAAAAGTGTAAATAACAGTTAAATTTCTTATATTTCAAAACCCCAAAGTATTAAGATTATCCGATGTAAGTTTAAAAAGAAATCCAAGTGTCAAGGTCAAATTATACAAGTTTAAAAGAATCTTTTTTTCTGTATTAAACACAAAAAGTGTAAATAACTGTTGAACGTTTTATATTTCAAAACCCCTAAGTATTAAGATCATCCAATGTAAATTTGAAAAGAAATCTAAGTGTCAAGGTCAAATAATGCAAGTTTTAAAAAAAAAATCTTTTTTTCTGTATTAAACACGAAAAGTGTAAATAGCTGCTAAATTTTTTATATTTCAAAACCCCTAAGTATTAAGATCATCCAATGTAAGTTTGAAAAGAAATCTAAGTGTCAAGGTCAAATAATGCAAGTTTAAAAAATCTTGTTTAAAGTAAATTTGAAGCAAATGTTTGAAAAACGTTCTAAGTCCTAAAATATTAATTAAGGGGAAGTTTTAACACTTAAAATTTTTACAAGTCCAATGTAAAGTAAAATAAAGAAATGTTGTTGCTTGTTGGAACAGTAACAAAAGAATGATGGGTTTGAAAAATTTTCTAAGTCCTAAAATATTAATTATTGGGAAGTTTTAAGACTTAAAATTTTTACAAGTCCAATGTAAGATAAAATAAAGAAAGAAGGGTTGTTGTCTGTTGGAACAGTGGCGAAAGAATAATGGAATTCAAACTCGCAGCAAAAAAGAAACTTGATATTGTAAAATAAATGTTGAAGCAAATGTTTGAAAAATTTTCTAAGTCCTAAAGTATTAATTATTGGGAGGTTTTAACTCTTAAAACTTTTACAAGTCCAATGTAAAGTAAAATAAAAAGAAGTGTTGTTGCCTGTTGGAACAGTAACAAAAGAATGATGAATTTAAACAATTTTCTAAGTCCTAAAAAAATGGATTATAGAGAAGTTTTAACACTTAAAATTTTTACAAGTCAAATGTAAAGTAAAATAAAGAAAGAAGTATTGTTGCCTGTTGGAACAGTGGTGAATGAATGATGGAAAGTAAACTCGCAGCAAAAAGAAACTTGATATTGTAAAATAAATGTTAAAGCAAATGTTTCAAAAATTTGCTAAGTCCTAAAGTATTAATTATTGTAAAGTTTTAACACTTGAAATTTTTACAAGTCCAACGTTAAGTAAAATAAAGAAAGAAATGTTGTTGCCTGTTGGAACAGTGGCGAAAGAATGATAGAAACCAAACCCGCAGCAAGGGTCCTGTGGTTTAGGAGGGGGTAAGCGGGGGGGGGGGGGGTGATGACCTCGAGCCGAGTTGGGGTCTGGGATCTGCGCGTGTGGTTCTGCATCAGTTGCTCGCTAGACAGTGAGGTGGTAACATGTTCAGAAGGCGCCCTGAACATTTTATCATTTTTGCTGTTTGGTGAAAATATCTTGGTGTTATTTGTACAATAACATCTTGATGTAGAACTGATTAATTTTAAGGCATGGTAGTTGTTTGTGCTTGTAGATACCCTAGGGTTTGTAGTTTGTTTTTAGTTTGCTGGTTTGGTACTTAGTATTAATTTAAAATCTTTCTTTTACTTACAATATATTTTGCCTGGAGTGTTTAAGTTTAAAGTAATATTTTGTTTTTAAGAATGTTATATGATATGTTTTTAATACCTTTCTATTCCAACTTCCTTTTTCCAACAAGCTTGTTGAGGGCATTCCCTCTCTTGTCTTGTATTCCTTTTTAGTTAGGGACACCTTTCAATTCCAATTTCCTTTCCTTTTTTCCCTTCCATCTTTTGCACGGTAAAACCAATTAATTTATGGTAAAACCGGCTACCGCTTTTGTAGTGATTACGCACACCAAAGCGGGTCACTTACAACCTCTATACGTGCTGGATGGGTAGTTCGCCTACCTCCGGAGTTTCGCTAGACCTCAGCTGTACTGCGTCGCTAATGGCGAGTCACTGGCTCCTTTAGTGTTAGGAAATAAAAACATATTTGTATAACATTTTTCCAAAATTTAATTAAGCAACGTGCTATTTCAGAATAACATTTTTTGTTTTAGCTTAGCGTTGTGCGCTTATGATGAGGTGTGTGAGTTCGCTTACGTGATGATTACACCGTAATCATGATGTGCAGCGCTGGGCTGTTTAGCTTTTTTACTTATCTTTTACTTTTTATTTATTATTTCTTTTAACTTAATTTTTTTTATTAATTGATCAACTCTAGGCAGGTTGTATTGTAAATTAGCTTTTCTTCTTTTAGGTTTCCGGGGGTGTACGGTTCTGTAAAACCATACACCCCCATTTTCTTTTTAATTAATGAATGACCTTGACCTACTTATTTTCAAGGTCAACCAAAAGAGTTAGCGAAAATTTCTAAGTCCCAAGGTTATTTTTATGTAAATTGTTCCGAACCCTATCATGTGGGTATTCAAATTATTTTAAAAATATCTAGTTGAATAAATGCAAAATAAACTACACTTGTTTTAAATATAAACATTTTATTAAATGATGTTACCAAACCTTTTTGTTTGTCTTTTCATTCTGCGTATTTTAAATACCTACATGATAGGATTTGGAAACATATAAAGAAAAATATGATTTAAAAGATTTTTTTTCAGTTTTTTGAGCTATAACTTTTATACCTTTGGTTTTATCGAAAAATGTTACTGGACCTTTTTTGTTTGCCTTTTTATTCTGCGTAATTTGAGTACCCGCACGATAGATTTAGAGCATTTTTGTTATATCCACTGCCACCGTGTACGGCGACGTAGCTCAAAAGTTGAACGGCGACGATATCAAGTGGGGGCCCCCCATTTCGCAAACTTACTCTAAACCTATTGTGCGGGTACTCAAATTACGCGAAATGAAAAGACAAACACAAAAGGTCCAGTAACATTTTTCGATAAATCCAACGGTATAAAAGTTATAACGAAAAACTAAAGTTTCAAGGTCATTTAAAACTTTTACAAAACCTATCATGTGGTTACTCAAGTTACGTGGAATAAAAAAACAAACAAAAATGTTCAGTAACATTTTTCTATAAAACCAACGGTGTAGAAGTTATTACGCGAAAACTTAAGATTTAAAACCGTCCAGGTTACAAAACGTCCAGGTAACCTGGACGTTTTAGTAAAAACGTCCAGGCTACAAAATATTGTTAATTTCTTACAAAATAATGTTGATTTTATAACAAATGTTACCGAAGCTTGTTGTTGGTCTCATAATTTAAGTACTCACAAAATAAGGGTTGGAAACTTATAAAGTAAAATATAAAATGTTGGAAAATACTTTTTTTTTAGTTTTTGCGTTATAACTTGTATACCGTTGGTTTTATCAAAAAATGTTACTGGACATGTTTTGTTCGTCTTTTTATTCCGAATAATTTGAGTATATGCATGATAGGTTTGGAGCAATTTTGTAAAAGGGGGGGGGAAATTGCAAAATTACTCTAAACCTATTGTGCGGGTACTCAAATTGCGGGGAGTGAAAAGACAAACACAAAAGGTCCAGTAACATTTTGCGATAAATCCAACGGTATAAAAGTTATAACGAAAAAACTAAAGTTTCAAGGTCATTTAAAACTTTTACAAAACCTATCATGTGGTTACTCAAGTTATGTGGAATAAAAAAAAACAAACAAAAATGTTCGGTAACATTTTTCTATAAAACCAACGGTGTAGAAGTTATAACGCGAAAACTTAAGATTTAAAACCGTCCAGGTTACAAAACGTCCAGGCTACAAAATATTGTTAATTTCTTACAAAATAATGTTGATTTTATAACAAATGTTACCGAAGCTTGTTGTTGGTCTCATAATTTAAGTACTCACAAAATAAGGGTTGGAAACTTATTAAGTAAAATATAAAATGTTGGAAAATACTTTTTTTAGTTTTTGCGTTATAACTTGTATACCGTTGGTTTTTTTAAAAAAATGTTACTGGACATGTTTTGTTCGTCTTTTTATTCCGAATAATTTGAGTATATGCATGATAGGTTTGGAGCAATTTTGTAAAAGGGGGGGGGGGGTGTTGCAAAATGACTCAAAACCTATTGTGCAGGTACTCAAATTACAAGGAATGAAAAGACAAACACAAAAGGTCCAGTAACATTTTTCGATAAATCCAACGGTATAAAAGTTATAACGAAAAAACTAAAGTTTCAAGGTCATTTAAAACTTTTACAAAACCTATCATGTGGTTACTCAAGTTATGTGGAATAAAAAAAAACAAACAAAAATGTTCAGTAACATTTTTCTATAAAACCAACGGTGTAGAAGTTATAACGCGAAAACTTAAGATTTAAAACCGCCCAGGTTACAAAACGTCCAGGTAACCTGGACGTTTTAGTAAAAACGTCCAGGCTACAAAATATTGTTAATTTCTTACAAAATAATGTTGATTTTATAACAAATGTTACCGAAGCTTGTTGTTGGTCTCATAATTTAAGTACTCACAAAATAAGGGTTGGAAACTTATAAAGTAAAATATAAAATGTTGGAAAATACTTTTTTTTAGTTTTTGCGTTATAACTTGTATACCGTTGGTTTTATCAAAAAATGTTACTGGACATGTTTTGTTCGTCTTTTTATTCCGAATAATTTGAGTATATGCATGATAGGTTTGGAGCAATTTTGTAAAAGGGGGGGGGGGGAGAAGAGGGGGGGAGGGGGGGGAGGGGTGGAAGGGGGGGGAGGGGGGGAGGGGGCGGGAAGGGGGGGGAGGGGCGAGGGATGGGGGGAGGGGGGGGGGGCAAAATTGCAAAATTACTCTAAACCTATTGTGCGGGTACTCAAATTACGCGGAATGAAAAGACAAACACAAAAGGTCCAGTAACATTTTTCGATAAATCCAACGGTATAAAAGTTATAACGAAAAAACTAAAGTTTCAAGGTCATTTAAAACTTTTACATTACCTATCATGTGGTTACTCAAGTTACGTGGAATAAAAAAAACAAACAAAAATGTTCAGTAACATTTTTCTATAAAACCAACGGTGTAGAAGTTATAACGCGAAAACTTAAGATTTAAAACCGTCCAGGTTACAAAACGTCCAGGTAACCTGGACGTTTTAGTAAAAACGTCCAGGCTACAAAATATTGTTAATTTCTTACAAAATAATGTTGATTTTATAACAAATGTTACCGAAGCTTGTTGTTGGTCTCATAATTTAAGTACTCACAAAATAAGGGTTGGAAACTTATAAAGTAAAATATAAAATGTTGGAAAATACTTTTTTTAGTTTTTGCGATATAACTTGTATACAGTTGGTTTTATCAAAACATGTTACTGGACATGTTTTGTTCGTCTTTTTATTCCGAATAATTTGAGTATATGCATGATAGGTTTGGAGCAATTTTGTAAAAGGGGGGGGGGTTGCAAAATGACTCAAAACCTATTGTGCAGGTACTCAAATTACAAGGAATGAAAAGACAAACAAAAAAGGTCCAGTAACATTTTTCGATAAATATAATGGCATAAAAGTTATAACGCAAAAACTAAAGTTTCAAAGTAATTTAAACTTTTACAAAAATGACCTTGAGACTTAGAAATTTTCGCTAAGTCTTTTGTTGACCTTGAAAATAACTAGGTCAAGGTCATTCGATAATTAAAAAGAAAATGGGGGTGTACGGTTTGACAGAACCGTACACCCCCGGAAACCTAAAAGAAGAAAAGCTAATTTACGATACAACCTGCCTAGAGTTGATAAATTAATAAAAAAAATTAAGTTAAAAGAAAAATAATAAATAAAAAGTAAAAGATAAGTTAAAAAAAAAGCTAAACAGCCCAGCGCTGCACATCATGATTACAGTGTGATCATCACGTAAGCGAACTCACACACCTCACCATAAGCGCACAACGCTAAGCTAAAACAACTAGACAGCCCAGCGCTGCACATCATGATTACAGTGTGATCATCACGTAAGCGAACTCACACACCTCATCATAAGCGCACAACGCTAAGCTAAAACAAAAAATGTTATTCTGAAATAGCACGTTGCTTAATTAAATTTTGGAAAAATGTTATACAAATATGTTTTTATTTCCTAACACTAAAGGAGCCAGTGACTCGCCATTAGCGACGCAGTACAGCTGAGGTCTAGCGAAACTCCGGAGGTAGGCGAACTACCCATCCAGCACGTATAGAGGTTGTAAGTGACCCGCTTTGGTGTGCGTAATCACTACAAAAGCGGTAGCTGGTTTTACCATTATTGGTTTTACCGTGCAAAAGATGGAAGGAAAAAAGGAAAGGAAATTGGAATTGAAAGGTGTCCCTAACTAAAAAGGAGTACAAGACAAGAGAGGGAATGCCCTCAACAAGCTTGTTGGAAAAAGGAAATTGGAATAGAAAGGTATAAAAAACATATCATATAACATTCTTAAAAACAAAATATTACTTTAAATTTAAACATTCCAGGCAGAAATATATTGTAAGTAAAAGAAAGATTTTAAATTAATACTAACTACCAAACCAGCAAATTAAAAACAAACTACAAACCCTAGGGTATCTACAAGCACAAACAACTACCATGCTTAAACTACCATGCCTTAAAATTAATCAGTCCTACATCAAGATGTTACTGTACAAATAACACCAAGATATTTTCACCAAACAGCAAAAAATGATAAAATGTTCAGGGCGCCTTCTGAACATGTCACCACCTCACTGTCTAGCGAGCAACTGATGCCGAACCACACGCGCAGATCCCGGACCCCAACTCGGCTCGAGGTCACGGCAGCTGGCAGCCGGGCCGGGCAGGTGTGGCAGGCAGCTCGTTGACCACCTGGCCTCAAGCGCAGACTCTGGACCCCAATTTGGCTCGAGGTCACCACAGGCGCCTTGCTGCGGGTTTGGTTTCCATCATTCTATCGCCACTGTTCCAACAAACAACAACACTTCTTTTTTTTATTTTACTTTACATTGAACTTGTAAAGATTTTAAGTGTTAAAAACTTCCTAATAATTAATATTTTAGGACTTAGAAAATCTTTCAAACCCATCATTCTTTTCCCACTGTTCCAACAGGCAACATTTCTTTCTTTATTTTACTTTACGTTGGACTTGTAAAAATTTTAAGTGTTAAAACTTCACAATAATTAATGCTTTAGGACTTAGAAAATTTTTCAAACATTTGCTTTAACATTTATTTTACAATATCAAGTTTTTTTGCTGCGAGTTTAATTTCCATCATTCCTTCACCACTGTTCCAACAGGCAACAATACTTCTTTCTTTATTTTACTTTACATTTGACTTGTAAAAATTTTAAGTGTTAAAACTTCCCAATAATTCATTTTTAGGACTTAGAAAATTTTTTCAAACTCATAATTTTTTTGTTACTGTTCCAACAGACAACAACACTTCTTTTTATTTTATTTTTCAGTATTAATGTAGGTTGAAACTTGTTTTAAAACAATTTTAATATTAGTTTGAAACTAAATTCATATATTATTAATGAGTAACCATGTTTTACTTAAGGAATATTATGTTTTAAGTCAATTGTAATACATAATAAAATAAACATTATACATATTTTCATTGTATCATAAATATAAATCTAGTTTATTAATGTTACTGAACTAAAAATAGGGGTTGGAAACTTATAAAGTAAAAATATAAAATGTTGGAAAATATTTTTTTTAGTTTTTGCGTTATAACTTCTATACCGCTGGTTTTATAAAAAAAATGTTACTGAACCTGTTTTGTTCGTCTTTTTATTCCGAATAATTTGAGCATTTATGTTATATCCACTGCCACCATAGATTTTTTGCAGTTTTTGCGATATAACTTTTACACCGTTGGTTTTATCGAAAAATGTTACTGGACCTTTTTTGTTAGTCTTTAAATTCTGCGTAATTTGACTACCCGCATGATACATTTAGATCATTTTTATTATATCCACTGCCACCAAAGTTTTTTTAAGTTTTTGCGCTATAACTTTTACACCGTTGGTTTTATCAAAAAATGTTACTGGACCTTTCTTGTTTGTCTTTTAATTCCGTTTAATTTGACTACCCGCACGATCGATTTGGAGCATTTTTGTTATATCCACTGCCACCATGTACGGCGACGCAGTTCTAAAGTTGAACGGAAACGAGATCAAGTCGGCGACCCCCCCCCCCATCGATGTTGTCGGGGGGGGGAGGGGGAGGGGGGGGGAGGGGGAGGGGGGGGGGAGGGGGGAGGTTTCGTCCCGGCAACATTGGCGGGGGGGGGGGGTTGGAAAATTGCTTAAAACCCTATCGTGTGGGTACTCAAATTACGCGGAATCAGAAGACAAACAAAAAAGGTCCAGTAACTTTTTTTGATAAAACCAACGGTATAGAAGTTATAACGCAAAAACTAAAAATTATCTTTCTTTACATCATATTTCATTTTATATGTTTCCAAACCCTACCATGTAGGTACTCAAAATACGCAGAATTAAAAGACGATCAAAAAAGGTCCAGTAACATTTATTTATTAAACCAACGGTATAGAAGTTATAACGCAAAAACCCAAAATTATCTTTCTTTACATTATATTTTACTTTATATCCTTTCAAACCCTATCATGTAGGTACTCAAAATACGCAGAATTAAAAGACGAACAAAAAAGGTCCAGTAACATTTTTTTATTAAACCAACGGTATAGAAGTTATAACGCAAAAACTAAAAATTATCTTTCTTTACATTATATTTTACTTTATATCCTTTCAAACCCTATCATGTAGGTACTCAAAATACGTAGAATTAAAAAGACAAACAAAAAGGTTCAGTAAACTTTTTTTATAAAACAAACGGTATAAAAGTTATAACGCAAAAACATAAAAAAAAATTTTCTACATTTTATATTTTACTTTATATGTTTCCAAACCCTATCATGTGGTACTTCAATAACGCAAAATAATGAGACAAACAAAAAACTTCGGTAACATTTGTTATTTAACCAACAATGTAAAAGTTATAACAAAGAAACAAAATTTAGATCTTTAACCAAGTTTATATTTAATCGAAACTGTAGTTTATTTTGCATTTCTGCGACTAAATTTTTTAGAAGTATCAAGGTGATATAATAAAGTGGCATCTTTAAAATATTGTAACTTGTACAAAGTTAAATAAGTGTTAAAACGATATTTTATTGCAAATATTTTAAAACCACAAGTTCAGAACGATTGTTTAATACTGACATGTTCACTCAACAAGAGCAACAGTACGACTAACACTACATATCCAAATATTGCGAGGAGTCTCTCATGGTGGTGGGGGAAGGCAGGTGCGCGGCAGATGTTCCGTCCTGCACATGTCTTTCGAGGGAGGTAACAGCGCTACCACTATCACATCAGTTTGCTGGTAGGACTCGCAGAGTAAACATCTAAATAAACATGAGTTCTGTTTTATATGTTTCTTTTATCAAAGATGGACTTTGTATTGAAACGCAAAGTTTCACTATTGATGCAGATCCTGTACAACAAATTTTAGTACATCCTCCAGAAAATTATGATTCTATCTACATTTCGGTGCATGAACCAAACGACCCCCCACCACCAACTGCCGACACGGAGTAGGACAGCGGCTACCACACGTCATTAACGCTCCAGCTCTTCACCCGAGCACACATGGACTCTGAGCTTCAAGATAATACTGTTTCTTCTTCTACATCTACACAAACTTCCGAACAATTACCTACTGAAAATAAAACTACAACAAGTGTACAAGTAAACGAAATTTCATCAACTGTTAGTTCTGATGCGCAAGCAATAATGCTATCATTAATTGGTTTCGACTAAAAATTCAACAATGGAAGAAGAAAGAAATTCGCTACTTTGCAACTTGGTTTTTGTGAACCCGTCGAAATTTGTTATTTTCCTACTTTCATTTTTATGTGGTTACAATTTTGGTTACCTTGTTCAGGAAATACTAACAGATAAAAAGAAAGAACATTCACTATTTTTTAAAGTTTATATTTATGTAATTGCATCTTTATTTGGATACTTTGTAGCAGGATATTTTCTTGTTAACTTGTCAATTCCATTTTTAATATAATATTTTAATAGAAACAAAAATCAACAAAACAACAATTAAAAAACAGTTTGTAAAAAGAAACAAAACTTATCTTGCATTTTCGGATTTTCCGAAAATGCAAGATATTTTTTAAAAACATCCCCGGCCGACCTTGACCCTTTTCCGGACATTTAAAATTTAAATACCAGCACAGCTGGACATTTAAACTTTAAATACCATCCCCAACACGTCACAGCTACGTCACAGCCTGTGACGTCACTTCCGGTCACGTGACCGGATGTAGCTGTCACTTTTGATTAATGCGTTTTGGCCCAGAAGCCCCACTATTGCACTACTGAAGCAAGGGCCCCCACCAGAACTTAAGCCCCAGGCCCCCAAGTGTCTCGTGATGGCCCTTTGCAGAGGTAATTTACTCTTAGTAGGATTTAAACACTGGGGAATCTTCCGGTAAGGTCTGTATGTTGTTTATACATTATATTTCTGAAATTATCTTCCAATTTTGTCAGTAGCTCCTTGTACATTCGGTAAAAAGGCTCTGTTTTCTCTCTCCTGTGCTTCATTTTTAGATTATTGTTTCCTTCGGAGTTGTTGTTTCCTTAATGCCTTAATAATATTTGACTCGTTGTACCCGTCTTTTTTTAATAGTTACAGGATCTGTTCCTTTTCATAGGCTAAATGATCGCTGTTGGCTATTGCCATGGCCATCTGGGGCCCTATTTTTGAAATGGGTGAGTTGATGAGTGATTGAGTCACTCAACTCTCAAGTTATTTGTTTTTAATTATAAAATGAATTCACAAATAAAAATTAAAATATTCCTAGCTAACTTAATGAATTTAGCCCCACAACATCTGTGTTTATCATTTGAATAGACATTTATTCTTAAAAATTCATAATTTAAATATAGACATCATATACATTGAGTATCTCACAAATCCAACCATTTTTACTCACCAAGCAATAGGCTGTTGAGTAAAAACGTGTGAGTTGACAGGAAACAAGCTTCTTCTTCTTCCCTTTTGGAGGAAGTAATAACAGTAATCATGGGAAGCCTTTCCAATTAGGTTATGTTTACCTTTTGATACTGAATATTTAAAAGCGTTCGAATAGCCTTTGAACTATTTATAAAATGCCTTGCAACTAAATTTACCTATAAATTTACTAAGACAGTTTAGTTAAAGACACGAAAAATGAGGTAATTCCTTAAATTGGTCAATGTTTACATTTGGCTTTCTAGTTTGACAGATGTATCGTCTGAAACTTTGACATCCCACGTGGTGGTTTAAACAATGCTACCATCAGCTGACAGGTGAATTGACAAGTGACTCACTACTCAACTCTCAACCGTTTCAAAAATAGGCCCCCTGTAGTCTATTGCATATGCTCGGTTTGCTAATGTGTATAAAGAACTGCGGTTTTTTGTTCTGGGTGTTGGTGATCAAAGCATGAAGGTATTTTCATTGGTTTGCGGTGTACTGTGTGGCCTAAAAATCCATCAGTTTCACGGATGATGTCTAAAACTGGTAGGCTTTCATCCCGTTTAGTTTCCATCGTAAATTGTATATTTATGGATTTATGGATTTCAAGTGATTTAGAAATCGCTGAATTGTTTCTACTTCATGTTGCCAGATTACAAATGTATCATCTACACATCGAATAAATAATTTTGGGTTTAACGGTGCTGATAAAATCGCTTCTTTCTCAAACTGTTCATTGTACAGATTTGCTTTTATCGGGGAGAGTGGAGATCCCATAGCAATCAATCAATCAATCTTTATTGGTCATTTGACATTCACATGCATTGACAGGTCGAAAAAATCCATGTAAATATACAATTGGTCATCATATATTAGGCTATCACAGACTCATAATTTCAATGGCAAATAAATAATTAATTTAAAGCATTGACGGAGGCTAGAGTAAAAATTACATTAAATACTTAATTGAACATGCAAAAGGTGACCTAAATAATTTAATGAAAATTGACTAGCGATGAATAACGGTGGTGCTTTCAGTCCGTTCGTAGTATAACCATAGGTAAAACCAATCAAAGAAGAAATGCGTTGAACGTAAACATAATTCCACTATTTTAAATAAATCTGAAGGCTGAAGGGATAAGATTTTTTACTATTTTAATAGCTTCGTTTATCGGGATATTTGTAAAAAGTGACGTTGTATCAAAACTAATTAAAATGTATTCTTTATCAACTTTAATGTTTTAATGATGTTGACAAAATGGCGTTAATGTTTAATGAACGTGTCTGTATTACTGTCGAACTGGCTCAATATAGAGGCGATGTAGCGGGAAATGTTGTGTGTCGGTGATCCAAGGCGCTAACTGTGTCTCGGGATATTCTCCTTATGATCCTTCGGGAGGCCGTATAGTTCAGGAAGCGTCGGGTCCGAGGTGATGATGGCAGAGCGCATTTCTTAAGGAATCGACCTGAATGAGTTAATTAGCTGTTTTAATGTATGAGCAATTCGCTTCGTGGGATTCCTTATTTTTCTGTAGGTTTCGTTAAGTGAATACATTTTTCCTTATATTGTGGTGTGTTCATCACGTCTGTCTTTATCCGCTTATAAATTATTAATTTTGATTTTTAATTATTCATTAATTTTATACTACCGTCATCCACAATCATAACCTCCCTCCTGTTTTCTGATGATGTAATAATTAATGGACGGCCCCTAGTTTATATTGGTTTGAGGTTAAGCCTAAAGAATATGAATGGCGTATGGTGGGGAACCCTCTTTATTTTATAATGCCAGGAAGGGATTTTTATCACTGGACACACTATCTGGCCTCCGCCCTCCACCACATCGCCATATAATATCAGCAAAAATTAGACTTCATGGCTTATATGCCTAGTCTTGCTTTTTAGGCTTAAAGAACAAAAATAAAAGTCGTTGCATTACAAGGTCTGTAGACAATTAAGAAGATAATATATGGTTGCCTCAATCCCCTAAGGCCTGCGGAACCAAGTGGTTATAGGTTTCCGGTCTATAAAAGACGTAACGATCCCAGCTAAAGATTATACCGAGTGTCCCACTCCCCTGTTATTTTGTATTAATAAATATAAAAGTATAATATTCAGATATTGTTTATATGATCAAAAAAGGACGTTTTTGGCGTGTGTAAATTTTACCTCCTCCTCCCAAAAGGGGTGGTTTGGGGTAAGTCCAAATATTTAAATGTACACCCTTATTGAGTATACATAATTAAAAGTCACAATAAAAGAACAAGAATGGCGCAAACTAGAAGTATCTACGTCAATCCTATAAAAAATTATGGCAGTTGAAAGTGTATTTTTTTATAATCAAATAAAATCCTCATTTATGTAAATAAATGAAGAAAGGATACTTATTCATGTGAAAAAGTACTTTGATTAAATTAAATTTGATTTAACTGCTTAAAGTCACTGGTAGTTTCCAATTACAGGTTGAATCCTGTCTAGAGATGGCTATGATCCTGTCCGAGGTGACGGGGCAAGGGTAGCGACCCTGCTTGACCTCATTTGCGAGGTGCTCACTTCGAGATAACGGCTCTGTTAGTTGCTCCCGGCCGCGACACTTTCCAAATTATAATAAAGCTTGTTTTGTACTTCTAAGAGAAGCACTAAGGGTAGTTAGTGGGTTAATAATTATTTTAGGAAAATAGACAATTTATTACCCGAAAAATGGCTCGATCAGATGAAGATAAGGTTCAACTGATTTTGTTCTGTAGTGAGGCAAGGAGAAATTTACACGAGACAGACAGTGCAGGATTTACAGTCGGCGCGGCCCTAGGCCTAGATCAGTATGCAGCCCCCCTGAGGTCCTTACAGCCTCCCAAGTGGTGACCTTTTTTTAGTTACTAACTACGCTTTCAGCCGTGTACATTCTCGGCCATGCGCGGCCCCCTAATCGCTGCGGCACTGGAGGCAGAACATTAATTTAACAATGCATATCCAGTTAGGCCAACCGATAGGGCATACATTCGTCGTTTGATTAACAAATTTTCAACCACACTCATTATCAAAAATGTCCCAAGATTAAGATCGGGCCGCCCTTCCCTGAGGACCACATCAGTCTCTTCGTTCAACTGCACATGAATGATGGATTAAAAAAAAATCTGTTCATCGCATATCAAAAGAACATAAACACTATTCTTATAAAGTTCAACTTCACCAGGAAGTAACTTAGGACGATCCTACGATCCTGACCGAAGAATTCAATTTTGTGATACCATGTTGCAAAAGATTGAGGAAAGTGTTAATGACGAAGCTATGCTTTAATGACGAGGCTTCATTTTCGTTACATGGGATGGTTAATCGTCACAACTGTCATTACTGGGCAGATGTAAAACCACATTGGATGGTCGAAGCCCACACGCAAACGCCGCAAAGAATTAATGTATAAGCGAGGATTTTAGGGGACTCTGTTGTAGGACCTTTTAATTGATGTCAATTTAAATAGAGATAAATACTTAGAATTATTACGAAATGAAATTATCTCAGTTATAAATGAGATAGCTCTAGAAGGTTATTACGAACATGTTTTTAACACGATGGTGCACAACCTCATTTTGATATACGAGAGAGAGAGTTTTTAGACGAGGAGTTTCCCGAATGGTGGTTAGGTCGGCGAGGTTTCTAGAATGGCTCGTTCACCAGACCTTACCCCTCTCGATTTTTTCTTTTGGGGCTCTTTAAAAGCAAAATTCCCAACACAAAACCCGCTAATCTCGATGAATTAAAATTGCGGAAGAACGAGCATGCCAGATAGTCATACAAGAAATAATGGCAAATGTGAAGCAGGCATTTGAGTCCAGTCCAGATTTTACTTTTGCCTGGAAGTGAATGGAGGACATTTTTGAGCAGTTAATCAAAATTTAATCGTGGTATTTTTCTCTTTTTCACACGATTAAGCATTATTTCTCAGAAAGGATTTAATTTGATTTAAAAAAATATAACTTTGAACTGCCATAATTTTTGACAGGATTGACATAGAGAACTGTAGTTTGCGCCATTCTTTTTCTTTATCAATATCCGTTGAAAATTCGTAGTTTCTTCATCAGTTTTCTTTCAAGTACGTACTCAAAATCTCCAGCTTAAAATTATCTCAACACTGCCAATTAACGCCGTATTGGGGTCCTTCAATATTGGGTATTGTTCAACTGCAGGGAACATAAACGGGGGCCTGGGGGCGGAGCCCCCAGCGAGCGAAGCGAGTACATATTCTATATTCTATATCCTAGGAGGTGTTGTCCAAACCCGGGTCTTGTTACTATCTAACGGCGACCTTTTGTTAGATAGCATCATTAATTCATAGCCCAATGACGAATGTATAACTCGATAGGGGTTTACAATTATTAAATATTTCGTCATACCCTCAAATTAACCCTTTGGCGGGGGAGGGGGTGAAAATGTACATACACCCATAAATACACCCACCAAAAACATCCTTTTATGATCATAATATAAACATTCCCTGAATATTATACTTTTATCTCAATTAATTAATAAAAAAATAATAGGGGGTGCGGCTTTTGAGATACTACACGGTATGTTCCGGTCTACAGAAGACGTCACGATTTGATTAATTTTCGATTTAGACAATATGAGCATATGAGTAAAGTTATTCTTCTCTTCTCTTCTTCTCTCTGTTCAGATCCTGGTTGCATTGTTCATAAAATAAATGCCGATTTTGCCGAATAAGAACAACCGCTAACATTTTGTTCGCCGTTCTGTCGTTCTGTTGTTCCGTTTGCGTTGGCCATCACGTTTTCTCAGTTTATTAGGGCTAGGCGTGACGTTAATTAATTCAATCTAATTCTCCAAGACTTTGTTCGGTATAGTTTTAAAGCCCTAATTGTATCATTTGTCATTTCGTTTATGTTATTACTGCAAGAACATATTTTTGGACATGTGGGTTTGTTGAGTCTACCATTGCTCAAGCATCGGTTCAATCATCTCTGTAAAGAAAGACCTTAAGTCAACTTAACTTTTACATAATACTTACAGTCAGGGAAGGTAGTAGTGGTT
Source organism: Flexamia atlantica (assembly GCA_035578135.1). NCBI lineage: Eukaryota > Metazoa > Arthropoda > Insecta > Hemiptera > Cicadellidae > Flexamia > Flexamia atlantica. Next base: position 10,326,779 of record JAQJVK010000021.1, on the reverse strand, counting down.
GCTTTCCTATCGAATATTCCAAACTAGGCCTGTGATCTGTTAATTTTCAAGTTATGACTAACATTAGAAGTCACCAGAATTACTGCAGCATGAGTTGACTTCTGAGTCAGTTAGGGATCGACTTGTTAGTTTTTTTAGTAAATTTGAGTCTTGAAAAGTAGGCTCCTGCTTCAGGATTAAAAAAACTTAGCAGCCTACTATAGGTTTGGAAATAGGCTCATTTAGCCAACTGCCAAGGCCTATATTAACTCTTGGTCTAGGCCTAGTTTCTTTGGGTGTCAAATGTGATCCTTCCTTTTATCATACTGTACTCCGTCTTTCCAACCTGTCTGCGTTGAGTAGTATGACCTAAACAGCTGCTAGGTATCTTTTTAAATGTAGAACTGCTTTCAAGGTTTTAATAATCTATTAAGATAGTCAAGCCTTATTGGCTATTTGGTGAACTGTCTTTTCAACCTGTCTGTGGTTGATTAGTGTGACCTAAACAACTGCTAGGTATCTTTGGAAGTAGAACTGCTTTCAAGGTTTCAATAATCTATTAAGATGGTCAAGCTTTATTGGCTATTTGTAGGGCTGCCATACGTCCCGGTTTGACCGGGACAGTCCCGGTATTTTGCTCTTGTCCCGGTGTCCCGGCCGGTTTTCCTGATGTCCCGGTCAGTTTTTAAATTGCGTAATATATTATTTAAATAATGAACCAAACCTGTAGTTTAACAAGTTTGCTGCGGCAAACGAAGAAAGAAGAAAACATTCTTATAGGTATATAGTGTACTTTTGTTTTTAAGTTGTATTTCATTTGCATAAAATACATTTGTATTTTTCATTGAAGTAAAATAAATGATTTGTAGGCCTAAGTTTTGTTTCATGTAAAGAATCATTATCCAAATTTACCATGGTATAAATTGCATTGTAACAACACAAAAATAACTTTTTTCTCAAATCATTGCAATTCTCAAAATGTGGCTCTAAAACTTGTATAAATTTTTACCAGGTTATAAGTTTGTTCAAAAGTAAATTTTACTTCAGTATATTTACCTAAAACTTATTAGTTTGACTCAATAATCTGGACACTAAATAGATCTGCTTGAAGTTAATTTTTACTGCAAAAATTAACTAGAATCATCCCTTTTCCTTCAAAATTTCCAACAATTTCCGGGGGAGGACCCCCGGATCCCCCTCACCTTGGGGGGTATTCCATACACCCCAAACCCCCTGGTGTGTCACACACTGGAGCGTCCTTGGTTAGTTGTCCCGGTTTGACCGCTTGAAAATATGGCAGGCCTAGCTATATGGTGAACACATAGGCCTATCTGTTGGGTTACGTAATGCATTCAATAGGAGTCACCACAAAGAGTTGACTTCTTACGTTGGTGTAAGTTAGGCCTACAGTTATTGTGCAAATAGTGGATGCTCTTTAGCTAAAAGGTTAGCTGCAGTAATAAGCTGGGGTGTTAGGCTTAAATGGAAAATCTGGTTACAGTTTCTGCCCTGCATATAACCTTGGTCTTTTTTAATTCTGTTAGGCTATGTTTCATACTTACTTAACACTTTGGGTGCAGCAAGGAATATGAATAAACCTTCCCGAGGGCCTGAACATTTTTCCACTAAATCTTAGCTTTTGTGTCCCGAAGCCATGATCATGGTCGCAAACTGAGTTTCCAGGTGTATTTTCCCAAAGAAAGGCGTCCAAAGTCGTCTTTGAGCTTTTATAGCAACGTAACAAGTAGACTTAGAAAAATAAAAGTTACCTACATCTAAATTTTAAAAATTTAATTTTACGTTTGTGTGTCTTAAGGTAGTTTGGCCAGTACAGTAGAGCCCCGCTAACCCGAAATCCGGTAATCCATAAATCCGCTTAAGCCGAAACCGAAATTGGGTCATTCCATATCAAATCAACCAATGGTCTGGAACTTGATATCTCAAAATTTAATGAAACTTTTTTATAAGTAATACTATTAAAGAAAATGTTTCAGATTTTTTTTATTTCTTTGTTTGAAATTCATTGTTGGTGATGGTGATTTTATATTTTGATTAGAGAAACGTCGTGAAACTTGTTTTTTACTAATCAGTGATGGCAAATGTCCGCAAAAATCCTAATCAAAATATTTTTTTTACTTATCGTTTCTGAGTTATGATTTTTTGAAAATTGAAAAAAACCGCTGATTTTCGACATGTTTGGATACCTTTAAATCTCTCTAACTCCAAAACTGTTCAACCTAGAGAGTTCAAACTTTCACCATTCTTTTTAGAATTTCAAGAGCTTTAATTTGATGTGTCACTTGACTACATTAGTTTAGTAGGTAAGTTTTTCAAAAACCCAAAAAAAGTTTGTTGAAAAATCTAAAAAACGAAATTTTTAATTTTTTTGAAAAAATATGTTTTTTGTCTGTTTTATTAGAGTACATGTGCCAAATTTCATTATGGTACTCCTATGGTATCATATTTATTTTTTTAAAGTTACCCAGGTAGTTCATCTACTGAACACATAAAATGCATGCAAGTTAACGTGACCCAGGGGTGCCCACAGCATATTTTGATGTCGCAAGTTGCGAGATCAGACTAAATTTTGGGGGGGATTTAAAAAAACTAGGGAAAATGGGGGGGATTTTTTAATATATGCTCAGTTTTTATCTGGATCGAAAATTTGTAATGGTCGAATAGCAACAATGAGTTCAGGTTCAATTGTCAAAAGTTAGACGACACGACTGTTGTTGACGTGTTACCGTACTAGGTAATCGGTCGGGTCGGGCTGTGCTCACACTGACACTGTTACACTGGTAAAATATCCTGTGGTCGCGTGGTGCAATGATCGTAATTCACCGTTTCGGCGCTACGTCGCGCCGCGCCGCCGCCACTCAACTCCCGGCTCCCGCTTGTCAACGCCAACACCAATACCTACTTGTCTTTATAAAACTTATAAACGGGTTATAAAACGGGATATGATCTTTATAGCCAAGTGCACAGTTGCGTTGCATACACAGTCGAGTCGATGTGTTTTTATTTTGAGAAGGCTCGTGTGTCGCTAGTTATTTATTGTAAACTACCTAGACTTTATTTAAGCCGTAAGGCTCCTTTTAGACTAGGACACAGTTGCCCGTAACTGTGCCCGGACACTGTTACCAGCAACTGTGTCTGCTCGGGCAACCGCAGCGGGCACTTTGTCCCAAACACTCTTCCGCGCCAATTAAGAAAGATGTTGTCAAGAGAAAAGGGGAGCGCGAAATATTCACGATCACCCGATGTCAACCAAAAAAGCAGATAAAGGACCTTATTATACCCCGCTTGATGAGTTGTGTGCCGATAAATGTAAAATTTTAACTACTTTAGAATGTGTAAAACCTCATTTGATGAACTGTTGGACCTTTGTGATGACATCAGGAAAGCTGATGCGATGATACGGAAAAGTATACCACCAAAGACACAACCGAAACACAGGCGGATTTAGGTCACAACATTTGGGGGTGCCAGCTCACTTAACGTTTGAAGTGTTGTATGCAAAAATTCAAACATCAAACTCCTACTTAAATGGTCCGTTTAAGGCCTATTCCAAGTAGGTACTTATTTTATTTAACAACAACCATTTGTAATCTACGCAAATACCACAGTAAAAGTTGAAATTTTCCCCTGTACCTGATAAATCGATGTATCGATACTTAGGCCTAATTCGAAATTTATGTCGTTTGTCGCCTGCCGGCGACGAAGTCATGGGCGGACTTCCGGGGGTGCCCGGCACCCCCTGATTTTTGCTGGATTGTTCGGTAGAACATGGAGAATCAATTTTCTACATATCTTTGAATATCCTATTACAAAAACATACAAAAACGTTGTCACTCCTGGGTGGTCGTCAAATTTTTTATAAACACATTTCTACATTTGCGTGGCACAAAAACGACACGAATACAAAACATAAAACTGTTTGGCCAGACTTAAAACAGAATTTACGATCCGGCGCGGGCGGAAGCGATGTCATGACTGGGGGCCGCAGGTGGACTTGATCCCCTCGTTGTTATAACTGGAACGCCGGCCGTGGTCCTGTTCTTTTTCTTTTGTTTACTTGCCACCCTATCGCCGCATCATAAATACTATTTGATTGGAATAATGATGTTTGCTCGTTTAAAACATTGCTGTAGTCCGTTTTCATAGAGCTGTACATTTCAAATTCTTGTAAGCAATTTAAGTAACTGTCCCTTTTGTTATGAAAGTGTAAAATTTCCAAATTTTTGTCAAAGCTAGAATAACTGTGATTTTTATTCAATAGGTGGTTTGCAAAGGAAGATTTGGAGTTAGAGCAGGACGGGATATGTTCATTAAACATTTTCTTGAATGAACGGACGGTTTGACCTATATAATATTTTCGGCAGTTTTTCACATTTATAATTTTGTAGACTCCGGTTTTGTCTTCGTTTCAACTTTATTATTTTTTTCGTTCCTTTAAAATTGAGCCTAATTTATTATTGGTTTGGAACGAGATTATGACATTATTTTTGGCCATTTCGTTACTCAAAGTGTGGTTTCAAAGTGTGGATGAAAATCACCACATCTATGTCATCTGAGTTGGTTTAATCTCTAGGATATTATTTTATTATATAGTCTTCATGTGAAAATTACTAGTGGGGTTAGCTTTTTGCCTCACCCAACCATTCTATAAGTATACAGCATCTAAAATTAGAAATGCTTTATTGTTCCACTTGGATACGAGGGTAACAATATCTCTCAAACCTCATACTATCCAAGAATTTAAGTAAGCCGAGGTATCGATGCCAATTAATTTTTGGGGGGGATTTCGCGACATGGACCATGGGGGGGATGGGCACCCCTGACGTGACCATTGACCATAGGACCATACAGAACATAATAAATATTCATTTTGCTTTTTTATCACATGGTGGAGGGGAGTAAAGTGAACTACAATAATAGTAATAATAATAATAATAATAATAATAATAATAATAATAATAATAATATGGTCAACCGGGGCTAATATGAACTAAAAAAGTAAACTTTTGACATTAACTCAAAAATGGTAAATGACAGAAGAAAAGAAAAAAATAGTAGTGTATACAGCTCTTTTAGCTGAATCTATTTATTTACTAACAAAAACCATAAATGTAACCATTATTTAAAAAAAAATTAAAAACCACTGTTCACATTAGCCCCGCTAAAAGGGGCTAATGTGAACAGCCCATGGGGCTAATGTGAACACTCTTAATAACTCTGTTATTTACAACACTAGGCATATGTGGGGGCTGTTGTAAACAAGCCTAGGGTCTAGTCTACCAGTTGCAATAAGTCTCAATATTTTATCTTAAATAGTTTTTGAGATATGAAGGTATCTTTGGAGAGCCGCGGGTCGCCCTACGGTAACCCTTTTTTTTAAAACCATTTATAAATATTATACAGGGCTAATAATAAGACATAAACAAGAAAAAAATTATCTGTCAACATACCTGAGAATTTATTAAAAATTTCTTCCACTTACAAATTGTTTAAAGCATTTAAAAAAACAATAATTTAAGACAATGCAAATTGTTCGTTTAGGCAAATGACAGTTTATTGCACTTTTAGGCCTATTAGGTAAATATAAAAATGTGGGCTAGGCCTATTCAACACCTTAACTGTTGTCTTTGTAAAATTAAAACTGTTTTATCACTGTAAGGCCTTCAAAGAAGTTTATTGAGGAACTTACGCCTCAAAAACTTCGACAATTGTATGTCTATCACTGGTTCCACATACATTAGGGGCTGGAAGTTTCCCCAAAATGTCAGTGGTAGAAACAATAAATATATCATCTTCTTTTTTCAGGAATGATTTTTTTTCCTCATCACAGGATTTAAATCCCATCACTTCGATCTCCCCGTCAGCCAGTGTTTTTAACACTGTAGCGACATAGCGGAAGGTTGTACTTTGGCGGCTTCCACCTTTGCATTTTACTAAAATGAAGTCACCAACCTTTAGATTTTCTGGGCTGTCTAGATCTTGATAATCTAATTCTGAGGGTTGAATTATGTCGTTCAAATCTGCTACTCCTAGACTGTCCTCACTGTCACTGCTCTCAATGCGGAATTTAGGCCTAATTCTTTTGTATTCTTTAACAAATTTTAACCCTTTGCGTCTACGTTTAGTAGGCCTATTTTCTTGTGCTGCTTTCTTCCGCTTTAGGTCAACGTTTTTAGGCCCAGTTCCTTTTGGTTTGTTGTTTTTTTGCATCATTTTTAATCTGCTCGGTGGTAATTTTAATCCATTCTTCACTCATGATTACCTTTGCTCGAGTATCAACTTTTCAATGTTGTTTCTTTGGTGCTTCAGTTCTGTTTATTTTCTGTAGCAGTAAGCTCTCAAAGGATCCTGGGTTTACTGTAGCAGCAATAGGTGTTGAAGGACTACCAGTAGAACGTTCAGGTTCATTTCTAGGACTGTTTGTGATAGGCCTATCTTGAGGAGGTCCTATAGGTAAAGTATGCAGTCGTGCTGTGGCAGATGTAGATGGCATGTTCACATCTAGTCCTACAGAAATCTCATTATTTTCGGGCTCTGTTGCTTCAGAAAGTAGGCCTCTAATGCTTAAATCTTCTAACTCTTCATTAGAAAAGAGGTCTAGGCCTAGGCCAATAGGTTCCTGGCCAATAGGCTCTAGGTCTTCTGATGGAGCACAGTTCTTTTCTTTCGTTTCATTGTATCTTTTGAGCTTCTCTGGATCTAGGCGGGCCTCAGGGTACTTTTTCCGGTCAAAAGGTATGATTCCTACAGATCTGAAACCTGAGATCACATTTGCTGACGTCAGACCTGAATGCCAGATACTACAAAGGATATTGACATATTCACTTTTTTGCATCTTCCTTTGGTTGGCTCTGTACCACTCCAAGATTTTCTGGTCCCACATGTATTTGAGGGTTTTGAAACAAGCCGTATCCAGGGGCTGTAAGACATCGGTGGTATGAGCTGGCAGTTTCAAAATGGTTATTTCGTTTTCTCTGGCAAACTTTGCAGTATCCACATCTAGGTGAGTCATGTGACCATCAAAGATCATAAGGATTGGCCGTTCTTTAACTTCTTCGGCAAACTTTTGGATGTATTCGTGAAAAATCACCAATGTCATCCAGCCTTTCTCGCTACAAGCATAAAAGGTGCCTGGTAAATCTCGATCACCTTTCCAGGTTGACCATAAGTTAGCCCCCTGAAATATGATTAAAGGGGATAAAACCTTTCCCGCTGCATTACAGCATGCCAAAACACTGGTATTTTCTCGCCCCGTGCCCTCTTGAACTCTGTGGGCTTTTTGACCTATACCAGACACAAGCTTTATCCTTGAAGGGTCAGAACAAAATGAAGTTTCATCCAGGTTGAAAATGTGTGCTGGTTTATTTTCCAGCTGAAGCGCCTTCATTTGGCTTTCCAAGAGGTCGTAGAACTCATATATTACTAAAGGGTCACTTGTATTTAATTTTCGTGCCTTTTCGAGAGCTTCCATTTTCTTGAGACTCAGTTTTTGGCATTTACAAAAGTTCTTGTACCAGTCATGTCCAGGTCGACCGTTTTTAAATGGGACAGAGCCGGTAAGAGAATTTTGGTCCACATAATCTTTTACCAAATCAAGCAATTCTTCTCTGCTTAAAGCAAACCCATTTTTTGCCATGGTTCTAAGATGCTCTGCAAGTATTTTCTCCGTTTCCACTCCTAATGCCAACTGATGGCCTGGTAACTTTGGAAGGTTTGGCATAGGCATAGATGTAGGTATAACCTCTGCATTTTCATTTGAAGGTAGGCCTACATGTAGTAAGTGGTTTGCATTTGTACTGATATTAGGGCTGGATGGGCCTAGGCCAACATCTAGTGAGAGGTTTGCATTTGGCCTAGTTTCGGTGTTAGGGCTATGTAAGGCTGAATAAAGCCTGATATTTTCAGTTTTTTTAATATATCTTATTAAATAATTTCTTTGAATATTTAGTTCTCGAGCAACTTTTAGAACAGGTGTACCTTTATTTACCATTTGAAGTGCCTGGTCAAGTTTATTCTGGGGGTATTGCTTCCTTGTTCCTTTACTTTTGTAATTTCGCACCATTTTTGTTTTCACAAATAAATATTTAAGTATGAGAGTCCATAAATTTTGAATTAGAATTATTTAAGTTCACTTAGCACTAATCTAAACACAAGCATCTTCTCTTTACTCAGTAAATGCACAACAATCACAACACACAACTTTTAGGTTAGTATGTTATTGTTTTTTTTTGTTTTGTTTTTGGTTAGTCAAGCCAGACTCCAAAAAAAGCCACCTGAAAAAAAATCTATTAGCCAGTAGAAAGTGAAAGTTAGAACACATCTGGAAAAATATAAAAGTGAGAAACACATTTTTAACCAAATGTACTGTATATATTGTTGTTCATAATAGCCCCATGTCACTGTTCACAATAGCCCCCATTCACTGTTCACATTAGCCCCCCAACTTTGAAAGCTTATAACTTTGGCTGTTATTAATATATTTTAACTTTGGGAAAAGAAAAATAATCCCCAATTCTTATTTAACAAAATTCAGGCTTAAGATTATTCCTACAACCAATGTAAAAATTGTTATAACAAAAGTTTTCACTTTGCGCGGAAAAGTTTTTTGGGCGGAAAAAAAGTCTTTTAACAAAGTATTTTTTTAAAGTACCTAAAAGTCAAATTTGAAGTTTTCTCATTATGGACATAAAAAATACAATAAATTTCCTTTCTAATTATATTTTTTTCATGATTAAAAATCCCAGATAAATGACTTTTTAAGTCATTGTTCATATTAGCCCCAATATTTTGGTGTGTTCATATTAGCCCCGGTTGACCCTAATAATAATAATAAAATAATAATTATTTTATTAAATAAGTCATTAATTCTTACCTCTTAAATTAAATTGTTATGTTTGAGTAATGTCCTTTCCATTGATCACTTGAAAACACTATTATTTATTTTCCATTGATCACTTGCAAAACACTATTATTTATTTATAAAATATTTACAGTAGTATTTATCTAATATGGTCCTATTTCAGAGTTCAATTTATTTACAATCGAAAATATGATCATCTAGTTAATTGACATAATCATAAGCCACTGTCTTGAAACCAGGATGTGATGATTTTATGAATACAATGCTTGCTTCTTCTTTGATAAAATTTGGGAAGCTCTGGACGTCTCGTCACCAGATAATCTGTAAGTCCTGCCAGTTGGTGTGGTAGGATTGATACTGCATAAAATAAAGTTGTGTGGCACTGTTAAGACATCTGGTCCTCTGGGGTATCCAAAAGATGGGGATGGTCCATGAGGGTGGAGAAATGACAAAGTTACTTCTTTTTCAGAGTGGTTTTTAGACAAAACACAAGCTATCCACCATTTGCTGTCATATGCACAAGCAACAAACCCATTTATTTCTTCAAATGGTACATCATCAGCATCCGGAGCAACCTGAATGTTGTGAAGATCTGACTTTTCAGTGTCAGATACAATTTTTGTCTTTATATTTGTTTTGCCAACAGGAATAAAAGCATGGTAGCCCTGAGTACCAGTGACAGTAATAGCTTCCTCAAATCTTTTTGCTAGGATTTTCTCCTGTAGCATGTATTCGTCATTGTCAACATAAATAAATGTGATAGATGGAATATTATCTTTCCCCCACTGATACAACATGAGGGGAGTCAAAATTTGGTTTTGTCTCTGAAGGCTAGCTTTGGTCGCCAGTCTTTTTACTGTGCCTCCAATCCCCTCACATGCTCCCTTCCCATGTGAAGTAGCATAAAAATGCCACTCTGCTTCTATCCCATTAAAGTCCTCAGTATGACACAAGTTACTAAAATTTTTTCTTTTGGACATGAATAGGGTTACCGTCAGAGTTCTTTCCCATCGACACATAGTCTTTCTTGCCAGGCATAAGTCTACTGATTTCATCGCTGCAGTAAAAATCTTTTATTAATGTAGCTGTCTCTTGTGAAAGTGTTCTACCCGGTTTGGAATCTGGAGTGGACAGTATTCCTTTTTCTTCTATTAACTTTTTAGATTTTCTAGCCAAGTAATTACTTACACCAAATTCACTTTCTATCCGTGCACATGACCAACTTTTTGGTAATGATGTTAAGATTAGAAATTTTTCACTTTTACTAGCTATTTTGAACTTTTCTTTGAATTGGTCAATAATTTCCGCCTCTGCATTGTTACATCCACATTCTTTTTTGTTTGAATCACCTTTGCCATGAAAAAAGGTTTCATTTAGTTTGCACTTTATTTTTTCCATTTTTTCTTGGCAATATTTCTTTGAACTGTCACATTTCTTTTTTAACACAGGCGACTCTCCTATTGAAGTTAACGAGGCATTCAATTGATTTAACCCTACGTCCATATCCATAAAAATGGTGTCCCCATCATCTTCTTTGCCTGTACTTTCTTCTTCTGTATGAGTTTCATCCGGTACAGTTTGCCTTTCTTTGCCTAGTTTCACCCGGCATGATGTGCAAATTTTCATACCTTCTTCCATATTATAATCTTTATAGCCTATCATCCATAAGCTGATTGCCCTTAGATCTTTATTTACCCAATGAGATTTTTTCTTTAATGGGTTGCAACAAAAGATGACCCCTTCCTATCCATCTTAGATAGATATCACACTTACTATTTTATGAACAACTAGCCAGAAAAATACACAATTTTAAGACAGTTATGAAAATACTTAAAACAATGTAAAATAACCGATAATAGTCTTTATCAAATTACAGGAAAGAACACTAAATGATACACAATAGGAATCTTCACATCCTTACTGCTGCACTTTTCCAACACAACTAACATTAACAGGAAGGAAAATGCTTATTCAAACTGGAGTAAGTTACACTTGTCAGTGTAACTCATTGCTCCCCCCCTGCCCCCTTCTAAACCTTTGTTCCTTCCAGTGTTACTCAGTATTTTAAAATGTATACATAGTAAAATAAAACTAACATTATTAAGATAATTTTAAGCTACACCTAAAAACTCTTTATGAACTATTTTTTATACCATAATTTATTTTATAAATTATTACTTTTATTATAGTTAGGTAAAAATATCATAAGAAAGAACTATTAAATGTATTTCATAATAAATTTACCTTCCTTAAAATTATTAGGAGTAGCATATTGTAATTTAAGTTAGCGTAGTTTCAGTGTTTCCTGGCATGCATATTACATGTAGTAATTGTGAACTTTTTTAAATATATGTTCCCATAAGAGTACCATAATGAAATTTGGCACATGCACTCTAATAAAATGTACAACAAAAATTTCAATGATATAAAATAAAATATTAATTATGTTCTGTATCTATATAGTCAATGGTCACGTTAACTTATATGCATTTTACGTGTTCAGTAGTTGAACTGCTGTGGTAACTTAAAAAAAAATGATACCATAGGAGTACCATAATGAAATTTGGCACATGTACTCTAATAAAAGAGACAAAAAACATATATTTTTATCAAAAAAATTAAAAATTTCGTTTTTAAGATTTTTCAAAAAAACTTTTTTTGGGTTTTTGAAAAACTTACCTACTAAACTAATGTAGTCAAGTGACACGTCAAATTAAAGCTCTTGAAATTCTAAAGAGAATGGTGAAAGTTTGAACTCTCTAGGTTGAACGGTTTTGGAGTTAGAGAGATTTAAAGGTATCCAACAAACACGTCAAAAATCAGCGTTTTTTTCAATTTTCAAAAAATCATAACTCAGAAACAATACGTAAAAAAAATCTGAAACTTGGTATTTTTCATTACTTTGAAGGGAAGAACAAACCTGCCAAATATTATTCATTTTTAAAAACCTAAGGTCTGAAATTATTTTTTTATTGGTTGATTTGACATGGAATGACCCAATTAGGAAATATTAAAGGAATAAATAAAAACAAGGAAAAACATTTATTAAGTGTATTTCTGAAAATTACAGTATGTTTCAAAGTTCGAAAATGTAATAAACAAAGCAGAACAGTGTTATTGAACGAAGCTACATTGGTTTAAATAGTCTCTAACACTTTTTTGTCTAAGAGAAGAATACCTCTCTTTTGAAGCGTAATAGCGCCAGCGTCTCAGGAACAACAAGGTATCGGCTGGGGTCGCGGCGGACTGTTGTTCTACGTAGCGCAGCACTAGATCAAAGGCAGCCGCGGCATCCGAATGGGATACTCTCAGCTGGCTGTCGTCGTCTGCTTCGCCTGCACTGTCGTCTTGGGCCGCGCTGTTGTCCGGTTCGCCAACCCTGGTTGTGCTGATACTTATCGGATTGAATTGCAACTACGTAGTCTAGCGGTTATCATGCAGAATATTGCCGCAAATTTGGTCGTTTCTTCAATTCTCGTACCGTGAATGGAGTGATTCGGCTTTTCAACACTTAGTTTATGTAATTGCACGTTGTATTTAATAATTATATTTATTTTAACCCCCCAGCGGTTCACTATTTTACTCTTGGCGGTTCAATGTTTTTTGGCCATTTTGCACATGTTTTGAAATGAAATTATAAAACATATAATTACTAAGAAAACTACAACATATTATATATCAATTTATTCACAATAAAATAAGCTACCGTCAACCGGGGCTACTTTGTAATTTTTCTGAATTTTTGCCCTCATTTCTTTATTTTTCTATATATTTTAATGAGAAAAATACAACTTTGCAGGTTCATAAAATGCTATTTGATGGTGGTATTTCAAATTTTTTTGGACTTAAACTTTTTGAGAAAAAAAATTAAAATGGCGGTGTTTATAGTTACCCCACTATGGGGCTACTTTGTAACACTGATTTGAAACCACTGTAACTTCATAACCCTTACATGTAGGGGCTTCTTTGAACATGCATTTGAAAGCCTGGGTTACAGTTACAATGAACATTTCTGTATAACTTCCATTTTGATATGTTAAAAATTAAAAAAAGTTACGGAGGATTTTCAAAATTTCCGTCCGGTTATTTTTGAACTTTGCAAGGGTATTTAAAAAAAATCATAGCACAGTCAAATAAAGGAATTGGATTATGGCTGCTAATAAAAACTGAAGCTGAAAACATCTATTTTCATCAAAGTCAAAGTCAAACAATCTTTATTCATATATATATATATACAAGCATGTACAATTGAATAGTGTCACAACGCCCTTATTTCAGAACATAGTTCTTAAAATCTAAATCTCCACACTACATTATACAACCTCCACACCAAAATATTCATCTATAGAATAAACTGTTTTATCAATTAGGTACTGTTTTAAATTTTTTCTAAACTTAGATAATGGCTCTATATTTTTTTTATTTTGTGGCAATGCTCGAAAAAATTTGGAACCCATATAAGATGGTTTTTTTGTGAAAAACTCAAGCCTATGGTGAGTGGATATGATATCAGCTTTATTGCGCGTGTTGTATGAATGAGGTTCATGGTCAAATTTTGAGTTATTGCAAAAATTGTTGTCTTTATAAATCATGATAACATCAAATATGTACTGCCCAAAAACTGTTAAAATATTTAAAGATTTGAAATAATTTCTCGCAGATTCATTGCAGCGAAGATTCTTAATTAGTCTGATTGCCTTTTTCTGAAGTTTTAAAATTTGCACTAAATTTTCTTTTTTTGTTGAACCATAAAGGCTAATTCCAAAAGAATAATGGGAGTGAATGTAAGAATGATAAATCAATATCAGAGTTGGTTCAGAACACAAACCAGACATCTTCCTCAAAGCATACAATCCAGAATTGATTTTTGATTGGATCTTTTTTACATGCTCATCCCAACTTAAATGATTATCTAACCAAAGCCCTAAAAATTTTGTCATGTCAGTTAATTCTACAGATTTTGAATTTATGAAAACAGCAGGTTCAGCGGCAACTCGTGATTGACCTGTTTTAAATGAAATGTAATTAGTTTTTCCTGTATTTAAACTGAGGTTGTGGTCATCTAAAAATTGTGCAACATTTTCTAATTCAATGAAAGACAAAATCTCAATTTCTTCAATTGATTTAGCAGAAATTTTTATAGTAGCGTCATCGGCATATAGGCAAATACTACTTCGTGGGGAGTGAACTAAACTATGAGAAATATTCTTCAAATAGCAAACAAACAGCAAAGGGCCTAAAATTGATCCTTGAGGAACTCCAGCTTTTATTAGTCTTAATTCTGAGTGCTGAACCAATACTCTATCCCTATCTGTGGTGTAAGTTATCTGCACAAACTGACTCCTACTATCCAGATAAGATTCAAACCATTTCAAGGAGGTTCTTTTCACCCCAAGCAAATTGAGTTTTTCAAGTAATTTTGAATGGTTAACGCTGTCAAAAGCTTTGGAAAGGTCCATAAAAATACCAATACAAGGGTTTCCAGCATCCACGGAGTCAATGACAGACTCTATGAAAGAGACAGTGGCCGATGTAACTAATTTTCCATCACAAAAACCATGCTGATAGACATCTATTAAATTGTTCTGTTTCAAATACATCATCAATTGATTATGAACTGCCTTTTCATAAATTTTGGAGATAGCCGATAACAGCGAAACAGGACGGTAATTTGAAGGCGCTTTTTCATCATCCTTTTTATGTATAGGAATAATTTTGGCTATTTTCAATTTATCAGGAAATATTCCGGAAACAAAAGAAGAATTTAATAAGTGGCAAAGTACTGAGCTAATTTCATATTTCACAGATTTTATAAAATACTCGGAACCTCATCATACCCACTCGAGTGCTTATTTTTAAGAGAGCCAATAATGTCCACTACATCTTCATTACTAACATTTCTTAATCTAAATATTGGTTTTAAATCTAACCGTTCCTGACCTGACAAAATACTTTCATCACCTGCAATTTTAGTTTCTAATGCTACACCAGGAGATTTACTGTTTACTACATTAACAAAATAATTATTGAATATATTTGCTACATCTTTTGGATCAGTATAAACCTTGCCTCCCTCATTTAATTTAAAATTTTGAGCTTTTTTACCTTTATGTTCGCCAACCTCTGAATCTATTATATTCCAAACAGTTTTCTGGACATTCTTTGAGTTTATAATTTTACTGTCAAAAAAAGCCTTTTTTGAAATATTTAAATTTTTTTTGTAAGCAGAAACTTTATCCTTTAACCCTTCCCGGGCTAAATTAAATGGCGGGCTGGGGCGTAATTTTTTCAAACCAAAGTTCAAAACATAATGTTGTGAGGTTATGTTTTTATTTCGTTCAAAATAATTCATATGTTATGAAAAAAATGTGTTTAGTGCTGGAATAATTTTTGTTACACATGTTACAAGGAAAATAAAATTTGAGCTGACGGATATATCCGTCTTAGCCCGGAAAAAAAACTTAGGTTGACGGATATATCCGTCGCCGCCCGGAACGACAATCAAGAAATATGAAAACTGCCGATAAATTTGCGTATTCTTGCGGGCGGAGAACGGATATATCCGTCAACCTATGTAACTTTGTTGTTTTATTTACTTCCTATAATAATATTGACCTATTACTCTTAAAACAGTATAAGAAAAAAACAAGGCTACAAAAACGCAATTTATATATAAACGTAATATATTTATGACAGTAAAATTGCTCAAAAATTCCATTGCTCAAGCACATTCCATATTATCGTCATTTTCACTGTCTAATATGAAGTCCCCCTCAGATACACTTCTATTGAGCATTTCTATAACATCTTCAGCGAAATTTGGGTCGTTAGGATTAGTCATTTTGAAGTATAACTCATAAGAAAAACGTAAACAAACAATCACTGTAATGTCTCAGCGCAAACTGACAGTTTCGCGCTATAAACGAGTTGTTTAGGCGCGAAACAGCTGGAGAAGACGCAGTAAACAATACTGCCAATTGTAAAAACTAAATTACCCGTCAATATGATATTTATTATCGTAATTTATACAACGTATGTTTTTCATATCTTTTGACGGATATATCCGTCACTATCCCGGAAAAGAAAATTGTTGAGACGGATATATCCGTTTTCAGCCCGGAACAAAAATGACGTTCGACGGATATATGCGCCAATAGCCCGGGAAGGGTTAATACATTCATTTTCTCAAAACTACCTTTTTTTCTAATTTGTTTTGCAAGCGAAACTATCTCACCCTTTGCTTTTTTCAATTGAGTTGTAATCCAATTTTTCCCTGACACTTTCTTTTTTATAACTTTTTTAGGGAAGGCTATATTAAAAATATACATAAAAGTTTCAAGAAAAACATTGTACTTTTCCTCAGGCGCGGCTAGGAAAACATCTAACCACGTTTCCCTAATAAGTAACTTTTGAAAAAGCTCTATATTTTCCTGACTAAAGTTTCGTTTTTCATGAATAATAAAACTATCCTGCATAAAATTACAATCAGGTGAACTTATCTCTAAACATTGACCATCATGATCAGACAGTAATGTGATAACACCATGAACAGACATTAAATTACTGTGGTTATTTGTTACAAAGAAATTGTCAATAGCAGTTCCAGAAATGCTAGTAATACGGGTAGGAAATTTCACTAAATAAGACATATTATTACCTTTCAACATGTCTTTTAATAAACCGTGCCCCTTAGAACGTTTGAGCGCATCAATATTTATGTCACCTGCTATCACTATCATTCTAACTTTCCTTTGCAAATACTCGACAAGCAAACTCAATCTTTCCAAGAATTCTTCTACATTTGATGTTGGAGATCTGTAAAGTGCAACAACAATAAATTTAAGATTACTCATTGAGTATTTACAAACGCTGAATTCAAACTGTTTTTCCTCCAAAATTCTGTTTTTTAAATTAATAGGAATTTCAATTCTTTTTTGTTTTACCTTGCCAGTGCATAAAAGCATAACTCCCCCCTTGCTTGACACTTTACGTGAAAAATAAGACCCTAATCTATAATTATTAATATTTAATCTTTCTACTTCTTCATCTTTCAAGGCATGCTCACTTAAAACAAGAATATCTGGTTTGAGCTCATCAAGAATTATTTCCAATGATTCTATTTTTGACTTTAAATGCTGTATATTTTGATGAAACAGCTTAATTTTACTATTATCCTTAGAAATATTGTAGCCTAAGTTGACATCAGAAAAATCATTTAAAAAAATAACACTTACCAAAGTATTTTTGTCATGTCCGGGAAATTTCGCTCCAGAAGTATGGGTCGCGACGCCCTTTCAGACAGTCGTTGTCTGCTGTAACTGTACCTGTAGTCTTTTCACTGGATATTTAATCCATCAAAGGATATTTTGAATATAAGTAGGCCTCTCCTGTCTACTTTAGGCTCAGGGAGCACTATAACTACCTCAGAAAGTGAGATCTTCGTCAATGACGTTGGGCCAGTAAAACACACTCTGCGCGTTTGGCTGTTTTCTTGCAAAACGAACAGCACATATGTTTTCAGTATTGTCTACATTTAAAACTTCCCCAACAAAGTGTTTGGTAGTTGCTCTCTTGGTGTACTTCACAACAACCCACCGTCTCGGCTGAATATCTAGTGGTTCGTCCACAGCTTCTTCTTGCTCTTGTGTAATCTCCGGGTCCATTTTTTACTTTTTTTTTTTAATTTACTACTGGTTATAAAGTAATCAAAACAGGTATTTTCTTAATCCCAGATAAATGGACTATTCAATTATGGTTGTCATAAATCATAAAATTACTGGGTTTGCTGTAGACATGGAAGTTTGGACGACTTTTTTTTTACTAAAAAATTTCAGTGAAAAATAAGTATTTTTTATTTTTTGTAGAACCATAGTATGTACTATTACATATTTTTTAAGTAAAGTATTTATCTGGGAATACAAAAATATAATAAACAATATCATTTAAAGACAAAATTAATATGAAAAAAAATAAAGTACGAAAACTTAAAAGTTTGTTCAAAGTAGCCCCCATGTTCAAAGTAGCCCCCATGTTCAAAGTAGCCCCGGTTGACGGTACAAGAAAATGATAATTAATGTTGACTAACCTGTATGTTCTGCTGCTGTATCTTCTTGAAAAAATAAAAATTTGAGGAGAGAAAAAACGTTTATAGAGTTTGCTCCCTCACACAAATTCTAGATACTGTATAACACTTTATAACAAATCCAAGATACCGGTAGCCTTTTTGTTCTAAATTTACCATAGTATAAGAATATATACAGGTTTATACACTTATAGTGAATAAAAAATTGTCCTTATGAAGAAAAATAGCACTACTATACACAGCTGATTTAGTCGGAATCAGGGTCATCGGCTACCAGCACTCTCTTGGTTCCTCTCATAGGCCTCCAATAGTGTTCCAACAGGTAGAACACTACACCCCTGTGGACCCCACAATTACATCCTGGGCACCACCAATGTGTCCTCCCTCTGGTTTTACCTCTTCCACAAACAGCACAGGTCCGTTCCTGTCTACGGGGCAGATGCTCAAGACGGTGACCGCCATCTCCACCAGGTCCAGGTTGTACATTTCCTGAGGCCACCAGGGCTTCCAAAACACTAATGTGAAACTCCCTTCTGATCTTGGGCCTATCAGTATTGAGTTTGTAAAGTGTGTAGGCATTGAGAGGCAAATATCAACCAGGTTGAAAAATACCTTCTTCCAGTACTTCGAAGTTGTGCGATTGATTGACAGGTGAAATACAGCCTTGTCACTCACATCTACACCACCCATAAATCCAAAGGTAGACCATCTACCTTTGGTTGTAGTGGTAAATAAATAAGGGCTTTCTACCTACTAATCCCTTCTTGCTCCTCACTACCTGGTCCTCAGCATGATAAGCTGTTGTTAAGACTAAAACTCCTTTCTGTGTCAATTTCTGTCGGAAACCGACCAATAACAAGTTTCCTCTTCTAAAATATAAACTTTCCCTTTCACCAAGTTCTGCCTTTTTTACAGTTTTAGAGAGGAACCTGGATTTCTTATTGATGGTTCTAGTCATGAAGGTATTTCTGTCCAGCAGATGTTGTGCTAAAGGAATTTTGGTATAAAAATTATCCGTAAAGAGATGGTATCCCTTATCGAGCAGACCACTCTTTGACATTTCTTCCATGACAACACGTTCCGTAAATAATTCTTCTGCATTATTGTCTACTGCCAGATAGTCTTTTCCACTGAACAATTCAATGTGTAAAACATAATTGGTTTGACTGCAAAACATAATTGGTTTGACTGTCATATGATTGGAACTTTTTGATACCGTACTGTTTGTGTTTTTTTTTTGGTAAGTACTTAATAAATGCGCACCGATTTTTCATACCTATTAGACTTTCGTCTGTGCAGACATGCTGGTTAGGTACAAAATGCTTCTTGAAAGCTGAATTTACAAGGTCAAAAAACCACCTGATCTTCATCCAAGGGTCATAATCGGGGTGATCCCTTGGAACGTCACGTGCAGATGTCATGTGTAAGAATGTATTTATCAAATTAAATCGGTTGACTGACATATTTTTACCATAAAAAGGATTTTGCTGGGACACTCTTGTGTCCCAATAGTGTCTCACATTCTTTTTGACTGTTAGGCCGATATTTATGAGTAAGGCAAAGAATTTTTTAATTACATTGACAGTTGCGTTTGTCCATTTTCGAAATCTAGATTTTGGGCTCAGTGTGTTACGCTTTTCTCTGAGTACCCTGTTAGCGTATGCATTTGTTTCTCTAGTAAGTAACTGCCAAAATGGAACAGTCAGAAACAATGACAAATAGTCCAATGGTGCACTGTTTCTGGGGCCCCGTTTCTGAAGATCTTTAGGCCCCGTTTCTCTTACCCTAAACTCAGTGCTTACGTCCTTAGGTTCCTCTGGGGGATAAACCCTAACCCAAGGGTCTGCTGTAGGAGGAAGGACAAGAAGTCTAGGTGGACTACCTGGTGGTCTTGGTGGAGTACCTGGTTCTTCTTTAGATCTTCACGTTCATAAGTATCTAATCCACTGAGATGAGGACGTACTTCCACTTGAAAAGTCTGTCAGTGAATGTACAGAGTGTGACTCGTAGGCAGGAAGGTCAACTTCAAAATCACTAATGGGTTCGTCAGGATCGTCGATCACTTCAGAGACGTCTAAATCACTTATATTATCATCTAGAGCACGTCTTATATCACTACTATCCAGTTTAGAATAAAATTTGTACGCAAAAACACGAAACACGCGAGTAAACAACTCAGTAAACACAGCGACGCAGTAGGAGACAGCTGTCACAACTTAGGTGGATCGCAGTACAACAGTGCATAGAGTAAGCGTCTAAAAGCAGGCATCGGCAAAAAGCTTGTAATCTGCCAATTACAACGATACTATATATAACGCAGTTTGTATTATATTGAACTGCCCTTGAGTGCGTTTAAAAAAGTGTCGCTAACTGTCGCGATTGCTACAGTTAACCATCAGCGGGCGGCGGCTACTGTCGCAACTGTGACAGTAAACCTTGGGAGGGTTAATAATAGTTCGCTTAATCCGAAATATTCGCTAATCCGAAATGGGTCTGGTCCCAATTATTTCGGATTAGCGGGGCTTCACTGTAATTGATCGATTAAGAACCTGTATTTGGTTAAATACATGCTGTATCAATGGAGTATCTTAAAAAGCAAATATTAATACATTATCTGATAGGTTATTTGATGACACATTTATATATATATATGAAGTTACACTTATTTACACTTATTTATAATTTTACTAGGCTAGGGAAATGTTAAAATGAAAAATCACGAAAATGCCAGTATTTGATCGGTCACACCCGGTGTTTGATCATCCGTTTGCCAGTAATTGATAAAGGGTCGAAAGGAAAACAATAATTCAGCCATTCTTTTGCACCAGACGTGACAAAGTATCATGTTTTTATACTTCTAGAGTTAAATTTTGCTAAAATAATAAACTTTTATTAAATTTAACTCTGACCATATGTGTAGATTCAGAGAGAGTTTATTTATATCATCATCAAAGAAGTTATTAAAAAATATTGCTAGGGTAAGAGCAGTTAGAGTAGCAAAATTTGTAACGGACGGGACACAATTTAGAATGGAGCTGATGTCCTTTTTATTAATATTTCAGTTCTCTTATGGAAGTTATCCCAATAATAAATTGTGTGAACAATTGTGAGATTGCATCGCTTGTTATGCAGTATATTTATTTCTGCCATCAAAATTATAAAGTTGAAGATATAATTGTTTTCTATTGTAACGGACGGGACAAATGGTACAATCACAGGATTAAGGTATTTTGCTTTGATATATTGATAAAGACAAACATCCTTTCTTTACCTATTACAGTAAAACTTTTTGGTTGTACAGCAGGTGAATAAAACAGTTTTTTTTAATAAAAAAACCTTGTTTTATGTCATTAACACAAATGTATAGTATAGCTCGTACTTAAAAATAAACTAGTTAATCTTATTGTAAAGCGCTTCAATTCTGTGAAAAGTTTGGTTGTCCATCCCAAAGTGACGACTGGATACAGGGAATGGAGGGGTTTCAATTTTCATCAGAACGTTTTTCTTTTCAATATTTTGAATGTCAGGTTTTGCAGGCCAAACAAAGTTGGCACCGTTTACTGAAAGAAAGTCCAGCCAATCCGTATGTAACGGATGTTGCATTTTCACTATTAAAATGTTAATATTGACTTTAAATATTATTAATTATCCATTTTAAGACTTGTGGTAGGTAAATAAGGTTCGCCTTAATAAGGAGTGAAAGTTTGGGTATGTTTCATTATGAATAAACTAATAAAAAATTATTTTGTTGCTTAACGGATGTTACACAATTGTGAACCTGCCTTATGCAATCATGTCATTCCAATGAAAATTCAGTTCATCTAAAAATTTAAAATGAAAAATACTAATATGTAGGCTTACTGAAGTAAGTATAGTATTTATTTGCACTTATTTGGTAACCCAAATTTTTATCAGGTAACCCAGTAAACAAAGTGCAAATTTTTTTTATTTCACTTATTATTAAACATTATCAGGTAATTTTAAAATAATTATTTAGTAATGTAACGGATGTTAGACTTTGTTCACATTTGGCTAGTGCTCTCAAATCTAAACTTTTTACATGAAATTCATAATTCTTTGGTCAGATATGCAAATTATTACTTATTTATTGTTAAGATTTATCACATATTACAACCTTTAACCATTAATTGTTCTTATAAATAGAATACCTTCAAGTGCAGCAGCTGGTAATAAGTTAACACAAAGTAGGTTACTAAATTGTTTATTTAAAAATGTAGAACTGACTCTCACAATTACTTAAAACTATTTACTAGTCATGTAAATATAATTATTTGAATAAATTGAACTTAACTGTTCTCAGTGGTCTAGTTTACTAGCTGTATTTAATTACGACACTGGAAGAGGTCGAGTAAACTCATAGTAAAGCCTATTTCCTGCTGCTATTAGATGTATTTCTCCAATGTATTTCTCCTTCTTCACCAACTTTAAAGACTCGTCCGTTTTTCCCTTGGCTTGTCAGAAATAAAACACTAACTTTCCCATCATGGGTAACAGCTGATTGGCAAACGGCTGCCTAAAACAAATTGTTCCTGTGAGTGTGGTATTTTACCAGAACATATTTGTCAGGGATAATTTGACTCTCTTCTACCAACTTATCTTGGTCAATCAAAGTTTCTACAACTTCACTCTCATCTTCTAGTCGCTCTTCCAATCCCCCAATACTACTGCAATCGTCCTCTGAATCAGTTGAATATACATCACAATATCTCACACGAGTCTTCTTCTGTTTTGATTTTTCAGCCTTCATGACTTGATGTTTTTGCTTGGGTGATCTGCAAGTTACTGCAACTAGTACATGATCATCATCTAGCTTCTGGAAATAATAACCTCAACAGATTGTTCCCATCTTTTTTTTGAGTAACTTCTCACCGGTTTCATCAACATCTTCTTTTGAGACATGGCTTGGCTGATATGAAGTTTGCCGCTGTACCAGCCTCACTTGTCCTTGATTCATCAGATAAGCATTTTGTGTAATCTATATTATCTGGGTTGAAGGGATATATTCCACATTTCCTAAATCTGTTTTGGATAATTGTTGGAGTCGCCTTTTCCTCCAGTACCGTTTCAAATAGCCGAAGAAATTTGGCCCTAGTCTCAACTTTGTTGTTAGACTTCCGTTTCCAGTCTTAAACAACGGTTGCCCATCCAGCCTTTAGAGGTCTGAAAACAGGCACATCTAAAGGCTAGATGATGTGTGTTGCATTAGGTAGCAGGGCATATAAAATTATGCCATTAGCCTTACACAGCCTGCGCACATTTAATGTTAAGTGGCTTTTGTGGCCATCAATTAAAAGTAACACAGGCAACTTAATATTATTTGCTTTTAACCATGGGATGAAGGTGTTTCCAATGAAACAAAAAAAGTCATCCATCCCAATGGAGACCTTCCAAGGGCTCATTCAGGGTTGCATTTTTTTGCAATATCCATTGGTATCCGAACGTAGGGAAATACTTCCATGGGCGGTAGTATGTGCGCTGCATTGACTGTGATTAATGTTGTAATACTTTCTTTTTCCGAGCCATCCTTTTACAGTATAAAAGTTCTTGTAATTGACCGGACCAAGGACTATGCCTGATTCAGGATTGGTCTAAAACCTGACTCATCAAGATTAAAAATTCTTTTTGGGTTATCAAGTAGGCCTATACCGTAAGATTTTTATCTTTTAGAAACGCCTTTAAATCATTGGCCCACTCTCTTAACTTTTCCTCTGCTACCTGGGCTCGACCTCTGTTAATGACTTCAGCATGACATTGTGTCAGGCCAGGCCTTTTAAGAAACCCAGCTATCCGAGAATAACCTGGTTTGTTTTTTGTAAATGGATTGGGTCTGAAATCTTCAGTCACAATATTTTGGACTGTTGCTATTAGTGTCCGCTTATTTAAAGGGAAACCCTGTTTTGCATTAGCTACTATACTGTGTGTCCCAAAAGTCCCGGAACGGTTTAATATCTTTTAAAGTAAGCCAGATATTAAAACAATATTTTGCATACCTTTTAGTACTAAAAAGAACTACTTTTTGATTTGTAAGTCATTTCTGCCCCTGCCCCCAAAATTGGATTTTGGGGGGGTAGCCCCAAAATTTTAAATGTAAATTCCCATCGTGCGACTGCTTATTTTAAAGGGCTTGATAAAAGAAACACAATGCCGCAAACCGGAGGTCGATATCCTGCTCCAGTCCAAAATGGCAGCCATTCAAAAATTAAAAAATGCTGTCCGTCAACTAAAATTTAGTATTTTCTGTGTTTGGCAATTCACATTTAAATCGAATAAGAACTACCAGTACACATTTTAACTACTTTAAAGATAAAAAATAATAATTTCTTGTTGTCATCATCAAGGCTCAACCCTCCAAAATGGTTTTTGGGGGGGGGGGTGGGGGTTTGTCCAAGGTCACACTACACTACAGGCCAGAGTCTCCCCCCCTCCTCCCTGATGCCACGTCACTACACCGGCCGAACTACTAGCGCTGTGTTGGAAATAACAACTAAAATCATACGAAAAACGTAAACATTTACCAAAAAATTATGACATTAGAACATTGAAATGTAAACAATAAGAAACAAAACTGTCAAATTTCCAATAAATCATCTGATGAAAAGTAAACAAATTACTTGCGTGTAATGCTTACCGGTTTTTAAGATTATAAAATAAAGTCATGTTTTCTTTAAAAATGTTTTCGACCGCATTTGGTTATTCATTAATTAATGCAGATTCGAAAAAATAATGGTTTCTAAACGAAAACTGAAACGAATTACTTAGGGCACGATAGTTTTAAGAGTGCGACAGTGAATCGCCATAAGAGTACATTATAAAAGCGTCTGCGATTCCGTCTGATAATGTGACGTCACCAAAAAAGGACTCCGGCCTGTAGTGTAGTGTGGCCTTGGTTTGTCCAACCATTCCAATATCAACTCACATCGTATGACTACTCATTTTAATTTGCTGAGTAAAAAAATAAGCCAAAGCTTGTTTTAATTAAATTTCAAAAAAGTTACATTACTTGTAATAAATAAACGAATTTTGTTAGTGTCAACTAACATACTAATAGATATCCGCCTTAATGCGACCTTGGCTCAGCGGCAAAGGTCTATACCTGTGGAGGGTCGTCTATGCGTTACCTTTTAGAAAAACCCCCATACATGAAGTACCAAATATTTGCCACAAAAATAACAAATTTTTTTAAATTCCATTAAAACAAGCTTTGGCTTATTTTTTTACTGATTCAGCATATCAAAATGAGTGGTCATACGATGTGAGCTGATATTGGAATTGGTTGGAAAAACCCCCACCCCCCAAAAACAATTTTGGAGGGTTGTGCCTTGATGATGACAAGAAATTATTATTTTTGTATCTTTTAAGTAGTTAATATGTGTTCTGGTGGTTCTTATTCGATTTAAATGTGAATTGGCGAACACAGAAAATACTAAATTTTAATTGACGGACAGCATTTTTTAATTTTTGAATGGCTGTCATTTTAGACTGGAGCATGATATCGACCTCCGGTTTGCGGCATTGTGTTTCTTTTAACAAGCCCTTTAAAATAGCAGTCGCATGATTGGGGTTTACATTTAAAATTTTGGGGCTATCCCCCCAAAATCCAATTTTGGGGGCAGGGGCAGAAATGACACACACATCAAAAAGTAGTTTTTTTTAGTACTAAAAGGTATGCAAAATATTGTTTTGATATCTGGCTTACTTTAAAAGATATTAAACCGTTCCGGGACTTTTGGGACACACAGTTTATCTGGTTAAAGTGTCCTCTTCTGCGGTAGACAATACAGTTGACGGTCCCATTTTTCTGTGACTAGGAGATTTTCCTTTGACATTGTACTGAAGGGTTGAAAATGGTACAGAGTACTCACGTGCTGCTTTTCGGCTGCTCATTTTGCCCTCTTGAACAGCTTTCAGAGCCGACTGCATCTTGTCTTCAGAATATAAAAATTTGGGCCTCTTTTTTTGCTGGGACTTCAGTAGGCCTAGGCTGAGGTCGATTTCATCATTTGACTTTCTCTTTCTAGCAGTAGCCATACCTACAAATCCTAGAAACAAATTAGGCTAGTTAGAAATGGGAGCTTAAAATTAGTAGGGTGATAGAAGTTACTGATGTCACTGATCAATTACTGGCTGAAAGTGAATATCCAATAATTGATCAGCAACGTGGACTTATCCTGAGGAGCGGCGAAAACACTGTCCACCTGCTACTAGTGCTGGAAGCACACTGACCCGATTCATCGAGTGTGGAGTCCCTACCACGCGCCACAGGGGATGCGCCGCCATGGTAGGAATTCCTACCACACGCACCTAATGTATTAATTTTAAAATTGCAGGGTTTAATTTAAGAGTTTAATTTTATTAAATTATAAAATTTAACTTTGAAACAAAACTTACAGTGAGATTAAAAATTGCTTTTACTGTAATTGTACACTTACAGTACATATTAACTTACTCTACTTTTCGTTCGCTAAAACTTTTTTAATACTTCTTTTTTGTCTTTTATTTTATTGAAAAACTTCACAGCTGAGACTAATGTTAATTTTATTCATCATCAATCCTTTCACTGTGGATTCCTTCTTTATTCCCTTGTCATCAGGTGTTGTTCTTACAGAAAAAATTATCCTTTCAACAGGAGTGATGTGCAGGGCAAACAGAAGTAATACTCAACAATTTTAATTAAGTTGGTGGCTGTAATATGGTCCTTAAAGCGTTGAAACATTGTCAGCTATTTCTCTTCATTAGCGATTGTTTCTTATGTAACTTCTCTTCATTTTTACACAGCTCCCAGTTGACTTCCAAGTAGGGGTTAATTTCAGCTGGAGAGCAATGAAAGTAGTTCCGGTACTTTTTAGGGGACCGAAAGCGCAGCTACGGTACTACTCAATTCACCAGTGTGGCTCCAGACCATTTTTTCTGACCATGTCATTTATTGATACTGTTCATAAAACAATTTTTGTAAAAGTATACAACTCTTTACAATCTGGGAATTAGATATACCTAAGTCAACTTTACAGCTCTATTTTCCTTTACATAGTTACACGTACGGTAATAGGTCAATGGTAATTTTTTAAACTCTTCTGGATAGTGATGGGAACATCGACTAGTCCAGTAGTTCACATTAGTTGATTAGTCACTGTGTAAAAAACATCGACTAGTATAGTCGATCCAACTAGTCGAATGAGCAAAAACTGGTAAAAAATAACAATTCACTGTGTAAAAAACATCGACTAGTATAGTCGATCCAACCAGTCGAATGAGCAAAACCTGGTTAAAAATAACAATACCTAATCTGTTAAGTTGCTGACTAGTCGGTTAAGAATGATAAAATATGGACTTGTTAAAATAATCAACTAGAAATATCGACTAGTCAAAATAATCGAATAGATGACCAACTAGTCGATAAAACCACTAGTCGACCACCCTATCACCAATTGTGGATACTGATCACTTAACTAACTCGAGATCGGCTTAAGCGAGTAAGGGTGGGTGTACACTGTCGTCGATCTAGTTGAATCCAACCCAGGCCAATACGAGTGTATACTGGGTGTGTTTGGCATTACTCGTTTGTACGTCATTGTTATCAGACCTCATGCAACAAATAGTTCGTCAAATGTTGGAGCAAGTTCAACAATAGTAAATCTCAATCATGAGTCGTGAGTGGCGCTAACGCACGCAGTGCTGAAGATCACAACCTACACGATTACTAGGGCGCAAGTACACTCTAGCCGCGGCGGAGCGAAATCTAGCTAGCGTGAAAGTGTTCAAGGCCTAAACATTACACAATTGTCATAATCGTTAAAAAAGTACCAAATTTAATTGACATACCCCTGTTCTACTAGCGGGTATTCCAAACCCCCCAACCCCCTGTGTGCCATAGCTCCTGTGGTATACGGGGACACCCCCTTGCTCACAGGTGAATGCCCCGTATAGGCCAAGGAGCCCAGGGGATTCGAAGAATCCCCTAGCTACTCCAACGACCTTTTACTCTGGGAACGTGGTCCGGGGGATGATGGAATAATTACACAGTGACATGAGGTTGATAATCGGTTTATTATGACTCAATAATTAACTCAAGTTACAGTTCTTTACAACCAGATTGGCTCTAGGTACCACAGGTACACCAATGACAAAATTACATGAATCTCGTATTGAAGTACTTAGAGTTTACTTTTAAGATACAAAGTGACTGATTGGAACTATTACATTTATAGGGAATGTGGAGACTAACTAGGATAGGAACTGGCGAGACTTACAGAAAGTAGCGAGGCGCATGGTGCGTCACGACGACGAACGGGCGTGCGGACTGATGGTGCGCTGGTCTACGGACAGTGAACAGTGAACACTACGCCCAATTTTTTTTGGGGTATATATTGCAACCGCCAACATCCTGCCCGGCCCACGGCGACCAATGAGAAAGCCGTATTCTGCACAAGACCAAATATGGACAAATCCGCAAGTTCCCGGTTGTCGCGGTCAGCCCAGCCCGCAGATCCCGTTACACGATTTTAGAAAGCGACTTGCGAATTTTTAAGCAAGCCCAGCCCAAAACTACCGTTTAGGGCCATATACAACACTCGCCCCTTACTAACGAAGGAACACCTTTTCAAGGTGTACCTTCGTCCCCCATTCCTCCTTCCTAGTCTCCATAACAAACATGGTATGCTACTTTCCTTTTTATTACAAGAAAATAAGGTACTACTAACTCACATTCAAAACAATTTCATACCAGAGTTACAAATTAATTTAGTGACCCATTCCTTGGGTGCTTATCAGGGCTCCCCTGATATCCTTATTGGCGCGTGGGAGTTTCAGCAGTGACCGCGCGCCGCAAAAGGCACACTTACTGCTCTCCGTGCTCCCGGCTACGCACCACGATCCTCCCAATGAATCAGGTACCAACCTTTCTAACTACCACTTAAGAACCCTTACGATTGCACCGTCCCTCTAGCATTTGGAAAAGAGTTGAAAAAAAGGAATCTTTAACCTCTAACATTACTTAATCCCACTAGACGGAACACTAGTAAAAGAGAGTTATTAAAATATTCTAAAGATTAGAATTTTCTGTTGATAATTTAAATTAAAATGTTAAAAAGAATGTCTCACAAGGAACTGATTGTGTATTAAATTGTAAAAGCCCATTAGACTGCTTACAACTATTCACAACTCGTTTGTTATTTCTTTATTCATTACAAAAAACAAAAATTTTTAATAATACTCTGGTAAATATACTTTAATCGCTTAACCAACCTCATTTTCCTTTATATAAGTAAGCAACAAGCAATCGATTAAATCAATCCTTGAAGAGATATGCCATTATTACCTGAGGAATAAATTGTAAACATCTTTTAAAATAAGCAATGCGAAACCACAGATTTTTAACATCATATCGCCATCTTACCTCTCTTATAGCCTCAATACAAATTGTCACATAGTTACAAGTAAATTATACAATATACTTGTACCCTCTACCAGAAACAAAATATATAGCACAACAAAATGAGGAAATTGCTCCAAGAGAATAAAATCAATCCATAAGTTCACAAATAATCAAATCAATTGATAAAAATGCACAAAATAACACCATTAATTAATGAAATGAAATGCACACAATATCATACTTGAATAATGTAATGAATGAAGCATAATAAGTACTGCACATTAGTAAACACTATAATCAATTGCTAGTACATCAATATATTTTATTCTTATAATTTTTCTATATTTCTTTTATGTATTTTTATATTTTTAACTAATAATCTCAATAAAATTGCTACTACAAATGTGCCAACTTCCACACTATCTCAGCCCTAACAACTTAAACTAAGCGCTGATTATTGCCTTCCTTCAAACAGAATCTTGTATTTAGAATACAAATTACAAATTCAAAAGAAACACACAATACAATATTAGGTTCTCCCTGTCATTTCTCTGCCAATCTTTCAGCAGTCCAGAATCAACAACACTACACACCCACTGTATTATACATCAATTAAATTATACTTTTTTTTACGACACGACACAGTATCCACATTGCTCATTGGATAAGCTTAAAAAAAAGAATAATAGTATCCTATATACACTAATGCACAATCCAAACTATCCCTTTGTTAAATGACTACATACATATTGTCTTATATATATTTTATTTTATATATTTTTTTGATTTATTAATTTTCCAACATTTTTTTGGTTTTTATCATTTTTTTTTAAAAGCAAGCACAGCTATTTTTACTGCAATACTCTCTCTCTCTATTACAATCACCCCCACTATCCTTTTCATACTATACACTGTAGCACTTTATAATAATCTATTAATATGTCACTCATAATCAAGCATTGATGTGATGTGATACACGATTTTACGCAGTAATAAACTCCATAGGTGTACAGCATCATGATTTGCTAGGTACTTAATATTACAATGAAAATACCCAACATGTGAAAATACTCACGCCAAATGCAAGAAAATACAATATACAATAGTCAAAACTCAATACAATCAACTCAAATACAATAATAGAATGCACCAAATTTCTCATCCCAGTGTTAATTCCATTAAATCACTTTTGACAAAGCGTCCATAAGAATATTTTGCTCTACTCTCGGTCGCACATCTCTCACTTATCCATTCGTGTTATCGTATATACCATTATCTTATACCTGTGCCATCTCATGTTATTTCAAAGAATTAAAAGAAGCTAATTACACGCAATACATTGATTTAAGCTACAGAATGTGATATAATCCTAAATGCCCTGGGTCAGGTTATATGTCACAATTTCAAAAACACAAGATGAACTTCATAAAAATACAAGTCTAATTACTAATTCACACGTCTTAAGTATGCACATTTTCAAATCCTAACCTAGTCATTTTATGCCTCCAATATCATTTAGGTTATCCTTCCGTCAACCATAGCCATATTCCTTTCTGTAAATATTTAAATAGCGATATTTAAACAATTCAAATTAATGACATTTAACACAACAGTAACTGACACACGCCTATTACTCATATCATAACAAGAAATGTTGTATCAAATTCCGTTGTTTACCTTCACATTAAATATTATACCTTATTGCTTGCCTTAAGATACAAAAGAAAAAACACGTCTTTATGTAAACTCAAAAATATCTTTAATTATAATAGAACATATATTTCCTTATAGATATCCATGTACATGTCCATTAGTTACATATTCATTTTTATTTTTCTTTTATTTATTTTATATATTTATTTTTTCCAATTGAAACACCTCACAGTATGACTTAGCTACACTTTTAATCCACTAAACCCACTTGACACTACATCAACCCTATAACGGTTAACTACACTCATATCGAATTCTTGCTGGCAATAAATTCAATAAATTCAACCTGAAATGACAATACACAAAATAGACTGTAATATTTCGAATTAGTATTAGTTATTTTTATATACTGAAATGTGACCATACCTTAAATTTTGCAGCGACTGCCTCGGGCCCAGCACTCGTGGACGACACAAACACCACACATGTTTATTATAAATTTTGAATTTGGAAAATTCACACATTTAAATCAAAAATTTGGAACTATACCCCCCAATTATCAAAATTTAATACAACTTATCGTTATCAACCAATTCTTTCCCCGGCGCGGCATACCAGGGGGTCTCTTACCCCTACCGGCTTCTAGCGGCGAGGGCGCGGTGGCACCGCCCTACGCCGCGGCCTATGGCCTCGGCCCACCGGTATCCCCCCGTCCTCCCCACTCGAGTCCGTGGCTGCGGGTGCCGGTACCTCAGCGGCCTCGCGGGGTCGTGGCACCATCCCCCGCTCAATGGCCCAGCGGGGCGGCCAATTCCCACGCCCCACGGGCACCAGTTCCTCGTCGCTCGATTCTGGGGGCGTCGGGGGAGGTACGAGAACCACCTGATAGGGAACCAGCTCCCGGTTCCACACCAGGCGCTCGACCGATATGGACCTCTGCCAATCCCACCGCAAGAAATCCCGCGGGGGCGGCAGCAAGTCCACGGTCCTCCTCCGCAGTTCCATAAGCGCCTGACGCCTCCCTCTCGACAGGGGTCCCCCCCGCAGGGGTCGTGGCACGTAGTGAAAGTACCACACCATGGGGTGTGGTCCCACTCCCCTTAGGGTCCATACCTCCCCCCACAGCCACTCGCCCGGTGGGAACGGGGGCTCCTCCACTTCCGGATTGAAAAAGGGGTGGGACACTTCCCACATCCCTCCTTCGCCCACCGCCCTTCTTGCATTTCCAGCCGCCATACTCAAACAACTTCACTAACTACTAACCACGATGTCGAACGTTGGTAGCCCGTCGCTCAACTGACTACTAGTTCCCGCAACTACAGAAACCCCAAACCACTAACCACATTCGTTATCGCCCGGGCTGAACATTTATTTCCAATAAATCAGCCCTTGCTGGTCCCTCAGCAGACTGCCGAATCTAATTTAATTTAATGTGGGTTACATTCCCACGACCCATTTTTTTCCAATTTTTCCTCTTTTTGGGCTCGCTTCCAATTAACAGGAATGTTAATTTACATATGGAGCGTACAACTTGCCTCAAAAATTTATACTACCCGAGGTGTTTCAATATTATTTATTTCTAACTTACACTAAACTACACTACCCTAACTAACCCTATACAAACCATTACCAAATATTACAAATAAAATTTTGAATTTACTGACATTTTGATTCATTAATTCTAATTTATTCCCCCAAATGTAGCAAAATAACAATTTAGCTCCCTAACCTGTTTGACACTAACACACACTCACAAATCCGTGTCCTCGACGATCCGTGCTGCGACGCTGCCCCTGAGTGGCCTCAGCTCTACCGCCAGGTGTGACTGCTCTGATGTCCCGCCGATTGACCGACGATACATCGTCGGCGTTGGTGACTCAACCGCCCGATCTGTTGCGCTCCTGGAGAACTCCACAGTCGCTGCCGGCGCCTCCGGACTCCTTCTTGCTGGTCTGACACACCTCCACGTGTAGAGTACGCAGCTCCACACAGTTTGTGAGTACTTAACACCCAACACAATTGCTATGACAGTTACTAGTCCAGCTCCAAAACCAATGATGGACAACTTCCGGGTTTGCCAACTTTTAAAACTGTCTGTTTTGCGTTCAATTTCTTTTAACACCCGCGAAAGATGCGCATACTGTCGCCCTGGCACAGATAACCCTTGTGTAATATCGTCCAGTGGTCCCAGCCCTTCGGTAAAGTCAATGAACTCGTGCACTATTCTTCTTTCTTGATAATTTAAATTTATGGAAATGTTAGGAATTACAATTCCACTGGAAATGTCCGGAAATGTAGAGCGTCCTGAAGAGAACGGAAGTAACATCAATTTAGAATGGTATACATAGCAGTCTGAAATGTTGGGTATATCCCAGCACCTTGGATTTTTAATGAATGTTGCTGTGGATCTCTTGAGCAGCGATACGATAAAACTAATGGGTCCGGCACTAGATATAACCACGCCCCTCTCTCTGGAATTTTGTGAAACCACGGTTCGACAGGTCCGTTGTGCACCTTCCTTTCGCAAACTGCTGGAGTCTCGGCTTCTAGATCTAAGAACAAGACAGCTTCGCAGGATTCTTCTACTCGCAACCGAATCGGGAACACAGGTTGACAAACTGCGTAGGCTCCCTTAGTGCAGTAATCCAGGTCTTCTCTGCTCAGCAGGCTGTACCGTTGTCTGTCCATGGAGATGGCCAGGAAATCACTTAAGTCTGCCAGTTGGATGGAACGGTTTAAGGTAGGTTCAGGGACAGGTAAACTCACGATTTTGTAAAGTTCCATCAATCGGTCTTGAGATTTTAAAGGTACTCTAAAAATTACCCTAATTCCCTGGTCTGTTTTTACCCCAATGGCTGTAATCAGCCTGTAATGAAAATGTACCCACGTCAGTTCGCCTGACACAAGCAGGGACAAATCGTCTGGTAAGCGTTTTTCTAAGTCTGTCAACAATTCTGATAATTCATATGGCGAGATAAGGGCAGCCGTAACATGGCCACGTGCTAGACTATCAATAGCCCCTTGAAGTTGAATCAATTCCGTAGTTAATGCCTGAGTCACGAACTCTACACTTCTTACAATCGAGAAAACCCCATTCTGCACCTTTAAGGCATTATAAATATTATTGATTTCGTGATTGGTGCGATTTTCGTATGTTGTAATTAACGTCATTTTCTCCCCAATAACTCTAGATAAGTAATACACATCGTGATTAGTAATTTTTAACCCATCCTGCAAATTACGGACAAATGATAATTGTTTCTGTTCAAAGTGCGTCAACTCATCTACCGTTTCCGCGACTTCATTTATTTTATTAATTATATCCTCGTAGTCCCCACTGTCTAACGTTCCAAATGCGTATTTTAATCCAACACCTACACTATCCAATATCGCTCTACGTTCACGGCCTCCTTCGGTTGCCGTCACGTTATTAGATAACAATAATTTTAGTTGATCAACCATTGACTGAACTCCCATTATACTTTCTCGCATCCGTCGTAGTTCGTCATTTGGTACCTCGGCTACGCTATCTGTGACATTATTCACTACGTCATACGCGATTCCTTGTAACTGATCTATTATTTTATCGTAGCGCTCAATGTCCAACATAGAAACTACATTCCAAAAATCCCCACTCATCGTTAATTCCCTATCTTTCAGAAAAATTACCCCCGATGAGGGTAAGGGACATTGACGTCCTGAGCAGCTTGAGACGCCTACGACCTGAAGCCCTAACAGGCTTAGGATCCAACCTGAAACCAAATGACAGAAGTTACCCGCGTCTCAGGTTTCCGCCCTTTTTGCTACCACCAACCCCAAAGTGTTAGTACAATTTCCTGTATGCCTATCGTATTTGTTAATTTGCCAATTACATTATGCATTTAGATATTTTTCCTTTCTTTTTCGGATTAATTCAGCAATCCACACCTTCACTCTCCGATTCACTCCCATTCACTCCATCTCCTAACAACCCTTTTTTTTTTTTTTTTTATTTCGTTCTTAATTATTTATTTTTTTTTTTGTATCTATTTATTTCCGTATATACAACAAAATTGTTTCAACTTTTTTTTGGCTTTAATTGTTTATGATTAAGCTATTGCAATTTCTACTAAGCTCCTAATCTACTAATTACCAGTCACTCTCTCTTTATCCATTACTAGCTCTGTCAAATAATTACACCTACCCTCCGAAACAAAACTCTATAAATTTTGGTGAATTATAATAATTACCGATTTAGATAACGCAATTAATTTTCTTATTTTTATTCCGGATTCTAATGCCTGATATCCTATTTTAAGATGCTGTAATTTATTTAACTTCCTAAACTGTCTTTACTATTAAAACTTGTAATACTACTTAATTAAATCGTCACGGGGTGGATTTATTTATTTATTTCTCCGTAACTTATTTCCCGGTTCTATTTACGAACATCCGAAATTCTTCAGCACTATCGGTTGGTTTATCTCACTATCGGTTTTCCGTCCCTAATTGGCGGTCTGTCCCTCGCCCGGTCCTCGGCCACGGCGCTCGTCGTTAAGCCGCTCCGTCGGTGAGTTTAAGTGGTTCGACTCTTAGTCCACTAGCCGGCCATAAATCAACGTTTCATCACTGATTGAGCGACTCCTTTGCACAACTTAGGAGATCGAGTGCCCAGTGTCAGGATCCGGCTCCTGGCGTCATTAAATGTCAGGCACCGGATGGTTGACACTGAACACCCTACTCCCCTTGCTTCATGGACACGTCTCCGACCCCATAGTCAACATACTGCGCTACGATATGTTTTTTGAGTTATGAACAATATTGTTTTGTTACTCAGTATTTCAGTGTATTTAATAACATAATTATTTACTTCGTATTATATTACAGAATTTCACTTTATTGTTTTTACTTTTATACCATTTTTCTATTGTCATTATATAACTCGTTAGATACTTTTCAGATTACTGTAATAGAAATTAGGTGAATAATTTTATGTTGGTACTACTTACATTAAATTAAATCCTGTAATCTTCCTGCTATGACAATACTACCACTATACCTCCGAGTGTTTATGTATCATTTATTTATATTTTGTTGCATATTATGCCTTAAATTGTTTGTATGACTCATGTTGTTATAATTACTTTACGTTACTGTTATTATTCAATCCTTTTATTGTATTTATTGTTATCACAATTATTTATTTATTTATATTTCATTATTAGATCAACTATTATTACAATTTTAGTTTTGTATTCACTTTAATTTCTTATTTTTGTGGATATCTCCAATAGGCCATTACATAATATGATACTATAATGTATTCTCCGTGTCGAGCACGCCTACACAGTCGACTCTCTCCATGATTGGCTAATCTCACCTCTCTTATGTTTGAATAATAATAACAGGAGGGTGGCGAAGGTTACCCAACCTCTGGATCACGGTAAAGCGACAACACGACTGTGCAGTAAAACTGACAAGGGCTATCGGTTTACCTGGTTTGCAGGGCTACGACTACATGACGGTGGTGCAGCTGCGAGGGGACACCGTCGTGTAGTCGTAGTCTGCACGGCTTGATTGGGGTAAACCTTGAGGTTAGGTTAGGTTAGGTTAGGTTATAGGTAAAAAATAAATACAATAGTTTGATAGTATATAGATACTGTGTTTATCACGGTGTATTTAATTACGTACAGTGGTAATGTGCAGTCATTTCTTTGTTTTCAGTGTAATCAAATGAAGGTAAATACCCCCGTTGCAGCAGACCTGCATACTCAGCGAATTTCAATTGCAAAATAATATATTTTGATTTAACATAGCGAGATTTGAAATGTTTTTGTATGCTCCGTAAGATTAACATGGGGAATGAGTATGCAGGTCTGCTGCTACAGGTATGTTTAAACTGGTTGGTTTTAATTCAATATTTAGTAGATCTGAACTAGAAGAAGCCATTAACCAAGTATTATCAAGATATGTTGAGAAATAAGCGAGATATAGAATTTTACTTATTTTCCATAAGGTTAACATTGGGACAACGTACTGCGTTTACCACTTTCAATATCTCGGTAACCAATGGACATAGAGCAGTGATTCAAAATACTAAATTGTTTGTTTTTTTTAGCTGAATTCAATGGTGCCAACAAAAATTCGATAAATTTTATTTTTCTATGTAAAAAGCTCAAAAAACCCATTTTTGGGGGGGTTCATCCCCCTTTACCCCCCCTTCCGGTGGTCCGATCGGGCTGGTTCACGAACTCGTCCAATCGATTACCACTTTACATGTCTGAACCAAATTTCATCAAGATCGGACCATTTTTACGGCCGCTATCGTGCTAACAGAAACATATATAGATATATAGATACATATATATATATATATATATATATAAATTCGAACGAATGGTGTTTTTTGCTTCTGGGGGTTGCAAAACGAAAAGTTATCATGGTCTGGGGCTTAGGTCTTACCATGAGACCTACGGTAATAGCTTCTTCCCTATAGGGGAAATTCGCTAAAATGTTGAGAAAAGTATTATATACGGCTAATTTCTTAGTTAGTATAAAAATCCACTGTGGTAACGTAACTATAATCATAAAATGACAATTTACACTTATGATTTACACATAAACAATTATGTGAAGTGATTTTAAAGGAGTAAATATTTTCTAACTAGAAACTCAGTTAAGGCATGGATAACGTTTTCTTCAAGACAGCCTCGCAGGTAGCCGCGGGGGGATTAGCGGCTGGGAGCTCGGTGCAGACTACGTCTATACGACTGAGCCGCTAATTAGATTCGGCACCGTCGTGCTGTCGTAGCCCTGCAGATTTGTTTATTGGCCCCCAGTGGGGTCAGGTCGCATTCAGTCGTGTAGTCATACAACCCTGGATCACAGCTACCCTTACGTCGTCGCCACCTACTGGATTTCGGTGTTCATCCTCCACACGCCTTCCGTGATCTGCATCATGCTATTACAATGATGAGATCATTGAAAGCAGTCAGGACGAACTTCAACTTCTCCAGATGCCAACAACGACTTACGTCACTCGCCTCGACCTACATTATCCCGGTTGTGTTTTCCCGGTCGATTTATTTTACTGCTCGCTCCGTTTATTACGACAGCGTTCATTTCTCAAATCGACTCAACCGGAAATCTAATCTTGTCACATACGATAGCGTAACCGGGTATTCTATCATGGTGTTCAATTTTTTTTACTTTTAAATTCTCCTATCACCTGTGAGTGTGTTTAATTAATTCTTATCTGGCATCGGTCGATATAGCCAAAACTCTACCGCGCCAGGCGGCCCTTCTACTTCCGCGCCAAATATCCTTCGGATCTCTGCGCTCCCCACTGCTAAAGGCCCAGCCTTCCGAATCACGCTACTTAACAGAGCGATTCTCCGGGGCCGCTTCAAAGGTTGGGCCCATAAATTTTACTTGACTGCCCAACTTTATTACTCGCAACTCGCCACTGCTGCTACAGCATTTCCCTTATCTCTGCACCTGCCAGACGCTTTCCGATAATCAACTTAGTTTGCTATACCTTCTTATCTTGCTTCTTAATTCTTGTTTCACTACTATATTTAACCAATTCTCGTATAATTTCCTTACTACCTTGTCGAATGCTGATTTAATTAATCTCTCTTCCTACCCAAGACACTTTACACTTGACAATTATAAAATTTACTACTACTATCTACAAAAGTTATTATTTACACCTATCTTTTAAACATTGTTTACTCTCCGTCTATACCCCGCCGCTTACTTCGCAAATTGTACGGGGGTTCGGGTTGTTCTGGGCTACCCACGACTTCCGGCGGTGACCAGTCCTGGTCATTCGGGTCATCAATGTATGTTAAATTACCCTCTTCTCCTTCAAATATCGATACATCACTCTCACGTAATTCGCGTTGTGTTTTATTTAATTCCTCGTTTGGTCTATACCACGACTCTTCATCATCACTAGAGTCACCATCGCTTGCGTCACCAGCCTCCTTACGACTAGGTGACGTATTGTGCCGCGAATGCCCTGCCACGCCCTGCGCGGATTCCGGCTCCCTAACATCGTCGTCCTTCGGAACTTCCGGCACAAGCCGCGGCTGAAACTCCGCCATGATTTCCGGCGTACTTTCCGCCTCTCGCCTATCGTCGCCTACAGTTTCCTGTTCTGGGTGTGGCCCTACTTTACCGAGTTGTGATTTTATTAAATCCACCACTTTGTCATATTCTAATATTATATCTTCTCTTAAGTTTTCCCGCGATGCCTTAAGACGATTGACATTGAGGTTAACGCTTTTCCCGTTCAAGTCTACTGTATATACCAAATCAGACAACTTGGCCATCACTCGGTGTGGCCCCGACCATGCCCTAGCAAATTTGCTACCCGGTAATTTCTTTATTTCCGGATGCAACACGTAGACTAAACTCCCAACTTCGAATTCTACCAATTTCTTTCCCTCGTCATAATACGTCTTACTTTTGGCCCTGGCCTCATCGGAATATCGCCTAGCCAGCGCGTAAGCCTCCTCCATGCGCTTTACTAGTTTATCCCCTGTTGGTCCTAAATCTTGTAGACACTGGAAATGATCTTCTGTCGGCAGATTCATTTCCCTACCGTGAAACAGAAAATAAGGTGTTGCGTTTATAGCAGCACACTTACTGTTCCTCATAGCCATAAGGCAAAACGGCAAGTATTTATGCTAGTCACTTGAATGCTCTTCCACAAAATGGGATAGCATATTAGCATAGCATATTAGCAAGCGTGGCATACTGCCTCTCAAGTAATCCATTACACTTCGGGTTATACCCGGTCGTTTGGATTTTCTTAACCCCCAAAACACGACAAACCTCTTGGAAAAGTTTACTCATGAAATTAGTTCCACGGTCTGATAGTAACTTTAAAGGTATGCCATACCTAGCTACAAAACTTGTTACGAACGCATATGCTACTGTCTCCGCCCGTTGGTTTTCTATTGGAACCGCATCAACATACCTTGAATGGAAATCGATAAAAGTTAAGATATAACAGTAGTGTCCCGCCTTGGGCAACGGACCTACTATGTCCAAACTACAAACTTCCATTGGTCGTGTTACTGACTCGAAAACTCCTAACGGCGCTATTGCTCGGTTTGAGTTCTTCCTAAGATTACACGACCTACATGACTTGACATAATTAGCCGTATCCGTATTTAATGACGGCCAAAAGTATCGTTTCTTTAACACGTCCTGTGTTTTATTTATCCCTAGATGCCCTGAAAACACGGTATCATGGTGGTTCTCTAAGACGTAATAAACCATCCCTTTCGGTATTACTAGTTTATTACCGTCTTCCTCCCGTTTGTACAGCAACCCGTCTTTGTCTAAGAAGAAAACAGAAGTTTTATTTCGTTCAACTTCCTGTATTTTACTCCTACAAAAATCGTCCAACTGCTGCGTCTGTCTTACAAGGTCCCGTGACCAAATAGGTCCCGTTATCGCGTTTATCCGCGAGAGTGCGTCGGCTTGCAAATTCTTTATTCCAGCCCGATGCTTAACTTCAAACTCGAATTGTGAGAGCAACAACCCCCATCGAATTAGTCGTGAGGAAGGGTCTCGCATCGAAAAGAGCCACTTCAAAGCTATGCAATCGGTTATCAGCGTAAACCGACGCCCGTACAAATACGGTCGCCACGCCTTCACGAGGGTAACAACCGCTAGTAACTCGCGCTCGGTCGCTGAATAGTTAGTCTGTGCTTTATTTAGCGTTTTCGAATAATACGCAATAGGGTGTTCCTCCCCGTCTAAAACCTGTGACAGGACTCCTCCTACACTGACCTTGGACGCATCCGAAGTCACTATGAACGGTTCTTCCCAACATGGATATTTCAAAACCGGTTCCTGAATTAA
Organism: Flexamia atlantica; assembly: GCA_035578135.1. NCBI lineage: Eukaryota > Metazoa > Arthropoda > Insecta > Hemiptera > Cicadellidae > Flexamia > Flexamia atlantica. The sequence goes on along the minus strand of JAQJVK010000021.1, from coordinate 10,285,937 downwards.
AGCTTCTCGCAGCTTATCGAACGCCGTTTGCTGACGTTCCCCCCATTGAAATTCACTGTCATTCCGAGTTAACTCTGTTAGCGGTTTAAAAATACCACTGAAGTCCGGAATAAATCGCCTATAGAAATTTACTAAGCCTATAAACGATCTGACCTCCTTCACATTAGTTGGTATTGGATAGTTCTTTACAGCCGATATTTTCCGCTCATCTGGCCGTACCCCTTCACTCGTAATTACATGACCTAGATACTCCACTTCCCCGTGAGCAAACACACATTTAGAGGGCTGCAATTTTAAATTAGCATCCTCAAACCGTTGTAACACCTGCCCGAGTCGTACCGCGTGTTCCTCGACCGTTCGCGTCGCTACGATTACGTCGTCAAGGTAGACCAAGACTCCGTGACCTATCAAGCCTTTAAGAACTTGATTCATTAATCTCGTAAACGTAGTAGGTGCTCCCGATAGCCCAAAAGGCATAAATTGAAAACAATATTTTGCGGAGGGCAACACAAAAGCGGTCTTATAGACGTCCTCAGGTGCTACAGGCACCTGGAAATACCCGGATTGCAGGTCCAGAGTCGTGAAGACTACACCCACCGAGTGAGTCCAATGTCGTCTGAATCAGGCTCAGAGGCTGATTACTAGGTACAGTTATCTTATTTAAAGCACGATAGTCTACAGCTAACCGATAACTGACCTCCTCCTCACCGGATGGTTTCACTGGGTCTACCGGCCGCTTCTTTTTCACTAGCACAATTGGCGCCGCGAACTCGCAATCGCTCGGAATTATTATGCCTTTACGGAGCATATCGTCGATATGTTCCTGTACCATCTTCAACAAATGATGAGGTATTCGATAAGGTGTTAACCGTGGTGCAACAGCACCTTCGCGGAGCGGTATCCGGTGTACGATTTCGGTCGTACAACCCAATGGTGAAACCCCGTCATATAATACACTCTTATATTTCTCCAACACCGGCCTTATTATATCCCTATCCTCCTGGCTTAAATGCGCTAATTTACTCACTATTAATTTGTCTATATCAATCGCACCACTAGCTGCATACATTCTGTCCCAATCACATTCCTCATCCGTATCCGCACGCAATTTGCCCCACACGGCATCTTCCAAATTCTCACCTTCATCCCCATACGCATATTTCCCGCCAACCATTTCACTGTTCTTTTTCCTCTTCTTCTTGTTTCCTTGTCTTCTTTCACTTCCACTATTCTCGTCCATTTCTTCCCTTAAAATCTCATTTTCTTCCTGATTCACAACATAAACTTCATAACCAACTGTATCCACTTTTTCCAACTCACACATTTTTAACCTCACATCATTGTCCATAACACTACACTTTTTATCATCACTTACCAACCGACACATAACTACGTCACTATCTTCCTTGTTTACTTCATTACCGCCACTGATATCCTTTATCTTATCGCTCACGTCACAACAATTCACTGTTCCACTCTCAACACTGTTTACACCGATTAATTCACACGTCTTTACTAAGTCCGTTACTTGCATTACACTATCACCATTACAACCCGTTACTCGATTATTAACACTATTTGTACCCATTTCCTCCTTATCATTTCTCTTTTCACTTACTTCATCATTTCTCTTTTCACTTACTTCTTCCGTCACTTCCTCTATAATCACACCACTACACGATAATCCACTATTTCCACCATATTTCACTCCATTATATCTTACTAGCGCACATACTTTATTTCCACTTACCGTATCGTCTAATACCTCACTTGACACTTTCATCTTATCACTTCCTTTATCCACAGTACACTCACTAACACTTAAATCTTCATTTCCTGCCTCCCTGGCTATACCTACGCGTTTCTTTACTCCCAATACAATCTCATACGGATTCAAATTCATACAACTACACTGCACCAACAATTTACCTTCTTCATCACTAATTACTTTACTCACTGTGCTCTTTAACACTATCCAATACTCTCCAAAATCATCACCCTCTATAAACACTTCCTCCGGTACTTCTATAATCCTTTCCTCTTGACCTCCCGTTTCCACTAGCTTTAACTCCCCAACAAACTTCAATTCACTATTGGCATCAACAATGACCTCCCTGCGCGGAACGACATACCAGGTCCGAACCTTACACTTGGAATAACATTCCCTACGTACTTCCGAACTACTTGACTCCGGGCTCGGGTTCATGACGTCCGTTCCCGTCGTCTGTCCATTCACTCCACCCGCCTGCAGAACAGGTGGTTTCGAACTCTGAATGGCGCCCACACAGTAACGCCCGTCCGGGTCATTGCTAAAGTCAATTATCACTTCTAGCTCCCTCAACGCGTCTGTTCCCAGTATTCCATCAAACATCAAATTATCCATATTATCCACTACATAAAATTCCAACCTCTTTCTTTCCCCATTTATCTCTACTTCTACTTCCGTTTTCCCCAAAATCTTCAATCGCGCTCCCGTAATACCTAGCGCGCGGATATCTGAATGAGTTATATGCTGAGTATTTACACCATAGGCCTCCCGTTTTAACAAAGATATTTTCGAACCAGAATCAATCAAAAGTTTCAACTCACGCTCTCCAATCTTACACACAATAGACAAATCATTCCTTCCGTCCACGCATAAACTTTGTACGATAAAATGTCCAACAGCCGGGTGGCCTAATTCTGGGAAACTGTCGGACGACTGGGGTTTAAATTATCGGTCTCTGCCCGATTCTCCGTTCTTACTTGGCATTCGCGTGCGAAATGCCCTAACCTCCCACAGTTATAACACTCTGTCCTGGCTAAACGAAACGAATTGTTTCTATTTTGCTGAAGGTCTCTTTCATCGAACCTTACACGTCCCGATCCTCGAGTATTACCTCGAGATCCTCGATTGAAAGACGCCTCGCGCCCACGTGACGAATTCCAAGAGCCTTGATTATCCTGACCCCCTTGGTACGTGCTGTTTCCGGCAGAGTAATTTCTCCTGCCCCGAGAGTATGTTCCCCGATTCCAGCCTCTAGACGTGCCCCGCGGTGCGAAACTATTATAGCGCGGTGGTCCGCCAGTGCCTCGGCTCATCCCTAGATTGGGGCACTGGGCGCGTATGTGCCCTTCACCTTGGCACCCATAACACGTAAGAGCGAACACACCTGTATCCGCCTCAGAAGGATGAGACTGTTCCTCCATTTCTGCCATAATGGCCGTCTTAAGCGCGTCCTCAAACGTCTTAGGGAAAGTAAAACGGGTGACCTCACCGATTTTACCACTTAACCCGTGTAAGAAAGCGGCTAACATACGTCTCTCCGCTTCTGCTGTTACTACCGCCTGTACGTTCGGGTCCTCGCTCTTTTGAATCGTTTTTGCTCCTAATTTCCTAATCCGTTCTGCAAATACTTCGACCGACTCGTCGCGCTTTTGAACCGCTGACTGTAGCGCTATATAGTGGTATTGTTCGGTCTTTTTGCTGGAAAATCTTTCAAGACACGCGTTGCGGACATCCTCATATTTAACAACGGGTAACCCGTCTTCTACTTTAGACAGGTCAAATTTTGATGTTAAGAATGCTTCGGCAGCTCCCCTACACTTGAGTCGGACTACTGTTACCTTAAATTGCGGTTTCCAACCCCCTAGAATGGCAGCTTGGTCAATCTGCTCGAAAAATTCGGTTACACTCGGCCCTGTTCCATCCCCCTTAAAACTTTCGATTAAATTCGCGGGCCCCAAATCTACTGACTTGACCCCTAGCATAGCGTTTTTAAACGCTTCTGCTAACTCTGTAGCTGATAGCGCCATTGTTCCCAATTGTACACTTGATTTAAATATTTTTACTGGAGACTTACCGTGACCCGCAGGTTCGAACATCAACTTAGTTATTCCCTGATCCGGCTTTTATTTGCCGTTTCATATAGACAAAACAAAAGATCGTATTTAGTGACGCGCGGTGTTATCACACAGCTGTTACGATAGCGGCTACTGATAAGAGGATTCCGCTTAGCGCTCCCCGTAAAAAGGAACAGAGGTCCATTCTTTCACTTGCATTTTATCCACTATAAAAAAATCAAGGAATAGCAACTTAATATCCCATATATTTCAGTTCAAACTTAATCAATGGAGCACACCAAAGAGTCAACAGTAAAACTCCTATTAAAATTAACATAACCAATTTTCTGTTTTGTCTTTAACTGAATTTTGCCTAGGATCAGTCATTAAATTCGATTACGACTTTAGTAATCCTAATCCTTTTAATACCATGCTCATTTGTGTAATCAGTGCGTCCGTTAATCCTTCCTTCAATAATACGTGTCGTTAAAGACCTCAACAAAGTTTGGGTCCCTTCCAAAAGCGCGTTAGGATCAGTGACCGGAATATAATATACCGCTTTATTGACTGGGTCCATCGGCATTCAAACGCGGAACATCGTAAATTAACTCCTCCTGTCGAGCCACCTGTTCCACGAACGGTTTTGCTAATGCCGGCGGAATAGTCAGGGGTTCAGGTAGAACTGGTTTAGGTAAGGTCTTTGGCCTAGACGCTGTTTCCGACAAATGCTCATAGAAAGCAATTAGCTGAGCGGTTCGAGATCCGATTTTCATAAAGAAATTCGTCTTCAATGGTGTTGACGCGCCTCCAATATTAATTTGACTAGGCGTCGAATTAAATGCTCTAGCCGGTGGTTGCGACATATATGGCGGTTCGGGATCCTTACTCGTTTTATTACCCAGTTTCCTCTTCTAGTACTACAAACACGATATAATCTTCCCCAGCGGTAACCGCCTTTAGTTTATCGTGAAATCGTTCCTGAGTTATCTGATGCACCCGTGACAAAGGAGCTTGATTCTTGTTCGGCATTAACACATCTTTATGCACAGTTGATTTACTGATACGTTTCTCAAGAATTTCACTAACAGCTCTTATTTTACGATTTTCTACAAAGAAAAATGAAAACAACTAAACTGTCTGTCCTACCCTAATTTCATCCTTAAACTGTTCAAACAGCCTAAAACGATCTAACAAATATTTGCTCATTTATTTATTTATTGCGACCCGCTCCCGTTGTTAATCGCGTCTCTTATCACACCAGATAAATGCACATGCATTCGCTCGATAGCCCACAACAACGCGATTTTCAAATCCTGGTCTTGCCAGATTCTTTCGAAAATAATTTCTGCAATAATGTCTTTTGTGTAATCGGTGGTTCCGGCGCGAAAACGTATTCCTAGTTGTTTTAAATGATCAATATAACCTGTCCTACTCAACACTTCATCCAAAAACTGTCGGATCGCCTCTTGCTCTGCCATAACCTATTCGCAAACCCTGGTTTGGACGTACATTTTTAAAACACAATATTTCTCTACTTTAATTATAGTGTTTTAATTAACTAACTTTAATTAGGTGTACATTTTCATTACCATTTCCCTACAATACTTTTTCGCCCCTCATTAAACCCTTACTCTCTCCAAAAGAAACCCCACGTCACTACACTCTTCCAAGCATCCCTCGTCCCCACGTTCACACCTGACACCACATGTGGAATACGGGGACACCCCCTTGCTCACAGGTGAATGCCCCGTATAGGCCAAGGAGCCCAGGGGATTAGAAGAATCCCCTAGCTACTCCAACGACCTTTTACTCTGGGAACGTGGTCCGGGGGATGATGGAATAATTACACAGTGACATGAGGTTGATAATCGGTTTATTATGACTCAATAATTAACTCAAGTTACAGTTCCTTACAACCAGATTGGCTCTAGGTACCACAGGTACACCAATGACAAAATTACATGAATCTCGTATTGAAGTACTTAGAGTTTACTTTTAAGATACAAAGTGACTGATTGGAACTATTACATTTATAGGGAATGTGGAGACTAACTAGGATAGGAACTGGCGAGACTTACAGAAAGTAGCGAGGCGCATGGTGCGTCACGACGACGAACGGGCGTGCGGACTGATGGTGCGCTGGTCTACGGACAGTGAACAGTGAACACTACGCCCAATTTTTTTGGGGTATATATTGCAACCGCCAACATCCTGCCCGGCCCACGGCGACCAATGAGAAAGCCGTATTCTGCACAAGACCAAATATGGACAAATCCGCAAGTTCCCGGTTGTCGCGGTCAGCCCAGCCCGCAGATCCCGTTACACGATTTTAGAAAGCGACTTGCGAATTTTTAAGCAAGCCCAGCCCAAAACTACCGTTTAGGGCCATATACAACACTCCGTTACTTTTTCCTTTAGAAATTAAGTCCTGCTTCCAAGTATTCTTTTGCCAGAATGATTTTGTCGAATAGTTCATCACAATTAATCTTCATTTCGGGTAAGTCAGGAATTCTGCTATTAATATCTTGAGCAGAACATTTAGCCCGATCCCAAGCAACCGTTTCGGTTTTGGCTAGATCAAGCCAGGAAAACTGTTCAGCATTTCCAAAACCATTCTCCCACAGCAGATCCAAGTACGCAATGCACCTTTGATAAAGTCCATCAAATTCCTGGAATGACTTGAGCTGAAAAAACGCCTTTAACAGTTCAAAAAGCTGCAATATTCGTTCAATTGCTGGCATCATTGAGGGAAACCTGGTGTTCCCGTGTTTAATGAGTTTTCGGTGCTGTACACAGGGAAATTCTTTTGTGCTGTAAACACAAAATTCTTTTAGCTTTGTGTATTTGCACAAACAGTATAACATATGTGAAAGTATTCATAAATCTTTACCACTAAAAGGCCTTGATGTCAATCGGAAGGCTATCTACCCCAGTTTGCACTCAGTTGTGCACAAAGTGTGCTCCACATCCAGTCCCATTGATTTCTCATCTTAGGTTATTCTTGAGTCGACGGTAAACATTTTTCCCTGCTCTTTGCACATCTTCAAATTTAGTGTTGCAGTTATTTCCGCTAAAAGCAACTAATTTTTTTGTCCAAACTGTTTTCCAACACAACAGAGTATAGATGGTTAGTAAGAATTTCAGATGTCTCACTGGGAACTTATTTGAAATCTAATAGTTTTACTTGTACATATGAGTCAGGGGTAACGTATCACACAAAAAGGTACCGTAATAGTTTTATGTCCTTTCGCTTTGATGCATCCTTACTCACAGATATGTAGTTAGCTTTTGTTAAGTCTTCTTTGAGCTCTTCCTAAGCCAAGGGAGCAATGACAAAAAAATATTGTCTCACATTTAGTTTTCCAAGTGACAATTTTAGTTAAAAAAATTTAGAAATAAGTTTTGATGATTAAGAGTTAGAGTTGAAACTCAGGTTATGGTTTGTTATGTGACAAGCAAATGCCAACTGTTTAGCTACTAAGTCCAAGTTCTTGTCATCAGTGCTAGCAGTCGTAAAAAAGAATGTCAATTTTGATTAGCTAGCATCACATGCTAAACTAAAACTGTTTTTGTGCCTACTATCCTTTACATCAGGTCGACCACTGAAAGCTACAGAAAAGTCAGAATTACAATGTGAAAATTTAGCTCTATCATCTTGATAACCACCAGTACCTTTTTCAAAAAAGAGAATTCCTTCTGCAAATCTTGAGTGAATTCACACGATCACACAACTGTTAAGGCTTTCATGTGATGGTTTTGTCACTAGTAGCACTCGAGTTTAAAACACAAAACTGTAAATTAAAAACATAACTATATATTTTCGCCTGCTCACTTGCTGACAAGGAAGAGACAGGCGCGAGTCACAAGACAGGGCGGAGCGCGAGACTTTACTTCGATTGGAAATAAAAATTAATCGATAACAGTTAATCGCATAAACCGATAATAGTAAAACGATTATCGAACAATACCTGAAAATAAATGTATGGGCATGTGCATGTGTATAGGTAGTGAGATAGGTAGTGCACCCCTACATAGAATCAGGAACCTAAACGCAGGCCACCTGATGGACTGCGCCGCAATGGAGGGGTCTGCGACGTTGGGTGCCATGTTTGCACCACCAAGAGCCAACATATGAATGGCTAAACGAAAGCGCCTTTCGAAATCTTCACCCTCTAACAGTACGAAGTATCCCCGTGAGATGTATTCACCAAGAAGGTCAATAACAACACGGCCAGTTTGGGGTTCTGTAGGTATTCTAATATAAGTAACGGGGGCTTGGATAAGGTCTAGTAGTGTGAGAGGAATACCCTGTTGGTCCATACGTGCTATCAAAAACTCGTAGAAGAGGGCTTTAGTATACATGGCCGTCATGTCGACAATTGAGTTGCCACCATTGAGTAAAGTACTTAACTGCTCATAACATGGTCGTGGTAGTGGCAGCTTTCCTCCTAATTTGGCACCGAGGTCTTTAGGATCAACAGTGCCGGAGTGGGGGTTAATGGTGACAAAGCTTCCTCGTGGCACAGGGTCGGCTGCCTTAAAAGGGTTACCCCATTGCAGTCTGGTGTATCAGAAGGGTAGGCCAGCAGCTTTTCATCTGCTTAGGCCCTATATCAGTTTCAATTGTTTCTTCAGTAGCACCGGCCCACAATGTTCGTCGTGAAAATATCGTCGTAGTCATGGTGAAATGTGTCCCATCCTGTGCTATAAAGAATCCCTCGGTTGGGCCGTTGAACATGCCTGCACGTTGGTCAAGTAGACCTGGCCCAATATCCATGAAGGATATCTCTTCATAGTCCAAAAGTGTGTGAGGCAGATTCCATGTAGGACTAAATGATTTGTGACCTAATTTAGGTCGCCTTGGGAGGTAGCCATGAGCCTTCTTCTTCATAGCCATACTTAAAGACCTAACAGTACGAGCCACTAACTGAGGATGCACACAAAACGGAACTAAACATAATTAAATATATTGCTGTTTCCAATGGGTACGATTCTAAAATGGTGGATAGAATTCTGCACAGAAATCTGAATAAAAGTGTGAAAAATGACACTAACGACGATCTATCACCACCCAAATATATACCTATTGAATATGGCCACAGATTAAATAATTTTCTGAAAAAAGAGCTAAAACAATTTAACATAATCCCCGCCCCCAAAACTTCAAATAAAATAGAACGCCTCCTTAAAACTAAGCCACAGTCTGAGAATAATAAGTTAGAAAAAACTGGTGTATACAAACTAAATTGTAACGACTGTGATAAATTTTATATAGGCCAGACTGGGCGATCATTTACAAAAAGAGCAAAGGAACATAAGCCAAACCCGAGAATAAATCCTCAAAAATCAAGTTATGCACAACATCTTATGGATGAGGATCACAGCTGTGGGAAAATTGAAAATAACATAGAAATAGTCCAGGTATGCAACAAAGGTTTTATCCTCGACACTTTGGAGGAATACCATATTTACAAAGCTGTCAAACAAAATAGTAACTTAGTTTTGAATGACAAATTGAATTACAGTTCTCATTTAATTTTTAATAAGATCATTGAGAACCAAATTAAATGGACGAGTCCACCCCGTAAAACTCCTCACTCCCCTTGGACGAGTCCAAGGACAGTAGCACGAAGGTCGACTGATAACAACTTTCGCCACCGCCGCCGCCCCCCTGAGTGTTCTGCCGGCAGCCGCGACGGAGACTAACCAAGTCGGGTGTTTTGACCGTTCATAGTAGGCCTACTCGTTTTTAAAAGTTTTTTAAATGTCATGTTTTATTATGTGTTTTGTGTGTGACTGTTTTTATCCTAAATTTGACGACCGCAACCCAATCGGAATGCAAGAAGCTTGATGTTAATATTGTTTCTACTTGATAATGGCGCAAAATAAGCGCTGAAACTTAAGTCGTAGTTTTGAACAACGATTGAGAACTGGAGACGGAAAAAGGTAATATAAAACCACTTTATTAGTTCACCAGTTCAGGGGCAATACAATGAGTAAAAATTGTTGATTACTGTGTTGTGCCCAATTGACAATAATCTAAAATTCTCATATCATTTTTAACACTCGAAAATCCTTAAATACATGAAAATATTCTTGTATGCTTATATAGGCCTATTTTAAGTGCATCTCATGATAACTTTCATTAAATCTGCAGTCAGTGTGCATAGAATAACTGAGGAAGATAAAAATGATTTAACACTCAAAAATTGTTCTCTCTGGAAGTAGCTAGTGTTCGTCTGTCATGAATGTGGATGGTCCATAAAATATGAGATCTGGTATTTGGCCACCTTGCACACCAGTCCCATTAGTACTCTCCGAGGAACACTGGAACTGGAAGGTGACACAGCCGACAGTGACCTCGCTGAGACCCTCCTGGCCGAAGTAGCTCAGCTCCACGCCGTCCAGGACTGCTGACGCTGTGTAGAACGATTCTGGCTCTATCTGTATCGGGTGCTCAAAGTACATGTGAAACGTATTGCTTGATCCGTCAGAGAAAAACTTTGTGTTGTTTTCAGCCAGTACCCGGCCCAGCCTTTTTAATTCAATTTTAACACTATAATCTGCAGCACCGTTCGAAGAACCATACAGTCCAAATCCTACCATGAACATACGTTTGTCAACGTTAAACTGAATACTGTCACACCTGCCTCGATACCGCCATTGGTTGCTTCGATACGCACAGGACTGGAATCTGTGGCAGACCTGAGGTTTTAGCCCAGTGCGGGGTCTTGTAGGGTAGTTCAGGTGTGGCTTGTTGTGTGCGGTAAAGTGGAGAAATAAATCTATAGTTTCTTGTTGAGTTAAAATACCAAGTTGTGCGGCTCCATTGGCAAATTCATCGAGACTCATTGTGGGTATCCGTACGAGATAGAGAGCTGAGCCCAAAGCTTGACGCTTATTTTGTGCAGTGGGCTCCAAGTCTCTTCGGACACATTCTGCTGCTGCCCAACTGAGGGCGGCCTCAAATAGATGCATCTCTTTGCAGTTGAGAGTTTCGCGGCCCAACACACTTTCCAAAGTGTTCAAGTCAATATCAACAAAACCCTCCGAGTGGAGAGCCATTTCAGCCTGAGCGTCGATAACCTCCCAACAGCGCTGCATGAGGTCAGGCTCTTCGAACAGCCTCGACTGTGACAGCAGGAGACAGGCGTTCTTGGCAGTGAGGCTCGTCTCCAAGTATGTGACGCAGGCGCGAGCCAGGTGCGGCACTATGTACTTCTTGGCCACGTACAGAGTGGCTAGAACCGTGTCCGCCTCCAGCTGGATCTCGTCACAGTACAGGTACTTAAGCAAGGTTAAAAACGCTGAAGGCTCAACATCAGGAACTTCAACTTCATCTTTGTGTTCTGCGAGTCCACCGTAAAACATGGCATAGAAAACAGAACTACCTGTGGCTAATACGTATTTGTGGGCTGGAACTTGCTGTGTCTGACCTGGACTTCCAACTATGAATCTAATATCTGCCATGAGTTCATTATTGAACATAGCGGCATTTCTCTCCCTGACCGTAGACTTTGTGGCTTGCCAGTTTGTATCCAATGTTGTAAGACTAGAGCATGTAAGATTGAAATTGGTCGATGTGATGAAATTAGGAGATGCAAGGAGTGATGTTGGTGCGCTCGCAGGTTGTGTGATTTGCATTGACTCCCGCTGCGAGATGTTGTTTGGCGGCGATATTGAAAGACCTCCATTATTGAGAGTTTCCACATTTACCCACTGGTTTGTTTGTGAAACATTAATGTCTTGGATTCGTTTTATAGGTTTTTGTGATATTTTTGAGTAAAAATTGGACATAGCCATGTTGTTCATTGGTTTTTCTAACGTGTATCTTGAAATTTGAAAGTCTAACTAGCCATTGTTTGTATTTGGAAACACTGATATTATTTTGTTCTTCTCGTCTGTTGTTAACCCAAGAACAAATTTCTCTTGGTCATAATATGCCTTACATTTTAGGCACTCATTTTGGATATGTCCTCATAGGCATTGCACCATGTATGCCAACTGAATCCACGATTTCTTCTACCTTACCATCTGCTACTCTTAACGTTTGCCTTCATTCAATAAGTGATGCAGATCATCATTCCTCGATTCAACGTTTTTGGCTTCAAGAAGAGCCTCCCGCATGTTCGACCAAAACTCACGAAGAACAACTTTGTGATGAACACTTTCTTAAGACACATTCTCGTGACACAAATGGACGTTACATAGTGCGTCTTCCATTTAAGGATTCTGGCACTATCCTTGGTGAGTCACAAACTGCTGCCAAACTTCGCCTTTGTGCAATGGAACGTAAATTTAATTCCAATCCGCATTTCGCTCAACTGTACCATGACTTCATGGACGAGTACTTCTCTCAAGATCATATGTCAGAATTAAATGACTTAGACCTCTCGAACCCACATTACTACCTCCCTCATCATGGATTGCTTAAAGAGGGTAGTAGCACTACCAAACTTAGGACTGTTTTTGATGCCAGTTGCAAATCTAGCTCTGGAAAATCTCTCAATGACATCCTTTTAACTGGGCGCAAATTGCAAAACAACATTTGTGATTTGCTCATGCAGTTTCGCATACACAATGTTGTATTCTGTTGTGACATTCGTCAAATGTACCGCCAAATTTTGGTTCATCCTGAAGATAGGAATTTTCAATTGATTCTGTGGCGGAATCGATCCGATCAAACGGCTACTACCTACCAGCTGAACACCGCCACCTACGGTATGAATAGTTCTCCATACCTTGCTATAAGGACATTACATCAACTAGCCGAAACAACCGCCATGGACGGCCGCCACGTGCCGCCGGAGGTGGTAAGACGTACTCAGCCACACCTGACACACAGAGCACATGTACATCTTCTTTACATGCGCTGTCAGGTTGTGGCGAGCAAGACCTTCCTTTCTTGTATAGGCCTTACCACACTCCGCACAGCGAAATAGCCGCCGTTCTCCAGGCATTTTAGAGACAGACTGACTTCAGAGCCTCAAACACAGCAGAGCCCCAAACACCCCCGCATTGAGGCGGTTTTTTCTGTTAATGTATTAGTTTAGTGTTCTCCACGACCACGAGCGTGAGAACGTAAGGTTTCTGAAGATTTGGACCTAATGTGTCAGTTGCAGAAACGTATTCTCAGAAAAGGTTTCGGAGGGGAGTTTTTGCTCACAGCGGGTGGTTGCCGTTTAAAAACGCATGAGTAGTGATGTTTTGGGAAATCTGGCACACGATATAGAGGATGTGGTCAAAAGGACCCTAGGAGTGTCCCCCTCTGCCACAGGAGTTTCAACCTTCGAAGATCCCCCCGTTTTTTTAAGTGGTTGTCATCATCAACACATGAGTAAGGGCATTTTGATGAATCGACACCAGCTGCACAGCTGCTCCATTGTCAGTTGACGAGGGCGACCGTGGGAAGGAGCTTTCAATCATGTTCCCACGGGGTCTTTTATCACACACCTGGCCCGCTTCTCCCCTTCTCAGCATCTGCGTTCACACAAAGCCGCTCAACACCCCAACCGCCATAATCTACAGGCGGCTCGACACGTAGACCCCATCTCGTTTTGTAAGCATTAGCCGCCCCATCTCGTTTAGCGAATCTTTCGTTCAGTTTGAAATAAAACGCTTCCTCATTGGTTAAAATAACCTACTCTGTGATTGGTTATAATTGATTGTGCATGTCGGTATAAAAATCGCAGTACGTTCATGCGTGACAGTTTACCCAGTGCAGTCATTGAGTGAGTATCATGAGTAGTGCGATAGAAGTGGACCAGGCGATCCTCGCCCTGATGGAGGAGCTCAACGCATTGAACGATAACGCTATGATGCAACCGCCGCCGCCACCCACACCAACGCAGCTGGAGCAACCGTCTACCGCTAAAAAGGAACCGCCCGTTGGCTGGACTGTGAATACGGAATTGCCTGCGGACTCTCCACTAATCAGTTGGAGCGGCGAAAACTGCCTGTACACCGTGAAGAACACCAACAACTATGGAAACGTTTTGTTGAAGATGGCTGTGTTTCACCACGGTCGCCCAACGCACAGTTGCGGTCTGTATTTGGAGGAAACCGATGAAATTTACACACGTCTCAACGATCTGCTGACTATTTTGGGAAATATGTGGGTGGACCACAATACGGGAGTGCCTAAGGCCGTTGGGATCGCAAGAACCGTAACTCCATTGCCCGCTTGGCGTAAGATTCATGATTGCACAACAGAAGTTGGCGGGAAACGCAAGGCGAGCGACGATTGCATCACCCAGTCGGTGGCGGGCAAACGTAAGAAGCCGGAGGCGGGAACACGCAGGAAGGCTCGCCACATTCCCAACAAACAATAGAGCGTCCCTCTGAAACGATAACATTCCTCACCCCATGTCAAGCAATAGAAAAGATTAATCTTTTATTAACATTGTGCACCACTGCGACTGAGAGACCGAACCTTCTAGAAGATTAACTTTACAAAAGCCACCCTCCGCCAGATGTTTCCCAACTGTACAAAAGCCACCCTCTGCCAGATGTTCAGCTCCCCTCGCGAGACGGAACCTTCTAGACGATTAACTGTACAAAAAAAAATCACCCTCCGCCAGATGTTTCCCAACTGTACAAAGGCTACCCTCTGACAGATGTTCCACGCCCCCAACCACCAGGTGTTCCACACGCATAAAAGGACGGTCGGCGGGCAAGAGCTACCATTCCCTTCTCGACCGTTGACATGGACAGCAAGACTGCGCATAGCATCATGGATTTGAAGACAGCGTTGAACACCTGCAAGCCTGCCGGCTACACACGCATCAGCGAACTGCGGGATAACGCCATCTACCTCATCCGCTCGTTTGAACGAGTGAACACACCGTACGGGGAAGCTGTGATGGCGGTTTTAGACGGACTGGCCGGCGACGAACCGCTTAAAGTCTACCTACCACGGCGATATCTCACCGTCCTGGGGGAGCAGACGATCGTCCAATACAACGCTGGAGTGGGGCCGAGGATGAACCTGGTCAAGAAGGCTTCAGCGGCCGGCAGCATTCCGATTTTGGAATTCGTTTGAAGAACCCTATTTATGTAAATATCAAAATCTGTTAGTTTTCGTAAGAAAATATAATAGTAATATTTACAGAATAACCGACTTGTGTGTTTTCACTGAGTACAACCTAAAAACCTTTTTAGATTTAAGTCTGAGGTATAGTCTTAAGTGGTGTAAAATAAAATATTTTTAAGTGGTGAAAGTAGAGTAAGCAGGTCAGTAGTAATCATGGACTTGAGGTGGAAACATCCGTTCTCAGCCATAGTGGCGGGACCATCAGGCAGTGGGAAGTCAGTTTTTGTTTCAAGGTTTATAAAACACATAAAAGACATGTGTGATACAACATTTGCCAGAATAAACTGGCATTATGGCAGTGGTGGAGGTACGAGTGGTGACAGCAGGTCACGGATAAGTTACATTGAAGGTTTACCAAACTTGGACGATTTTGATGGTAAGGAACCGGTACTTGTGATTATAGACGATATGATGCGTGAAGCAGACAGTACAGTTGTCGACTTGTTCACAAAAGGTTGTCATCATAGGAATATAAGTGTGTTTTTCATAACTCAAAACTTATTTCACCAAGGACGGGGACAGAGAGACATTTCACTTATTGCACATTATTTAGTCTGCTTTAAAAACCCTAGAGATAAAGTTCAAATAAAGTGTTTGGCTTAGACAGATACATCCAGAAAACCCAAAGTTTATTGAGGAAGCATATAACGATGCCACAAACAAACCACATGGTTATTTACTCATTGATTTGAAACAAGCAACACCCGATGATATGCGAATACAGAGTTGTATTTTTCCAGATGATAATAATCATTTTGTGTATGTACCAAAACAGAAAAGAAAATAGTTTCAGTTGCAATCATGTCGCGGTTGAGTAAGGACAGAGCTCTGCTCGAAGCTTTGATACACGCTTCACCCAAAGAGCGAAAGGCGTTGTTAAAAGTGTGTGACAACAGTCGCATTCATTCAGTGTGTGAGTGTGCTTACAATGTGTTGCGCGGAAACGTCCCGCTGTCAGATAAATGTAAAAGACGCTTGAGTAAATACAAGACAATTCTACGACGAACAGTGAAACGAGGTGAAAGTTGGGCCAAAAAGCGCAGGTACCTTGTCCAAAAAGGAGGTGGATTATTTATTCCATTACTTTTGAGCACAGTACTACAAGCAGCAGTGCAGTCTGCTCTGAACAAATAAGACTCTGGCTTTTATTGAGAAACCATTTTAATCACTTACCATTTCATCACGAGACACCGTGCGCGAAGTTACTCTTTGACAGCAGCAGCAGCAGCAGTATAATTATTAACAATGGAACACGCTAGAAAAATGATTGCTATACCACAAGAATCACTCGAACGTTTACAGTCTTCACCACCACCTGCTCACCAGTCACCTACAGCAGCTAAACGTTCATACAAAAGTTTAGATGATGAAATGGAAGAAATAATGAATAATAAGAAAATTGACAATAGTGAAAAGTGGAAGTTATACAATCAGGTATTACAACGTTTTTTAAACATAGCCTCAATTAAACGGAAACCGATTAACGTGCCCATTGTGAATAGTGCTCTTGGTGAAGAAATAGTTGAGGAGCAGGAGCAGGAGGTGGCGGTGGGTTATCAACAACCTGTTCAACAACAACAACAACAACGACGAATTTACCCCGGACTAAATTTAAACTATTTAGTCTACAAGTTATTATAAGGTACCACAAAAATACAAAACTAAACGAAACTATACTTCCAAAAATAATAATAATACTTCTTTCTAGTTACTAAAAATCTTTCGTTTTTTTGCGCTACGTGGCAGTAACGATCAAAACAACATAAAATCTAGAGCATTCTACAAAATAAAACGTTAGCCTTCTTTAAATCATATCCTTAACAAATACTAGCATAACTAAAGGGACAAAACAAAATCACAGTTGTAGGAACTAAAGTGGCTTCTTGACAAAATCGTAACTATATATACAACCTAAACTATGCTAGAAAAAAATCAGTCTTTTCAATTCTATCACAGACAGGGAAAAAAATCCTTCTTCTAGAACAAAAGACCAACTTTATCACAGACTTGAGTTTTTTTTAGGGCTTAAGGATTTTTCTGGGTACCCGGATTTTCGATCCATCTGGGAAATAGATGGTCCTTTTCTTATTCCGTCGCCTCCATCGCTGTGGTTGAGGGGGCCTTAGGGCAGCCTGGCTTGGGATGAGGGTAGCGGCTGGAGCAAAGCTAGCGGCTTTCGGCGCCTCCTCGATGTCATCATTGTCTCCCAGAGAATCCGCCTGAGGAGCGGCATTGGTTGGTGGTGAAGATGGTACCTCGAGGTCCATTTTTGCTTCCTCCTGACTCGTGTGGTTCTCTTCGGGGTCCTGCAGTGCGGTTGAGGACGCTACGCTGATAGTAGGCTGGGACCCTGAGGGGTCAATAGTCTTGTCGACTGTCTCCGTCCGGCTGTCATCCTCCTGCTCCAACTCCCGCACCAACTCCTCCGCTGCACTCAGCGACAAGCACGGTGACGGCGACCTCTCCCGTAGTACAACGGAGTCCTCCGACGTCACGGTCTCTAGGAGAGCAGACTCCAGAGCTGCCGGCATATCGTCCACTGAAGATTCCAGAAGCGGTTCTTCCTCACCCATTTGACAGGCCTGATTTAGGGATTCGAGGAGTTGTTCGAACTCCTCCGATATCCCTGACTCCGTCGGGAATTGAAGATCAGCTTCTAGAAGTTCCCACGTGTCCCAATCAGAGGCAGGATCTTCCGCGAGGGGGTCAGATGAGGTCCACAAAGTTTGTGACCGTAGCACCTTCTTTAGGTGTGCCCTCCATCTGCCGGTGTCAAGTTGGTAGGGTCGATGAGGGACTGGTTCCCGGCGGGATAGGGTTTCGGCATACCAGGTCACAAAAACCCCGCAGTCCCATGCATTGTCTTGATGGACCCCTCGCTCCGAGGTGTCTTGTAGGAGCCACCTAGAGGGATACCAGGGCATGTCTCGCGCCCTGGCATACCGTTGCAGCGCACTCAGCAGCATCCTCATTTGAGCCGGGTGTTTCCAACCTAAGGAGTCGTACGACTTAATCCTGTAGTGCTGCGGTTCGACAGTCAACAGGGCCCAGTGACCAAGACCACCTGGAATGTGCAGTGGCACCAGCATAAGCTCACAATCAAGTGGATTAATCCGCCGGAACCGACGTGCGGCGGAGACAATCTTCCGGTCCTCCAGTTGTTTTAAGAACGCTGAGTCCAGTGCCCATATCTTGGGTAGCCCCGGAGTATGTCGGCTCCTATTTTCTATCAGTCTCAAATAGCTATCGATGAGCAGATCGTTGAGGAGACCTCCTGGCTCCAGTCTAGCGAAGTCCGCCTCAGGGATTGTGATAGTGCCTCGATCCATAACCTGGAAATAGACCCATGCCGTCAGGCCGTAGGAGGGACAATGACGCAGGGAAGGAAAAGATTAGTAGACGGGATTGAGGCACACCAGCGGAAAGAGGTTGCTGGGTGCCTAGGAAAGAAAAGGTTTTAGGTCTTTGGCATGAGCCACACAATTTTTCCCGAGGAATCCCGTTAGCGAAAGATATTATACCCAACTTTTGAAACAATAGTGAAAGGACCTTCGAATTTTGGAGCTAACTTGGCAGCAATACTATCAGCGGCAGATGACAAAACATGAGTACGCTTCAGAACGTCCTGACCTATAGTGAAAGGGTTTTCGCGTCTTCTTAGATTATAATATCGAGCCTGGCTTGCATGGGAGGCCTGAAGCTTAGCCGTACACATTTCTTTTAGTTTGAGGATAGCTTGCAGTCGAAGTAGGTGTTTGTCATTCGTGGGAAGACAGTTTTCTGACGTTTGGGGGTCTATCAGCCCTCCGTAGAGCGAGTTAGGATGCTTAAGTTCTCGACAGAAGTTTAACATTGCAGGAGTGTAGCCCGTAGACTGATGCACTGCTGTGTTTATGGCAAAACGAAATTCATTCAGATGCTCGTCCCATGACCGATGATCGCCATTCACATACTGCGCAATCATTGTCTTTATGACTCGATTTTCCCGCTCCGTGGGATTTCCTTGAGGAGAATAAGGTGCCGTATATTGATGCCTGATATTCCAGGTTTTAGTAAGGGAAGCGAAGATCTTGGATGCATACTGGGAGCCATTGCCAGTTATTAGTACTTCGGGAGCACCAAAGCGTAATAGAATTAATTCGGTGAATTTCTTACACACTTGATGACTCGTAGCGTTAGGTAGGGGGACTAGTTCGACCCATTTTGTGAAGGTATCTTGGCACACCAGAAGAAACCTATTTCCCTTACGTGACCGAGGAAGTGGTCCAATTATATCACTCGATACTGTGAACCAAGGTCCTTGGGGTTGACGCATATGCATGGTTCCTCTGGTCTTTCGTTGCTCTACTTTATGTCGCTGACATACACCGCATTTTCGGAAGTATTCTTCAACAGATTTTCGCCATCCGGGCCAATAGTATCGTTCGGCCACTCTCTGAATGGTTTTATAAATACCGAGGTGGCCCGCAGTAGGCGCGTCATGGGTCTCTTCTAGGACTTTAGGCTGTAAATCGGGAGGCACGCATAACTTCCATAAAGTTGTTGAGTCACTCACTTCAGATTTACTCTCAAATTTACGGAAAAGTCTGTCCTCTTGTAGCCTGTAGTTAGGTAGAGTCCCACCATTTTTTAGAGCTTGGACCTTTTCTTCGTACCAATTTAAGCTGTCAACTCGTGACTGGCCATCGGTGGTCTCAGGTAACGCTGGTTCGACGGGTGTATCGCCATGGCTGTTCGTAGTCACGCAGGCGAGTACTCTCTCGTCCTCCTTAGGATCACCATCATCAGAGGTCGGATATCTAGAAAGTGCATCAGGGACTTTGTGTAGTGCCCCCTTACGATACTGAATATCAAAATCCATCTGTTGAAGCTCTAGGATCCAGCGAGCTAAGCGGCCAGATGGTTTTTCGAGGTTCATAAGCCATTTGAGTGCTTGGTGATCTGTAATCGCCGTAAAACGATAACCTTCAAGGTATGGCCTAAATTTCCTCGTGGCAAAGAGCAAGGCAAGACATTCCTTTTCAGTAGTGGTAAATTTCTTTTCACTCTAAGACAGTAGACGGCTAGCAAATGCGATAACCCTCTCTCGATCTCCGCATTTTTGAGTTAGAGCAGCGCCTAAACCATCATTCGATGCATCGACTTGTACTATAAAGGTCTGGTTGAAATCCGGGCAACTAAGAACGGGTGCGGAAGACAGTTTTTCCTTTAAGGTAGTAAACGCACGCACTTGGGCTTCACCCCATTCCCAGTGGCTTTTCTTCTTTAGAAGTTTGGTCAAGGGTGCAGATATTCTGGCAAAGTCCGGAACAAATTTTCTGTACCATGAGGCGAGACCTAGAAAACTTCTAACTCCTTTAGCATTCTTAGGGGTTGGGAAATCCACAATGGATAGGACTTTCTCGGGGTCGGTACTTATGCCATTCTCATTGACTATATGACCGAGATATTTGATGCTACTTTGACAAAATTTACATTTCTCTATATTCATTTGTAGACCAGCATCTCTGAGCCGCTTGAATACGGATTTGAGCAATTCCACGTGTTGGTCAAAGTCTTTAGAAACTAGTATTATATCGTCTAGATATGCAAATGCATATGGCTCAAACTCGGGGCTAATGACCTGATCAAGCAATCGTTGGAAGGTCGCAGGAGCAGAATGAAGTCCAAAACACATGACTTTCCAATGGTATAAGCCTCGTCCGGGAATGGTAAAGGCTGTTATGGGTCGACTGCTCTCTTCTAGTGGTACCTGCCAATACCCGTTTCGCAAATCAATAGTAGAGATATAAGGGTAGGCGTCTTTTACGGAACATTGATTCACCTTTCGGAGGTCAACGCACACTCGGTATTTTCCCGAAGGTTTCTTGATCAGGACAAGTGGTGAACTCCATGGGCTGGAGGACGGCTCGATAACATCCTCGGCCAGCATTTTATCGATTTCCTCATTTATCACTGCCTGCATCTCAGGATTTCTAGGATAGTATCTCTGTTTGATTGGTGTATCGGTTTTCAACCTAATCTTATGTTCAACTAGATTAGTTCGACCAGGAACATCTTTAAATAATTCCAATTCTTTTTCAAGAATTCTTGAAGTCTTTTTTGCTGAACATCTGTCAGGGCCGAGATAGAATTAACCGAGAAACTTTCAGTTTGCGGGTCACTAGTCACGGTCTCACAAAATGGCAAATAAAATATCAAACAAAAAAAATGGCAAAATGGCAATGGCAAATATCTTGTGAGATATTTTCGGGTGATTAGAAACAAAAATTTACAGGAAAAGAATTAGGGACCGGATAGGGCAGTCCAGCGGGGTTTTTATTCTGAGAATAAAATTCCAGGGGTCAGAGTTCACTTCAACCAAGTTCAAGTTAGGTACTTTATTTCAAAAGTTTTAATCTATTCGATTACCTTGACCAAGTTTTATGGCTCCAAAATAAAAGGTGAATCTAAGCTTTGGTTGACCCTGTAACTATTTTTAAATTTTGAGTCGATTCAGAGTAGTTATAACATCAGGTGACAGTGAACATAGGTTCTGTGAACACTCATCATAATCGACAAGGTTGCCAATTTCATAAATGTCGCCAAATTACACAAAGCCCCTTTGAAAGAAAGTCAAATTTGGCCTCGGGGTCACACTATCCAGGTTTGAGGTTTGGGCTGCCGAAAGGATGGGGTCTGACGAACCAACGGTTAGGAGGTGTTGGTGTAAGGGATCTAGGAATGTTAGTAGAAGCTAGCAATTCAATTTAAAGCACAATAAAGCAAGCCCTAATAGCGTGTACAGCATAACATGATTCCCGTGAAAATTAGCCCTAACTCTATATCTTTATATCTGTACTACTTTGGCTAGGAACGAGAAAGGAAAAAATATTCTGACAACCAACAACTAGGCTGGCGTCAAGCACGGGTAAGCATGAGGTAAATTTTCCCGGTAAATTTTCTAGGTTATTCCGGTTTAGCTTCAGCACCTGACCGTTTAAGATTAGTAGTAATTTAGATTCCTACTATCAGCATCCTAGTCCATAGGCATAGATAGGTGATAGCTGACAACTAGCAACGAGACTAGCGTCAGGGCTAGGAATTCGGTAGGTGATAGCTGACAAGCTAGCAACAAGGCTAGCGTCAGGGCTAGGATGTAGATAGGTATTTGCTGACAAACTAGCAACGAGGCTAGCGTCAGGGCTAAAAGATAGGGGTTAGCTGACAAACTAGCAACGTGGCTAGCGTCAGGGCTAGGAATTCGAGAGGTTATAGCTGACAAACTAGCAACAAGGCTAGTGTCAGGGCTAGGATGTAGATAGGTATTTGCTGACAAACTAGCAACGTGGCTAGCGTCAGGACTAGGAATTCGATAGGTTATAGCTGACAACTAGCAACAAGACTAGCGTCAGGGCTAGGAATTAGATAGGCTAAGCTAAGTAGTTTATCCAAGATTCAAACAAATAAAAAATTAGGAATATTTTCACTATAATACCTATGAGCTGACAAACATCGAAGATACTGAATAAGTAAGCAGCGGTATTACAGGGAAAATTGAACTAGTAAAGCTAAAGTCCAGCTAGGAAATATAGGGCCTTACAGTTTTCAGATAAAATATTCAAAGTTGATTCAAATGAAAATATAGGTTCTCATACTTTCTATTCTCTAAATATAGGATATTTAATGAGAATTTATAAGTAGTGTAGGTATTTTGTATCTTAGTGAAAATACACAAGTGCAGTTATTTCTACTTCAGAAATTTAATTATCAGACCATAAAATATTTTAAACAGAAATTACGTTTTCCACTTACTGGGTAAAAAAAAACAGAACACACTAGGCACAAATAGTAATTTGTGGCAAAATTCTAGATAATAGAATGTACCAAATAAACAATATAGTGATTATTCCAGGCACTAGGCAATAGAAAGTAGCTCGGGAAGTTATAGAGAATTGCAGACTCCTACCTTACTCGGGGTGTTGTCCGTGCACTCGCTCTAGAACGACTGACTGGCCGCCGCCGCTAGTGACCAGGCGCCGCGCGGGTAGACGCTACTGCGCATGTGCGGTGGCGGACAGGTCGAGGCAGGCCAAGGCGCTCGGGCGCATGACCGGTGGCGGACCGGCTGCGGCGGGCTTACTCGCCGCGGCGGGAAATTCAAAACCTTCTACTTTCACTTACTGGTGTTCGATTTTTAAAATAATAGAATAATGTACTTGTGCTTTTCAGAAATAATTACAATGTCGGTCTTTGCCAAATAATTATAACCTTAGTATTTATTAACAGAATTAATTAAGCTTATATTTTACATTTAATTTAATGCATTAATTAATCAATTTAACTATTACTGTGAACCCCTAATTAAATTATTATTTATCCTTGAATAATTTTAATGATTAGATTTTGTATGTCTCTAGAAAGGGCTTTGATACTTTTTACACAAAAAGAAGATATTTGTAACATAAAAAAACATGTTACATAGTAACCTATTTGATGTGCTGCATTCTATAATAAAAGTGCGCATAACCGATGTAGTACCACCAGGGTGGGCTGAAGTAATGGAAGCTTTGAAACGGATGAATGTACCTAGGGGATTTATTCATAACAGAAAAGCATTAAATTATTTAGATGGAATCGTAACATCAACGCCCAATCGCTCATTATCGCCATAAGAAATGTCCGAGTCAACGGGAGCGAAGCGAAAGACGCCGATGGTAGAGCGTTTAAGATCAGCAACTGCAAGGCGGCAACAACAATATGGAAATCGATATGGTGATACAAGACATTCACTCCAATCATCATTGAGTTCACTTGACAACTGGGAACCGTACTAGGCGTAAGTGATGGAGCAGCTATATTACAATCCAAAAGAGCCAGCATCATTCGGCGGTGTGAATCCACTAGTAAGAGCAGCACGAAAGAAACGAATTTCAAAACGTAATGTAGTCGAATGGTTGCAAACACAGGACACTTATACTCTACACAAGCCTGTACGTAAACGTTTTACACGCAACCCGTACATAGTGGTCGGTCCGTACGAACTGTGGCAAGCAGATTTGAACGATATGCGTGGACTTAGTAAATACAATGACGGTTACAACTATCTGTTAAGCGTGATAGATGTGTTTAGTAAGCGTTTATATGTGAGAGCGTTAAAAAAGAAAGAAGGAGCAGAAGTGGCAGATGCTTTTGATGAAATATTCAAAAAGGCCACCAGAGCGCCACGATGTTTAAAAACTGACAAAGGTACCGAGTTCACAGGTAGTAAGACAAAAAGTTTGTTTAAAAAATATAAAGTGAAATATGTCACTACACAGAACCCTGATGTGAAGGCGAGTGTGGTGGAACGTGTAAATAGAACATTGAAAACTCGCATGTGGCGATATTTGACTTATAAAAATACATTTAGATATATCGATGTATTGGACAAACTAGTGAATGCCTACAACAACAGTCCGCACAAGAGCTTGGGCAGCAGACTGCGTCCAGTCGATGTGGACGCTAGAAACAGAGAGGTAGTGTTCAGTGTGTGGAAACACATGTACAAAAATATACCGAAACGCGCTAGACCGAAACTGAAAGTCGGCGATACAGTGCGTATAGCTAAGGAGAAAGGTACGTTTAGCAAAGGTTACGAGACCAATTGGAGTAAAGAAGTGTTTGTAATACACCGAGTAAATACACTTATGCCATTACCACTGTACACGCTCACGGACCTAAACGGTGAAGAGTTGTCCGGTCAGTTTTACGAACACGAAGTGCAAAAAGTGACAATCCAACGTGACCACCTGTTTAAAATCGATAAAATACTGGACACGAAAGGTCATGGTCGCAGTAAGCGTTACCTGGTCAAGTGGGAAGGTTACGGAGACGAATTCAACTCTTGGGTGAGAGCGCAAGATTTACAACATGTCTAGTAAAAACCAATTTTACTTGACATTGCCCAGCAATAGTTCTATGGATTATTTTCCCAACAACACCGTGACCAAATACACTACACACATGCCGAAACAAATACGGCTGGAAGGTGGCGAGTGGGAGATGGCATTGGTGGAAGCGCAATATCCGTGTTCATTGATGACAGTCAACGATAATTCGTTCATTTGGATCGAATATCAATTCCCTCCATTATTTAAAAAGAATTCATTGATGGTAAAAATAAAACCAGGATATTACAGAAGTATAATAGATTTATTAAATGCAATAAATAGCCATGCGCATCTAAATGAATTCCTCGAATTTGAATACTTGGCCGAGTTAAAAAGAGTCAATATGAGGGTGTTGGACACAACTGCAGTGGACATAATACAGATAAGCCACGAATTATCTCTAATGTTGGGTTATGACCCTTTTAAAGATAATCTAGCACCGGAAGATGCTTCTTCAGTTCTCGGCTTATGGGAACCAGACCTAACTATGGGGATCCCACCGCATATCTATGTATATTGTGATTTGGTAGAGCCGCAGTTGATTGGTGACACTACAGCACCGCTATTGAAGATTGTCAACATCGAAAGAGATAACTACGTTCACGGTGCATATAAAACAACGGTTTATACAAGTCCGCATTACGTGCCCGTCATGAAGGGTACATTTGAAACTGTCGAAATCGACTTAAGGGATCACACAGGGAAAAGCCTGTCATTCCTCTTTGGATCGTCGTACGTGAAGCTACATTTTAGAAGAGTGCAGCAGCAGCAGCAGCAGCAGCAGGAGTAATAATGAATTCAAACGATCCGTATTTGGCGTACTACCGCCGTCAACAGTTGCAACCCGGCGGTGCGATCGACAGAGTATTTCGAGGAGCGGCATATCAGCGAGGACATGGAGTGGGCAGTTTTCTCGGCGGTATGTTCCGCACTATCGCTCCTTTAGTCAAGTCAGGAGCAAAAGCATTGGGAGAGGAGGCTTTGAAATCGGGTATCGGTTTCTTGGGTGATATCGCCGGTGGCACGATGAACCCTAGGGCAGCTGCAAGACTCAAACACCTCACCAGCTCACTGAAACGTAAAGCCGATGAAAAATTAGATCGTGTGCTACATGGTGGCGGTGGTGTGAAAAGACGCCGCGTATCGCGTAAGAAAAAAGCAGTGCGCAAGTCCTCCAAGAAACGCATTATGCGTGGTGGTCGTGTCACACCTCAGTCTTTAGCGAAACTCCTTGGAGGAAGGACGTCTTCAAAGAAACCTTCTGTTGTTAAAAGGAAGAAGAACACCAAGTCCAAACGTAAGGGGAGAAAATCTTCAAAAAAGAGGAAATCATCTGCTATTAATACGAGAGATATTTTTGGCTAGCCATCAAAATGTCTTTTTTACATCAAAAATCTTGTGAATGCGTCAAGACTGAGCTGGACTTGTTCTCTTTACCGCCAACACAGACCAGTATCGAAAATGGAAAATGGGTTCAATACAAATCGATCTCTACTCTGACCGATGACTCGCCCATTGAGTTTGTCGTGCCCGGCAATGGTGACGAATACACGGATCTTTCGCAGACAATGATTCAAATCACAGCGTCAATCGTCAAACCAAATGGAACTGACGTCACCGAGGAAGCCGAAGCAGACGTAATCGGACCCGTCAACAATTGGCTACATTCACTTTTCAGCCAAGTGGATATGAGTATGAACCAGAAATTGGTCACGCCACAAAACAATACCTACGCTTATAGAGCGTATCTCGAAACAGTTTTAAACTACGGATACGATGCTAGAAAGTCGCATTTATCTTGCGCCGTATGGTCAGCAGACGATGCCGGACATATGGACAACTACAGATGTACAGATGAAAATGACGGACTAAAAGTGAGACGGAAATATACAAACAAAAGCCGTGAATGTGACATGCTTGGCCATATACATTTGGATATGTGTAATCAGAATAAATTTCTACTAAACGGTGTTGAACTACGTTTCAAATTCATCCGATCAAAAGATGCATTCTCCCTGATGGTGAACGCTGGTGATTTCAAAGTGAAAATGATCGAAGCCAACCTATGGGTGCGCAGATGTAAAGTCAGTCCTACTGTTTTACTGGCACACGATAGAGCTCTTCAAACGGCCACAGCTAAATACCCAATCACTAGAGTGGACTTGAAAACATTCACACTGCCGTCCGGCATAAGAAGCAAGACTTTGGACAACGTTTTCCTAGGTCAAGTGCCGAAACGTATTATCGTCGGCATGGTTACCAATAAGGCGTATAATGGAGATTTGAAATTTAACCCGTACAACTTCCAGCATTTCAAAATGAACTACTTCTCTTTGTATGTAGACGGTGAACAAGTGCCGTCCAAACCGATACAAACACACTTTTAAGCCAATAAAGGAAAATATATAATGGCGTATCACACTCTGTTTTCCGGCACAGGCATTCAGTTTAGCGATAGCGGTAACGTTATCGCCAAAGATGACTTTGACGATGGCTATTGTATTATGGCTTTTGATTTGACGCCCGATCTGTCGGCCAGCGACACGACACATTGGAACCTTGTACGCAACGGAAGTGTTCGTATGGAACTCGGTTTTGACGATGCGCTCACTGAGACCATCAACTGTCTGGTTTATGCCGAATTTGACAATGTCATCGAAATCGATCGTCACCGCAACGTAAATGTGGACTTTGGTGGTTAAACGCTCCGACTCGACCTCAGTACTCATCAATCGCTCGTACGAGATGGAGGTAAGCATAAGCCGTACGCACCACAGAGGTAACCTGACCGCACCCATCATTGTGGATATTTAATGTTTTAAAGATAATCAAAATGAATTTATATTGAAAGAGGTTTGTGTATTGGAAGCAGACACCGGTGTGCTTCTCATGCATCATGTCGCCAAACCACCCTATGAGAGAACAGATTTGTCGGACGGAAAACTGAGAGAAAGCTACTGGCTCACAAGACATTGTCACGGTCTGACGTGGGAACAAGGAGATATACCACATCATGCGCTACTCTACAAGTTAACTACCTGCATTTCAAAACGACCGACTGTTTACTTCAAGGGATTGGAGAAAAAAGAATATTTAATACGGCATCACATTAAGGACTTTCTCACTACTACTGTGATTGATGTGTGTGACATTGGTTGCGGATCATTAGCATCGATCAACAATCTAATGTCAACCAACATTTTACGTTGTCGCAATCACAACTCAACATACACTCGTTGCGCACTGACCAATTGTGTTGCAATTCGTGGTTGGCTCCATCTGACTACAAAAATTGATGAAGATGAGAATAACAGTGGACATGGTGATTCCTGCTTCTGCTCTTGTTTACGTACTAGTACTACTGCAGCTAGTATTGATTATAGAGAATAGAGAAGATACTGTAAACTGATGAAGATGAACACCATTCAAATTGAAAAATATCTATCTGCACTACATGTGCAGAATTTTGGAGTTTACGCAGCTGATCAACTGCCATATCGGATATCACCGTCCACTGCTATGATTGTAAATACCGACCCACATAATGAAAATGGTACTCACTGGGTGGCATTCTATTTGGACGGTGAAGATGAATCAAGTGGGATAATTGAATTCTTTGACAGCTACGGTCAGCCCCCACACTTGTATTTCTACCAAGGATTCCTGAGACGTAACGCTCGTCGTTATGTTTACAACGAGCATCGCCTTCAGAGTGACAACACCCAAGTTTGTGGACAATACTGTTTAGTATACCTTTACCTGAGAACTCACCAAGAAGCTGGTATGCAAGATTTTGTGCAGCTCTTCGACTTCGCTTCTACTGCTCACAATGATGCACTGATCAAGAGACTTTTTGAAAATATTTACCTCAAGAACTGATTTGTATTTTTAATTTTTCATATATGTTTTTCTTTCTTAATAAATTGAGTACTCTATATATCATACATCTTTTTTCTTTATCCTATACTTTTAAATCTCTAGTTATATATATATAATCTTAAATATGGGAAATGATTAACAACACAGATTTATGTTGGAAACTAAAAAAATAATTTATTTTACAAAATATACAATTTACAAACAGATATTTACACTATACAAGGAAAATAAATACAATGTACGTGGGGGGACAGTGTTAGAAGTCTATACATCAAAGCCCTCATCGTCATTGTTCGGTGGTTGCTGCTCGTCATCTCCACGTCTAACTATAGGTGGGATGTCTTTGTGGCCCCACGGCAGCGTGTGGATGCCGTCAGCAAGGATGTAGCGCAGCGCTTGTCGTCGGCAGGGCTGAGGGAGAGCTTCTCCACTTGGACCGTGTACACGCGGTGCAGGTGGGACTGGAACCGGGTGTTTACGGTGGTCTTCAACACCCCGTTGAATAGGCAGGCCCTATAGTCGTCAGGGGTGAGGATGTTCTTAACAACTCCCCTGTTGACTCCCTTAGCGCGCTTGACGGTGTTGACCTGCTGAGCCGGTGCAATCTCCTCGTCATACTCGTCGTCCGATATATCCATAAAATAGAGCTTGGAGCGGAGAACGAGGTATTCCAACAAGGAGTGACCGTTGGCTTCATCCTTGAACTTGCCGATGACTTTGGCGTTCGTGGCGCTGTAGCACGGATGGGTGTGTGGGTAGGCGCTCGTGTCAAAATCGTCGAGGTGCTCCGACATCTCCCTGCAGATGTTGTCGGTCATGATGTAGAACACAAAGCTGTCTGTGTCCATGTAGACGACTTTAAGGCGATCACCGTAGCGGTTCTTCATCTTTCGCAAGAAGTCGTACATCAGCCACTTGCTCAGCTCCAGGACACACATGCCGACAAAGACGGGTTTCTCGAGGACGATGTTCTTTTGGGCCAGATGCACAAGTGCAACGTCATCGGTGTAGTACGTGCGGTCCAAGAAGTTGGATTTTGACACGTACTTCCTAAACTTCTCGGGCGTACACACTAGCTTGACGTTCAGTCGCTTCCTCACGTTCTCGATGGTCTTACCGAACACGGCATTGTTCATGAGCTTGAAATAATCTTGCTCGAACTTGGTCGTCGCCTTTTTCCTCAGCTCGGTATTCATGAGGATATACGGTTCTAGCCATCGAGACTGGCGAAACAAAATCACTCGATGCACGGCCGTCAGCTCCAATCCATTTTCCAACGCCTGCTGCAGAATGCGGTGATGACAGATGTAGTGCTGTTTGTCGTCCAAGGTGGTGAGTAGCTTAGGGGTTCTCCCGATGGTCGGACGCTTCGTCTCGCAGCAATAGGGAAGATCCTTGTGTTGATCGTGGAGGTGCGCGGGATAGTGCAGGTCGACTTCGAGGATGTAGCCCCGTTCGGCTTCAGCGTCCAACGCAGCGATGTCCAACGCGACCGACCGGGGACTTCCAATCTCCTCACGGCTGAGCCATTGGAAGTCCCCGGTCGGTAAACACTGCGACATGGCCCATCCGTAAAGGTTGTTGGCGTCCACGTAGAGCAGGTGACTCTTGGGCTCGTCAGGGCGTTGGTCCTCCAGTCGACATCCCTCATGGTTGGCCTTGGCGTAGCGTGTGATCGCCTGCGACACGCCTCCTCGGATGCCTTGCTCGACAAAGAGGTACATGTCAAAGTCCTGCAGCGTGTCCAGCTCCACGTCACAGGTCTTGAACATGACGTCCCAGGCGTATGAGGGTAGGGTGTAGTAGTGGGCGGGATCCAAACCGTACTCGGTCAATGACGTGTCGCGGAACTGCTCAAACACGTCGGTGAGCAGGGCGATGTCACAGCGCAGGTAAATGTCACCGTAGTTCTTCAGGTTACGACACTGGAAGACTCGCCACACGTTGCGAGCGTGCTTGTAGTCGGCATCAGTGATGTGTTCCAGCGTCAACTTGTTGTAGAAGGCCTCCTTCGGCGGCAACTCCCTGGTAATGTACATCACGTCCAACGAGGTTACAAAATCGTACGGAAACACGCCCTTCCTGCGAACAACGTCAAAAAGCCGGTCGTTGGGGAAACGTTGCCTCGTCTGTCCTGTCGGTGGGTAGGGCTGCCGCTAAGCTAGCCAAGCTTGAAGACAGAAAACGGTAGCTGTCGAGAAAGCGCACAGTGAAAGATTCGCGTGGATCAAACTGGAAGCGCTTCGTGAAGGCGATGTAACGCTCCTCTGTGTGGGCCAACACGTCCGTGTCACCGGAATCGACAGCGAGCTCCCGCACTATGAAGTGAGCATCGTAGTTTGACAGGTTATGGAAGTAGCAGTTGATTAATCGCTGCTCCCTGTACCTGAGGTTGCACGAACGATGCGCTGCTCCACGAAACTCGTATGGTGGAGCGTGGTTGTGATCCCGCACTTTCGGATCCGCTTCGCTGAACTCCTTGCCGCAGAGATAGCAGTCGGTCTTTATGAAGTAGTCGATGTGTTCCTGCAGGGTCAACACTGGCCGCAGAGCTCTAGCGCTGAACAGGTAATCCCACAGCATCGCCACGTCAATCTTGAGCGTCTCCATAAACACCTTCGACGCGTCGTCTCCAAAGTAAACTCGCGGCTCAAACTCCTCCAGCCCCAGCGAGTCGATGATCTGGTAGGCGAACGCGTACGGAACATGGACGTTGATGGGTTGTGCATCTCGAGGCGCCGCCGCTGCATTGTTATCGTTAACCGGTTGTAAAGAGCACTCAAAGTCAGCGTAGATGCAAAATCGCTCACGCCGGGTGTATTCAGGATGCGTGAAGCGAATCTTCTCCTTCTTCGACATGTCCAGGCGGATCGGTGCATGTGCGTAGCAGTAGCGTTGATGCTCCTCCAAACGCTCGGTACCTGTCAATCCTAACTTATTCGGACGGTCGTCAAAGTAGGCGAAACATCTTTTGCAAATATGCAGCCGGTGACCTCGTCTGGTGAGCTGATGGCGTATAAGTCGGCTTAAATCCCTAATGTACGCGTAGTGGCTGTTGCCACCTTCCTGCGTCACGTACAACAGGTCCCGATGATCCACACGCTCTTGACGACAAATCTTCAACGGATACACTTTGCCCTTGTAGATCGGTGATCCGTCGAGGCGGCTGTCCACCTTTTCGCGGTCCACTGCGTACACGTTGACGCTAACGTTGTTGACACGCTCGAACGTCTTGATGTCCTTGACGCGTACGGGAAATTGCAGACCGGTCCAGTCGTAGCGGGCCTTGATTTCTGGGGTGTAGCTCACGGTTCTTTCCTCGTGCTTTGCAACGAATTTCGCAAGCATCGCGTACTTGAAACACTCGTCGTCGTATTCGTTTCGAACATTGACAACGGCACGCGTATCGGCGATGGCCTTGGGCAGGCAGATAAAGGCTGCTCCCTCGTCTTCACCCAGCGGCGTATATTCGTTCACGCGGATCTGTAGGTCGCGAACACGTAGGTAAGTCCACCCGCTGCCAGTCATCTCGCACTGCTCCTTCTCGTTGACGAGCTTGGTGAACGCGGCCGACAGGAACTCTTCTAAATCGGACGCTTCGGTCAAGGCGACGTTCTTCGTCTTGAAAGCGCGCAGGTTGGTGGTTCCATGTACATTGGCAAACTCACATTCGAGGAACATGTTGACCTTAATGCTCGGATGGCGACTCATAACGCCCACTAGCAGGTTTAAAATGTCCTCAAAGAGTAGTGAGAGAGCTTCTTCCATTGTGACCAGTGTTTCCATCGGGCGGATCAGGCGGTACGTAAGCAAGCGTCCGCGGAAGGCGCGATGCACGAGCTCGAACGCGGGTGACACGTCAATGTCCATCGATTCGGCTGCGGCGCTGGGCTGTGGATCGGTGCTGGGTCCGGGCTGTGGTGATTGGGGTGGATGTGGCGGTGGCAGCTCATCGTTCACCAGGTTCCTCACACGGGGCAGTTGTACGCCTCGTGCTGATCACGATTGTAGCGACGAGTGAATCCCCTGTCGCAGTAAACACAGCGAAACCTGCGTCCACCGTCCTCACCATGCACACGCTCGATGTGTTTTCGCAAGCAGTCCTCTCTGCGATAGGCTGCACCGCACTCATCACAGTGGAACCGAGGGCTATGAATAGTTCGGACGTGGCGTCGTAAGTCCGAGGACCGCGTGAAGCGACGATCGCACTGTTCACACCCCACGCTGCGGTTGGAACCGGTAGATGAGGTAGTGGAGGCTGCTGGGCTCACGGCGTGTTCATCCAACATGTGGCGTTGCACGGCCTCTTCACTGTTAAAAGCCGCAGGACATAGACGGCAAGCAGCGGGAACTCCACCTGCACACACAATGAAACTAATATGATTATTCAACAAATAAAAAGAAACTCTTTCAAATACATCAAATAACAAATCGATAATTGGGGGGTGGGGGTAACCGACTCCAGTTGGTGGTGGGGGGGACACACATTATATTACTTTTTTTAAATTAATAAATCATAGCATAATTATTGCCCAATACTAACCTAGTCGTTGTGGTGGTGGAGCGGGCACAACCGCAGGCTGGACCATGCGAACGTCCATCATGTGGCGGCGCAAACTGTCGCTCCGCGTCATGACTCTGCCACATAGCTGACAGGGGTGATGTCTGGAGTTGTGGGCAGTCTCTCTATGTCTCCTCAGATTTCCTGGGAAACTGAACGTGCGTCTACACGTCTCACAGAGATGTCGGTTGTTCATCTGCAACATAAAATAACAACGCACTAAGTCTATGTCTCTCTCTCTTACATTTATCAATGATGTTTCACAACCTAAACAGTTGATAAATATAAAACACACAGTACATTGACAGTAACAATATTTATTTTAATTTCAGTTGCAGTTAAATCCTTTTCCTTTTAATTGAAATTAAACATGTCTTCAAACATCAACAGTTTTAATTAGATTTAGATTTAATTAGATCTCAAATAACAAAATAAAACTATTCAAAATGTACATACGTCTTCCAACAGTTTTGATTTGATTTTCATCCCAAAATAAATCTATTCAACTTCAACAATTTTTTTATATTTTGGACTTTGTAAAATGTTAAAATAACATAAGCTATTACTTACATTCAATACTGATGTGATATGAAGTAATCCTTCTTCGCAGAACACGTCGGTTGTAGAAAATAACACACAAAGCGCGATACGTCTAGTCGAATGCTCGGTCAAAGTAGAACTGAGCGGATCTGTCGACAGGGGTTGTATAAATAGGTGGGGTCTACGTCGCAGCTGCATCCTGCTGTGGGAACACTATTGAAAGCTCGCTCCCACCGTCGCCAACAATGGGACAGCTGCAACCTAGAGCGACACCTGCCGGGGGGTGGGCGTCCCGGAGCTGCACAATGGGACAGCTGCGTCCTGGAGCTGCACCTGTCGGGGAGGGGGATGACCCATTGTCTTTGGGGTGATTTGCATAAATTAGCATAAGTTAAAATTCAAACAAAAGGGGGGGGCATGACCCATTGTCTTTGGGGTAATTAGCATAAATTAGCATAAATTAAAATTCAAACAATGGGGGGGTGACGTCACGTGGATAGATCCACCGCATCTGTGCTGCTGGTTTTGAATCGGTCAATTCTCCCTACTATCCTGCGACCTTCCAAACTCCCACAATTTCGGCACAAAAATTTACCTTACAAACTAAACACACGCACTTAACTTTGTATAATTTTAAATTATGAAAAAACTCAAACCCTTAATTAATTATTATAAAAACAGAAAATCTTAAATTTAAAATATTTTTGGTTATAGTACATTGAACGTGCATAGTTAGCTGCATTTTTAAAAAAATCCCACATGTCAACATCTACCATATGGCTTTGAATCAATCATTAACACCACATGTTAAATGTAAACAATAAAGCAGACATTCTCCAATCCCAATGCATTTTAAATGGGAGATATTTTTCGTTATTTCTCATTTTCTGATATATTTGGACATGATCTGATATTTTTCCCGACCCCCTGGGACAAAGACCTTTAATTTGAGCCCTCTCCCATCATCCTGCGAGCTGTCAAACTCTCACAATTTGATTTTAAAAAATCGCTTACAGAATTAGTAATATAGATTCCAGCCACTTCACTCGCAGGAGTTGTCGGGGCCAATTAACATAACAAGCACCGCTTCCCAATGCAGAGCTCCACATCTTCCTATCAGTTCCGGGGGGACTTGTTAGGACAAACGAGGATAAATGACATCAGTAGGGTTCCCAGTCGTTTAGGGGACCAATCAGAATGCAGGATTTTCCCCCCACCCCTCCCCCCAGGAAGAAATGGTGGCTTCTGATTGGTCGAGAGGGATTGAGGCCCCGCCCCTCCCCCTTGACCTGTAAGAAATGGAGGCTTCTGATTGGTCGAGAGGGATTGAGGCCCCGCCCCCTAGTGTAGTGAAAAAAAGTGGCGGCCATTATGGAAAAAAGTGCGGTATGTTTCCCGCGCAAGCAGAGCATCCAACTATACAGAGTATAAAACCTTATAGTTATATAACTATTACTATATAAAGTGTATGTATATATATAATGTAGGATATAATAAATGTAGAGGTAGCTGTGGCTAATAGTAAGATTAAGGCTTAAGAAAAAAACAATATATAAATATAAAAAAGGTATTTTATTAAAAAGAGTTTATAATAATTACATTTGAAAAGGGACTATACAAAATAATTAATTTAATCGAAAAAAATATTTACACGCCCTGTAATAGTTTTTCTGCAGAAAGGACATTTTGCAATTCGTCTTGAACAAACTAAACAAAGAAAATGTTGGCAACTTATTAATAAAACAGTAGGTAAATTGGAAAAACAAATTCCACATTCAATTATTCGTGGTTCTTGAATGTTTTGGAGGGGGTCATGGTTAATACGGGTATCTATTTGCGGACCGTTGGCGACGAGGATTCTTTCAAGCGTCGTGCGTATCTCATACCAAACGGAGGGGGCGACGTCGGGGATCCGGTCGATGCTGGTGTTTTGGAAAATCCTGTTTACCAGCCGGAGTGTTTCATCGAGTTGTTCACGAACGACGACTAGCATTTCGATGCAGCCGTGCCGCCCCCTGGACGCAGATCGTTGTTCCTAAACAGAAAATACCAATATTATAATAGATGTGTTATGTTCACTTGTTATAGTGCTTAATTGTGTACTGGCCGGTTAGATTTGTGCTGAAAGCCAACTACCTGGACGCCACTTGGCAACCTGTTGCGTTTTTGGTTATTGCTCTTGAAAAAGTAGTTTGGGTTTTAGAAGAACTGTTTTGTATTTAAAGTGATTTAACCAGTTTTTGTTTTATTGTTTGTAATGATAAATACTCCTATATTAATTGATTTAAAGTGTTATTGTCTATATTATATTTAGTTATGAAAGTGAAACAAGTATTCGTGCGCGTAACGGCATTCCATTATTCTGTTGTTAATTTGTTAATGTCTTCAAGTGAACAAGGAATTCTCTGGTCTGGTAAGCATAATCTTTATTTATATTTAAACTATCTAGTAAGTTATTCTTTAGTCTCTGAATCAATAGTTAAAGGCTATTATAAGACCTTTGAATAAATCAGCTGATATAATGTGCTAGCAAGTGATATAATATGTCTTCTTGGCTAAGAATGATTTTGTGATAATAGGTCATTATTTATGTAGGCCTAGGCTTGAATATTAGGTAAGTAAGTAAATTTAGTTTTATATATCTCTTTTTAGGCAGTTTTGAGATATTTCAAATCACTTAACCTAAGCCTAGCCTGTATGATATGTATGTCGTATGATATGTACGACATATGTATGTATGATATGTATGATATGTATGAGCCTGTATGTAAAGGGGAGTCTTTGGTGGTCTTTGGAAGGTTCATGCTCTCCCCCGTTATAGCTCCTACAAATTTCAAGATTTTTATATAATTAACAACAAATAGCTATTGAAAACTGAATATTATTAATATTTGAAGTGTGAATGAATAGTGAAACAATAAATTTTCACTGGTAAAGCTTTTAAATTTATGAAAATTGAACTTCTTCTCCGTACGGGTAAGACCAAGCCATTTTCTAACGTAGTCACCAGCACGAACTTTCATAACAGTTTCACAGTTTCATTACGAAAGGACATTAAATTCTTTATTAATCCAGAGTTTTCTCATATTATGAACTCACAATTTGTATAAACGTGATTTCAAACTTTTAGAAGCTGAAATGGATAATTAAAAATCAAATATGTAGTGAGCCGGCCATTTTGAGTTTCAATATTTCAAAGAAGAAGGAAACCGACCAATGAGAGACCTTCTCCTGGCTTCTACTTTTCTACAATCTACAACTGGTTCATCAAACTTGAAACACTTTCCATTTCACACTGTGGGCTTTGATTTTTAGCTTTAGATTTTGGTTAATGTTTTTTAGTACTTAAGTGGCACAATAATAATCTTTCTTAAATGTTTTTCTGTGTTTGGCAAAACAACATCGTGATATAGGTAAGAAATTGCTAGGTCCTAAAACAATTTTCAAAAATAGGGAAAGTAGGTATAGGCCTAGGCCTCAAACCAAAGACCAATTTTAGCTCTCCTTACACCTTTGAGCCTTCCTTAACCAAAGACTCCTACCTACCCACCATCAATCAACAATCAATAAACAAACAAGATGGTAAAAAATAATGATGAGCTCACAAAAACAAACCATGACTCAAACACCGGGGAAAACACAACTAAAAATCAGGACCTATGCACTATCTGTAAACTTGGCGTAGATGACAATGACAAAGCGGTGGAATGTGATTGTCCTAAATGGTATCACATTAGATGCGCTAATATCACTCAAAAGCAATACACTTCTATGATAAAAGGTGAATTTGTTTTGACATGGGCATGCAAAGACTGCCTTAAACTGCAACCTAAAATAAGTAGGCCTAATCCAAATGAAAATGATGATAAAATATCCCAACTAAACGCAATCATTGACCTACTTATGGCGGACAATGACGACCTTAAAAATCAAATTAAGGACAAAATAACTGAAAACCTAAAGCTATCTGAAACCATTGTTATAAAAATGGAAGTCATCTCAAAACTTGAACAAACTATCAAAGATCTTATAAGAAGTACAGACCCCTCCTTACAAATTGACAAACAAACATCTGAAACTAAACCGAGTAGGGATCACCGACTCTACAACTCTGACGA
Source organism: Flexamia atlantica (assembly GCA_035578135.1). Classification (NCBI taxonomy): domain Eukaryota; kingdom Metazoa; phylum Arthropoda; class Insecta; order Hemiptera; family Cicadellidae; genus Flexamia; species Flexamia atlantica. The sequence continues at coordinate 10,248,014 of JAQJVK010000021.1, read as the reverse complement.
GGCCCGAAAGCTTGAGACTGTTCTGACCGACAGAGAGCTACAATTTGGTAAATCTTCAAACTTCCAAAAAACTGAAACACATGCAGTAGAGTCATCAGACAATGAACTTGACTTAGAATTTAACACAACATCCGATACCACTCACGACTTAAACCAAAAAAACCTCAAATCGCAATCTGAAGCACTAATGACAGGAATTAAGCCCCAGATCGGGACCGCTGTTAAACAAAATACAGATGCACTTATTATCAGTGATTCGCTTCTACGAGGTGCGGTTGACATAATGAAAAATGAACTAAAAGCCAATGTTGCCTCACATATAATGCCAGGTGCTAAAACTAGTGACTGCAGTAAATATCTACATAGCCTAATAAACCACAAGAAAATCCCAGATAAAATAATCATAAACATAGGCTCAAATAATGTAGCAAACTCTAAGACCCCAAATCATGTCATGAGACCTATCTGGCTGATGCTGGAAGCAGGTATGAAAATATTCAAAAGATCTAAATGGTTCTTAAATGGCATACCTTTCCGTAGGGACGTGAGAGACAAATTTATCATTGACATAAATGAAGCTCTTAAATTCACCTGTTCCCAACTCGGTGTTACGTTCATAGACATAAACAACCTACTGACAGATGAGCTCATCGGTTTTGACGGTATACATCCGAACAAAAATGGGGCACATGAGTTGGCAAAATTCATTCTCGACCAGACAGGCATTGTATACAAATCGGCTGAAGGACTCGAAGAGGACTCCACAATCGACAAACACAGCGCACATCAAACTCGCACCCACGACCAAAGGACTTTTCACAATCGATCGGGAAGGCGGAGAGACGATGACGGCTGGAACCACCCATCACCTACTTATCACTCAAGATCAAGTTACCATCCAAACTCATACCCGAGAGACTGGAACACTGGAAACCTGTACCACCGAAGACCTGAGCATCATACACCATCATACCCGGAACACCAGCGTACTCCGAAGACATAGGACTGCGGAGCCGAGTATTACCAACCTTTCTACCTGAGACAACAAACCACCTCGACAAAGTCACCGAACAAATTTGACCAAACTCTAATCAGCAGACCCTCAAACACTGTCACCCTAAACCTAAATCCACTCACTGAAACTGACAAAACTGTGACAGAGGCCTCAGAACCTGAAAGTCCCTCACAGAGCACCAGTCATGAGACAAACAAAACTGATCAAACCAATCTCACCCCGAACTTGACAAATCCATCTAAGAACCCGAAAAACTACCCAAACTCTCGGGGAGACTCAATACAATCCCAAACATAGAGACACAAGTAAAACACAATACTTTAGGCCTAAACAGCAAACCTAAAAAAAAATCCAAAAATATAACAAAAAATAGATTGACAGTTTACTATATAAATATAGAAAGAGGACTTCATGGCAAGATTGACAAATTATCTTTCGAAATAAGAGATTTAAATCCAGATGTTGTCATTGTAACTGAACATGGCCATAGGCCTGAAAAATTAGCACAAATAAACTTTGAAGGTTATAATTTAATAACAGATTTTTCACGAACATTACACCTCTGGGGTGGAGTCGCTATTTATACTATAAGCACTCTAAATCATACATCAATAATTAAGATCGAAACCCAAAACTTTAGTCAAGAATTTGTAGTTGAAATAGCTGCTCTAGAGCGTAAAAGAAAGAAACAAAAACTAATGATAGTCGGATGCTATAGATCACCTGATCACGACTTGGAACTTTTTACAAAATCAGTTGACAATTTCTTACAACAACACTCAAGTAAAAACAAACAAATTATCATGCTTGGTGATATAAACATTAAGTTACAAAACAGTGAAGACAAAGATGTCATAAGCTTTCAAAATCTGTTAAATTCCCATAGCCTATACTTAGTTGAAACATCTTATACCAGAATCACCCCCACTTCAAAAAACCGTTTAGACGGATGTGCAACAAATATCGATCCACACTTAATATCAGCTAACACAAGTCAGAATAACTTATCGGACCATGAAGCCATTATCTGTCAAACAACAAGCTTCTTTCCACAACCAATCACTCCCCTAAATAAGACGTTTAGATCTACCACACCCGAAAACCTGGAACTTTTGAGACAAAACTTAAGAAAAAATACATGGGAAGAAGTGTATCACTGTCAATCTGCTGAACAAAAATATAATAATTTCATAAAAGCAATAAAATCTGAGATGGATGAAATTATGCCTAGAGTTACCAAAGCTTTTAGGCCAAAAAATAAATCATTTTTCTGGGATGAAAATTTTAAAAAATCTCAAAAATAGCCTAATCCACGCCCAGGATAAGTACAATATTACTGGCTTAGACACCGATAAAAAACTGTATATAGAACTCAAAAGAATCTATGACTTGGAAATAAAAAGAAAGAAAACAGAACACACTATGAACAAGATAAATCAGGCTCCTAACCAAAACAAAGAAATCTGGAACATCATAAACAAAGAAAGAAAAAAACATCAAAGTAATGACGACAAGATTCTCAACTTCCTAGTAGATAATACAATCATAAACGATCCTGAAATAATCTGCAACAACTTCAACAATTTCTTCATTTCACAAGGAACCAAATCCGAAGACCTACTTCAAACTCCGACACCAACCACAATTAGGCCAAATGACACAATTAACCTACCTAGCTTGGACAATTTTCGTAAAATCACCATCAAAGACCTTCAGAAAATCTTTAGCCAACTCCCACCTAAAAATTCATCAGGTTTTGATGAGATCCCTAACAAAATCATAAAATATTGCCAAAATGAACTACAATACCCTATTCTCAACATTATCAACTCTTCAATAGAACAAGGACATGTACCATCTGGAATGAAATCAGCAATAGTTTATCCCAAATACAAAAAGGGCGATAAAAAATTAATTGAAAACTACCGACCAATCTCGATTCTACCCACACTTTCGAAATATCTGGAGAAAACAGTTCATAACCAAATCATGGAACACCTGAACAACTTAAACTTCCTATCACCATGTCAACATGGATTCCGTAAAAATAAATCGATAAACACTGCTCTTAATCAACTTTGTGAAAGCATATCCTCCTGCTGGGAAGACAAACACTCCGCGTCGGGAATATTTTTGGACCTCCAAAAGGCCTTTGACAGCCCAGACCGAGATATACTAATAAACAAATTAGAACAACTCAACATCAAAAACCTAGCTTTAAAGTGGATCATAAGCTATTTCACCGACCGTAGACAACAAGTAGAAATGGAACACCAGCACAAAAATCATGAAATCAAAAGTAGATCAAAACTCTCAAATCAACAATACGAGGAATCCCCCAAGGCTCGATACTTGGCCCCCTCTTCTTCATAGTCTATATAAACTCATTTCCAGATTTTTTTCCACTAAATAAGACTTGTATCATGTATGCAGATGACACCACGATTATATCACCAACTTCACCCCAAAATGAAATAAATACAATAGAAGAAACAATAAATTTAGCATCTAACGTCTGCAATACATTAAATCTACAAATAAACAAATCTAAGACAATAAATATTAATTTTACAACTACTAACCGATCAATAAATTCTCAAATAGACAACCCATCACAAACAAGATCCATAGTCTCGGCTACAACAACCAAGTTTCTTGGCATCACCATAGATAATAACCTAACCTGGCATAACCACATCGCTACACTAGAACATAAGCTATCAACATCCCTGTACGCTATTAGAAGAATCAGAACTATCACAAACAAGAAAACAGCAAAAATAGCCTACTTCGCTCTTTTTGAATGTCATATCAGATTTGGTATCATTGCATGGGGATCAGCATCCGAATGTCAGATCAAGAAAATTCAAACCCTACAGAAGAGAGCTTTAAGAACAATAGAATGTCTTCAATCACAGGATCACTGCAAACCCTATTTCATCTCAAACCAAATACTGACTGTTCCATCCTTATACATCCTTGAAACCACCAAACTTCTTAAACTAAACCCCCCTAAAGCTAGAGGAGAATGCCACAAATACAACTTAAGAAATGTAGAGCTTAAATATGATGTACAACAACATAGGCTAACTAAAACTAGTAAAATACCGCAAATAATGGGATCAAAAATATTTAACGTTCTTCCTGATTACTTGAAACAAATAAAAAACAACAAAACTTTTGCAAAAAAACTAAAAGACTACTTAATAGAAAGACCCCATTACAGCTTAAATGAATTTTTTGAGGACCATAATCCACTATCAAGAAAATAGGTCATTAAAATTTAAAACATAAAACAGCCCACATAACACTTATATACACACACCCATTTACACTACATCGGAACCTGACGATTCCCTGGTCTTCAAGACTACGGAGAAGAGGAGCCTGTATGTATGTATGTATGCTTAAAGCAGCATTTAGGTTAGGCCTAGGCCTAGAGTGATTTGAAATATTGTAGCTTAGTGGTTTATTTGTTAAAATTGAATGTTTAGGATTTATTAAAGTGTTAAAGTTAAAATAATTACTTACTCTATTAAATAGTTCCCTCCTTAATTGTAAAACCCGTTCTTCTCTGGCGCAGCTTAAGCAGGCTGGAGGTTCACCGTTTAGTCTTGGAGGTAGAAGTTCATTACACAGTAGATCCTATAAAATAATATAAACTAATTAGTATATATTTGACAATTGTAAAATATAATGTTATAGTTGTAATTAATTTATTACCCCATAAAAATCAATGTTAAATCTATTTTCCATAAGAGCCCATGTTAAATTTATTTTCCATAAAATGTTAAATGTTAAATCTATTCTCCCATAAGAGCCCATGTTAAATCTACTTCCCATAAGAGCCAATGTTAAATTTATTTTCCATAAAATGTTAAATGTTAAATTATAATTGAGGGTTTGATATATTTACTTACACTTAAGTTGGGCGCTGCACTCCTAGAGGTTGAAGACTGGGGGTTGTGGGATGGTCCTTGAGCAACAGCCGATGATGACTGATGTGTCTGCATCCACACTGGTAGGATCCTCTGGGGTGTTTCAGGTGTTGATGATCCTGGGGCAGGTGATGACCGGGACGGTCCTGGGGCGGGTGTCACACCGGATGGTCCTGGGGCAGGTGATGACCGGGACGGTCCTGGGGCGGGTGTCACACCGGATGGTCCTGGGGCAGGCGATGACCGGGACGGTCCTGGGGCGGGTGTCACACCGGATGGTCCTGGGGCAGGCGATGACCGGGACGGTCCTGCAGTTTGGCTTGTAAACCAAACCTGATGTGGAGGTAGGCTTGAGGTAGATGTAGAGCTTGAAGTTGATACTCTTGTTATTTTCTGTAAAATACTCTGAAAAAGTACAAATTAGTATTAGGCCTAGGCCTATTTAAAATATATATATATTTTGAACATTACAAGTTATATGAAATAATCCTAAATTAAATAATAATAAAATAGCCTACCTGTAGTTGTCTTGTGTCTTCCGCAAATTGAAAGTCCTCAAGAGTAAACCGGACATTTCCCATTATTGGGGTGTCTGGAACGGTTTCTTCCGGGATATATTGAACTCCATTTCTCTAAAAAAAATTTAAAATCAAGTTAGTAAATGAAATATATTGTATTGGTTGGGTAGGTAGGTAGGTAAGTAAATCTTTGATATCAATTGTATACTCACATGCAATTGATACAATGTCCATGTAGTATTGAAGCAGTTCACCTCCTCCACATGTACATATGTGGTTGTACGTACGCCTTCAGGATGCGAATATGATGCCATAATCTCAATCATCCGGTAACCCCGTCTCTAAAAATAATAAAATTAATGAAATCAATAAATAGATTTGTAGTGACCACCGACTGCCCCACCATGTAGTGAATGAACTGATACATATGGTATAAAATCCTAAAAGTTGCTAGGCAATATTAAGAAAAACAATTTTTAATCAGTTACTAGGTCTTCTCAGTAAAACAAGGTCCTATCCCGCACTGCTCTGTATAGTCGCCCCATTATGATTGTATTGAACTCTTCACCATCTTCGATTTGAGCCGCCTGTTCATTTAGTTTTCGGAGGGGCCATGTGGGTTTGTCTGCAGATGGAGAAGTCATTATTTGATATCCATTAAGCACATTACCTACCAAGAACGTCAGGTCCGGTTTAGGCGCTGCAAGTGGACAAATGACTGTGTTTCCAATCTTGTACATCATCTGGTCTTCGTCCCTGCTTAAGATACCTTCTGATGCGCCGAAATCTATCGTTGAGTCACAGTACTTGAACTTTAGCAACTTCATTTGTACTCCGGACTCCCTATAACCATAAGAGAATGCATATGCTACAGCAAGTAAGGGGGGAGACCAATAAGTCTTAGACTTTTCACCGTGAGTCACTATCTTCCTGCAAATGAGTCTCGCAGTATGGGCCACATGATTTCTTTGGTCTCTCTGGACTAAGCTTATGATGGTTCTGTTCAGGTAACTCCAGTCCTCATTCCTCACTCGACACTGTGTGGTGTCAATGTGTCTAACATAGTGAGAAGTGACGTACACCAGCCTTTTGATTGGGTCATCATATAATTTTAGTGGTCCATTGGGTACCATGATGTTTGGGCTCAGAATATGTGTCTCGTTTGGCTCTTTCAGTTGTATGGTTTGGTCCGTGAAGCAGCTAGCGATGGTGACATGATTTCTGATGACGCAAGGCTGGGGTTCACCTTGAGAGATGTCACATTCCATGAGGATGTTTAGCTTGCCCTTCATTCCGGGAGTGGTGAGAGTTTCGTGACTGGTTCCTGGTAATCCGATGAATTCATGCAAGTTCTTGCTCACTCTCTTGTACACCTCTTCCTCAACCGTAGATCTACTGGTGCCTCTAGTCTCATCAAAATTCCATCTGCAGTAGATTGCCATGCATCCAAGCACATGCAGCATGTCTCTGGTGGGACCCATTTTCAGCTGAATGCTTGTTACAATTGAAGAGTCTCGCACGAAGCTGCCCCGCACATCTCTGTATGAAACATTAACTGTCTCTCTTCCGCTATATACATTGTATTTGTATCCAGATTTATTGCGCTTTTCCTCAACTCTGACAGCCGTGTTGCTAGTCATTGGATAGAATTTGGCACCTCTTGTCTCAGAGGCCATTGTGATGGGTCTACCCATTAAGCATAATAGGAATTGCATGGCTGTTACTTGCTTGTCATCCCAATTCTCTCTGTTATCAGAATTTCCGGACATCACAAAACCTCTGGGCGTACCCAGATTTATACCCCACAACACTGTTCATTTCATTAAGACAACTCCTGGTCCCCCAGTCTCATCTAGACCTAGGCGACTGGCTCCAGAGAAATACAAAATTGCTAAATTAGAGTTTGAATCAATGGTTGCTAATGGAACTGCGTGCCGTTCTAGAAGCCCGTGGTCCTCACCACTACACATGGTACCCAAAAAGAATGATGAGTGGCGCCCGTGTGGTGACTATAGAGCGCTGAATGCCCGCACCATTCCTGATTCTTACCCTGTTCGACATATTCAAGACTTCTCTAATTGTTTATCCGGGAGTACGGTTTTCTCCGTAATAGACCTTGTTAAAGCATATACACAAATCCCGGTTAACAAAGAAGACGTTCCAAAAACTGCAATAACTACTCCATTTGGCCTTTTTGAGTTTCCATTCATGTCCTTCGGTTTACGAAATGCTGGGCAAACTTTTCAAAGATTTATTGATGAAGTTTTACAGGGGCTCGATTTTTGTTTTCCGTATATCGACGACGTATTAGTATTTTCAAAAGATACTGCACAACACGAAGAACACCTTCGTATTATTTTCCAAAGATTCGTCCAATATGGAGTTTTAATAAATGTGAAAAAGTCGGTATTCAATTCTGACTCTGTGATTTTTTTGGGATACCAAGTCACAGCTAACGGAATTAGACCCATCCCTGACCGCATAAATGCACTGCAGAACTTTCCGCTACCACAAACTGCCAAAGGTCTAAGGCGGTTTTTAGGGATGCTAAACTTTTACCGAAGGTTCATTCCTCACGCCGCGGAATTTCAGGCTCCACTTCATACAGTTATTGCTTCTCTGAAAGGTAACCAAAAGGTACCTTGGAATGATGTATTATTAGAGTCTTTCAATAAATGTAAGAATCATTTAGCTCAAGCTACGTTGCTTCATCATCCCAGAGCGAATGCTAAATTAGCACTCTTTTGTGATGCATCGAATACTGCAATAGGAGCAGTATTGCAACAATTAAACCAAATTGGATTATGGGAACCTTTGTCTTTCTTTTCTCAGAAACTAACACCTAAACAAACCACTTGGCCAGCTTATTATAGAGAGTTATTCGCAATTTATGCTTCTGTTAAACACTTTAGACATATTTTAGAAGCTCATCCTTGTACTATTTTCACTGACCATAAACCCATCACTTTTGTTTTTCAACAAAAGAAGGATAAATTGCCTCCAGTTCAAACCAATCATCTGACGTTTATATCTCAGTTTACGACTGACATTCAACATGTCTCAGGTTCCTCTAACATAGTAGCTGACAATTTTTCGAGGATAGAATCTATTTGCATCAACAAGGATACGAAAATTGATTTAAACAACTTAGCGGCTTTTCTAACTAAAGACGAGGAACTGAAGTCCATTCTAGAGAACAATACCTCTCTTCGTCTTCAACCAATTCAGGTCCCTGGCTCTAATTCTTTTGTCTACTGTGATACAAGGGACAATAAACAACGATTATACATACCTAAATGTTTACGCAGAGAAGTGTTCAATTCAGTTCATTGCTTGAGTCATCCAGGAATTAAGTGCATGAGGAAAATGTTGACCTCAAGATACGTTTGGCCTTCAATAAACCGTGATTGTAAGGACTGGACCTTGTCCTGCCAAGACTGTCAACGTTCCAAAATCACACGTCACGTCCACATACCTATCACCGATTTTCCTTTACCGAAATGTCGATTTAAACATATTCATGTTGATATAATCGGCCCTTTGCCTCGGGTAGGAAATTTACGCTACTGTCTCACAGTAATAGATAGATTTACTAGGTGGCCGGAAGCTCATCCTCTGCAGGGTATCACTGCCGAAGAAGTCTCATCAGCCCTTTTTACTTGCTGGATTTCAAGATTCGGAGTGCCTTTGCGAATCACAACTGACCGGGGCAGACAATTTGAGTCTTCGCTCTTTACTGAATTAGGGAATTTGTGCGGTTTCTCAAGACATAGGACAACTGGTTACCATCCTTGCGCTAACGGAATGGTTGAAAGATTCCATAGGCATCTTAAAGCAGCCATCATGTGCCACTCTACCTCCTCTTGGGTCGAATCCTTGCCTGCAGTACTTCTTGGGATAAGAAACGCTTTCCGTGTGGACTTGAATACTTCATCTGCGGAAATGGTTTTCGGTCAAGTTTTACGCCTCCCTGGTGAATATTTTGTCCCGACAACCGAGTTGGCACCTCTAGAAGACCCAACTAAGTTTGTTTCACGCTTAAGACTGAAGATTGCTTCAATCAAACCAACTAACATTCAAAGGCATGGAACAAAACAAAGCTTTGTTTTCCGGGATCTGGACACTTGTTCGCATGTTTTCTTAAGGGAAGATGGTGTAAAAAAACCCTTACAACACCCGTACACTGGACCACATAAAGTTATCGAAAAAGGGGATAAAACCATCACCATTATGCTGCACGGTTCGCAGGTTAAAGTAAGCCTAGATAGAGTGAAGCCCGCTTTTGAAAACACCCAATAAAAAGTTTGAAAACCTAATGAAAAAGTTTGAACACATAATAACTTGTCCAAGGACTTTTTTTTATGCATTTTTTGTGTTTTTTTTTTTGTTGTTGTTTGGGTTTTACCATAGACTTCCAGTCTTCCCAGGGGGCTCGTGTAGTGACCACCGACTGCCCCACCATGTAGTGAATGAACTGATACATATGGTATAAAATCCTAAAAGTTGCTAGGCAATATTAAGAAAAACAATTTTTAATCAGTTACTAGGTCTTCTCAGTAAAACAAGGTTTTCACAATATTATTATATTTTGTAATTCTAATTTTCAACAATTATTGTCATAATAAATGTATTATTCTGTGAAATCTTTCTACATTTTATGTTTATCAACAACTACTATTTATTTTATTCCTTCTAAATAGGTCTTAGTACCTATAGATTTTTAACCTAATTAATAATATAGCCTAATAATAATATTAAAAATATAAATAACTTACTTGATTTATTGTATGAAATCCTTCTGGTGGGTTAAATTGGCCAGGGTTACCAATATAACTTATTAGTGTCCAATCGATACGTTGGAAAAATACATCTTCACCATCTTCATCTGGTAGCTGAAACAAAAAAATTAAATGTACATTGAATAAAAAAAATAAAATAATAAAAGTTATTTATGTGTAAGTTTATTTTTAGATTAAAATAATAAGACTTACTGAATTGTTAAATGGTGTTGACTGGTTGGTGCTCATGGGTTGCTGCTGCTCACGGGGTACTGATGGAGGAAGAGCTCCTGAACCAGTAGTGGGTGTCCTCTGAAAATAAAGTAAGTGTTAAATATAATATGATTATCTTTATATTGTATTATAAGATATTTAAAATAAATATATTATAAAATTTACTCACCACAGAAAAAAGTATTGTGAGAAGAGTATATGGATGTAAATCTTCCGATCGGCTTTCCCGGCAGTGATGACACAGAGGGAGGTTTGTGGGTAGAGGTAGACGTACAGGCTCATCATTTCCTCTCTAAAAAATAAAAATAATTAGTTTGAATAAAACCTATGATTAACTATAGACTCCTTTATATTAAATTATACATACCATTAAACGTGTGAGTGTCCAAAGATCTCCCCATACAGTAGCACTTTGTTCGAGAGTATAATAGCCTGCTGCACTGCTGAAATCTTCCATGTCATTGCTTATTGAAGTGTATTCTGATTCAGTTATTTGTACGAATGTTGAAGGAAATCTGATTGGTCCATAAGGGAATGGCTGAAAAACAAAAATATAAATTAGTAAAAATAAAAAATTGAATTAAATTATAATATGTTTTTAAGTAAGTAGAAATAATACTTACCATTACAATTTGTAGAATACCCAAATCTTGATTGAGAAAAAAGTACGCCAGACCATCATCAGTAACCATCTAAAAGAAAAAAATATGAGTTATAATAATATCAGTAATGATAAACATTATAGTAAATGTAAGAAAAGTATATGTTAAACTCACATCTCTATTGGCGACCCGTAATGGATAATCTGACATCCGTGGTCTCATATCTGGTGTCATAATTGGTGTTGTATAGTCATATTCAAGAACACTGTTCTCTCTTACTACTGGTCCATAAGGTGTTGGTGTATTTGGCCTTGTGTGTGGAGAATGGTCCCTTGCCTGTAAACCATAACATTATTAAAATATTATAATTAATATTAAAGAATAAAATAGTTAAAACTATTTTGTATATATCTTGTAGATAATTATTAGTACTCACCAGGTTAGTGTGTGTCTCATGCCGCCGTAAAATGTTTGGGCTTGTTCTAATAGGGGATCTTTCCCTATTGGAATCAGGAGAAGACTACAACAATAAAAAGGTATTAGTTATTACTATTATTATTATTATGAAATACTATTAAGAACAATGATTTATAAAAGGTTATTAATTACCTCTTGTAATGCTTGTAGGTTGGCCGCTAATAATTCAGGGTTTATACCTCGGTCAGGCTGAAAAAAAACAATAAATATAAAATCTATTTAGCTTATCCTTTTAAAAATATTGATATGATAAAAGAAATGATACTAACCATAAATCTATTTCGGGTTAGTAAGCTCCCATTTTCCAAATAGGTCCTGGAGGTCTCAATATACAAGCTTCCTCCACTAGAGGAGCTTGAGAGTCTCAGCATATTAGTAAGTCTTCCCCGGTATTCCTGCTAAAAATTAGAAAAAAATCTTTGACATTTAAATCAAGTGATAGAAACCCTTAAATATGAGACAAAGAAATATAAAAAAATTAAAACAAACCTGAGATATTTCCTGGAGACCGCTAATTGTAGATGATGTAGAAGAAGCTGAACTGGCTTGTGTAAGAGGATAAACCCCTGACACATCACTTAAATCAATTGGGGAGTCATTCTGAAAATAAATAAAACAATTACCCTCTAAACTTAAAAAGTAAAAAATTGTAAATACTGTAAAAATTGATAAATATACTTACATGGATTGAGATAATATCAAGGTCATCTATAAAAAACATATCTTGACTTAAAGATGGTGGTGGTGGTTGGTTTCCTTGTGAGGCCGGTTGTTGGTCCTGTAATAAACAATGCATATATAATACCAACAAAATTTTATTTTAAAATACTATGGATTGACTGTATGATATTTATATTAAACCTACCTGAAAATTTGGAGGTATGTTCTCTTCGTCTGAATCGGCGGCCATTGCAAGGCGAAGGCAGATAAGTATGAACACTTGTATCAACATGGTGACTACCAAAAAGACCACAATGAGCATACTACTAAAATGTTAAGTCTGAAACCCAATATATATATATAAGGAGAGAGTGCCCCCTCTAAATGTTGTGGGCGTCAACCAATTAGGGCCAGCCCTCCTGCTGGCTCAACCAACCACAGTAAAGAATGATTGTTGCCCCCACCCAACCAAGTTCAGTCACTGTTGTTCTGTTCATCTGTCTACACGACCATGGAAACCTCCCCTTATAGTTTACAAAAACTATGTTTAATCCATTTTTGTAAAACATTTCGTCGCCTTCATGAAATTGAATCTCTTCAATTACCCTTTTTATTAAAAGAACTTCTCATTGAAGAACACAAGTTACGCTGTTTTACAAAGTTATCGTTTACAAATTATTCTATGAGGTTTCGGTATACATGGAGGAGTGGATGGTCTAGGATGTGTAAAAAGTGTGTTCTAGTAAGTATAAGAAATATATGTGTGTGTTTATGTTAATATAAATAACTATTAAATGTTGGTTTAATCATATTTTGTATTTACAGCTTTATCGGGAGTTGTATGGTCATAAGCCATTCCAGAGGAGTCTCCCGATGAAGATACCCCTTGGGTACTACACCAGGCGGCCTGGAGTATTTCTGTATTGTGAAGACTGTCATTCTCGGGACTGCGCAATTACGCTGGAGATGATTGTGAGGGAGTGTTCCTGTAATGGTGAGTACACTTTATTATTTACTAATTTTTAAATTTTTACTTTTTAGGGCCCACGTTTCCACACCACGTTAAGCCTTTATGGCTATGCCGTAGGGGCCTCGGCGCACTCTTTTTGTTAACCCAGAGCATCCCCTGTAGGCCTAACCTCTGGGGTGAGGATAGCATTATAAACTCTATCTCTCACACTGACATATATTTTATTTTTTTGGTCCTCTGCCGGTCTGTTCATTGTGTTTGAGGCACTTGGTCATTTACTGGGGGATAATTCCCTTTCATTTTGACCTGTAACCTCTACATTTACTTGGACAGACAGAGGATTTTAAATTATTTTATACATACTTTTTTGTCTCTTACAAATATTTAGGTAATAGTAAAGGTCCAAGACTATGGGGTTGTACTTTGCTCATATATGTCTATAGTGGGAGTTGCTTTGGAGGGAAATATTTTACGTTTTCTGGCTTTTTACGCCCAACCTCCGTACTCACCCTTAATACTGGGTGAGCTAGTAATCTCCCACACACACACACACACACACACTCACATTTACACAGTGGGGTATTTTTACAATATATTTAAAACCACCAACAAATATGGTTACAAAACAGCTAGGCACTCAACCCTGGTGGGGGCCCCTGCTCCTTCCCTCTTCTTGGCTCCGCCCATTATTAAGTGGGGAGAACCAATAAGGGGAACAGCAGCTATTCTCTCTAGGGTTTTCATACAGTGTACAACTCCAGTTGTGAAAATGTTCTTTACAGTGATGAGTTTATTTTACCATTACTTAGTGAGTGATAACGAAGACCATGCATATCATGAATATATTCAGATTGAGTATCAAATAGAAAAGTTGAAGAAAAGACAAGCAATATTACATGATAGGATCGAGTGGTGGGATTAGGTGAGTTTTTGAATTTTGTATCCATAGGGCACTGTATCATTGTCTTCAACTATTTTCCTCTTGGGTCCAGTAATTTTAAACACTTTTGTTTCATTAATAGTTACAATGTCTCTGTCTTTAGTCCTCCTGATTCGTTTCTCTTCAATTTCCAATGTTTGATTTACTTCACTTAAAACCATTTCTTTAAGTTTATTAAAATTTAGTACTTTAGATGTTTTCAAATTTAATGTTAAACCTTTAATTTTACAGACTGAGACAAGGGCTTGCTTGTTAGTTGACCATACAAGATATGCGTAAGTTTTTGGCCCCCCAGAGACAAACTCAGTAATATATGACCCCGGGCCATACTCTAACAATTCATCGGTCATTTCACCTAAATAGTCACCTGTAGGCACTCTGTACAAATTACCCTTATAAACGTAAAGTGCCGAGTCGGTGTCATAATATAAAACTTCGCCTCCTAAAGCGTCAAGGTGCTCATAAAGCTTAAGTCTCGCCTGTGCTGTAGTATAGGCCGCAATTACAACATTAACATTTTTCAAAGGCTCGCCTACATCTTCCAAATACTCCCAGCTTACAACAACAACTTCATCATTAACTAACTGTAATCTATTAACTTGAATTTCAGGTGTAGTAAACATTTTAAAGAGCGTTTTAGACTCTCTGACAATGGTCGCCTTTGTCTGGTTTTCCCTTTGTCCAAATTTACCCCAAAATGAATTTAGCATTAATTTAGCCAATGATCGTAAACCTCCATTCTTAGAAATTTTATCCTTTTCTAATTTTATTCCTTCATGTTTAAAGTATATATATTCATGTTTTAAGATATATATTTTTCCTTGTCCACTTCAGTTTTACACCACTCTGGAAACCCTGATGCCTCCTGTTTCATTTTTAAAAATTTATTAATAAAGTCAGTAAACAATCCTCCTTTCTCATATGTAGCTACCTTATACTCCCATAACTCATACATGTCAAGAATAACATAACCTTTTTCTACTGCTTTTCTAATTTCATCCATAGTCCAAGTACCCACTAAAGCCCTCTCCTCATTTTCATGCTCACAAATACCCTGGTTTTGACTTTCACCACATATCCTACACAAAACAAACATTAATTGATTATTCATTTTTGCCGGGAGTACCGGGTGGTAGAGATCCCTAGGGGGCAGGATTTTACATTTCAGTAAACCATCTACTTTCATACCTCTCTGCCTACACTCCGTATCACCCACATAAATGGTTGGGTGACCTACAGGATACTTACCATACTTACAAACATATGGGTACAGGGAGCAAACATCTACATACTGGATTGATTCCCCATCTTTACACTTGTAGTAGGTTTTTGAATTCCCAGTCCTACCTCCAAAAAATGATTGTCTTGGGTCAAGGGGAAGGGTATTTAGAATAGGCAAACTATCTAAATGTTTTAGGTTATTTTGTTTTTTTAAAGCTCTAAACTCACACTCCCACATTTGTACAACATTACCTAGTTTTTCCATTTTTTTTAAAGTCCTTTCCTACCTTAAATGAAGTGAATCAGAGGGGTCCTCTTTATTAAGAGGTGCCTCTCTGTTATACGGAAAGTATTTTGGGCACCCATGCCAATAACATCCATGGAATTCATAAATATTTTTTCCATCAAACCCATCAACTTTCAATCCCTTAATTTTAACTTCCTTCCCTCTGCCCGCATGTTCAATTCTGACCCCTCACTTTTCCTCTTCCCAACTTAACCACTGCAAAGCAATAGCAGATTGATTGTCAGTCAGTCTATAGCCATTTTTAGGAATCAAACCAATTGTGTTTGGTTTCAAAAAGTTTCGGCGGAAAGCCAAGTTACAAGCACTAGCAATGGTCACTGCCTCAAGAAAAGGATCAACATTACACTCTTGGAGAAATATATGTCTAAATTTAATACAAGCTTGAGCCAAGATTTCCACATCGGAAATACAATACTCCAAAATTTCTTTTTCAAAATCAAGCACATAGTTTTCTACTACTCTTTCATCATACCATTTCTCAAAGTCTTTATAATTTTTCTCAAACATAGTTTCAGGACAATAGTACTTTTTATCAGGCATCGGGCCAACATAATTTTGGTTTGCTAGGGTATTGAACAAATGAGGGAAATATCCCTTCTTTCTCTCAGGAGGTAGGTCAAAAGCCTTGGGAAGAGCAGAAAGAGACATGGGGAAATAACTCAATGAATCAATAAACCTCACATTATCAATCTCCATCAAAATAATTTTAGTACCCCTCATAACAAGTTCAGGAGTAAATTTAGTTTCCTCAAGTACATACTGTAGTAAGAACTGAAAATCAAATCCCTGTCCATTATGAGCAATCACACAGACATCCTTAAACTGTTTCCTCACTGTCATTACATATTCCATAAATTGTTCTACCGGGTTACAGTTAAAGACCCTTGTACGAGTCTTACAAGCCATACAATATTTTCCATCAATACACTGGTAACAAAACTGTTGAGAAACACACAAGTTTACTTTATGTATTTGTTTTTCAGGGTCTGAGACCAAAGTCTCATCCTGCCTTGTTTCCAAGTCAAAGAAAATAAAAAGATAATCTTTAGTTTTAGGCTTGCCTATATTACATTTCATATAACACTGGTGATTAGGATCAACATACATTCCACAAGGCTTACAAAAAACTTCTCCACACTTGTGGGGTGCTGACCTTTCTTTATGCCAAATTAGTTTCCCACAATCAAGGCACTTTTTTACAACTTTACACCTATCAGCCTGATGGGCAATAAAGCAATGCTGATTTCTTAAAGTCAAATTACATTTTGGGCATATTATTCCCCCATGCTCTTCCTTACAAGGGGGCGAGATAGTTTGAAACTGGGGACATATGTTAGAACACCTATGCTCACCCTTATGGTCATAGGGGATATGGCAAGCTTCACAGAAATAATTACATACAAACGCAGCAGTCAGACAATTAATTACATTACAGTGACCATTATGAAAGAGCAGATTAATTTTAAATTTTGCATTATTGTTTCCACCAGCGAAATATACTTCTCTACCTTTACTGTCGTAACTATATACAGTAATTTTAAAATCACTCAAATAAGCCTGGAATGTTTCTAGTTCAGGGATGCCTGCACCATTCTCCGGGATCTCTACTCTCGCTCTTTGAATCAACATCCGGGCCCTGACTGTCTGTCTTTTCCCATCATCTTTTCTGATTGCATTATATTCAGGATCTTTAGTGACTTTAGCTATAGCCACAGCTAGAGCACGGGGAAGGCACAAGTTATCTTTGTTATTAATTACTACGATCCCTTTCCACGCGTTACATTCTTCCACAAATGAATTGTAAAAACCTGGCCGTACTTTTCCGCTGCCTACAGGAAGGTTTACACGGGTACATTCCACTTTAAAAGTATCAGTAGACTTTATAGATTCCGAATTACTCTGTACAATCCCTCCAAATATCTGCCACAATATGTCCTCATTAATTTCACTTACAGGGCGAAAAGTCACAAAACCAGGTTCCCTGGATTTTAGGTTAAGACTATGTAATGTAAAACCAAGCTGATCATTAACATCAGCTTGTTCTTTCATTTTATTTACAATATCAGCAAACCCTTGTTTTAACCAATCAATTTCACTAATTTCAGGAGGAGGATTAGTAAATTTAAAAATAACCTTTGTCCCATACAATCTAAATTTCTTAACATATGATTCTTCTTTTACAAACAATTGAACACGCTCAACTTATCTACAGTATTATTTTGTTCCTCATCAGAGTTAACAACAGCCATTTCTTACAAAATAATATTTAATAATCACAAAACAAGATAAAACAATAGACAACTCGAGCTAAAATATCAATATTACAGTTAGATTATGCAATATCAGGGAGCAAAGTAACACAGGGACGTCTTACCAGCACAGGAGCAAGTAAGAGAATGGAGAGAGGGAAAATAATTATACTCCTCACATCTCTCAACCAATCAGAACAAAGACCACCTATTTATAACCAATCACAGGGCATGATATTTTAACCAATAGTGAGGCTTCTTTTTTTTCAGGTTACAACCAGCATAGAGTACACCTGTCTTATTATTTTTAGCCATATATATATATATATATATACATATAACAACTATCATTAGTTACTTAATATTATTTTTACTGTTACAGAGGGCGCTGGACTAGCATTATGGCTAGACTAGAAGAAGAAAGGAAGGAGGAAGAGTAGAAGAGAAAAAGGATGAGAGGAAAAAGGAAGAATTACAGATATGTATTTATATATATATATAATATAATAATTATTTCACTATATTAGTTTTTCATCGTTCACCTCTTCTTTACTTTTCACAATTAGCCACAGCTACCTCTACATTTATTATATCCTACATTATATATATACATACACTTTATATAGTAATAGTTATATAACTATAAGGTTTTATACTCTGTATAGTTGGATGCCCTGCTTGCGCGGGAAACATACCGCACTTTTTTTCATAATGGCCGCCACTTTTTTTTACAGGCTAGGGGGCGGGGCCTCAATCCCTCTCGACCAATCAGAAGCCTCCATTTCTTACAGGTCAAGGGGGAGGGGCGGGGCCTCAATCCCTCTCGACCAATCAGAAGCCACCATTTCTTCCTGGGGGGAGGGGTGGGGGGAAAATCCTGCATTCTGATTGGTCCCCTAAACGACTGGGAACCCTACTTGTTCCGGTTTGCACATGTTGGATATGTATGATTATGTTATATGTTGTGGATATATATGATTATGTTACTTCTGTTACCTCTCCTATTATTTGTATGTTATTTCTTCTTTTCTCACTTGGGTATTTTTTTCAACTGTTATTCTTTTCCTTCTCTCCTCCAGTGAAATACTATATAAAATTTAACTTAAAATTAAATATCTCTGGAATGGCTTGGTCAATTTAGATAAAATTTGGCATTTAGGTACTTCTTAACCTCCTTTACCTTTTCCAAAATCTTAAACCCCCCTCTTACCCCTCCCTCTCCCTCATTTTGTTCTTTTCCTTCTCAAATTTGACAAAAAATATATAAAATGGCTGATATCTTGAAAACGGTTAATCCTAGAGCAATTTTGACCTCAGAAAACCATCTACTACGTAGTGTAGGGGCATTTGGGGTGTTATGTACACATATTAAAGGTCCTAACTGAAGTAATGCAGATTGCATCACAAAAAATGAAGGGGCTATTACCGTGTAAAATCTAAAAATTTAATAACTCAGGAACTACTTGTTTGAATTCAATAAAAATTGGTATGTGGATACTTGTTAATTTCTGCTACAATTATAAGTATACTTAAACCCTGTAGTGCAAGTAAGTATCTAGAGAATTGAAGGCGTTATGTTTAAAAATTTAATATCTTTGAAACTAAGCAATGGATATTAATGTAACTTGGTATATAGGTTCATGTTAACTCATGGTAAGGTTTAAACTGGCTGTTGCAGATTGCATCATGGAAATTGAGGGGGCAAAAAATAAAACACTATAGCTCAGGAACTAATTATTGGATTTTAATTAAAATTGGTATGTGGGTACATTTGAGTCTCTGCTACCTTAGTCTGTACTTTTTCATAATGTATTGAGGTATTAAGACATTAATTTAAAAATTAATGGGAAAATTAGCATTGACTTTCATATATATACATTTAGCTGTATATTATGGTTTAATTAATTAAAATAACTGATGGAATATGAACTCCAAAACCAGTACAGACAAAAGGAAAGCGATAAAAAGTTTTGTTTACTTAAGTTACATATAAAATAATTTAAATAAATAGTTGATTTAGCTCATTATAGGTTATTTTGTATTTGGTCTTTAAAATATACTTTGAAGTGTTTAATAAATATTCATTTTTAGAGAACTTTACTGGTGTAAATGTATCTCTCGAAACTTTACATGGGTTAGTTTACATATTGAAGGTGTTGTTATTATGTATTAGTGTTAAAATACATCTCTGCTTTAAGTAAATAAATATATCTAGATTTTTGATATTATTTATCTTGCTTACTATTACTTGATTACCAATACTTAAGTTACTTGGGAAACCAACTGTTGATGTTAAAAAAATTGTAATATTTATACCAAATTAGGAAAATATATACCTTTAAAATTATTAAACTGAAGGATAATATGACCTTGCAATTCCCACAATTATATGAAACATAAAATAATTTACTTAAGTGGAAGGCAAAATACCCTTAAATTAGTACAATAAAAGGCAAAATAATAACTATATAGGTATGCTGTGACTCTCAACTTAGAGAATGAATGAAATATTTAGCTCTAGTTATATGAAGGTATCAGCTGTTTCTCTAGTAATTTATCCTTTTAACAGTAAACATTGTTATTGTTTAAATTTTTTATATATTTTTTTGCTTACATTATCTGTAATTACTCTTCATGATTAGATGATGCTAAACATTTAGGGAGGTATAAAAACCTCCTTGACATGTAGTGAAGAAATAAAATAAAATAACTCTAACCAAGAATTCCAAAACATTGATCATTGTTTGCAAATTATTATAATGTAAAGTTTACACTGACGTCTGAAGTCTCTAGATTTCAGCAGTCCAATATGATTAAGAATTGGGACTCCTTGGTCATATGATTGACACCCATAATGGTTCCCAACTTCAACTGATCATATTAGTTTGTTTTTTAAAATTATGTCTAGGGATTATTACTTTGATAGTTAATATTTCTTAGTTAAGAGTATAAAGTAATGAATTAAAGGTTTGCTTATAATTTAGTAAGACATTTTATAACTTCTAATATAACAACTTAAAACCAACCATCCAAAAAACTTAAAATCAACCAACCAACCAACCAACTAACCAACCAACCAACCAACCAACCAACCAACCTACCAACCAACCAACCTACCAACCAACCAACTCAAAATCAAACATCTTTATTAGATGAAAACATTAAGTGAGATAGGTCAGGTTTAGGACTCCCCTCTTCAGATGTTGTCTTAGAGTACTTGAATTCAACAGGACTTTAGATAGAATCTTTTGTGTTAGCATTACTCATGATTCTAGTAGTATTTTGGTTTCAAATATTTGATTATTATCACTATCAGAAAAACTAACCAAAAAAAGGCTACATCCTCAACAGACGTTTTTTAAGATCCTCATATTTTAAACTTTCTCTCAAAATTAATAAGCTAGTGATGTGGTTATTAACCTTCAATTGTTCCCAGCAATTATATTCAAATTATTTTTAAACTAAGTGATCAAACATACATTGAACAATAAAAACTTTTAAAGGATTACAATTACCAAAAATCATAAGCTCAGGAGTGAAAAGCAATATCTAAAACCATCTCACAATAACTTTAGCTCAACTCTTCCAAGTCAACAAATTTTGAACATCCAGTTTTTCCACACCACAGTAGACCGAAACGGTCTTGCTATATGGATGTCAGCGCACTCTTTTTGTTAACCCAGAGCATCCCCTGTAGGCCTAGCCCCTGGGGTGAGGATAGCATTATAAGCTCTATCTCTCACACTAACATATATTTTATTTAATTTTTTTTTTTTTTGGTCCTCTGCCGGTCTGTTCATTGTGTTTGAGGCACTTGGTCATTTACTGGGGATAATTCCCTTTCATTTTGACCTGTAACCTCTACATTTACTTGGACAGACAGAGGATTTTAAATTATTTTTAACTGAAATCATTTATTTTACATTCTATAAACCTAACAAAGCTTAGTAAGAGAGCTACTCATTATCTTTAAAATCTAACAATATCCCACCGGGCAGTTTGATTGAATGACCCAGAATTTTTCAAAATTATTCTGAGCCAAACTATCAACTTTGCCCTACCATTCCGGTTTACGGGTTTTTTTCGAACCGCGCCAGTGACCTCCATTCACACCGGACTTTAAGTCATTGTCTGTGGCAGACGCAATAAATCTTTTTTTACAACAGTTAAGTCAACTTGCCATCCACATATGGACTTACCAGGGGTTAGCCCCGCCAAAATGTGGGTGTCTGTCCACAGGAGAAGCTTTCAAGACTAAGCTTTACTAGCTTCTCACATACACACATTTACACAGTGGGACACATTAGATCTGCTTAAGATGACTTTAAATTTTTAGTATCAGTAAATGAAAGATAAAACTTATTTGGAAACAGCCTTTTTACTAGCTCTTTTGCTTCTGGACTAGGTGAACGCAAAATCAAGGTAAGTAATCCAAATTCATCAACAAAATAGGTTCTACCATCATGTTTTTTTAGACCTTGTTTTTGGGCCTCAGGAATACCTTCACTATCAAACAATACTAGAATTGAATGTTCATTAAGGTTACAGTATTTAGCACAAATTATAAAATAATTGAATGAATGAATGAATGAATGAAACGTTTATTCCAAGAAAATAAACAGCTGTACAAATATAAACCACAAAAATAAAACATAACCTAAACGGTATGCAAGTATTTAAACTGTGAATGTCTTGTCAACACATCTGTTCAAGAGCACTGTCCAAGACAGAATGACTTCAGTATTGAGAACAAGAGGTATATATACATACATTTATGGACTATCACACTCCTCTAAGAAGTAAGGTAGCAGCTAGGAACAGTAACAACAGTTACTTCCAAAATTATAATATCTGAAAGTGTCTCAACTTCAGAAAATATTTGTTTAAAATGATCATCAAAAACATCAGTTGTTAGTTTATTTAATTGTAAAAACGGAACATTTCCTGAGGTATCACCATGGTTTACTGTAATTTGTATAAAAGCATTCGATGTCAAACTTTCTGTTATATTATATACCATACACTCTGAAAATGGCAAAGGCCATTCTGAAACATTTATTGAACCTGTTAGCTGGAACTTGTATTCTGTACATATTAAACAAAATTTAGAGTTGTCCTTTAGCTTTGTCTTAGACAAAAATTTCAAAAACACTGCCATAGCAAAAAGAAGTATATATTATTATTATTAAATCAACAGAGCAGCTCCAGCACATCCACTCAGCACCACAGCTAAAAGCAGACTAACATTTTGGAGCATGTGTTAAAAGGTATATACAAATGACTCTATGATTGGAGTACATGTCTGGTTAAAGTTACTGTATCCTTTGCTTTTTGTATCCATAAGGCACTGTATCATATTCATCAACTATTTTTCTTTTTGAACCAGTAATTTTAAACACTTTTGTTTCATTGGTAGTTATAATATTTTTATCTTTAGTTCTCCTGATTCTACTCTCTTGAATTTCTACAATTTGAGGAACTTCACTAAGAACCATGTCTTTCAATGTCTTAAAATTTAATAATTTAGATGTTTTCAAATTTAATGTTAGACCTTTGATTTTACAAACAGACACTAACTTGTTTTTATTTGTAGACCATACAAGATATGCATAAGTTTTAGGTCCCCCAGAAACAAACTCTACAATATATGAACCTGGACCATAGTCTACAAGTTCATCGGTCATTTCACCTAAATAGTCACCTGTAGGCACTCTGTACAAACCTTCCCGGAAGTAGTAAATACAGCTGTCAGTATCATAGTATAAGACCTGGTCTCATAAAGCTTCTAAATATTCATACAATTTTAATGTAGCATGAGCTGTAGTATAGGCCGCGATTACAACGTTAACAGTCTTCAATGTCTCCCTAAGTTATTCCAGTTGACTAATACTACATCTTCATTAATAGCTTCAATAAATCTAACTACACTTCCAGGTTGAGTAAATAATGCAAATAAATCTTTAGAGTTTCTAATAAGTAAAGTTTTTTCCATATTCTCTCTTTGTCCAAATTTACCCCAAAATGAATTTAGCATTAATTTAGCCAATGATCTTAAACCTCCATTCTTAGAAATTTTCTCCTTTTCCAATTGAATACCTTCATGCTCTAAGAACTTAGATATATACAAGTCTTTGTCTTCTTCAGTTTTACACCACTCTGGAAAACCTGATGCCTCTTGTTTCATTTTTAAAAATTTATTGATAAAGTCAGTAAACAACCCCGCTTCCTCAAAAGTTACCATCTGATACTCCCATAGCTCAAACATATCAAGAATAACATAACCTTTTTCTACTGCCTTTCTAATTTCATCCATTGTCCAAGTACCCACTAAAGCTCTTTCCTCACTCTCATGAACACAATCACCTTGATTTGAAGTTTCCTCACAAGTCCTACATAGTACAAACATCAATTTATCATTCATCTTTGCTGGGAGTACAGGATGATAAAGATTGAAAGGAGGTAAGATCTTACATTTCATTAAACCATCTACTTCAAGACCTCTTTCTAGGCACTCTTTATTCCCAATATAAATTTTTGGATGACCTACAGGATACTTACAATATTTATTTACATATGGGTACAGGGAGCAAACATCTACATACTGGATTGATTCCCCATCTTTACACTTGTAATATGATTTTATACTATCTGTCCTACCCCCAAAGAATGCATCTCTAGCATTTAATGGTAAAGTGTTTAAAATAGAAAGTTTGTCCAAGTGATTTAGTTTGTGTTCTTTCTTTAAGTTATTAAAGTCACACTCCCACATCTCTACAACTTCCCCAAGCTTTTCAATTTTAGATTTGGTTTTCTCATAACGCAAATGTAAAGTATCAGACGGATCCTCCTTCAGAGGAGCCTCTCTGTTATACGGAAAGCATTTTGGGCACCCGTGCCAATAACACCCATGGAATTCATAAATATTTTTTCCATCAAACCCATCAACTTTCAATCCCTTAATTTTAACTTCCTTCCCTCTGCCCGCATGTTCAATTCTGACCCCTCGCTTTTCCTCTTCCCAACTTAACCACTGCAAAGCAATAGCAGATTGATTGTCAGTCAGTCTATAGCCATTTTTAGGAATCAAGCCAATTGTATTTGGTTTCAAAAAGTTTCGGCGGAGAGCCAAGTTACAAGCACTAGCAATGGTCACTGCCTCAAGAAAAGGATCAACATTACACTCTTGGAGAAATATATGTCTAAATTTAATACAAGCTTGAGCCAGGATTTCCTCATCGGAAATACAATACTCCAAAATTTCTTTTTCAAAATCAAACACATAGTTTTCTACTACTCTTTCATCATACCATTTCTCAAAGTCTTTATAATTTTTCTCAAACATAGTTTCAGGACAATAGTACTTTTTATCAGGCATCGGGCCAACATAATTTTGGTTTGCTAGGGTGTTAAAAAGGTGTGGAAAATACCCCTTCTTCCTCTCAGGAGGTAGGTCAAAAGCCTTGGGAAGAGCAGAAACAGACATGGGGAAATAACTCAATGAATCAATAAATCTTACATTATCTACTTCAATCAATATCAATTTTGTTCCCCGGGAAATAATGTTTGGTGTAAACTTAGTGTCTTCTATGATATACTTTAAAATGAACTGAAAGTCAAAGCCCTGCCTATTATGAGCAATCACACAAACATCCTTAAACTGTTTCCTTACTGTCATTACATATTTCATGAACTCCTTAACAGGGTCTTTCTCAAATACTTTTTGCCTCTCTGAGCAAGTTTCACACTCTCCTCCATTGATACATTTAAAACAGTATTGCTGAGAAACACACAAGTTTACTTTATGGACATTTTTACTAGGGTCTGAGGCTAAAGTCTCATCCTGCCTTGTTTCCAAGGCAAAGAAAATAAACAAAAAGTCTCGGTTCCTTGGACTTCTCCGATCAACTTGTATATAGCACTGATGTTTCGGGTCTTTGAAGGCACCACATGGATTACAATAAACCTCTCCACAAACATGAACATGTTTACGTTTAGTTGGGAAAACTAGCTTTTTACAATGTTGGCAAAGCTGTATAGTTTTGCAAATCTGACCTTGGTGAGCTATAAAACACCGTTCATTCTTGAAAAACCGTTTGCAAAACAGGCATGTAATGCCTCCATTATCAAGCTTACAAGGAGGGGAAATAGAATGGCAGGAAGAACAGCAATTTATACACCTATGCTCACCCTTATGGTCATAGGGGATATGGCAAGCTTCACAGAAATATCTACATACAAATGCAGCGGTTAAATTAGTAATGAGATTGTAGTGACCATCATTAAACAATAAGTTAATTTTAAATTTTGCATCATCATTTCCACCAGCAAAATATACTTCTCTACCTTTACTGTCATAATTATACACTGTTATCCTATACTTTTTAAGGTGGTTTTGAAATTTTTCAAGTTCAGGGATACCTGCTCCCCCTTTAGGTATTTCTACTTGAGACTTAGCCATAAGTTTCTTAGCTCTTAAAGTCTGCCGACTACCTTTATCATCACGGATAAGACTATATTGAGGATCATTTTTAGCATAAGCCTTGCCTACCACTAAAGCTCTAGGGAGATATAAGTTATCTCTATTGTTTATAACTACAATACCACGCCTTGCCTTACACTCTTCCTCAAAGGTATTATAGAGACCAGGCCTTATTCTACCTTTTCCAACAGGGACATTTACCCTTGAAACATCTATTTTAAAAGTATCTGATGAAGTAATATTTTAAGAGTTACTTTGAAGTATTCCCCCAAAAATCTGCCAAACATCATCACTAGTTACTTCAGAAGCTAACCGCATGTCAGTACACCCTGGTTCCTTACTCTTCAAATTAATAGACATTAATTTAAAACCAATATAGTCTGTAGGGGAAGCTTTAGCTTTCTCCCTTTCAACAATTTGGTCAAGCCCTTTACGGATCCAGTCAAATTCAGATACACCTTTAGGGGGCTTAGTAAACTTAAAAGTAGTACTAAGTCCACAAAGTCTAAATTTCTTATTATAAGTTTCTTCTTCACCAATAAAAATAATTGGTTCATTAGTTGGAGAACTTTTCTTAGGAACAGACTGCATTATAAAACTTAAAAGTTAATAAAATCAAATACAGCTATTTCATAAAATCAAGCAAATACACCAACCTTAGATGATGATAAAAGTTAGATTTAAAAGTATACTTAAATTTATGCAACTCAAAAGTAAGTATGTTATCTCAATTACAAGAGCAGAGCAAAGAATGTCTACACTGAACTGCAGTCTAGAGCAGAATGAAGAACTAAGCTAATTGTAACAGGTATATGAGGTAATACGTACCGTACAGAAATCGGTGACTACACAAGTCAAAAGGGCAGCTGTACATGTTAATAGGGTGACTACAAAAGTCAAAAGAACAACTATGCATGTTGGTAGGGTAAATATTCAAGTAAAAAAACAACTGCAAATATACAAGGAGGTTAACCACATGAGTCAAAAATACAGCTGTGCATGTTAATAGACTAACTATTCAAGTAAATAAAACAAATGTACATATTAATACAAGAAGGTTAACTACATGAGTCAAAAAGATAGCTGTGCATGTCAATGCAAGTAAGCTAACTTCACAAGTCAAAATAACAACTATACATGTTAATAGGCTAACTACTCAACTAAAAAACAACTGTACATGTTGACTACACAAATCAAAATAACAGCTGTTCATGTTAATAACCTGACTACATGAGTCAAAAAGACATCAATTCAAGAGACTGAAAAGGTAAAGTTAACTTAAAACCTAAATGCCCATTATCTTAATAACAAAACCAAGGGAATATAATTACAAATGCAGCAGATTGAGAAGTTATGTTAAGCAAGACTACCCCTGAACAGATAAAACAACCATGGACAAACAGCAAAAATCAATAAAAGGACTTAAAATGGTCCTCATGGTTTGGTTGGGTAGGGCTACCTTTCAAAAGACAACCAAGACTATGATACAAGTAAAAGCAATAAAAACCCACATACAGCGCTCTGCGGAGTCTGGTTAAGTAAGGTTACTGTACTAAAAATAGAACAACCATAGCTGAACACAAGCAAAAGCAATAAAAACCCGCATACAGCGCTCTGCGGAGTTATGTTAAGTAAGGTTATTCTACTAAAAACAGAAAAACCCATAGCTGAACACAAGCAAAAGCAAGAAAAACCCACATACAGCGCTCTGCGGAGTTTGGTTAAGTGAGGTTATTTTACTACAGACAAAAAAGTAGCTAAACACAAGCAGAAGAAATAAAAACCCACATACAGCGCTCTGCAGAGTTTGGTTAAGTGAGGTTATTCTACTACAAACAGACAACCAAGACTATAGAACAAGCAAAAGAAATGAAAACCCACATACAGCGCTCTGCGGAGTCTGGTTAAGTGAGGTTATTCTTCAAAACATGGAGAAAACCCATAGCTAAATATGACTACAAGCAATAAAAATCCACATACAGCACTCTACAAAGTTTTGGTTTAATGAGGTTACTTTACTACAAACAGAGCAACCAAAGCTGAACAAAAGCAGAAGCAATTAAAACCCACATACAGCGCTCTGCGGAGTTATGTTAAGTAAGGTTATGATAATAGCTCAAATCAAAGTTAAAGAAGCTGTTCATACTAAATCCCTCAGAAAAGATTTGCATTTAAGTAAAATTATGTAAAATTAAAGATTAAAAATCCAAATATCTCTAATCATAAAAGCTCTAAAAATATACATAGCTACATACAAATTACATCCTCAGATTACACTCACATGGCAACAAGCTCACAGTTAGGTTCAAACAAATAATTATAACACAATAAAAAACAAATTAAACATGCCAACCACTAAGAAAAAATATGTCATACATATTAAAGTAACTCTCAGCATCAAATAAGTGACAATGTTTATAAGCTACCAAAGGAAGAAGCAAATAGAATAAATATCATTAATGACTAACAACTACAAGAAATGTTACTGACACCAAAAGAAAATGACTAATCATTGACATTTCTATGAAATATGTGATACCTTTTATCAATATTTAGGGATAAACATTTTTGTATAAACTGAGACAAACTTATTATAAACTCTAAAAAGAGTAGGGTTCAAAAACATATTATTATATACTTGCTTTAAACATACTCCCTAGTGTTGATTTTCTTAACATCACACTATACTATTACCTATTTTAATTAAAACAAAAAAAAATGCCCTATTGTTTACAAAGTTTTTACATAGCATATTATTAATATAGATAATTCACCTAACTCAAGCACACCTGACTATTAACATCACACTACTCCACTCTCCTTTTTAGCAATATAACATTTACACAAATAGTACTACATTATACATAAAACCACCTCAAACACATAATACAATAGTACCTACCATCACAAACACACCTAACTTACTATCATCATACTACACTACCCACCATTCTATTCTATTCAGTAAAAAAACCTAAGTCTCCATGTAACATCTACATCTATATCTGGGGTATGATGACATGTAACATGTCATCATACCCCAGACACATAATGCAACAGTATGTATAATTTACCTTTATTTACTTACCTCTAACACACCTAAATATTAATATTACAATACACCACCCTTCCTTTTAATCAAAACAAAAAACCTAAATGCCAACATAATATCTATATAAAAGATATTATATTATACACAGTATCACCTCCAACACCTAATATAAAGGTAGCTAAATAAATAACATCACATCACATCAACAAGATAAGTAGAGTTCAAAACCTTTCACAATAAGTACATATTTTTATAACCCAAAAACAACAAATTATCATTTTATACCATTCAAAAATAATTAAACCACATTAAATGATAAAATTAATATTCAAATAAATCATAAAAATAATAAAAAATCATATAAAATTATATTTCCACTAAAATCTACAATAAAGCTATTCTCCCATAAGAACCAATGTTAGCGGTCAAGTGGGGGCCTTTCTACTGACATCATACACACACACATTCACACTTTTAACAGTTATTATGGGTCTTCTAAGTAAATCATGCACGCAATTTAGAATCTTTGGAGGGGACAACGACCCAGCAAATCAATCGAGAGAAGCCTGCCGAGTTCCTGTCTGGCTGTGTTGCTGGCGCTTCCAGTCTTTCGACTGTTGCAAACTGCATAATCCACCGAAACTCGGCAGCCCTCTCTCGAAGGGGATCACCCGGGTCCCCTCCAGATGCTGGGTGATTCTGCAATGTGAATGTGCATGTGTTTTAATTCTCTTCACGGCTTGTTAGTACCCGTTTATTTGTTGTTACCAGGGCTGGTGACGCCTTGAGTGGCGCTTTCGCGCCATTCGGCACCGTAGTTATTTAAGTTTTTTATCATGATGAAAACTTATGATTTAGACGCAAACTAAACATGTTCATTGTAATTCCCACCAACATTTTTATAATGACGTTTTAATTTGCGTCTTAGTCATAATTTAAGTTTTGTTTTTAATTTTAAATGTTTACTTACTGTTTCTGAACTCACCTATCCCTGCTGTACAGGAGGGTAAACATGCTGGACAGCCCTTAAGAAATAGTAGATGGCGTCAATGTCAGACAGTCCTGCTTCCCTCTGGTTCAGGTATTCAGCAAGGTGTTCGGCTACCTTTGACTACCTGACACTTTGTAAGCACCTTCTAACAGAGCGCCACTAACATTCTGTAGTCTGGGTATTTGCCCCATTAACGGGATATATGAAATTTTTGCTGTGATTGACTGTGAAATGGTGATACCCGTGTTGCGGTAAACCGAAGTAGGCACCCCACATGAATGTAGCTATTGTTTATCCTGGTAATGTGTGTTTCAAAATTAATGGAATCAAAGTTTTTGCGTCTTTTATTGTTTGGACGAATTTCGATGCCGAACCTCCCACCACGTCTTTAACTGCCTTTGAGATTTAATCCTACCATACCCAAAGTCCATGTACCCTCCAAAAATCTTCCCTTCTCATATTTTCTCCAGCCAATCTTGCATTCGTCAACCTCAACCACGACACCCTGCCATCCTAGTAAAGTTTTCCTCTTCAAAAGATGAAGCAAATTTCCTCTCAGTAGTTTATCCAATCTGCTACTGGACTTGCAGGTATACAATTCACTTTGATGTTTCTCACACTAAAAATTTGTAGTTTGTGATATTTAAACTGAAGTTGAAAAAAATAAAAGTTTTCCTCAATAAGAATTGACATTTATTAAAAACAGTGTTTTTCAAGGCATTTATGTACACACTTTGTTTGGGATCTCTGCTCCTGCAAAAGAACCACACAGAAGATGGCCGCTTTTTTCTTTTTGCCGCAAACACTGCAATTGGGGTTGTAGCTCAACATTTGCATTTCCTGCAACCACTGAACACACAATTTGTCCGATTTCAAAGGGCCATCACACAAATCCTGAAAATTCAAAGGCTTTTTAAAACAACTGTTACATTCAAATTGAAAAATATAAAGAATAAATTAAAATTTTAAATTAAAAATGAATTTATCTTTCATATTGGAATTAAATTGTTAAACTGCAATGTTGCTTTATTACATCTAAATCGCACAACCACACTGAACTAAATATTTAAATTGTAAGTAATAATTAAGAGGAAATAATCAAGTTATCACCTATTATAGTGTTCCAACTTAGTCACATATCGTAACATAATCTAAGTTCATTTTGTTACCTGATTGAATGTAAACAGGATTGAATTATTTTGTCATTATTTACTATGTGTCTTTAAAATAAAACTTATGTTCATTTCTAATATTTTATTGATAATTAGTAGATTTCGACATCACAAAGATGGCGACGAGGATGGGATCGTGAGACAAAAGCTACCGGTCGTTCGTTTCCCTCCACTTCATGGCAAAGTACCCCGGCTATCCCCGTAGGGCTAGCATCACATGTTACTGTGATTGGTAATGAAGGATTATGTGGAACCAAAACCCTGTCACTGGAAATTTCTCGTTTTAATTTGACAAATGCTATTTCGCATGATTTATTCCAGACAAACTTCTCATTCATCTTCAAAAGAATACTAAGGGGATGAGTTAAAGTTGACATATTGGGTACAAATTTAGAATAGTGTGTCACCATCCCAAGGAATCTGTAGATTTCCTCCCTGTCTTTAGGCCTCGGTAGATTGACAATGGCCTCCACTTTCTTCGGACATTTTAAAATGGAATTTTTCTGTACAACATAAACTATAAATGATATACTTTTCTTGAAAAATTGGCATTTCTTCTGGTTTATATGCATTTTGTATTCTCTGAGCCGGTCCAGGAGTGCAACCAGATTTTTGTAGCAGTCTTCGAAGGTCGATCCATATACTGTCAAATCATCAAAGTATGTAGCCACTCCGGATAGACCAGTAAGGACTTGGGACAGTATTCTATGGAAATCTGAAGGAGCTGTTTTGACGCCAAATGAAAGACGATTGACTTTGTAAGTTCCAGGATGAGTTGAAATGGTTTGAAGGATAGCGCTACCGTTATCCACTTGAACATGCAGATATGCCTTATAGAGATCTAAAGTACAAAAGTATTCAGCTTCTCGTAGTTCATGGAGAACCTCTTCAATCCTGGGAATTGGATAATGTGAATCTTTCAATTGTGGGTTTATTGTGTTTTTATAGTCAACACCCAGGCGACATTTCCATCTGGTTTCGGTAAAACCACCATTTACAAGCGAGCATTTTAAAGAATTTTGTCAAAGTAATGGCATAACACAAAAATTCATCGCACCTGGACACCCTGCTGCCAATGGTCTGGCCGAACGTCATATACAAACTTTGAAATACAAACTAACATCTATGAAATCATGAGGTCAGTCACTAAAGAGCCGATTGCAAGACATACTGTTCAGATACAGGGCGACACCTCAATCAGACAATCTCTCCAGTGGAAAAGTACTTAGGGAGGAAAATTCGTATCAAACTGGACGCTCTGTTTCCCCCAAAACCAGAGAGGGAAAACAAGACATCGAAATTCACCAAACGGGTACGAAAATTGAGTGTGGGAGATCGAGTGCAAGCAAAGTGGTACTCAGCGCCTAATAAAGAGACTTGGAAAATTGGAGTAGTTGTAAAAACATTAGGTAAGCTCCATTACATCGTGAGGCTTGACACTGGGTATCAGCTGAAAAGGCACATTGACCAGCTAATAATAAGTTCACAAGTCCCTAAGAAGCTCGACTCCAACTCCAAGACACCACCAAAAAGAGATTGGTTTTCTTCAAGTATAAACGCTCCAGGGAAAAGAGACTGCAGTTTTGAGAGACTGAGTCCGTTAAGGGCAAATGTTCATCAACCACCTGCTTGTAACATTTTGGAAGGACCGGAACAACACCCACTTGTTCTGTCCAGGGCCGGAACTAGGAGATTTGTTGTGGGGGGGGGGCAAGGATTAATTTGCCGCCCCCCCCCCCCCACCATAATTATATCAGTTATCAAATACCTCCATAAGCTATTCTTTTAGATAGACTATTATTTAGGCCTGCTAAACTATTATTTTAGGTTTATATAGGATTTGAAACAACACAACATTTTATAAAGAACCAAGAACGTTTATTTACTAAATAGCCTACACATCTTAGTTGATAAAAACTTAAAATTTAATTTTCTAGCTTTCTTTGCTGCAAAAATATTCAAAACTTCGTCATAGTTGATACGACGGGCTCTATCATTTTCAATTGAGATTATACTCAGATTTGTTAATCTCTCCTGTCTCGTCGTACTTCTGAGGTAATTTATGATGAGTTTCAATTTACTAAAACTTCGTTCTCCTGTTACTACGGTTACAGGGAGCGTGAGAAAAAGTTTTAACGCAGTTGTTACATTGCGGTAGGCCACATCCAGCTTATTCTCATAAATAAGGCTTAACGTCGTTCTTGCTGTGGCTTCTTTTCTTCTTCTTCTTCTTCTTCTTTTTTTAAAAAAG
Organism: Flexamia atlantica; assembly: GCA_035578135.1. Classification (NCBI taxonomy): domain Eukaryota; kingdom Metazoa; phylum Arthropoda; class Insecta; order Hemiptera; family Cicadellidae; genus Flexamia; species Flexamia atlantica. The sequence goes on along the minus strand of JAQJVK010000021.1, from coordinate 10,214,160 downwards.
AGGGTGGCGGCCTCTTTTTCACCTTGGCTTTGCCCCGCACACATAATGCCCGGGCGGGCATTATGGGGATCTCAATAGGGATCTCCCCTCTTCCGTTAGACGCTCTAATCGTCCGTAGCCCAGAAAGTTTTCATTAGCGACATGACCATTCATAAGGTCCGGTGGTAATGGTTGCCACTCATTCTGTGGGGGCGGAGTTGTGGTGAGTTCGACGCGCCTACGGGTAACAAGAGGGCTGATGCTGTCTTCGTAAGCCGTGTGTGAATTATTGTTCAACGGTCCGAATGACCCCGACATACCATCGACTCCTGCAGGACCTTGAGGCACCATAGCCTCAGGAAGGTTGAAGGCAACATTGTCACCGTTTGGCGTGACGGTGCTGCCGATTGCTGCGATGTAGTCGACTATAGCTGCAGGAGCCGGCATATCGTCCGGAAACAGATCAGCCGCTCGTTCGGTAGTGGGCACTGGTCTGTCCCCGCTCTCAGCTGCCCTGTCGATGAGTGAAGCCTGGAGAACTTCATTCATGACATGTAAATAACTACAGTAAGGCATGCGCCTGCTGATGCGGGGGTCGATTTTCCGGTACTCTTCATACGTTCCCTCCACTACCGATAAAAAAACCCCTAGAGAGAAGTTTTGCGCACAGCGGACTTGTTCAGGATGGCTGGCAGAACAAGCTCCACCACATCGTATCGTAGAGAGGCTCATCCCGGGGTGGGGTTTCCACTTGCGCTTCGATTCTCTCCGTCGGGACGGGGGGTTCTGCGCTTCAGGAAGATCAGCTTTTTCGAGCCGAGCCTGCTCTTTCCTAGCTCGACTCTCTTCTTTCTGCTTGGCTTTAAAAGCCTGGCTTCTTTTCGTGGGTTTGGACTTCTTTTTATCCACAGGGTTCCTAAGTTCTTCGGAAGCACCTGCCCAATCTCCACCCTCCAGTGCCTGATCTTGCTGAAAGCGCCAGGCTCTTTCGTTGCCTCTGCTCCGGGGGTAACCACCGGGAATCACCCTCTGACCAGAATCAGGGGGCGGAGGCGCAGAACTAGCCTGCCTAAACTTTGTCCGTTTGGAGATGCCTTTTAAGGTCTTACGCAGGAAGGAGAAAAATGAATTATTTCGCTTCTTCGCGCGGTTGGCCTTGGCGCAATGTTCTTGTATGTGCGAAGTGTACTTCTTGTTGTAGAAGACCTTAGACTGCACACTCTCCATTTCTTGGGCTGGAGCCTCCTCTTCTCTAGGCGCAGGAACTGAGGCCTTCTCGTCTCCTGGCGTCTTCCTGTTCTTGGGACTGCCAGTTGTTGGATGGGTCACGACAGCAGTTAGCTTCTTACTCTGCTTTGGACTGTCTGGTCGAGGAATATATTCAACTTGCCACTTGTAGATTAGTCCGCTTGGCAAGTTGAGGATGCACTGCTTTATCCTCCGGATCGCACCCCTGGTGGATAGTGAGCTCTGCAGGATGGCTTTCGCGGCTCTGCAGTTACGGGCATCCTTAGGACTTGGGAAGGTTTCGTCCTTGACGGTTAGGTTTGCGGACCACAAACACTGAGCATCGTCGCATCGTATAGCGACATCGTCACAATTCACTGAATCGGGTATATTTGCTCTTATAGCTATAAGAGCTTCGGTGAACTTCTCAACTTCGACCGCAGGAATTACAGGTGCGTCTACGGGTAGCGTGGAAGCACTGTAGTCATAGGTTGAAGTGCTTGTTTGATCCATAATAATACAGCGATAATTACATCAGTGTAATATTACTACTCTCAAAGTTGAGGGAAACAAGAAAATATATAATAGAGTTTTGAAACAAAAACGACGTCTTTTAACTGTTCGTTAACAGTTGTTAAGCATGGTGCTTAAATCTTTCAATTTCACAACTGAATTCGTCTTTATTTAGGTCACTAGAGTACAAGTCAGCCAATTCCGCAGCTTTGCTTCTCAATTCCTGTAACTGCATTTTTTTATTTCTTCCCCATTTAAAAATCCAAACTTGCTGTTTATGTGGTCTAAAGCATCAAACCTATTACTTAGTGTCATGACCATTCTGTCTATAATTTGTAGCATAGCTGTTTTATATAAGTCCTCTACACTTGACGAGACCTCGTCAGTACTCAGCTCACCAGGCATTTTTTTCTTCTTCCTTTGCCTTTTTTCTGTGAATTCAGCTGGTATGTCTTTGATTGCTGCCAAGAATTTTCCTTCGGTAACTAATCCATTATCCCTTCGGTAACCAATAAGCATTTACAATAATAATCAGATATTATTGTAAATGCTTATTGGTTGTCTTCCTCTTTGGCGCGGTTTCTTTAGAGGCGTAACCTCAAGTCCTCTCCAATTCTCCCAGCTTAAGTCCTCCTTTTTTAGGGTAAATCTGATTGCATGGAATGCAAACCCTTTTTTCTCCCTTCTTTTTATCTAGTAATTTGTCCATATTTAAAGTGGTCTTGCATTATGCCGGTGATGAGGGAGATAACTTAAGACAGATACCTCATGGAGGACGTTACCCTGAATATGAGTGAAGGATGAGTGTGATGATCGTGATGATAGTGGCAATAAAGTACATTATCATATTCATCCTCCTCTTCAGTTTTACTTTCACAAGTTTGAACAATCTTTTTTCTCAAGCCCGGAAAATTCCCTTATTTTTCATCATATCGTTCTTCTAAAAGGTCTTCAATTTCGTCATTCTTCTTCGATTTCAGCCCCATTATCATTTATATTTGTGTCTGAAATCATCCCTTTCATCAACTTTTTGGCTACTGCAGCCTCAGTGCCCTCTCGTGTTACCAATCTATTTCCAATTTTTTACCTATAATCTGGCTTTTACACTATCAAGTAATGTTCTTTATTAATAATTTGGCAGTTTTTACATTGTCACATTTCAGCAACTCGCCAATAATTCATCGTATATGAAATACTCTCACATTTTCTAAAGGAATTTTTAATGGATGCCAAATAGTGATGTCTTTTATAAAATGTGTCACATCACACCCAACATATCATTCTGGGAGACTGTAGCAGAAATATATTATTTTCAAATAAATTATATTTTGTTATTATTTTCAAATATAGTTTGATAACATCCTTAAATGTACTCTGTCACAGTATTATATTTTGTGCATGATTTTACTACTTTCGACAACAGAGCTTTGAACGGTCACAGACAACCGTTTTCGAAGGGATTCTTTTACTCTTACATCGCTCATGCAGCCAAAGATGTATATCTATATTATCTTTTTTTTGTCAAAATTTGGCAAACTTTGGCGAATCATGTGCACCACATGTGTAATCCACACATGCGTCATTCGGCATGCAGCGAGCAGCGATTCGCCGAATCACGAGTAGTGTGGATGGGTGTTTATGTATTTGGCAAACAGCAAACATTGGTGCTTGTTCATTGTAGGTCCTATAGCGAGACAAATAGTTCGCCGAACATCGAACATTCGGTGCATGCCGAATAACGCATGTGTGGAGCTGGCTTAAATGGTTTGTATCTCTTTTCTCCATGCTTTCTTCAGGGTCCTAAGAACTTACATCCAGAGGTTGCAGAACATCTGAGGAGTGGGTTGGCAGCCTCAACAAAAATATATTTATTCAAACTATTACTCACGTAAGGCCTATAGATATCAATCGTTATCTAATAGTGATTAATTGTTTGAATATATTTCAATGCTATCACGGCTGTTTGAATATTGAAAATATATTGTTTTTATAGCACTTTCCAACAATTCAATTGAGATGAGAGTATAGATGAGAGTTCAAAAATTCAACTATACCCATAAATAAAAATAATAATAAAAACTTAAACCCTGGGACATTTTGCACTCTGGGAACTAAGTCTTTGTTGAACCAGGAAGAAAATGCCTTGGCATCCTTCCAACCACCGTCTGTGAAGGTGTAAGAAGCACTAGGATGATCTCCTTCAGTCCATAGGACATCCATTTTTAGGCCTGTATCCAACAAAGGTGGCCAGACATTTCCTGCTGCTTATCAGCATCCTAATGAATAGTCATTTATTCAGTATTACAATTGACATCGTCAGTGAAACATATTCAGTAATTTGTATTCTTAGTTTTAACAATAGCTTAAAAACATAACATGTGAGTTTACTTGTGGGCTTCTGCTTATGTAGGCCTAGCTAAAAAACTATATTTATCACAGATACAAAAATTGTTTCGATAAAATGATTAACAAAATAAATAAATTGAAGGGCATTAATAGAACTTAACAATAATTAAAATTCATATTAAAACCGGTATAATGACAAAGTATGAATCATTACAACATGATTATTAGGTTAAAATTGATTAAAACAATTTTGCAAAGTTAAATTTGAATGGAATGCAGTGTTACAGTAAAATGCTTTCATGCTCAAAAAAGTCATCTATTTCTTAAAAAGGATTAGAAGCAAGACACACATTAAGTTTGATTCAAACTTGCTCAAACGTGTAAATTATTGAATAATTTTATTTATTTTATTTTATTTATTTTTGTAAGATGGATATCTGATCCCAGGCGGACAGACCCACCAGTTTCCAGGGATAAAACAATTAATGGTAAAGAAGGATCCTAATAAGTTCATAGAAACATAAATTGACAATAACTGAAAGGGATAGAAATATTAATAATTAAAAATTATTAATTTCGATCCACAAAATAACTATAACTGTACTGTACGTATTATGATTAAATATATACACTTGCGACAAGTAGCACCAGCAGCCATTCATCTGCTGCGGTGTCCACGTAATCTCGGCTGCATTTCTCATCCCAGCTTCAAAATCTGTCATAACTATTGTTAAAGCCAGTTTGGGGACGGCATCGTGTATCCAGAGGAACCATTCTCCTGTGTTTGTCTTGTCATTAGAGCCATGGCAAAAGGGAACAATAGCAATACAAACAAATACAAACTAATTAAAACATGAAAACGGACGTGAACTGAGAATGGAACCTCAAATTCGATTATAAACGTTAAAGTTTCGAGAAACTGACATACTCCATGCACTCTCTATCCAACACGCTGTATTTTTCATGTATAGGCCAATATTTGGGACAAAAGTCGTGTATTTAATGTTATTGTGCCTTGCTTTTACTTCATTGGTTTGCGCTCCACAGTTTTATTCCCGTTCTTTAAATTTTCCTGAGTTTTAGACTTCTTTCCTGCCAAGTCCAGAAGCCGGTCTCGGATTGTCCAATCAGGTAGCCTATAATTTTAAACTTTTAGTGGTTTTCTTCTTAATATTTTTTTCTGCGTTAGTTTCTTTCGAGGTTTAACCCAAAGTCCTCGGTTTTATTCTTAGTATTTTTTTTGGAGTTAGTTTCTTTTGAGGTTTAACTCAAAGTCCTCTCCAAATCTTCCTGCTTAAGTCCTCCTTTTTGGGTAAATCTGATTGCATTGAATGCAAACCCTCTTTTTCTCCCTTTTTTTCATTTCCTAGAGGAATAGGACGGATTTCATACATTATAAGAACTGGGTTTTTACAAATAGCGGTGAACTCCGCCTGCTATTTCCGTGTCTTTTTAATTTCTTCGAAGAAGAGAACATGTTTAATATACTGTACAAACTAGGTTTTTACAAATCAGTTTCACAATGTGTACTGCAATCAAGGTATGGGAGCTGTTACCTGTTCGTGCATTCGCTTGGTCATAAAGCTCGTTCAAATTTCCCTTTACATTATATATTGGATATTCTCAGTGGTAATAATTTGTGTTATAATTTCAGTGGTATTAATCTGCTCTTTAAGTCTAGAAGCCACTTCTATTTTCAGCCCACTCTCATCATCCCAAACATAAGAATTAATGGCAGAGGTTGGTTTTGCGAAAACCCATTCTTCAAGCGACTTCATGTACTTTCCATTCGACTAACTTTACGTCCAGCGTGACAGGCCTCGGAGCAGCTCGCGGCATTTGGTGCCGTTTTCTGAAACAAATCGCTTGTGCCTTGTCTGCGTTGATAGAAATGCGCCACTTCTCCAACCACGAGGACACTCGTCCACCTGGCTCTTCATCACCTGCACCTCTCTGCCGAGGTACGCGCTGTGACACATGAACATCGCATCGTCTGCTTACAGCGACAGAATAACACCTGGAACAGTCGGCATGCCATTGGTGAAAACAAGGTACAGCACAGGTCCAAGCACACTTCCCTGGGGTCGCCTGCTTCGATGGGACAGCTCCCCGTCGACATTGGTCCGAAACGTCCTGTCTGTGAGGTTGGACTTCAACAGGTGGACTGCTGCGTCTGGCAGATGGGACTGGGAGAGTTTGATCAGTCATCAACATATCACATAAACCGTTTCTTACGTGTACGTTAAAGGAGGTTTTTTACATCCTATTAGGAATTGTAAATCTCAATCGTAAGTAGTGTTATCAATCGCATCATGACTAAAAATGGTAACCTTAATGAACTATCAATACATTGGCACAGTTAATGCTTATCTTATGAGTAAATAAAAAGGAACACTTGAGCATATTTAATGAGCACAAACAGAGATTTTTTATGTAAAGACTTAACCTATATTTACAAATTGTCAAGGCACCTTCATGATCACTTTTTTACTTTAGCACTATACCTTTATCGTCTAAGAATGGTCGAGGCATTTGAACGGTACACAAAGGTGACACAGCCGTTGCGCTGCATGTAGGTCTGTAAGGTTATGACTTAACCTATATTTACAAATTCAGAGGGCACTTTAATTGGCACTTTTCAGCTTCCAGCAGTGTTCATTTGGTTTCTAATGGTGGGCGGGGCATATAGAAGGGTACACGTATCACGTAGCCGTGACGCTGCATTGAGGACGGTTGTCCAGGGTGACAGTGAGGTAGGTTGTTCCATGACGCGCGCGGTACACCAAAAGGATGGGTCCCCCGGTGGATGGTAGCCACAAGTCAGGTCTAGTCGGTCTCCATCAACGAGGGTCACGCCGCCCCCTCTTCAATTGAACTCGCCATGCCCTCTTGTCTGCCTCGGCGTCACGCTGGTTTTTCTTGTGGGGACGACCAGACCGGGGAGCTTGAGGTTGGGAGAGCGCCGGCGGGTTCTCAACCACTGTTGAAGATGGCGGGTTCAAACCACTGGCGCCAGGTAGAGTTTCCCTCATCCGCCCCCGTCATTAGCATGGCTGCCCTCTTGGCGGCCGTCCGGGTGAAATGGGCAATAACCATTTCGTCTGGCCGTTTGGGGGCTTCTTCCAATGGGGCTGGCCATGACCCAGCTCCTCCAGGTCACCTCCCACAGATGTGGCCGGAGCTATGGATCCCCCTCGGCTATGGAGGTCCCACCGAACTCGGTGACGGGAATTTTCGAGGGCGACATCGCCGACTTTGTATCAGACAGCAGATGAATCGAGACCTGCTCCGTCCCATCCAGGATACCCAACGATGCATCAGGAACCTTCAGCGGTGACTCAATCGATGTTTCTGTTGTAGCAGCTCCATCTGCCTCAGAGGGTCCGGCAAGGCCGTCCTGGTCGCCAAGGGCGTCTCTTCGGAGGGACCCTGGGGTTCACCTTGCGTCACATTCGCCGGGGATAACACCTCCCTCCACAGTGGTACAAAACACCACCTGCGCCTCATACATAACCAATGGCGGTAGCGCCGGGCTGGCTCTCTGGCGTAATGAAGATAATCGCCGACACCGGGACCTCTGTGTCCCGACTATGAGTGTTGGATGACCTGGAGCAGACACCGACATTCCCCATTCGACCAACAAGCGATGACGCCTCGCTAATCGTCCGTGTTCTGCCACGGCTGGACTGGGCGGACAAGGGGGAGCACAAGCGGCCATCAGACGCTGGTGACGGGATTGAAGGGGGCCTCTTATAGAAGGCGGGCAGTTCTATTGTGGTAGCAGGCGAAGAGCGCCCACTCCTGCCAGATGCGGACTGTTCAAAGGCAGCAATCTGGCTTCTTAGCCCCAGGTTCTCCTCAGCGGCCATCTCCAACCACACCTGCGTTCCATGGCGCAGAACGCTCTCCTGCTCTATTCTCCTATTCATGTAGGATCTGATGGCCAGGGCGGTCTGCTCTGCGAGTTCCGCAAAGAGTTGTGCTGCCCTGTCGACGTTCCCCTCAGCAACGCTCTGGGAGGCGGTGACCAACGCCTGCACCACAGCTAGCGTGACGGTCGCAGAGCTGCATTATATTTGATTATAGTTATTTTTAAACAAATTAAAACTACTATTATATTTGAAAATTAATGAAAAAACACTCTTATAGACGAACTATCAAATAACATTACATTTCAATATAACAATGTCATAAGAAATATAAGTCAGTTTTACACAATTCCTAAATCTCAATAGCATGTATGGATGTGGTATGTACGAGAAAATGTATTGTGTTTTTTGCGGATAAACATGAAACTTCTACGCCAAATGAGCTGAATCGTTACATATGAACATATAAAAAAGAACAACATTTTACGAGAATTAGACAGTGATTTTTACCGCTATTTTTGTGACAACACACGTCTATACACTTTTTTATAACAATTCAGCGAAACTTATGTCCAAATTAAATAATAAGTTTCTCTTTGTCATCACATTGAAGTTAAAAAAATTAACCTCGGTTTTACGATTAGGTCTTTATGGGAGGAAATCTTCCCAATAGAATGCAGGACCTTCAATTGCAGGTGAAAATACTATATAAAAAGTATATTTATATATGTTAACTAAGTTTTTCAATGTGTTACCAATTTTTTTAAATAAGCATGCAAAATGGCAAAAATACCCGGGTTGAGTACAGTAGCATTATCTCAATTACTCGGGATTCAAGAGGTTAATTCAGTTGATTCTGTATATCGAACATTTAAGATCTTTGTATCACATCCAATGGTGGCCAATTATGAGACTGTACTCGGACTGAATTACATGGAATGAGGGGTAATTTCTTTAACTTTGCTGAGACAAATTTAGTCCAATGAAGGTGTCTCAAATTTGATGAGAAAACAATTTATTGTGTAGATTAGAACTACGGACTAATTCTTTAAAGAAAAGATTGATTACCTTACATATTTTAGTCCAGGTAAAAAGAGTCCAGGTCCTTTCCCGGTTCGTCACAGAGATATTCAATGTCCTTTTGCAGGGAGAAGCAAATTAATGTTCACTTGACACTGTCTTGATATTTTGCGGTTTGGTCAACGCACGAAAGCGAAGTTCTATAGTCTTCACACGAGACGCGGAAGCCGGTCTTAGCGTTCGCAAAGTTCCTACACTACACACGACCGCGCACAAAGTAAGGTGTCGAAGATAGTTTAACTTTTTGGGGGAGTTAAAATATTAAGAGCATTTTTAAAGAACAAACTAAGGCATTACTAAGTCCGGAGATTTAAAGAAAAAATGGCGATTTTGCCAAAGAAAAGAGCATACGTCTACATCGTTCAATTATTGGGGAGCGAGTGTGTGAACAAGAAGGAAGTGAAAGTTGATCCCAAACTTATTCATTTCATATCATAAAAATTATTCATTATGAAGTAAAACCTCAAACTCTTTATAATAGAGATTAAAAATTCCTCTTGCTAACAAAGTGCTCCTAATTGCATATTATTGTGATTCGGTGTTTTATTCTCATGGTAAAAATGTTTGAGGGTCTTTTCTTACTCTTTTCTTTACACTGATAAGCATCAAGTGCCGACTTCTTCCACAGTGAGAACTGGAGTGTCGGCGATTTATCCGCTGATCTCACCCGCAGTCCAGGAGCAGGGCCTCAATTGTTGGATCAAGCTGGACAGTTGTTGACGCAACAGCTGGCCGTCTTCTGAGTTGACTCTGTGCTTGGCCCATCCGGTTGCAGCTTTCCACATCCCGAGCACTAGGACGGCCACTCCGCCCTGCTCCAATGTCCTCAGAAACCCGTCAGCGTTCATCCAACCTGGGGTTATTATATCAGGGCGGAGTTTTGGTCCCAGAACTTGAGCTGAAATCAGATTGGCCGAACAATGAGTCATCTCAGAAGACGGCCAGCTGGTGAGTGAACAACTGTCCGGCTTGACCCAACAATTGAGGCCCTGGGCCTCGACTGGGGTGGATTAGCGGAGATATCGCCCACACTCCAGGTCTCTCTGTGGAAGAATTCGTTACTTAATGCTTACCGGTATCAGTGTAAGGGAAAGAGTAGCAAAAGATCTTCAAACATTTTTACCATGAGAATAAAACACTGAATCACAATAATATACAATTAGGAGCACTCGATTTAGAATTTCTTTCATGTAGAGTATTAAAGTTTTAATTGATAATGAATAATTTATTTGAGCTAACTGAATATTATTTAAAATCTGAAATGTACCCATTACATGCAATAATATAACTCCAAATGAGTGTCTTTGACATTGCTTCCTAAAAGTTAATTTTTGTTAAAAATTAATAATTGTTTTAATTATATTTTACAAATTACATACAATATGAATCATATTCACCAGCGGTAAAATCGAACAAACTCTGATTAGCATATAGTATGAAATAGGGATTTTTCTTTCTTCAAATTTCTGGCCAACTTCGCCATATGGTATTAGTCCAAAACAACAAACACATTGACATCCGAAGAGAAATGCCTAAAGAAAGACCTGGGTTAATAGGACACATATTACATCCTTAACTATTCAGCACTTGATTTTATACATTAACTAAAAAGCTACAGGACTCCTAAATTTCTTACAGTATCTTACAAATTGGAAAATAAGTGCTTCTTTGGCCAGTTCATCACCAGCAGTGGTGGCTAATCGATCAAAATTCGGAACGCCGATAAAATATTTTCGTTTTTGTCAAAAATCGGCAGTTTCTTTACAGCCATTGAATAAAAAACCAGAGAAGATTCTCTTACATCTGAAAAAGATTAACTTTCTTTGTTACTTCTTAGAGATTGAAAAACTTCGTCAAAAAAACAAGGTTGGCTTTCAACATTTGAAATCCAGGATTTCAAACGATTTGGATGAGGGAGCGGGAAATGTTTTCGAGGGAAATGCTTTTGGAGGGTAAAATTGTAAGGTGAGGGGAAACTGCTTAATATTTTCAGTATATTTAGAGGTTGTTTTGACTCCAGCGTTCATAATAAATTCTAGGGGAAACCCACAAAAATAACTTATTAGAATAAAATGCTTGAGGTAGAATAATATTAACTGATTATAACTTTCTTCACTTCTACAATTAGCTGGGAAAAACTTTGAATTTTATATTTGCGCCGCTAAAGCTTGCTTTGCAGCCGCTTCACCTTCTTCCGCAGAAGCCCTTTTGTAGAGGAAGATAGGGAGGCAGACTGATGTTACCTAGTTGAACTGGCTCATCTAGCCCTTTGATTTGGCTGGCGGGTGACTCTACCTCCATGGAGAATTCACTTGAGGTCTGAAACAAATTGTTAAAGTATTAACGTTAGCTTACAAAAAAAAAATAACACCAATGGACAGTTAATTTTGAGTTGTAAATCTGGTAAACAAAAGAAATTGTCCTGGTAGGCTTGCATTGTTTCAAAGGGCCTAAGAGTGATTCAGAGAATATAAAAATACTACCGTATGTATATTTTTTTATTAAATATGAAAGGTATATATAAAAGGTGGAAGGGCCTCAAAAACGGTTTGATTTGCATTTGAGGCTTGTAAATGTTTTTATGTTGTCCATAGACTCTTCCACCTTTTTGACGTGAGAGAGGCACGTTTGCCAGAAGTTAGGAGACATCTCGATGAACGCGTTGTGCAGCAAATCTTCAACGGAAGACAGAGTAAAGTCGACATTGGTTAAACGACTTCCTTTTTTACTTTAGCCCACGCCAGCTCTAATGGGTTGAGGTCACAGTGGTAAGGCGTAAGTCAAAGTACGGTGCGACCGCAGTCTTTGACTGGTTTGTATATCTTGTGTGCCTCACATATTTTGGTTCAAAGCAGACACCGTTCTCTGTAAGCCACCGTCAATTTTATTCGTTTTTGGCACGAAATACCCACCGAGTGTCTTCTGTTCCTCATGGGTTGATTGGATACTTAAAGAAACCTTCTTCGCTACCAATGTGAATAATAAAATGTCTTCCGTCTCTTCCAGGAATATTCTTTGACCCCGTTTCCCATTCATGTGTGCTTGTTTTGCCGAATTTATTTAGCTCGGGGTCCACGCTTTCTAGGTTGTGTGCCCAGCGTTGTCCCTTCTTTCATCGAGATAAAAGATTTTCTCTCCTTCTTCTCTTAATTTCTCTTAGGTATGTTCTTCGCCAAAGTACGGTGTCGTCTCTATCAATGAGAATAGATCTCCTTTGTCTTTTCTCAAACTTCCAAGTCTAGCATCAGTCGCCACGTCGTAGTCATATTCACATTAGGTAATTCCGCTCATTGATCATTTCATTGACCTTTTTACAGTGGGTGGAATATTCTGTCGAAGCGAAGAATGTACTTTTCTTTTAATATTAGTTTTCTGAAAATCGTCATATCTTACCATTCTGGTTTCTTCCCTACTTGATGGGACCTTTTCTTTCCAGAAGTCCCAGGAGGTCCGTTGTCAAACTTCTATCTTAACCGCTCAATAGTCGCTCTGCAACATCCAGTCAGGACAACTACTCTCTCCGCTGTGTCCCTTTTGGACATTTCAGGAATTCATAAAACTCCGTAAATGTCTAAAATAATCCGTCGTTCACCACTCGAGTAAACTGCTCGTTTCTCCCTAGGAATAACGTACTTTTCCGGAGATGAAGCTACTACTTCTGCCATCGCATTCTCTTTGATTCACTTACATTAATTACTAAATACTAATAAAATGGCTGATAAAATATTATTATTATTAGTAACACTGACTGTGTGTAAGCTTTGGGAACGTCTGAAAAAAACACTATTTTCTACGACAACCCACTTGCGAAGTGTACTGACAACTTACTAAACTGAAGTTAAAGAGGGTCGTAGATTTTATATCTATCAGCTTTTTTATTTGCAATGTTTATTTGTTTTGTATTTACAATCTTACATTGTTTTTTGTTCTTCTGCACTGTTTGACTCTGAATTAGCCATTTGAATCACACTTATATAACGTCCATTGGTTTAACGGTCAAAGTGAAGAGTATGGTGGTGGTGGTGCTGTAGGACTAAATGTTGACACACTATCTCTAATATTTGGATTTGGATTTTTGCGGACATTTGCCATCACTGATTAGTAAAAAAACAAGTTTCACGACGTTTCGGGATCTGGAATCTGTTCCCGTCTTCAGATGGAACAAAACCTAGAACATAACAAGATTAGTAACCCATAGCCAGGAAAGCCTGGACAAAAAACACAGCTAAAACAGAGAATGCGGTACGCGCCGTGATTTGGTTGGCTGTGGCCGCCGCCGCCATTTCCTTCCTCCCATCATTCTCATCTCAGCTCTGATTGGGTGTGAGTAGGGAAAGAAGGCCACATCAATTATGCAAATTAGATATAATTAATGAGTTTGTGTCGATGTCAGATGCAAGTTGTTAAGTTTGGTTTTTGTCCCGTGCTAGTTGGAAGATCTTGGAGGCTGATAGGCTGATAGGCTTGTGGCTCGTGGTCGGCGGCTGAGTCGCTCGGTCGTTACCATGAATGATATAATTTTGTAAGTGTTAATTATTTAAAAGGATTTAAGTTGGTTGCTGAGTGAGATGTGTTGGTAAAGAGGCTAGCCGTCCAGGATAAGGTTGGTGGACGAAGCGGCGCAACGGTGCATTAGGTTATGTAATATGGCTCGGTCCCAAACTGGTTGTTGGTGGCCGTGACATTAAGTGTAGGCAGCATAGCCTGACCTACCTCAATATAATCTGTTTCTACCAAAATTATTTGTAATTTAATTAATATTATAAATTATTATTTATCATGTGGATATATAGTTTTAAATTAAATACACACAGTGTTTGGATATGACCACCTCATTTGATCAACATTAAAAATTAAGCAATAGCTCAGCTTTGACATTTTAACTTAAGCAATAGCTCATCTTTGACATTTTAACTAAGTAGAGAGTAGATTAGTAATTAAATAAATACAAATAGATCTATCAAGAAAGTTGTTTATTCTGATTACTGATTACCAAAATATTAAAAAAACCCTTCACCAAAAAATACAAAAATAAAATTATTCTACAAGCTCCAATATGTACTCCCTCCCAGCCCCTAATCCACTGTACTTCAGCCTAAGATTAGGGCTTTTATTGTAAGCCTCAATTTTCTCCTTAGTCATTGTAGATATAAATCGCCTAGGCAAAAAAATCTCCAACCGTTTCAGATTTTCCATCTTCAATGGGCTTCTCTAAGTCAATGACAGCTACGACTGCATTTTCAATCTTCTTTTTTGAACCAAAAAGATGGTTTTTCACATCGAGAAATTTAAATTGCTTTATGAAGTACGCCTTCCCAATTTCAAGTTTGTCAATTTGATCCTTGGATTGAAATCCGTCTTGGACTTGCTGTTAAAAGCACAAGACTCTGAGATGCCATCTGAAAAAAAGGAATTTTTATAAATAATGAAGTTAGAGTTATATAAAAGATAAAACACTTTTAACAAAGAATCAGGAAAGAGTCCGTCAGTCCCGGAACATTTTAGGCTCACAAGGTCGACCACAAACTGCATATAAACTGCACCTTTCGGTTGTACTGCAATCCAGTCATCAAGATGTCAACGAAACGGTTTGTGGAATACGGGGACACCCCCTTGCTTACAGGTGAATGCCCCGTATAGGCCAAGGAGCCCAGGGGATTAGAAGAATCCCCTAGCTACTCCAACGACCTTTTACTCTGGGAACGTGGTCCGGGGGATGATGGAATAATTACACATTGACATGAGGTTGATAATCGGTTTATTATGACTCAATAATTAACTCAAGTTACAGTTCTTTACAACCAGATTGGCTCTAGGTACCACAGGTACACCAATGATAAAATTACATGAATCTCGTATGAAGTACTTAGAGTTTACTTTTAAGATACAAAGTGACTGATTGGAACTATTACATTTATAGGGAATGTGGAGACTAACTAGGATAGGAACTGGCGAGACTTACAGAAAGTGGCGAGGCGCATGGTGCGTCACGACGACGAACGGGCGTGCGGACTGATGGTGCGCTGGTCTACGGACAGTGAACAGTGAACAGTGAACACTACGCCCAATTTTTCGGGGTATATATTGCAACCGCCAATATCCTGCCCGGCCCACGGCGACCAATGAGAAAGCCGTATTCTGCACAAGACCAAATATGGACAAATCCGCAAGTTCCCGGTTGTCGCGGTCAGCCCAGCCCGCAGATCCCGTTACACGATTTTAGAAAGCGACTTGCGAATTTTTAAGCAAGCCCAGCCCAAAACTACCGTTTAGGGCCATATACAACACTCGCCCCTTACTAACGAAGGAACACCTTTTCAAGGTGTACCTTCGTCCCCCATTCCTCCTTCCTAGTCTCCATAACAAACATTGTATGCTACTTTTCTTTTTATTACAATAAAACAAGGTACTACTAACTTACATTCAAAATAATTTTATACCAGAGTTACAAATTAATTTAGTGACCCATTCCTTGGGCGCTTATCAGGGCTCCCCTGATTTCCTTATCGGCGCGTGGGAGTTTCAGCAATGACCGCGCGCCGCAAAAGGCACACTTACTGCTCTCCGTGCTCCCGGCTACACACCACGATCCTCACAATGAATCAGGTACCAACCTTTCTAACTACCACTTAAGAACCCTTACGATTGCACCGTCCCTCTAACATTTGGAAAAGAGTTGAATACCTCAAAAAAAAAAATCTTTAATCCCACTAGACAGAACGCTAGTGAAAGAGAGTTATTAAAATATTCTAAAGATTAGAATTTTCTGTTGATAATTTAAATTAAAATGTTAAAGGAATGTCTCACAATAAATTTACTGCGTTTTAAATTGTAAAAACCCATTATATTGCTTACAACTATTCACAACTCGTTTGTTATTTATTTATTTATTTATTACAAAAAAAACAAAATTTATAATAATACTCTGGTAAATATACTTTAATCGCTTAATCAACCTCATTTTCCTTTATATAAGTAAGCAACAAGCAATCGATTAAATCAATCCTTTAAGAGATATGCCATTATTACCTGAGGAATAAATTGTAAACATCTTTTAAAATAAGCAATGCGAAACCACAGATTTTTAACATCATATCGCCATCTTACCTCTCTTATAGCCTCAATACAAATTGTCACATAGTTACAAGTAAAATTATACAATATACTTGTACCCTCTACCAGAAACAAAATATATAGCACAACAAAATAAGGAAATTGCTCCAAGAGAATAAAATCAATCCATAAGTTCACAATTAATCAAATCAATTAATATAAACGCACAAAATAACACAACTAATTAATGAAATGAAATGCACACAATATCATACTTGAATAATGTAATGAATGAAGCATAATAAGTACTGCACATTAGTAAACACTATAATCAATTGCTAGTACAACAATATATTTTATTTTTATGATTTTTCTATATCTCTTTTATGTATTTTTTATATTTTTAACTAATAATCCCAATAAAATTGCTACTACAAATGTGCCAACTTCCACACTATCTCAGCCCTAACAACTTAAACTAAGCACTGATTATTGCCTTCCTTCAAACAGAATCTTATAGTTAGAATACAAATTACAAATTTCGAAAAAACACACAATACAATATTAGGTTCTCCCTGTCATTTCTCTGCTAATCCTTCAGCAGTCCAGAATCAACAACACTACACACCCACTGTATTATACAGTGTGTAAATTAAGTATGGAAACAAATCTGTATTTTATCATCCGAAGGAGATAGAGATATTTTGTTTGTGGCGTTGGTTGTTAGGCAAGGTTCCGGATTTTTTGACATCGAAAATTTTTTTTCATCCCCCTCACAGGGTGGGGGGTAAGGGGTAACTTAATTTTTTCAAATAGCAACCCCTATTGAGTGACCCCTCATCTTAAAGGGTTTCTCAAAATAAATCAAATGGCGCCAACCCGAGGTCAATACCTCAACCCTAACCCAAATGGCAGCCATTTTAAATTCTGAGATGAACACACGAGATTAACTATGGAGACCTAAATTTACCTTTTAAGCGGGTTACATTGGGCAAGTTAAATTCTGGATACCATTGTTAGATGGAAAAGTGGATGTTTTCGCCTTATTCCTGATTTTCCCCAGCCCCCAAAATAGGGTGTTTTGGGGGTAGCCCCAAAATTTTAAATGCAAACCCCTACTGAGTGACCCCTCATTTTGAATGGTTTGTTAAGACATAATCAGTGGTGCAAACTTAAAGTCGATATATCACACCTAGCCAAAATGACAGTCATTCAAAGATTTGATTGGGTGAAAAAACACCCATTTCACCTTTCAAAATATTTAATGCCTGCTATAGCAGCCATATTGAGTCATCCCTGATTTTATAGCTCTTAATAAACTTAAAACCATGATTTAATTTAATATCCGTCGATCCTAAAAAGACATCCAAAATTTTGAATAAAAGAAGTAGGTGCTTTTTACCCAATCACATTTTTGAATACCTGCCACATTGGCTAGGGGTGACATATTACCATAAAGTTTTTTCACTATTGCTTATGCTTTTACAAACCCTTCAAAATGAGGGGTCACTCAGCAGGGGTTTGTATTAACATTTAGGGGGTTGCCCCCAAAACACCCTATTTTGGGGGATGAGGCAAAATCAGGAATGAGACAAAAATGTCCACTTTTCTATCTAATAATAGTATCCAGAGTTTAACTTGCCCATTGTAACCCGTTTAAAAGGTAAATTTAGGTATCCATAGTTAATCTTGTGTGTTCATCTCAAAATTTAAAATGGCTGCCATTTGGGTTTGGGTTGAGGTATTGACCTCGGGTTTGCGCCATTTTATTTATTTTGACAAACCCTTTAAAATGAGGGGTCACTCAATAGGGGTTGCTATTTGAAAAAATTAAGTTACCCCTTACCCCCCACCCTGTGAGGGGGATGAAAAAAAATTTTCGATGTCAAAAAATCCGGAACCTTGCCTAACAACCAACGCCACAAACAAAATATCTCCATCTCCTTCGGATGAAAAAATACAGATTTGTTTCCATACTTAATTTACACACTGTATATCAATTAAATTATACTTGTTTTTACGACACGACACAGTATCCACATTGCTCAATGGATAAGCTTAAAAAAGAATAATAGTATCCTATATACACTAATGCACAATCCAAACTATCCCTTTGTTAAATGACTACATACATATTGTTTTATATATATTTTATTTTATATATTTTTTTGATTTATTAATTTTCCAACATTTGTTTTGGTTTTTATCATTTTTTTAAAAGCAAGCACAGCTATTTTTACTGCAATACTCTCTCTCTCTCTATTACAATCACCCCCACTATCTTTTTCTTACGATACACTGTAGCACTTTATAATAACCTATTAATATGTCACTCATAATCCAGCATTGATGCGATGTGATACACGATTTTTAAGCAGTAATAAACTCCATAGGTGTACAGCATCATAATTTGCTAGGTACTTAACATTACAATGAAAATACCCAACAAGTGAAAATACTCACGCCAAATGCAAGAATATACAATAGTCAAAACTCAATACAATCAACTCAAATACAATAATAGAATACACATCATCCCAGTGTTAATTCCATTAAATCACTTTTGACAAAGCGTCCATAAGAATATTTTACTCTACTCTCGGCCGCACATATCTCACTTATCCATTCGCGTTATCGTATATACCATTATCTTATACCTGTGCCATCTCATGTTATTTCAAAGAATTAAAAGAAGCTAATTACACGCAATACATTGACTTAAACTACAGAATGTGATATAATCCTAAGTGCCCTGGGTCAGGTTATATGTCACAATTTCAAAAACACAAGATGAACTTCATAAAAATACAAGTCTAATTACTAATTCACACGTCTTAAGTATGCACATTTTCAAATCCTAACCTAGTCATATTATGCCTCCAATATCGTTTAGGTTATCCTTCCGTCAACCATAGCCACATTCCTTTCTGTAAATATTTAAATAGCGATATTTAAACAATTCAAATTAATGATATTTAACACAACAGTAACTGACACACGCCTATTACTCATATTATATCAAGAGATGTTGTATCAAATTCCGTTGTTTACCTTCACATTAAATATTATACCTTATTGCTTGCCTTAAGATACAAAAGAAAAACACGTCTTTATGTAAACTCAAAAATATCTTTAATTATAATAGAACATATATTTCCTTATAGATATCCATGTACATGTCCATTAGTTACATATTCATTTTTATTTTTCTTTTATTTATTTATTTTTTAATTGAAACACCTCACAGTATGACTTAGCTACACTTTTAATCCACTAAACCCACTTGACACTACATCAACCCTATAACGGTTAACTACACTCATATCGAATTCTTGCTGGCAATTAATTCAACCTGAAATGACAATGCACAAAATAGACTGTAATATTTCGAATTAGTATTAGTTATTTTTATATACTGAAATGTGACCATACCTTAAATTTTGCAGCGACTGCCTCGGGCCCAGCACTCGTGGACGACACAAACACCACACATGTTTATTATAAATTTTGAATTTGGAAAATTCACACATTTAAATCAAAAATTTGGAACTATACCCCCCAATTATCAAAATTTAATACAACTTATCGTTATCAGCCAATTCTTTCCCCGGCGCGGCATACCAGGGGGTCTCTTACCCCTACCGGCGAGGGCGCGGTGGCACCGCCCTACGCCGCGGCCTATGGCCTCGGCCCACCGGTATCCCCCCGTCCTCCCCACTCGAGTCCGTGGCTGCGGGTGCCGGTACCTCAGCGGCCTCGCGGGGTCGTGGCACCATCCCCCGCTCAATGACCCAGCGGGGCGGCCAATTCCCACGCCCCACGGGCACCAGTTCCTCGTCGCTCGATTCTGGGGGTGTCGGGGGAGGTACGAGAACCACCTGATAGGGAACCAGCTCCCGGTTCCACACCAGGCGCTCGACCGATATGGACCTCTGCCAATCCCACCGCAAGAAATCCTGCGGGGGCGGCAGCAAGTCCACGGTCCTCCTCCGCAGTTCCATAAGCGCCTGACGCCTCCCTCTCGACAGGGGTCCCCCCCGCAGGGGTCGTGGCACGTAGTGAAAGTACCACACCATGGGGTGTGGTCCCACTCCCCTTAGGGTCCATACCTCCCCCCACAGCCACTCGCCCGGTGGGAACGGGGGCTCCTCCACTTCCGGATTGAAAAAGGGGTGGGACACTTCCCACATCCCTCCTTCGCCCACCGCCCTTCTTGCATTTCCAGCCGCCATACTCAAACAACTTCACTAACTACTAACCACGATGTCGAACGTTGGTAGCCCGTCGCTCAACTGACTACTAGTTCCCGCAACTACAGAAACCCCAAACCACTAACCACATTCGTTATCGCCCGGGCTGAACATTTATTTCCAATAAATCCGCCCTTGCTGGTCCCTCAGCAGACTGCCGAATCTAATTTAATTTAATGTGGGTTACATTCCCACGACCCGTTTTTTTTCCAATTTTTTTCTCTTTTTGGCTCGCCTCCAATTAACAGGAATGTTAATTTACATATGGAGCGCACAACTTGCCTCAAAAATTTATACTACCCGAGGTGTTTCAATATTATTTATTTCTAACTTACACTAAACTACACTACCCTAACTAACCCTATACACACCGTTACCAAATATTACAAATAAAATTTTGAATTTACTGACATTTTGATTCATTAATTCTAATTTATTCCCCCAAATTTAGCAAGATAACAATTTAGCTTCCTAACCTGTTTGACACTAACACACACTCACAAATCCGTGTCCTCGACGATCCGTGCTGCGACGCTGCCCCTGAGTGGCCTCAGCTCTACCGCCAGGTGTGACTGCTCTGATGTCCCGCCGATTGACCGACGATACATCGTCGGCGTTGGTGACTCAACCGCCCGATCTGTTGCGCTCCTGGAGAACTCCACAGTCGCTGCCGGCGCCTCCGGACTCCTTCTTGCTGGTCTGACACACCTCCACGTGTAGAGTACGCAGCTCCACACAGTTTGTGAGTACTTAACACCCAACACAATTGCTATGACAGCTACTAGTCCAGCTCCAAAACCAATGATGGACAACTTCCGGGTTTGCCAACTTTTAAAACTGTCTGTTTTGCGTTCAATTTCTTTTAACACCCGCGAAAGATGCGCATACTGTCGCCCTGGCACAGATAACCCTTGTGTAATATCGTCCAGTGGTCCCAGCCCTTCGGTAAAGTCAATGAACTCGTGCATTATTCTTCTTTCTTGATAATTTAAATTTATGGAAATGTTTGGAATTACAATTCCACTGGAAATGTCCGGAAATGTAGAGCGTCCTGAAGAGAACGGAAGTAACATAAATTTAGAATGGTATACATAGCAGTCTGAAATGTTGGGTAATATCCCAGCACCTTGGATTTTTAATGAATGTTGCTGTGGATCTCTTGAGCAGCGATACGATAAAACTAATGGGTCCGGCACTAGATATAACCACGCCCCTCTCTCTGGAATTTTGTGAAACCACGGTTCTACAGGTCCGTTGTGCACCTTCCTTTCGCAAACTGCTGGAGTCTCGGCTTCTAGATCCAGGAACAAGACAGCTTCGCAGGATTCTTCTACTCGCAAACGAATCGGGAACACAGGTTGACAAACTGCGTAGGCTCCTTTAGTGCAGTACTCCAGGTCTTCTCTGCTCAGCAGGCTGTACCGTTGTCTGTCCATGGAGATGGCCAGGAAATCACTTAAGTCTGCCAGTTGGATGGAACGGTTTAAGGTAGGTTCAGGGACAGGTAAACTCACGATTTTGTAAAGTTCCATCAATCGGTCCTGAGACTTTAAAGGTACTCTAAAAATTACTCTAATTCTCCGGTCTGTTTTACCCCAATGGCTGTAATCAGCCTGTAATGAAAATGTACCCACGTCAGTTCGCCTGACACAAGCAGGGACAAATCGTCTGGTAAGCGTTTTTCCAAGTCTGTCAACAATTCTGATAATTTATATGGCGAGATAAGGGCAGCCGTAACATGGCCACGTGCTAGACTATCAATAGCCCCTTGAAGTTGAATCAATTCCGTAGTTAATGCCTGAGTCACGAACTCTACACTTCTTACAATCGAGAAAACCCCATTCTGCACCTTTAAGGCATTATAAATATTATTGATTTCGTGATTGGTGCGATTTTCGTATGTTGTAATTAACGTCATTTTCTCTCCAATAACTCTAGATAAGTAATACACATCGTGATTAGTAATTTTTAACCCATCCTGCAAATTGCGGACAAATGATAATTGTTTCTGTTCAAAGTGCGTCAACTCATCTACCGTTTCCGCGACTTCATTTATTTTATTAATTATATCCTCGTAGTCCCCACTGTCTAACGTTCCAAATGCGTATTTTAATCCGACACCTACACTATCCAATATCGCTCTACGTTCACGGCCTCCTTCGGTTGCCGTCACGTTGTTAGATAACAATAATTTTAATTGATCAACCATTGACTGAACTCCCATTATACTTTCTCGCATCCGTCGTAGTTCGTCATTTGGTACCTCGGCTACGCTATCTGTGACATTATTCACTACGTCATACGCGATTCCTTGTAACTGATCTATTATTTTATCGTAGCGCTCAATGTCCAACATAGAAACTACATTCCAAAAATCCCCACTCATCGTTAATTCCCTATCTTTCAGAAAAATTACCCCCGATGAGGGTAAGGGACATTGGCGTTCTGAGCAGCTTGAGACGCCTACGACCCGGAGCCCTAACAGGCTTAGGATCCAACCTGAAACCAAATGACAGAAGTTACCCGCGTCTCAGGTTTCCGCCCTTTTTGCTACCACCAACCCCAAAGTGTTAGTACAATTTCCTGTATGCCTATCGTATTTGTTAATTTGCCAATTACATTATGCATTTAGATATTTTTCCTTTCTTTTTCGGATTAATTCAGCAATCCACTTTTTCACTCTCCGATTCACTCCCATTCACCCCATCTCCTAACAACCCCCTTTTTTATTTTTCTCTATTTTTCTATTTTTTTCGAATTTTCTCCCTTCCAATCTTCCCTCTCTGCCTTGTTACCATTAGGCTGCTTCCAACTTATCCGTTGCTTTTCCTTACTCCAAATAAAAGCCGCCACTACTAACTAGATTATGGCCAGCTTATATACTACGTTAACCCCTTTTTATTTCAATTATTCCGATTACCTCAGTTTAAACTACCCAGTAATAATCCTAACTTTTAATTTAATATTCAGCCAATGTACATCGCAGTATGGCGCATTAATCTACATCCCGTCCGATAACGACTTCCCCATGTGGGCGTGTAGGATGCCTCGCTGATCAGCATAGAATTATGCAGTAGGGTAGTGCCATCCGCAGCGTAATGTTCGAAGACTTGCTGAACTATTTAAAAGTTTTATTAGTAGCCTCCGTGGCTCTCTTTTGTGCCGGCGTCGCCTTTTATTTTTCAATTTACATGGCGAAAATAATTCGCCATGCTATGGACAATTAAGGTATGTATCGAAATTTTAATTACAAACTTAATTTTAGTACCTTGAATCGAATAGCGAGAATTACTAATGAGTCCGTATGTTTGTTTGCCAACACTGCTTTACTCATGGTTTAATTAAAACTTAATTGATTACGATTTCTTTTATTTTTGTAAACTCCATTTATTAAATTTAAAATAAATCACTAATGCTAACTTCAAGGCTCTTAGCCCGTTGTCGCATCTAATTAAAAGTGTTTGGCCTTATCCCTTCCCACTGATCTTGAGTTTTATAAACTCTCATTAAAACTTTAGAAAGCCAATAATTTTTAACGATAATTTTAAAACTTTTTCCTCAGTTTTCAAAATCAAATTGAAATTACCTACATTCAAAATCAATTTGAAAGTTTCCTTGGTAGTTCGAATAATTTAGTTTTTTGTACTGAGTTTTTCCCACAAAGCATTAATTTTATTCCCTCTTTCTCCCTGACTTACAATTCCATCTTTTATCACCCATTAAACTTACACTCAGACACTCTACACTATCATTCCACACTCATACTTTAAGCCTAAGATACCTGCGACCTAACAAGCCTCAAATTATTATTATTATTATTTTTTTCTATTTTGTTCCTAGTTCTTTACTATTTTTTTTGTATTTATTTATTTCCGTATATACAACAAAATGGTTTCAACTTTTTTTTGGCTTTAATTGTTTATGATTAAGTTATTGCAATTTCTACTAAGCTCCTAATCTACTAATTACCAGTCACTCTCTCTTTATCCATTACTAGCTCTGTCCAATAATTACACCTACCCTCCGAAACAAAACTCTATAATTTTGGTGAATTATAATAATTACCGATTTAGATAACGCCCGATTTAGATAACCCCACCGATAATTTGAAGCTAGTCGAATTTGAATTGGACACGATTGAAGCTGTATTCAACTTTGTGGCTTAACTTCGGAGGAGATTCCCTCATATGAATTTTAAAGTTTAGATGTTAGCTTTACATTTTGTTTAGTTTATAAATTTTATAACAAAAAGTATTTTTCCATCAAATGAGTAAATTTTATATTTTAGCGAATTTCCCCTATAGGGAAGAAGCTATTACCGTAGGTCTC
The DNA here is from genome assembly GCA_035578135.1 of Flexamia atlantica. NCBI lineage: Eukaryota > Metazoa > Arthropoda > Insecta > Hemiptera > Cicadellidae > Flexamia > Flexamia atlantica. The sequence goes on along the minus strand of JAQJVK010000021.1, from coordinate 10,189,514 downwards.
ATGGTAAGACCTAAGCCTGAGACCATGATAACTTTTCGTTTTGGGGCCCCCAGAAGCAAAAAACACCATTCGTTCAAATTTCTATATATATATATATATCTATATATATATATATATATCTATGTGTCTGTAAGCACGATAGCGCTCGCAAAAATGGTCCGATCTGAATGAAATTTGGCACAGGTGTGTAAAGTAGTAATTATTCGGATGAGTTCGAAAACCAGCCCGATCGGACTACTGGAAGGGGGGGTAAAGGGGGGTAAACCCCCCCAAAAATGGGTTTTTTGGGTTTTTCACATATGAAAATAAAAATAATCCAATTTTGTTTGGCACCATTGAATTCAGCTCGAAAAAACAAACAATTTAGTATTTTGAATCATTGCTCTATGTCCATTGGTTACCGAGTTATTGAAAGTGGTAAACACAGTACGTTGTCCCTATGTTAACCTTATGGGAAATAAGTAAAATTCTATACCTCGCTTATTTCACAACATATCTTAATAAAACTTGGTTTGTGGCCTCATTTAGATGAGATCTAATGCATTTTAGTCTAAAATCCCCGATATTTCCATTTTTATGGCAGCAAACCTGCATACTCATTTCCCATGTTATCCTTATGGGAAATAAAAAATTCTATCTTCCTTATTTCTTAACGTATCTTGATAAAACTTTATATGTGGCTTCATCTAGTTGAAATATACTTGATTATGGCCGAAAATACCCTATTTTTACATTTTCATGGCAGCAAACCTGCATACTCATTCTCCATGTTAACCTTATGGGCAATAAAAAAAGTTATGTAGTTTGCTCATTTCTCAAAATATCCTGATAAGAACTGGCATGGGGCTTCATACAATTAATATCTACTTGATTATGGTTTAAAATACCCAAATCATCAAATTCCTGAGGCAGCAAACCTGTGTACTCTCTTTCCCAATGTTAACCTTATGAGAGGTAAATAAAATTGGATAGCTTTCTTATTTCTCAACATATCTTGATAAAACATGTTATGTGGCTTGATATAGTTTAGATATATTGGATTGTAGCCTATGATAACTCATTTTCAAATTTCTGTGGCAGCAAACCTGCATTTTTCCATACTAATCTTATGGAGAATAATTTATTTTTGAATAGCAATTGTGGGCATTAGGCAAGTCACAGGATGAGGGAAAAGGGCTCAAATTAAATGTTTTAATATCAGGGACTCAGGAAAAGTACTGTAATTTCTTAAAGTTTGCTAGAAAACAAAAATAACATAAAATAACTGCCATTATTTAAGTAGCATTGGGATCTAAAACGTCTGCTTTGTTTACATTAAAACATGTGAGCTGATGTTTCATTCAAAGCCATATGGTGTATACAGACATATGGCTTATTTAAAGGCCAGATAACTAACTATGTCAAATAAATGTACTATATCGAATACAGATTTTTACTGATGATGTTTATGAAATTTTTTACTCACACTTAAACAGCTGGTCATTTCTCTATATGATTAAATTGGAAAAGCCAGCTGTTTTGAAGGTTTGAACATTGCATTTTCGTGCCAAGTATAGGCTATTATTTTTGTATAGCCTTTTGCTCCTAAAAGCCACTAGGAGAGTATTTTTGCACGCTTTCTTTTGAATGTATATTGATTTTACTTGATGCGAGACTTCATTTAAATTATTTATTTATGCACTTGAAATTCGCTGAGTATGCAGGACTGCTGCAACGGGGGTATTTCTATAGTGCATCGATTTAGAATTTTCAATTTTGAATAATAAATTAATCTATGACTATAGTAGTTCCTCTTTACTGATTTTTATAGGATTGGAATTAGGTTGAAACTAATAATTTTTAAAATACTTAAAAGTAAAAGGCTTATTGATTTAGGGTTTTATTAACATCATTTTAGAACTGTTATTAGATTATTTTAAAAGTAAATTATAATTATCAACTTATTTTCTAAAATTATTACTGTAAAAATGTAACAAATAATCTTAATATACAGTTAAAAATATACCTTTTTATAAATTAAATAGTAGATGTGTTTAAAACAGTTAAAGTTTATGTTATTTTATAGTAAATTAATTAATTTTATTTAACTGTTCTGGAAGGTTTTAGAATCTTTTAATCTTAATACACAGTTAAAACAAAACCTTTTTATAAATTAAATAGTAGATGTGTTTAAAACAGTTAAAGTTTATGTTATTTCATAGCAAATGAATTAATTTTATTTAACTGTTCTGGAAGGTTTTAGAATCTTTTAATCTTAATACACAGTTTAAACAAAACCTTTTTATAAATTAAATAGTATATGTGTTCAAAACAGTTAATGTTTATGTTATTTCTCAGCAAATGAATTAATCTTATTTATCTGTTCTGGTAGGTTTTAGAATATCTTAAATTTCAGTCATAATTTAACCATATTTTAAATACAATCTCATATGTAAATTATAAAACTATTCTAATTTTTAAATAAAGAATAAAACCTGTTTAAAACAGTTCTTATGACAACACATTTAATAAAGTGTATAAATTGTTAACAATTCTTTTGTAATGTAATATTAAATGTTAATCTATCTATTGTAAGTTTTCATCTACAAACTGACATAAAACAGAGTTGTTTAAAATGGTATTTAGTCTTTTTCAGCAGGGACTGATAATCCAATCAATAATTGAAATGAGGTTTGTTAAGAAGGGTCTACTGTATTTAGTTAAACTATCTTTTAAACCCAACTTTACACCCAAAACAATAAAAACTAATTTATTTGTAAAGAGAAAAATAATTTAAAGTTTATGCTATTTCATAGTAAATAAATTAATCTTATTTAACTGTTCTAGAAAGTATAAGAATTTCATAAATTCAAGTCATAATTTAACCATATTTAAATACAACCTCATATGTAAATTATAAAAACTATCCAAATTTTTAACTGTTCTGTAAATGTAGAAAGCAAGTAAAATAATATTAGTTTGTTTAATATTCGTAACCTGAGTTATAAATGTTTATACAACTTAATTTTGACTGGTCATTCCCCTTATTTGTTATAAAATAATTATGACGATTTAAAATAGCATACAATAGTAAACAAAGCGCATATTTTTAAAGTATTGTAAAAGTAAATTTCTAAATATCGATTCAAGTAGAAATTGCTACATTAACTCAACTTTTCATAGGATAAAATCCAAATAAAGAACTATTCAAATTTTACTCCTAAAACTCTCGTCAATAATTTCATACTATCATTTTTTGTTACAGAGACAGGAACAGACAGCAGTGGACTTATAATGGCGGCGCGTCCAACACGGAAAAATAGAAGCATCAAGAAGCCACGCCCTTTACCGTCACTAATCGCATTGGGGCGTGGTCACACCACATATCACTCTACCCAACCATCATCAAGTTCAACCCACCAACCGGCCATGCTGCGGAAAATACTACAATCAAAACCAATTGTAATCGACCTAACAAATGACGACGAATCATCACAAAATAATTCATTGAATATATCATTCCAATCTACATCTCACAATCCTGCCCCAAACAAAATTTTACCCATACTTACCAAACCCAATCAAGAAAATTCTACACAAATAATCCCATCCTCTGACACATTATCCCCACCTACAATCCCAAACACAGAACTACCTATCCCTACACACATTCCCTACAACACATTCACAACCCGACAACCAAACCATTTCACCATCATCAAATCAAGACATAAATTTATTATTAGATGACATACTTGTTAATTATTCTTAATAAAATAATTTCAAAATATTGACTGATTATTATTGAACCAGCACATACGAAACACACTTTTATCTGAAACTCAGAGTCCAGTGGGAGCTTATGGACTTGAACCAACCGACTGATACTCAACTTGACTACGGTCTTCCGAACATAAAGAGTTCGGTAAACATTTCTTATGGGAGCTATAGGACTTGAACCAGCCCATACGAAACATACTTTTATCTGAAACTCATAGTCCAGTGGGAGCTTATGGACTTGAACCAACCCACTGATACTCAACTTGACTACGGTCTTCCGAACACAAAGAGTTCGGTAAACATTTCTTATGGGAGCTTATGGACTTGAACCAACCGACTGATACTCAACTTGACTACGGTCTTCCGAACACAAAGAGTTCGGTAAACATTTCTTATGGGAGCCATAGGACTTGAACCAGCCCATACGAAACATACTTTTATCTGAAACTCATAGTCCAGTGGGAGCTTATGGACTTGAACCAACCGACTGATACTCAACTTGACTACGGTCTTCCGAACATAAAGAGTTCGGTAAACATTTCTTATGGGAGCTATAGGACTTGAACCAGAGTAGTGGCGATGTGGCGTTTCTGGCCCAATCAAACTTTGACAGGCAGTCAATTTTTTGACAGCTACTTCCGGTCACGTGACCGGAAGTGACGTCATCAGCTGTGACGTAGCTGTGACGTGTTGTAGGTGGGTATTTAAAGTTTAAATGCCCTGCTGTGCTGGGTATTTAAATTTTAAATGGCCGGAAGTGTGTCAAGGTCGTTTGGGGATGTTTTTAAAAAAGATCTTGCATTTTCGGAAGATCCGAAAATGCAAGATAATTTTTGTTTCTTTTTACAAACTGTTGTTTTGTTGATTTTCACGTCTGTTAAAATACCATGTAAAAAATGGAATTGACAAATTAACAAGAAAATATCCTGCTACAAAGTATCCAAATAAAGATGCAATTACATAAACATAAACTTTAAAATATAGCGAATGTTCTTCCTTTTTATCTGTTAGCATTTCCTGAACAAGGTAACCAAAATTGTAACCACATAAAAATGAAAGTAGGCAAATAATAAATTTCGACGGGTTCACAAAAACCAAGTTGTAAAGTAGCGAATTTCTTTCTTCTTCCATTGTTGAATTTTTAGTCGAAACCAATTAATGATAACATTATTGCTTGCGCATCAGAACTAACAGTTGATGAAATTTCATTTACTTGTAGACTTGTAGTAGTTTCATTTGTAGTAGGTAATTGTTCGGAAGTTGGTGTAGATGTAGAAGAAACAGTATTATATTGAAGCTCAGAGTCCATGTGTGCTCGGGTAAAGAGCTGAAGCTTTAATGACGTGTGGTAGCCGTGTCCTACTGTGCATCAGTAGTTGTTGGTGGTGGGGGGTCGTTTGTTTCTTGCACTGAAATGTAGATGGAATCATAACTTTCTGGAGGATGTACTAAAATTTGTTGTATAGGATCTGCATCAATAGGAAAACTTTGCGTTTCAATGCAAAGTCCATCTTTAATAAAAGAAACATATAAAACAGAACTCATGTTTATTTAGATGTTTACTCTGCCAGTTCTACTAGCAAACTGATGTGTCAGCAGCGGCGCTGCAACCTCCCTTGACATGTGCAGCTCGGAACATCTGCCCTCCCCCCACCACCATAAGAGACTCCTCGCAATTTTTGGATTTGTAGTGTTAGTTCTAACGTAGGTGTTGTAGGGTGAACATCTCAGTACTAAACAATTGTTTTTTTAACATTTGGCTTAAAATATTTATTTAACTTTGTATGTACAAGTTACAATATTTTTAAAGATGCTACTTTATTATATTACCTTAATACTTAGTTATAATATTTAGTTAAAGAAATCGAAACTGTAGTTGCGATTCAAAATAGAAACATGGTTTCTTAACATTTGCCTTAAAAATATTTGTAACAAAATATCGTAAGAAAATTTTTACAACATATTTGAATTAATATGTTTGCAAACCCTATCATGCGAGTTTTAAAAGATAAACGAGACCGAGTGGGCCGGGTTTGACCTCGCATGCTTTCGCTTGTTGCCGACCAGTTAGCAATACAACTGGTTGACCTTGCGCCGCACTTTCGCTTGCGGCCGGCCGGCGAATACAGGTCGTCGTCCTTGCTGCATCACCCGGCACACCTGTCCTTGATTGTATAACACACTCTACACTCTACACTCGACAAGTTATTCTTTCCTTTGCCACCGTCCTAACAACACCTACTTCAATTTCACAATGAACCGCTCCGAGTATACCGAGATTTGGTATAACTGGTTTTCCTATCTTCAACTGCTTGGGGTACGAATTATTCAATCGAACAACAATCGTGATTGGTATGATGTTACAACCACTATTGCTCGAAACCTTTTCAGCAAGTTTGGAAAAACATTCTTACCGGCACCAAAATTCGCACCGAACCACCCAAAATTCGCACCAAACCACCTCTATCACCTGTATCTTCAAACGTACCCCAGCAAAAATTTCATCTAAAAAAACTGAAACTTAACCGAAAATATGAAATCTTAAGACATTTATCTTCTTCTATTTTCATTTTTAATTCTGAAAAAACCAAAATTTATGTCATTGACATTCCCAAAAAAATTCCTATTCCCCTTAACCCTCGACACTTGATAATAAATAAAAAAGGTGCAAAGTTAAACATAAATATTACCGAGTAAAACCTTTCCCACCTCCAAAGTCCACCCTGGTGGCAAAAAAAAGGCCCTTCTAAGGGCCGACCTAAGACTTTCAAATTTAGGCTTAAGTTTAAGTATCAACCCTTGGTGACTAACAAGGGGTGGTTTGCGAAAGCCCCTATGGGACTTAGAGTTACACGGACCTTTTGTTAGTCACCAAAGGTTAAGGCTTTAGCAAAAGCTCCCGCTATTGACTCAACCTTTGGGACTTAGAGGTATGTGAACCGCTTGTTAGTCACCAAGGGTTGAGGCTTTAGCGTCCAACCCTTTGTGACTTAGTGGTACACAGACCACTTGTTAGTCACCAAGGGTTGAGGCTTTAGCGAAAGCCCCCCGCTATTGACTCAACCTTTGGGACTTAGAGGTATATGAACCGCTTGTAGTCACCAAGGGTTGAGGCCCTAACTTAAGCCTAAATTTGAAAGTCTTAGGGTGGCCCTTAGAAGGGCCGATTTTGCCACCAGGGTGGACTTTGATTGAGAAGGGGAAGGAATATAAGGTTTAATTTAATATATTTATTCTCAATTTTCCACCCTCCGCTGTTACTAGTAAAAATTTTGGATCTGTCGGGACAAGTGGTGGTTTGGTTTTTGGAGTTGTGAGGATATAAATTTTCGTCCTCTCCTCGTTGTAGATATAAATTTTGTTTTCTTCAATTCTGTACAGATTATATTTTTTGTTTTTCTTTAATTCCTTTAGCCTGATGTTCTTTACTGGTGCGGGATGAATTGTTTGGGGGGTGGGGGTTTCTTTGATTGGTGCGGGTTGAATTTGTTGGGGGGTAGAAGAAGGGTGCAGTCCGCACAACTCCATCCAGTCTTCAGTTAAAATGTCGTCACAAATTGGAGCGATCGGAATCTCTTCAATTTGCGGCGTTGATGTTTCTGTAACTGGTGTGGGATTCTGAAATAATTGGGGTTGATCTTCATTAACAGCATCAGCTATTATTTCGTTAATGGAGGAGGAGAGGACGGGAGTAGAAGATTTTTGCGGAATAAAATCGTTGATTGCAGAAAGGCTGATCGATACCGGGATGGAATGTTGCTTCATCAGAGGTTTCTTGAGCAGACCCAGAAGAATAGGGCAGGATGAAGAGGCAGATGAGGAGTCCATAATTAGATAAAGGAAATAATAAAATGGATATAATGAAATAGAAAAAACGTGGGAATGGATAGTAACAGCGATGGTGGCGAGTGGCAGAATAACACAAGGCGGGCGAATGGGGTTCTTATAGGCAGCAGACACATCAACCTTGTAGTCAAGGTAGTGACCAGGTCCAAGTAGGCACACAACAACCTTGTAGTCAAGGTAGTGACCAGGTCCAAGTAGGCCAGACGAAGTTGTGAGAGCGGTGGCTAGCGACCCGGCCAAGGCTACCGGCCTCGGCAGAGCGACACGTTGACCTACTAGTCAAGGCTCGCTAGCGAGGTCGAGTCTCGAGCTCGCTGATATAAGCAAGCGCGCAACGTTTTCTCTTTGGCATTACGGTGAAGGTGTAACTGGTCCGCTTACGTGGAGGGTTATGCTGTAACGTAATGTTCGCCATGGTGTGTGGGGTGGCTTATGTCAAGCACACACTGCGTTCGGCTATTGTGGGAGAGGCGCCCTCCTATAATAGTCGGTCGCAATGGCAATCCACCTACCTTTCCATTTCCTGCGTGGTTTAATTGTCAGGGTTAATATTACGGTGAGGTGTGTGAGTTCGCTTACGTGATGATCACACCGTAACTGTAATATTAAGTTAGGTGTAATATTATAGGGAGGTGTGTGAGTTCGCTTACGTGATGATCACACCGTAACTGTAATATTACATAGTATAAGATAGAATAGGGGGAACGTTAGGTAGGGGTTAAGATATGATAGGGCGGTGAGGTGTGTGAGTTCGCTTACGTGATGATCACACCGTAACCGCATGCATGATAGCATTTAAGGGGTAGCATAAGTTATAATAAAGTAGTATAGAAATAAAGTAGTAGAATAAGGTAGGGACCCCACGCTTCCCCACCCCCCTTTTTTATAATTTTTAAATGACCTTGACCTAGTTTTGATTGTTCTACTTTCGGACTTAGAATTATTTTAAATGATCTATTTTTTAGACTTAGATATTTTAATTTCAAAAGACTTACTTGTTTGACTTATATATTGATTGATTTAAAACTCTACTTTTGAGACTTAAATATTTTGTTAAAGTTTTAAATAACCTAAGATTTTAGTTTTGTGTTGTATCTTTTATTAAATAATTATTATTTTTAACATTTGGGTTTTTGTAAATGTTTTAATTTTGTTGATGGTGAGTTTAGTTTTCGCGTTGGTTATTAATATTTTTGAGTTTTTGCGTCATAACTTTTATACCGTTGGTTTAATCAAAAAATGTTACTGGACCTTTTTTGTTTGTCTTTTAATTCCGCTTAATTTGAGTACCCGCACGATAGATTTGGAGCATTTTTTGTTATATCCCCCCCCTCCCCCCCTCCCCCCCCTCCCCCCCCTCCCCCCCCTCCCCCCCCTCCCCCCCTCCCCCCCTCCCCCCTCCCCCCCTCCCCCCCCTCCCCCCCCTCCCCCCTTCCCCCCTCCCGCGGAAACCCCCCTCCCCCCTCCGGCAAAACCGGTTACTTGATTTCGTCGCCGTTCAACTTTAGAACTGCGTCGCCGTACACGATGGCAGTGGATATAACAAAAATGCTCCAAATCCATCGTGCGGGTAGTCAAATTAAGCGGAATTAAAAGACAAACAAAAAAGGTCCAGTAACATTTTTTGATTAAACCAACGGTATAAAAGTTATGACGCAAAAACTCAAAAATCGAGGCTATAGGCAGTGGATATAACAAAAATGCTCCAAATCTATCGTGCGGGTAGTCAAATTAAGCGAAATTAAAAGACAAACAAAAAAGGTCCAGTAACATTTTTTGATAAAACCAACGGTATAAAAGTTATGACGCAAAAACTCAAAAATCGAGGCTATAGCCTTGGGCTCACAGTATATATATAAGGTGTGCTGTAGTCTTGTGGTTACATTTGCCATGGAATCCCTCATGATCTTTAGTGCTGTGCACAACTTTGTCGAAGCCAAAAAAGTACTATGGTACATAAGAACGTATCATAGCAATCTGAAGTGTATTAGTGGAGTACTTGAAGCTGTTAAAGCAGACGGTACAAAAATCTGTTGCACTTCGGATTCTATGGATTACGAAGGACTCGAAACATGGGTCCTTTATTATGTACAATTTTGTACAAAAATTCACATCAAAGTTGACACGGACTAAAGGGGTTTTCTAGGAGGAAAGAAAAGAATAGATACCAACAATGCATGTTGGTAGCTATTCTTTTCATTCTTCCGCTAAGATTTAAATGACCTTGACCTACTTAGGACTTAGAAAATTTTCACTAAGTTACAATTGACCTTCAAAATAAGTAGGTCAAGGTCATTTAACTTTAAGCGGAAAAAAGAGAGGAACAGTGTTATTAATTAACACTGTTCCTCTCTTTTTTCCTAAAAGGCAGGGGGAGAAGTTCCGTTAATGTCTACTTTTATGTGGCAGAATCATATCCATCATCATCTGATTCATTTTGAAAGTTGATGTAATCTACATCAACCCAAAGATAATGGAATCCTTGTTCAAAAGCCATAGTATCAATGTATGTTTCAAGTGTTGAAAACCAATTCGGATCTACGAAAGGGTTGATGGTAACTAATAAACGTTGATATGTTAAATTTACCATTCTTTCCCCAGTAACATTAATCGTAAGAAAATTAATATTCTGGAGGACATGGATTAAATTTAACATAAATTGAATATGTTGTTGAGGAGTGCAAAAAACATTGTAAAACATACGGAAACTTTCCATGATTATCGGTGAGGGAAGTGATGCCTCTTCATATAATCCACGGTTTATATATACATTTTCCCCACCATAAAGTTTTAAAAGTGGGTCAAGGTCATCTGAAGATACCCTATGAACGGGGAACAGAGCAGTAAGTGGTTAGACCACAAACTGCTCTGTTCCCCGTCCCTATTTAATTTCTCATAATTATATGTGTTTATAAACACATACAATTAATTTCATATTTTGCCAGGGGGCAGAAATTGCAGAGATGACATTTTTCTTGAGGTGCCGGCATTTGTAGTTTATACCCAATTATTCCGCTTCTATAAGCAATAGTTCGATAAAGCTCGTCCCCCGGGCCGGCAAGAGGAAGCGCCTGAAAAAAAAAAAAAATTATTAGTTTAAAGAAATTAAAAAAAATAATATATTGTTAACAAAAATAAACAATGCAGTTAATGAAAAAACGTACCATGTGACATACGGCACATATTCTGCCAACATTTGGCCCTTCAAACCAAATTTTGGTTTTGTAGACGCATCGTCTTTTATGCTCATAAATGAGCTCTCCTTGCAAAATTGGCGGCAGCGGCTCTGACACCCTTCTGATATGCCGGAGCATAGGGTTATCGGTGCAGATACGCTGCAGACACAACTCGTACAAGGAGCTCATAGTTATGGTCTGGCTATGCAAACCTCAAAGCTTTAAATACGTACCAATCACCTTGATGGCGAAGGTGATTCCCCCTCCCCCCGGGTTTCCACTATATATTGAGCGGATAGAAGCTTTATAGAATTAATAGTTTGCTACATTTTGAATCAACAAAACGTTATGGAATCTTTCCTAAAATACCTGATTGATCAAAGATTAAGTAGAAACCGAAGGGAACAAAGAAGAAAACACAGATTAAAAAAAGCTTTTGAAAAATTAAAATTAGTTGTACCGGAAAGTCAAAAACAGAAAAAAATTAACAGACAATCTATAGTTCAAAATGCAATAGATTACATTAAAAAATTGGAAGAAGACTTGAAATCACCAACATTTAACTTAGAACAACAAGAATTTGAACAATCCGAACAGACATTTTTACAGGATATAGAAGAATTCCAACAATTCGAACAGAAATTTGTACAGGAAATAGAAGAATATCTTCAAACTTCGCAAAATTTAAACCAAGACATTTATGAAATTTTGTATCAACCTTTTGAAACTGTTTCCTTGCCAGTGTTAGAAAGCTTGGATGAATATTTTTTTGACGTCGAAAAGTAGAGGGGGTAAATGGGTGGTGAGCTGTTATAAAGGCAGGGTAAACAGAGTAATCTTTACTTTCTTCGGATCCAGCGCTATGGCAAGCACTTCGTCTTCGTCCAGGTCTTCTTCCTCGTCATCAAGAACATCATCATCATCTGTTGTTTCTATTGTGAAACAAAAATCTCCTTCTCCAAAAAAATCTTCACCGAAAAAATCTCCTTCTCCAAAAAAATCTTCACCAAAAAAATCTCCTAAAAAAATTTCTGAAAAACTTCAAAAACTTCAAAAATTAAGAAAATCCTGTTTTAAGAAAGAACAATGTGCTCATATTTTAAAAAAAGGAGCGAACAAAGGTGAAAGGTGTGTGAAGTTGTGTAGTGTAGGTGAAAAATTGTGTAATTTGCATAACAAACGTGAACCTTCAAAAATTCAACCTTCTAAAAAAGTTAAAATTGAACCTTCCAAAAGTGAATTGCCAGAAAAAATTGAAAACTATAAAAGAATTAAAATCAACAGATTGAAATTAAACCACAAATATGTTTTTGTAAAAAAGATCAGTAACAGGGATGTTGTTCTTAGATGTTGTGATGAACTCTACTTGCTCAAATTACCAGTAAATCTTCAAATTCCAAATATCAGTAATGTTCATTATTATTTAGTAAGAAAATCTCCATCTGATAAAGTTAAATGGTCAAATTAAACACAAGACAAAAAAAATGGAGCGGGGGAATAGACCACTTTGTAATTCCAAGAGAATTACTTAGCGGTCTATTCCCCCGCTCATAGGGTATTTTTGAATGACCTTGACCTATTTTCAAAATTTACAATGGAGGGTTAATTTCTTATAAAAGCGGGATAACAAAATAACTTTTTACTTTTTACAATCTAGTCCTAAAAAAGAACAATGTTCGTATATTATTAAAAAAGGGTAAAAGATGTGTTGTGTAAATCAAACATTATGCAGTGCGCACAACAAATACCTCCTTTTGTTAAAACTGAGAGGTTAGTGTAAAAATGAAATAAAAAAAAAGGAGCGGGGGAATAGACCACTTTGTAATTCTAAAAGAATTACTTAGCGGTCTATTCCCCCGTTCATAGGGTATTTTTTGGTGACCTTGACCTACTTCTTACACTTATAAATTTTCGCTAACTGCTATTGACCTTGAAAATAAATAGGTCAAGGTCATTCAATAATTAAAAAGAAAATGGAGGTGTACGGTTTTACAGAACCGTACACCTCAGAAACCTAACAGAAGAAAAGCTAAATCTACCTATATATAAATGACCTTGAGACTTAGAAATTTTCGCTAAGTCATTTTGTTGACCTTGAAAATAAGTAGGTCAAGGTCATTCGATAACTAAAAAGAAAATGGGGGTGTACGGTTTGACAGAACCGTACACCCCCGGAAACCTAAAAGAAGAAAAGCTAATTTACAATACAATCTGCCTAGAGTTTAAGAATTAATAAAAATAAAAAAATAAAGAAATAAAATTTAGTTTAAAAAAAAATAGCTAGACAGCCCAGCGCTGCACATCATGATTGCAGTGTGATCATCACGTAAGCGAACTCACACACCTCACCATAAGCGCACAACGCTAAGCTAAAACAAAAATGTTATTTTGAAATAGCAAGTTGTTTAATTAAATTTAGGAAAAAATGTTATACAAATATGTTTTTTATTTCCTAACACTAAAGGAGCCAGTGTCTCGCCATTAGCGACGCAGAACAACTGAGGTCTAGCGAAACTCCGGAGGTAGGCGAACTACCCATCCAGCACGTATAGAGGTTGTAAGTGACCCGCTTTGGTGAGCGTAATCACTACAAAAGCGGTTGCCGGTTTTACCATTATTGGTTTTACCATGCAAAAGATGGAAGGAAAAAAGGAAAGGAAATTGGAATTGAAAGGTGTCCCTAACTAAAAAGGAGTACAAGACAAGAGAGGGAATGCCCTCAACAAGCTTGTTGGAAAAAGGAAATTGGAATAGAAAGGTATTAAAAACATATCATATAACATTCCTAAAAACAAAAATTTTACTTTAAATTTAAACATTCCAGGCAGAAATATATTGTAAGTAAAAGAAAGATTTTAAAATAATACTAACTACCAAACCAGCAAATTAAAAACAAACTACAAACCCTAGGGTATCTACAAGCACAAACAACTACCATGCCTTAAAATTAATCAGTCCTACGTCAAGATGTTATTATACAAATAAAGATATTTTCACCAAACAGCAAAAATGATAAAATGTTCAGGGCGCCTTCTGAACATGTTACCACCTCACTGTCTAGCGAGCAACTGATGCCGAACCACACGCGCAGATCCCGGACCCCAACTCGGCTTGAGGTCATCCCCCCTCCTCGCTTACCCCCTCCCAAACCACAGGACCCTTACTGCGGGTTTGGTTTCCATCATTCTTTTGCCATTGTTCCAACAGGCAACAACATTTCTTTCTTTACTTTACATTGGATTTGTAAATATTTTAAGTGTTAAAACTTCTCAATATTTAATATTTTAGGACTTTGAAAAATTTTCAAACCTATCATTCTTTTGCAAATGTTTAAACAGGCAACAACACTTCTTTCTTTATTTTTACTTTACATTGGACTTGTAAAACTTCCTAATAATTAATACTTTCGGACTTAGAAAAATTTTCAAACATTTGCTTCAACATTTATTTTACAATATCAAGTTTCTTTTATAATGCCTCCAACAGACAACAATTTTCCTTTTGGATGTACAATTTGTGAAAAAATATATAAAATAGTTGAACCAGAAGACTTAACGGATGACGAAAGTATTTTTGAAAATAGTTTGATTCCAGTAGAAGATACATCTGATGCTACATCCGATGCTACATCCGATGCTACGTCTGATGCTACAAGTGATGAAGAAAATATTTTGGAAGTACCAGTAGCAATAGGCGAAGAAACACCGTTAACACATGTTGTAACAATTAACTATGATCCAGTACAATATATACATGCTCTTGTTCGGCGACGTTTGTTTCCGGCATCGGACATGGAGGAAGATGAAAGCGATAACGATTTGGAAATAACATATTTAAACAACAGCAATGATGATCACACTTACGACGCATAATATATGTATTATTTTGAACTTAAATTATTTGACGTTGGCACTTAGATTTTTTTTAAAACTTCCATTATTTGACCTTGAGACTTAGAATTTTTTTTAAAACTTCCATTATTTGACCTTGAGACTTAGATTTTTTCTAAAACTTTCATTATTTGACCTTGACACTTAGATTTTTTTTAATACCTGCATTATTTGGCACTTAGATGTTTTTTTTAAATTTGCATTATTTGACCTTGACACTTAGGAGTTTTGAAATATAAGAAATTTAACTGTTATTAACACTTTTTGTGTTTAATACAGAAAAAGTGGTGGGGGTAGTGCTATAAATAGGGGTAGTTTAAGAGTGGTTCTTATTATTACTGCAACTTTTGTGGAGAGCACACCTACGTCATGTATTACTGCATCAGTTGTGAAGAATCTTTTGAAAATGAAAACTTACTACAAATACACAAAGAAGTGTACCATAACAACGAAACAAGAAACAATGCAGAAGAAGAAGATTTGGAAGAATTAGATCAAATGCTGGCTACCCATCAACAACAACTAAATTCAAGACCAAGTGTTATTCAATACGCACCCGGACCATCTTTGGATGTGGAATTATACGCCCGAGCTTTACCAGGCAGTGTAGTAACTCATTTTAAGATTGACAATGCTCAATTGCAACTAGCACAATTTATATTGAAAGCAAAAACATTAGTAACAGAAACATTGAAGAATGAACTAAGAAGATTAAATTTTATAAAGTTTGGAATATTATTAGATACTGTATTTACAAATGTTCAGAATGAAACATCACCAAGAGGATTTTTAACTAAAAACAAAACCATCATGTTTGCATCGGATATAAGCTCAATTGTGGATGATTGTTTTGAAGAACTTTTAACAAAATTACAAGAACATGAAGGAAGAGGTTCTGGATGGAGTTTGTTAAGTATAACAAGCTTAGATGTGAGAGTTCATAAACATGGATATGGAATGAGAGGTAGTAGTTATATTGCTTTGCCAAGGAAGATTCGAGTAACCAAATCTTGTGTTAATGTACAAAATGAAAATGCTGAATGTTTCAAGTATGCAATGCTTGCAAAATATGTAGAAGATCATGTGGAACGACCGAGTAGAGCATACGATGAGGTTTCCTATATGTATAACTTTCAAGGCATGACTTATCCTGTTTCAATTCAAGACATATCAAAATTTGAAAAGAAAAATCCTTTTGCATCTGTAAACATCTTTGGCTTAGATTCATCCAACAATGTCTATCCCTTACGTATAACACCCACCGAACGCAGAGATCATACTGATTTATTATTTATAACTAAAGGTGATATCTCACATTATGTATATATTAAAGATTTTGAAGCTCTAGTTTGCAAACAGTTATCAAAACGTGAACAACCAAAAACAACTTGTAAAAGATGTTTCTGTTTTGTAAACAAACCTTTAAGAAGAGGAGGTTCAGAATGGTTAACAGAACATAAAAGATTATGCAATGGAAACTATGAAGTAAGAATTAAATTACCACACCCTAGCAGATCACAAGTAAAATTTGATAAAGTTATCCAACAATACAGAATCCCCGTTGTAGTGTATGCAGATTTTGAATCTTCATTGCTTCCACTTGAACAAGAAGAAGGAGAGGAAATTACAAGCAGAACAAAGTATCAACTTCACAAACCAAACAGCTACTGTTTAATAGTAAAATCCACTCTGCCTGAAGAACATCTTCAAGAATATGGTTTGACATCTACACCAAAGATCTATCGTGGAGAAGAAGCAGCTCGATACTTTGTTGATGATTTATACGACATCGCTGGGAAAGTGGAAGCAATGTATAGCAATGTGGTTCCTATGTCACCTATGACACCGGAAGAAATTTATCTTTATGATTCGACAACAACATGCTATTTGTGTAACAATCAATTTACAGAAACTAAAGTTAAAGTTCGCGACCATGACCATCTGACAGGAGCCTACAGAGGTGCAGCTTGCAACGGATGTAACATCAACTACAAACTACCATCTTTTATTCCCGTCGTTTTTCACAATCTTAGCGGATACGATGGACATTTTATCATTCCTGAATTAGCAAGAGACAACGGTGAAATAGACGTTATAGCACAAACTATGGAAAAATTTATAAGCTTTTCAAAAAAGGTGGGCAAAATTAAACTTAGATTTGTTGATTCTTTTCGATTTATGCCTTCCAGTCTTATGAAACTTTCTGAAAATTTAAGAAGACAAAATTTAATAGAAACAAGCAAAATTGTACCTGCAGAAAAAATGGATTTGGTTCTTCGGAAAGGAGTTTTCCCGTATGATTACATCGATGGACTACATAAATTTCAAGAAACGTCACTTCCTCCACCAGAAGCTTTCAAAAGTAAACTTACCGATTTGGACATTTCACCTGAAGACTATCAACACGCATGCAGAGTTTGGGACGAATTGGAAATGAACACTCTGGGAGATTATTCTGACTTTTATGTAAAACTTGATGTGACCCTTCTCTGCGATGTGATGGAAGAATTTAGAAACACCTGCTTTGAAGCTTACGGATTAGACCCTCTTCATTCTTATACTTCTCCAGGACTAGCTTGGCAAGCTATGCTAAAAGAAACAAAGTGCAACCTTCAATTATTAACAGATATTGACATGGTGTTGATGATCGAATCGGGCGTTAGAGGTGGATTGACCCAAAGTGTTACTAGACATGTTAAAGCTAACAACAAATATCTTCCAAACTACGATAAAGAAAAACCATCAGTGTTCTTAGGATATTTCGATGCCAACAATTTATACGGATGGGCCATGTCTAATCCACTTCCTTTTGGAAACTTTGAATGGGTTAATCCAGACTCTATTGGTGATATTTCGCAAATTTCAAAAGACGGAGACACCGGATACATATTGGACTGTGACTTTGAATATCCAGAACACTTGCATGATCTTCATTACGATCTTCCGCTCCTTGCAAAAACAGAAGTTTCACCAATTGGCAAACATCCAAAATTAATGATGACTCTTGAAAATAAACAAAGATACGTAGCTCACTTTTGGGTTGTTCAACAAGCACTCCAATTGGGTTTACGTATAACCAAAATTCATAGAGTTTTAAAATTTTCCCAATCTTGCTGGTTAAAACCGTACATTAATTCAAACACCAGAAGAAGAGCAGCTGCAACATCAACATTTCAAAAGGACTTTTTTAAATTAATGAATAACGCGATATTTGGAAAAACATTGGAAAACAAAAGAAAACACAAAAATGTTAAATTAATTACAGATCCTATAAAACTAGAAAAACTTGTACAAAAACCAAACTTTGAAACATCCGTTATCATCAATGAAAACCTTGTGGCAGTATCTATGAAGAAGACAAGTGTGAAAATGGATCGTCCGTTGTACGTTGGAATGTCAATCTTGGATATTTCCAAAACCCACATGTACGATTTCCACTACAACAAAATGGTCGCCTTCTACGGTAGAGATAACATCGGAATCGCCTACATGGACACGGACGCTTTCATCTACTGGATTCTTACTGAAGATATGTATTTGGATCTTCGAACATTTGTTCACAAAAATGAATTTGATTTTAGTGACTATCCAAAAGATCATTTAAATTATGACAATGATCGGAACAAAAAGAAACTTGGAAAATTTAAAGACGAAGCAAATGGAATTTTACTGAAAGAACTTATTGCACTAATGTCAAAATTGTATTCACTACAATTGCATAAAGAAGAAAACAATATTATTAAAAAAGCTAAGGGAGTAAAAAGTTTGTATCTTAAGAAGAATGTAAATTTTGAACACTACAAGCAATGCTTATTTGAAGAAACGACTATAACTGCAAAATTCAACACCATCAGAAGTTTCAACCATCAACTGTACAGCGTAACAGAAGTGAAAAAAGCACTCTGCTCCAATGATGACAAACGACACATTCTTCCAGACAAAATTCACACTCTACCATTCGGTCACTACTCTCTCAATCCTATCAATGAGTAAAAAGAAAAAGAAAAAAAGAAAAAAAAGAAAAAAAAGAAAAAAATAAAAAAAAGAAAAAAAGAAAAAAAGAAAAAAAGGGGAAATCACAGCATGCTCGCTGTGATTTCCCCTTTTTTTAAAATATGTTGAAATGACCTTGAACTATAAAAGCGGATGCAGAAAAAGAAACACTCAATACTAACTTGACTTTGTTAGTAAAATCATCATGACAGACTTAAAGGAAAAGATTGTTAATGAACTTCATAAACCTGCAAGAATAAAGTTTCCACGACGAAATACTGTTGTAAAAGGAATAAATGATTTATATCAAGCAGATTTAATTGAAATGCAACCGCATAGTAAAATAAATAAAGGATTCAAATACATACTTACGATTATTAATTGTTTTACTAAAGTTGCAGATGCTTTGCCATTAAAAGACAAAACTGGTAACAGCATAACAAAAGCTATGGAAGTAGCTATAAAAAGAGATAAAAATAAAATTAAACATTTACAAACTGATGATGGGAAAGAATTTTTTAATAAACATTTTGCCTTGTTAATGAAAAAATATAACATAAATCATTATTCCACAAATTCTGAGAAAAAGGCAGCTATAATTGAAAGATTTAATAGAACCTTAAAAGGTGCAATGTATAAAATGTTTTCGAAAAGAGGTTCTTACGTATGGGTTGATATCTTACCAAAATTAATAAGCGATTACAACAACAAGTTTCATAGAACTATCGGTATGGCACCTAACAAAGTGAATAAGAAAAACGCTAAACTAGTTTTACAACGAATTAAAAAGAATACACAGCCAAAAGCGGAACAAAGAAAACCAAGAAAATTTAATGTTAATGATAAAGTTCGAATTAGTAAATACAAAGGAGTGTTTACTAAAAAATACCTGCCCAATTGGACAAACGAAGTTTTTACAGTGTATAAAGTACAACCTACTGTACCGGAAACTTATATTTTAAAAGATAACAAAGGAAATTTGTTACAAGGCGGTTTTTACGGACATGAATTGTTAAAGTCAACAGTAGGCGATGTTTATCTTGTTGAAAAGGTGTTGCAAAGGAAAAAAGACCAAGTTAAAGTACGTTGGTTGGGGTTTGATAAAACTGAAGACTCGTGGATACCTATAAAAGATTTGATTTAGTTTTAAATCAACTTATTTACTCTTCTGCCTTTGAATAAGATGGAGATTGTTCACCATAAAGATAAATTTAATATTAATAACATTGATGATTTAACCGTAGATAACGTTAAAATCAACAATGGTAAACACGGCAGTTTATTTCCAAACACTGTACGATGTATAGTCAGCGGTCCTTCAAACTGTGGCAAAACTAACGTTGTGTTTAACTTAATTACAAACACAAAAGGATTGCGATTTAATAACCTATATATTTTTTCAAAGTCCTTACATCAACCAAAGTATCAATTGTTGGAAAAGATCCTGACTGATGTGCCCGATGTTAACTATTACAAATTTAATGCTAGTGACAGTGTTATGCAACCAGACCAGGCTAAGCCGTATTCTGTATTTGTATTTGATGATGTATCTAGTGAAAATCATGATACTATTAGAAACTATTTTGCCATGGGAAGACATAATAATATTGATAGCATATATATCGGACAAACATATAGCAAAATTCCAAAACAACTAATTAGAGACAATGCAAATATTTTAGTTTTATTCAAACAAGACGATACAAACCTAAAACATATATACAACGATCATGTAAATGCTGATATGTCATTTGATAAATTCAAAGAGCTTTGTGGAAAAGCTTGGGCGGAAAAATATGGATTTTTGGTAATTATGAAAGATAAAGCTATAACAGATGGTCGTTACCGCATAGGTTTTGATAAATTTGTTTTAATACATTAATTAACAACATTATCGTACAAGTCTTCATGGTGTAAACATGGTTAATCAGGAAAAGCTATTAAAAGAAATAAAATCACTTAGTGATTCTATTAGACATAAAAACAGAGCGTTAAGATTAGGAATAAGTGAAAGAGAGAAATTTCTGGAATCAACATTTAAACCTATTACTGAGCCATTAAAACAATTAGGACAAAATGTTAAACATTCAACATTTAATTTTTCCGGAGATGCTATTTTACCCATTTCAAAATTTGAACAAAAAGAAGAATATGAAAGTGATACAAGTTTTACACAACAAGGAGAAACAACTGAAGAAGAAAGCGAACTAGGTGAAGAAACGGATGTTTTAACAGAAAAAGAAGGTCTTTCTACAAGCGAAGAACAACAAGAAGAAGAAGAGCCTATTAATCCATCCAACTTGAGCAAATTGGGCTCGGATATCGCGTATAAAGGGCCGCTTGCAAGACAATTTGTATTAAAAATGTTACATTCTGCACAACCAACTCGAAAATATCATACTTTTGGTGCTAGAATAGAAGAAAATGGGCTAATGATTGGAGATAGCAAACTTGATGTAGACGAACATGACAATATTATTATAAATAATAAACAATACAAGGGTACAAAAGGATTGTTTGAACTTATTTTTAAGCCGAAACCTAATAAATATACTAAAAAGGATTTAAACATTTTTAAACAAATATTGGAGGATACAAATGCGCATAAGAAAAATTATTCTAAAAATTTTAATGTTCATAGAAATGCATCAGAAAAATATAAAACTATTATTGCTAAACTTTTCCCACCAAAAAGAAGGGAACCCATAAAAAGAAAATCATTATCTTCTGCTGAAATAAATATTTTACATAAAAGAAGAAAAACAAATCAATCAAGTTTATCAGGAAAAGGATTATTAAAAAACTTGTATGATACTAATATAATATACTACAACGATATAAACAAATTGGTTGACAGAATGAAGTTGATATATGAAGCTAAACAAGCCGGACATAGTGGTTTAGAAAATGAATGGGTAGCTTTGGTCGGCGAACTGCGAAATCGAGGAGTAATTGCATAAAAAATATGAGTATATATAATACAAGTATAACTGATTAAATATTCAGTATAACCATGAGTGTGGATAAGTTTGGACGGTATTCCGAAACTGGAAGCAAATCAGGATCTTATGGAAAAAGAGGTGGTTTACCACTAACATCCGATGGAGATTATGATATAAATAACAAACGTTTAAAGTTTGTAAATGATCCAAAAGATGAAAATGATGCGGTAAATTTTAAAACTTTAAGAAGTGAAACATTACCTAGCTTAAAGCTTCAAAATGAAGTGTATAACGCTAATTTTTATAGAATTGTAAATCTTCCAAAACCAATAGATAAGAATGATTCGGTAAATAAAGAATATTTAATGTGGTACATAAACCAAACCTTACGATATGATCCTAGGAGTAATAATAAAGTATATGATGCAAAAGATCTTAGAATAGCCAATATAGCAGATCCTATTAATGATCAAGATTCAGTTACAAAAAAGTATTTACATTCAGTCATCCCTGAAAAAACAGATAAATTTTCCTTTTACAACTTTGTAATACATGATATTGGAGACCCTAAAGATATGAAAGATGCTGTAAACCTTCAATATCTTACAGATCATTGTATTACGCATGATATTAATACAATTGATTGCAAAAATAAAGTGTTAACTAACGTTAAGGAAGGAACTGCAAAATCACATGCAGCAACAATAAGTCAAATAATGAAATTAAAAGATAAGAAATGGGATGCTGATGCAAAAATAATTACTAATGTTAAAAAAGGGTCGGATGAAACTGATGTAGCAACAATTGGACAAGTTCCTGTATTACAAGAAGGCGGCCGACAAGCCTTTGATTGCAAAGGGAAACCACTAGTCAATGTTGCAGAAGGAATAAGAGACAATGATGTAGTTACAGTAGCACAAATGCATCAGAAGGGACACATATACTATAATCTTTTTCTAAGAAAAGATTTAAATAAGCAGTCTTTTTTTTGTGAAGACTTGCGATTGACTAGCTTAAAAGACCCTATTAATTTTACTGATGCTGTTAATGTAAATTACATTGTAAGACTCTTAAGTGTAGTATTATATGATATTTATAACACAATAAAGCCCATAAAATCTGATCAAAAATTAAATTGGGTTAAAAAGAATGTTATGGAAAAATATTTTTTAAATAAGGAAAATGATACTTTAAGAACTTCTAAAGGTGATGATGATGAAGAAGATACAATCCTTCCACAAAACTGGAAAAAAATGTTTTACCCATAAACAAACATACTTATAAATAAACAATGTCAAAGGATAAGTGCATCATTCATTATAAAGCATTTATAAAATAAACAAGTATCGACATTTCCTTTCACTATAAAAGACCATGTTGAAAGTTCAACGCATCAGTCATAATCGACACGTTATAAAGAGAGGAAGAGGAATAGCATCAACAGCACTTTCATCTTATTACTAAGCCGGTTGGAGCTATAGTTAATAAAGCTATCGATTTATTACCTGTAGAACTACATTTACCAGGAGGTTATCAATATTGTGGTCCTGGAACAAAATTGAAAAAAAGACTCGCTAGAGGAGATCTTGGAATAAATAAACTTGATCAAGCCTGCAAACAACACGATATAGCATATTCAAAGTTTGCAGATACTAAAAATAGATCAATAGCGGATAGAGCACTTGCTGAAAAAGCTTGGCAAAGAGTAACATCCAGCGACGCTAGTATCGGTGAAAAAGCAGCAGCTTTAGCGGTATCAGCAGCAATGAAGGGTAAAACGATGTTTGGAGGTGGAAAGAAGAAAGGAGGTGGAAAAAGAAGAAGAAAACCTGCAAAGAAACGTGGAGGAAATATAAGAAGAAAACGACGATCCACCGCAGGTAAAAATAAAAAGAAACAAACAATATGGTCAATGATAAAAAAAGGAGGAGGATTATACCTAAGACCGTATCGTGTGTATTAAACAGAAAAAAACAATTACTAATTCCAAATAAAGAATTAACAGATAAAGAATTAATTACTTATGTTTCTTGTTTAAAAATTCCATTTTTTAGAGGAGTGTTTATGAAAGATGCATTACCTGTTAAAATATGGAAAAATGAAACCGGAATAGTAAATTTAGATAATAGTAAAGGATCAGGCACTCATTGGGTATGTTATAAGAAACTAGGATCAACTATTTACTACTTTGATAGTTTTGGTAATCTTCCACCACCAAAAGAACTACAATATTACTTTAAAACAGCTAAAAATGTACTATACAATTATAAAAGAGAGCAACCTGATGATACGGTAATCTGTGGACATTTATGTTTAGATTTTTTAACAAAAAGTGTTAGTCAACTTTAAGATGTCTTCCTATACAGTATCATTAACTGGAACTTCATCTACTTTGCGAAGTGTTCTTTTCCCTGCGTTACGTTTGGAAAAAGATAAATTATGGGAAGCCGCATTATTAGATATAACAACTTATAATTCTATTCCCAACGTTACTGAAAATGTTAATGACAAAATACATTATTACAAAACAAAAGATAAAAATACAAACAAATATTCAGATATACAAGTATTTAGTTTACCCACTGGAGCATATGAAATTGATGATATAAATGAAGCGATACAAAATCATATGGGAAAAGATAATATAACAATAAAAGGAAATAACAATACTATGAAAGCTGAAATTAAATCTAAATATTATATAGATTTTAGCAAAGAACATTCAATTGGTAGTTTATTAGGATTTCCTAAAACAACAAAAATTTTAGAACCTAATATTAACCATTCAGGTGCTAGAACTGTAACAATAATGAAAGTTAACAGTATAGATATTACATGTAATATTATACATGGTTCTTATAGAGATGGTGAAAATACTCATATATTGCACACATTCTATCCAACGGTCGCTCCGGGTTTTAAAATTGTGGAAAAGCCACAAAACTTGGTGTACCTACCGTTAAACACCAGTTTTATTTCAGACATTGTGGTGAACATACTAGATCAAGACGGAAATCATATTGATTTTAGAGACGAACCTATAACTATACGAATACATATAAAATCAACCGTATAACAATGGGGTTATCATTTAAAAAGAAAGAGCTGACTGGTAAACAAGTCAGTAGCACTTCAGCTATAGAAGGATTAACAAGTGATAACATTCGTTTTCTAGAAGAAATTGGATTAAAACTTATTAATAATGGAAATATTGGATATAGCGCAGGGTCCGACATTCGACGAAACCTTATGGGAAAAGGAATATCATACGCACAACCCTTACGCTTCATCAAAATTAAATAATAATGATGAAATTAGAATTCCCATACAACAACAGGATATTTATACACTTCCATGTGAAAGTTATTTGTATATCGAAGGAAGAGTAACAAAAAAAGATGGAAGCACTGCAAGTACTGTTCCGTTCATAAATAACCCCATGGCATATTTGTTTGATGAAATAAGATATGAAATTTCCGGAGTTACAGTAGATTCAACAAAAAAGGTGGGAATTACAAGTACATTAAAAGGATTAGCATCTTTAACACCGAGTGAAAAAAATATGCTGGCCGCCGCAGGATGGGTAGCACCCGATTCCAGTACAATCACTCCAAACACTTCAGGCAATTTTGACTTTTACATTCCTTTAAGATTACTTTTAGGCTTTGCCGAAGATTACCGAAAAATAATAATAAACGTAAAACAAGAATTAGTTTTGTTAAGATCATCAAACGACAAAGATATTATTCAAGCAACTGATGGAACAACGGAAGCTACTTTAGAATGGAAAATGCAATTAGACAAAATTGTTTGGAGAGTACCGCATGTACGGTTAAACGATCAGAATAGAATTTCATTATTAAGAACTTTAAAATCAGATCGTGATATCGTAATACCATTTAGAAGTTGGGAGTTTCATGAATATCCGGTTTTACCGGAAACACAACGTCATACATGGACTGTAAAAACTTCTACTCATTTGGAAAAGGCAAGATATGTAATATTTGGATTACAAACAAAAAGAAGAAACGAAATAACTAAACATGCTGGTGAATTTGATCATTGCAAACTTACAAATTTTAAGGTGTTTCTAAACTCACAATTCTTTCCATACGACAACTTCAACATAAACTTTACAAAAGACAGGTTTAGCGTTTTGTACGATATGTACGCAAGATTCCAAAATTCATATTATGGAAAAACAAACACACCTTTATTAACGCCAAACCAATTTAAATCTAACTATCCGATTGTTGTAGTTGATTGTTCAAAACAAAACGAATCTGTAAAATCTTCCAGTGTAGATATAAAAATAGAAATGGAATTTGAACAAAATGTACCCAAAGATACATCTGCTTATTGTTTAATTTTACATGATAAAATTGTTACATATACACCTTTAACAGGAATTGTAAAAGCAGTTTTGTAAAATGAAAAGGAAAAAAAAATACCCCCACCACTCGGTTATAAAAGCAGGAGCGGGAACGAAAATTGTTTAGTTTACTGTCTACAGTTGTATGGGTAACATCGTCTACAGCATTATAAACAAAATGAGTTCTTTATCAGTTGTACAAGACGTTTCCGAAACAGCACCTTTATTGGAAAATGATGATAAACATTTTGAAGAAAATATTGTAAAGGAAATTGATGACTTTTTAAAGTTTGGAAAACAAAATAAAAAGTTGGAAAATAATAAAACAAACGTAAGAAAGAAAAGAAAACTTGAAGAAAATATTCCACCAAACATTTTAACTGAAGTTTTCCTTCGCATCTTTTATCCTATTTCATCTTGCATGAGTAAAAGTGTGTCGATAGGATTGGTAAAATCATTAGACTACTCTCCCGCAGTAATACTAAGCCATGGAACAAAGATGGTTTTATTTTCAGAAAATGCTTGGGATTCCTTTTTAAAACATCTACATCTTATTGAATGTTATTTAGCCAACAGTTTCTTTGGAAGAAAAACTAACATTCGACTTTTGGATTGTGACAATGAAATTGACATTATTAAACATCGTGGTCAACAACAAGTAAGAATTAGAGACTCGACACAATTTGAAAATAAAATTCTTCTAACACGTGAAGAATTTTACATTTTAAACTATGCAACATCACCTATTACCAGGTATATGAAACAACTAGTATTTTCAAGCTCTGTTATTAAGGAATATCTGGTAGATGCATGCGAAAAACAACCAGAAAGCACTTTACAATACGGACCAATAGATACATCCATCTTTAATAGAATACCTCACGAAGTGGAAATGTGGAGGCAGTTAAGAAACTTTGAACCTTTTACCGAAGTTGCAACGGAGGCTACAGAAGAAGAAACCAACAACAACAACAACAGTACAGAAGAAGAAACCACCAACAACAATAATACAGAAGAAGAAACTTTGCTAGGTTAAAACTACAATGTAATTTAACAAAAGAATAAACCGTGGGGTAGGCCTACTGGGGATGGTGTCCACGTTAAACATACACCAACGCGCCTACAACTGTACGGCCTGGTTTATATATATCTAACCTACCGTGGTGTGGAAAACAGTTGATCAGCAGACACCATGATGAGCAGACAGGATGAAGAAATGGCAGCAAAACCTTGTGTAATTGAATTTCAAGCATTTCGCGGAAACGATGATAGATTTATCATAAAAGAATTGGTAATTTTGGATTTGCTTACACAAGTAGCATACCCGTTTTTATTTGAAGCACCGTGTTCTGTCCATGAACTAAAGTCAAAAGCTAAAATAACAAACAGATGGCTAACAAATAATTTTCATCATATCCATTGGTATGAAGGTTTCCTACCGTACAACAATGTACACAAAATTATGTTTCATTTTTGCAAACAATTTACACACATATATACCAGAGGATTGGAAAAAAAGAATTGGATACGACAGTACACAAACAAAGAAGTTTTAAACATAAAAGTGGACAAAACATTTCACTTTGATGCTAGAAATATTTGTGTTTCTACAATAAATCCGAAACACAACCAATCTCAATGCGCATTACAAAACGCGTATCACTTGGCTGCTTACTTACAACAACAAACGGAAGAATGTAGTGGGGGTTCCGAAGGTTATATAAACGAAGAGGCAACACACCCCGAGTATCAGTCTAACTCCATACTCCGAACAGACAACATCTCCTGTGAAGGATGGCATCACAACAGTTTCTCCAATGTTTAGTTGAACAATTCAACTTGCATTCAAAATCAAATACTCTAATTATCAAGAAATGTTCAGAATTAAAAGAACAGAAACATTATATTGTTCATGAAATGAAGAAAATTGATACAACGCATGGAGACGCAGTCGTCGCATCTTTATCCGATGCACCATATACACCGGGTGATGAACCAAAGTTTCAAGTATATCTTCCAAAACGATTCGTCCAGTTGCTGCAAAATGAAGATCTGCGGGAAATTCAACCAGGATCATTATATTTGGTGTCACACGGAATGAGCGGAAACAACTCTACGGAACTAACTCTGCACATCGCACAAAAATAACATTGTAAAAAAAATGTTTTAAATAAAAAGATAAAAAACAACATATAAGTATATGTTTTTATATACTGATATGTTGTATTTTTTTAAAACCTCAAACGGATGACCTTGAACTTTTAATCGATAGTATTATTCGATTATTTTATTCGATAGTATTATTCGATTATTTTATTCGAATACTTTACATAAATACGAAACTTTAACGTTGAGAGGCTCAGTTCTGTTTAAGACAAGCTACAACCAACATGTCATCCAAAAGAAATAATCTAACACTTATAACTTATTGTTGCAAAGAAAAATGTTTTAGAATACCTGAAGATCAAGTTGACGGAAAAGCTTGTACAAAATGTAATTCTTTCAGCTATTGTAAATGTAGTTGCAAAACATATCAAAAGAACCGGTTGGATAAACTAGAAGAATTGCAACATCGACTCGGTCTATTGTGGCAACGATTAAATTCAAAGTGATTAAACAAACACCTGCCATTACCCCCACCACTACCCCCACTACCATCGGAGGTACCTGCAGCACCGGCTTTGCAATAGTCATTCCTGCTACACCTCTCGTCGAGTAAACAACTCTAGTCATGTCTCTCAACATTCGCGGGATTCACTACAACACTATCAATCTTACAACCTACAAGGATTTGGAAATTTTTAGTGAAGAACTAAAACAACTTATAACCACTGGGTTTGGTTTATCTTTAGAACTTTACGCAACAAACAATCAAAACGAAAAAAATGTGTTTTTGCCAACTTACAACAACAAGAAGAATGAAAATAAACAAGAACTTTCAGCACCGACAACAACTTACTTTTCAAATTTGGGAGCAAACTTTACTAACTTGTAAAATAATACTTTTGTAAAAAAAACAAATAAATAAAAAAAGAAAATATCTTGCATTTTCGGATTTTCCGAAAATGCAAGATCTTTTTTAAAAACATCCCCAAACGACCTTGACACACTTCCGGCCATTTAAAATTTAAATACCCAGCACAGCAGGGCATTTAAACTTTAAATACCCACCTACAACACGTCACAGCTACGTCACAGCTGATGACGTCACTTCCGGTCACGTGACCGGAAGTAGCTGTCAAAAAATTGACTGCCTGTCAAAGTTTGATTGGGCCAGAAACGCCACATCGCCACTACTAACCAGCCCATACGAAACATACTTTTATCTGAAACTCATAGTCCAGTGGGAGCTTATGGACTTGAACCAACCGACTGATACTCAACTTGACTACGGTCTTCCGAACATAAAGAGTTCGGTAAACATTTCTTATGGGAGCTATAGGACTTGAACCAGCCCATACGAAACATACTTTTATCTGAAACTCATAGTCCAGTGGGAGCTTATGGACTTGAACCAACCCACTGATACTCAACTTGACTACGGTCTTCCGAACACAAAGAGTTCGGTAAACATTTCTTATGGGAGCTATAGGACTAAAGCAGCGGGGAGACGGTCTCTGTTCTTTGTGTCCAGAGTATTCTCAGCTGCTACATGTGATCGAGTTCTATCTCATCTACAAGAAAATATTATTTTGGATCCTGAATGCACAGAATTGCGCACAAGATTTAATACGTATAAGTCTTTTAAATTGGGAGTACCACATGAATATGAAAAAGAAGTTCTCGACCCGATTTTCTGGCCAGTGAATGTGATAGTGAGACGTTTCATGCCTTCACGGCGAAACCCGAGAGAACATAATAATTCTTTTTTAGGCCGTACAGTGTACAGGACAGCATTGAAATAGGTAATCTGACCTCGGAAACCAACAAAGGTGAGCTGGTTGCTACCCCAGGACTCAGACAATTTAGGACCTAGGCCTAGGTCTGGTAGTGTTACCCATATGACTGTAAATTCAACCAATAACTCTGAGGCATGTGTAGCTGTTTTAAATTTTCAGTCTCTGAGGAATAAATGTGAACTTATGACTTTGCTTATTGAAGAGATAAATTGTGACTTTCCGTGCATAACCGAACATTGGTTAACGAGTGATGAAACTGATTTTTATCAAACTTTATTGGACCTGAGGCTTGTAAATATCTTCTGTCGTAAATCTCACAAGTATGGTGGGGCAGCTACCTATGCTGCCGGTAAATATGAGTGCAAGATAATTAATTTGGATGTATACTGTGTTGAACTTGTGTTGGAGGTGACAGCGGTAGAAATTCTGGACTTGGGAACTATTCTGATTTCCGCATATAGGTCACCTACCGGGAGCTTTGACAGTTTTATTGGACAGCTTGATCTGTGTCTTGAATTTATCTTAAATCTAGGCCCTAAAAATATCATCTTGGGTGGGGATTTTAATGTGCACCTTGAAACCCAATCAACTGAGGAGACTACCTTTGTGAATCTTCTGAGAAGCCACGGGCTCTACCTTTCGACCAGACAACCAACACGCGAAAAGGCCTGCATCGATGCTGTGGCTACCAACTTCGATTCCTGGGACATTGCGGCTTGTGTTGTCCATCCTCATGTGGCTGATCACGACGGAGCGATAATTCTCAAGGTTTCAACTGATAAGGTGAGCATGAGACCTAAACCTGTTTGGAAGAGCAATTATAAACTTGAAAAGAGAGTAGTGAATACGGATAACTTGCCCCTGTTTAAAAATGAACTTTCAAAGGTAAATTGGGACTTGCTCAAGGATGTGCCTGATGCTGAGGCTGCTTTTGTAAAATTTTCTGACATTTTTCATGAACAATTTGACCTCATCTTTCCTGTTAAGATTTGTAGGCCTAAACCAAATGCGAGCTCCTTCAGCTCTATGAGACATGGAACTTCAACTAAGAATTGGTACACGTGTCACGGCCGAGTTGGTGGTGGCGTGGGAGCGAAACAAAGAAACCAAGTAACAGATAAACTAAATTTTATTAACCAATAGTCGAATTACACGGAAATGAAATCGAGAGTACGCACGACTCGTTACTAAGCGTTAAAGTATTAATTATCCAATTTAGAAAAAGAATTTTGAAATCAGACGCGGGAGGACGGACCGCGCGCGGTGTTTTACCGATGGAAGTTAGGCGGACTCTGCTCTCCGTGGGCTGCGCCACGGGGGTCGACAGACTGCTGACTCTAGTTATCAGCAAATTCCAGAGACAAGTGCGTAGCTAACTGTCGCCTTGCTTCATAACTTGTTCACTTCAGTTATAATAAGTATTACAAAATTATTTGAATTGGGTTCTGGGCCTCGAGCTTAAGCTAATTTCCTATTGATAGCCATTTAGGGTTGGCTAAAAATTATATCCTTGATTATCTTCCGCCAGATACTCCATTTTATTGATCTCCAATATTATTCATTTTATTTATGAAAATAGGCAGCCAAATCAGGCCAAAATGAAATTTCGGGGAGCGGGTTGTCACACTCCCCCCTCCTCTGGTTCATGCTGCCCCTAGCATAAGGTGTTGAAGTCGTTGAACGAACCATCAATCGCTGAAGTCCACTTAAGTAAGTGGTTGTGAGTCACCGTTGTCAGAGAGCCACAGAGACCGAATTCAAACATATATGCATTAGCAGTTCTAACTTTAATTATAATTATTTCTAATTTTATGGATCTCGCGTATCAAAGATTCCAACACGGTTACGTCCTCCATTTACTTAACAGAGTCAGAGGTATTCTTTCAATTTTTTTTTTTTTTTTTTTTTTTTTTTTTGAAGGAACACCTCCTTGAGAATCGAATAACAATCATAAGCGCAATTACTATTCTCGCAAGTAAATATTTCATCAAACTGCAACGAGTCGTGCATTCACAAAAGAAAATGCCTTAACAGTTTTACAGCAACAAGGTTGCAAGAACCAACTTTTATTAGATGCCAGAGAAATCCTGGTCGGCCTACCCTTAAAATTTAACAAAAAAGAAAATTAAGTAGAAATGAAGTGTTAATTACATCAACAAAACCTTAACACATATTTTTAAATCTTTATGACTAACATAGTATCGGATTACTCTTTCATCACAAATTACAACTCAAATAACAACCATTGACAGGTATGAATATATATTTGGTAAGGGGTGCACCTTACTCGACAATGAAATTAATAAAACATTAACTAAACTAATGAAATTTTGAAATGTTTCAATAATCCCGAAGGTTATGGAAACATTTCAAGGGGTTCGTAATGAAAAGAGCTTTTAATGAATGATGATGACAAAGTCCTGGTATTCGTGGAAACAAAACGTAATGCTAATATAGAAGAATAAGCCCAAAGGACTTCTCAATGAAAGACGAACAAAACAACAAACAAAAAAAAAGAAAAGGAACTGAGGCAGTCGTAGGTGGCCCAGTGCCCAAGTCCGGTCACCACCTACTCCTGCTGACGGTGGCAGTCGCAAGTGGCCCGGGGGACGAGCCCGGTCACCACTTGCTCCTACCATGGTTGCCCATGACTCCAAAACCCAACGGAGCATGGACAATCTCCTCTGCCCCTCCACCGCAGGGAGACGTGACGGCCTTTCCACAGAATTGAGTCGCCGACTCCGCCAGCATTTAGTAATTTGTTAAATGTGGCCAATTTTTCTCACAAGAAAATAGTTCTCTTTCCTCTCCCCTTTTTTTAAATTTAGAAAATTGTGTTTTTTTTTATCAGGAATAAATTTAAATGAATATTCATATGTCCCCATGGATTACTAACATGGATTTTCCTAACATTTAGGTTCACTTTCCTTCCAAAATTTTTCTATCTTAAAAATGCGTACCTAGAAGATGCTAAAATATCGAGTGCAAGTCATTACAATTTTAATCTTTACTCAGGTCCTCGTCCTTTACCCCTTACATTAAGTTACCCTACCACAACAAGGTTATCATTAATGGGCAACTATCACTAATAGATGTTATATCACATCTACATATAGACACCATGATACACCATATACTGTATAACGTTATATATCTACCGGGCTGAGGTACCGCCTACTCTATTCTAATTCGTTTCTTACAGTTCCTTACGACTCCTAAAAATTTTGACGACAGAGTATTAATTAAAGTGGTGGTTAACCCGCCCTTCCTCTAGGGACGGGGATGGGGCCTTACCAACTAGGCAAGGTCCCCGCCCTTCTAAAGGTCGTTTGGGGCCATTATGCTGCAAAATGCGGGGGGCTCTTAGTGCGTTTCGTACATATCTATTAACTTTAACATCATCAAATTAGGACACTGCAAGTGCCCATACCTTAACAAGAGTGAAGTAGCTTAGTTGAAAGGGCCTTGGTAGCCCCCCCTTCAGGCTACCGCAACCACTTTCTGGGTTCGCGCATCCCCATCCGCTCGGTATTCTAGTGGAGTCCTTGCGATTATTCGACCGCCAGACCTCTGGTTGCGAGGCAGGCCCTCCGTATCCATCCTCCTTACTCCTTTCATGGTACCTCAGCCAAACTACGCTAACATTTTATTCGTTTACGTCAACCTACAGGACTAGTGCCAACCTTACAGTCTTGCTGATGGGGCCCGGGAAACCCTTCAGCAAGGCTTCCATTTATTTTCAATCAGCTGAGAATAAGTATTTAAATTTTCAAGAAAAAGGGCTGGTCTCCAATATTCACGGTCCAGTCTATTGGATTTGAAGGGAACGGGTTTATGGATGGGGGAACGTGCACTTTACCTTCCCGTGGATACTCGAGACCACCACAGACTTACGCCCTCTCAGGGTCTTCTACCACGGCCAATGGCCTTAAGAAATGATAGCAACAACAACAAAATTCTTGTGCATAGGCTGACTAGTCCTCAGTTCAACACAATTCCAAGTTAGATTCCATGGCTAAACTCCAATTTTGACAACAAAAACTTAAAAAGCTAACCTTCCCCGTCATGTCCCACTTGACATCACCGTGTCCCAATATTATTTCGAGGTGCGCAACCAATCTTCTCCAACGCGGCACGGTTTTCAGCACGAACACGCGTATTCGAAGTCTATTAGGGTACCCTCACTTACTTGCGGTTCCGGTCGAACGCGGTTTAGCAAGTCTGTCTGCGGCTTTCGGTTTACCGGCAGTCATCGTCGAAACAGTTGCTTCCGGGGCTGCAGTCCCCTCGTTTACAGTGTCCAGTCCAGGATCCGGGGTAGCGATCCCCATCTCTACGTCAGTCACAGATTCTCCCAGGTCGGCAAACGTCTGTGGCGCTCTGGTCAGGGTCGCGGCTCTCCGCTCACGTCTGCGTAGTCCGGAGCTCTGCAACCAGGCGGCCAGCGCGTTCCAGTACCTACGACAAACACACAGCAGCATCAGGCTCATCACAACACTCACTGTCGCTACAGTGGCTATCACACCCCTTTCTACCATATCCTTAAGATCATGGTGGGACCGAATGCGAAAGAGTGCCCGTTCCAGAGGGTATTCCCTAACGCTAACGGGGCCCAGCTCATTGTCGAGTTCGCTTAAGGCTCTTAGGGTAACATTCACATCGAGATTTATGAGGCCTGTCTCCTCACTAGAGAGCATGGATTTTAGATCCGGGGTTACTACTTTATCGGTCCGCATATTAAACGAACTGCTGCCGTGAACACGGGCAGGCAGTTTGAACTCGTCGCTTATCACGTCGCATTTTTGTACTTCCGCAATGATTCCGACATCGGTCAAATCTAAAACGGTTACGTTAACCGTACCATCACTCTCAAAGCAGTTCAGAGTTACCTTGTAGGGCTCTGAGACGCTGTACACCCAGTGATTTGGAGTTCTTAGGAACACAGGGGAGTCTAGGCCAGTTATTAGTTTCCTGTCGCACCGAGGGGATAATTTCCCGATAAAAAGATCTGAAACACAACTTGGCCGTTTGGCCATGTTCTTGACAATTTCTTCCAACGGACAAACTGTAAGTTGACCGGTAAGGCATTTACGATCGAATTTGTCACTGGAGTAAAGGGTATATTGGAGCCTGTCCTTGCTTACTAATAGTTTTTGGTTTTCTACTGTCCACTGGGTCCATTTTTGGAGGGTCTTTTCGTACACCGGGTAAGTATAACAATCATACACCTGGAACAGTCTATCGTCTCTCTTTAGAGGGAGGCGGAGCACAACTCTTAGAGTTTGGTCCGACACGTAGCTATGAGCGGTCACAACCGAATAAAATTCATGAATGTTTTCTAAGTCTACTGGCAAATGTAATTTCAATGGAGGGGGCACGACTTTCTCTATACCCTGCAATATTTCCAAGAAATTAGAAGGGGTGAGCAGATCACTACTGACTCTTCCTCCACCTAACTGTTCAACTGCCTTATGAAATTGTGTGACTCTGCGGATTGCATCTGCTACAGTTAGTTTTGTCTCAGACAGAGCAGAATTTAGTTTCAAATATGTAAAAAGGTCTTTTAATTGCTGCTGTACGGCTTGGTCCCTTCTGAAAAGTCTATTTATGGTTTGATGCATAATAGAATGATATGTCTTTATTGAGGAAATTACGGTGTTTAAAGTTTTCGAGTGATTTACCAATTCACTTTGCAAATTATTTAGAACAGTTATCTGATTTTTACTATTGTGAATAATATTTGCTGTGGTAGCATACAAGTACCTCATTTCGTCGTCTATCGAATCTAAGTCGGAACTGTCCATGGTACCAAACAGGTATTTGAGGACGTGTCCACCTGCGTCTATCAGGCCACGCTTGGCGCGCCATCTAGGCAGCAGAGTCAGCAATTCATCTATTCGTTCAACATACTCTCGCACATTTATGTGTAGTATGACATACTCATAGCGGAATCCCGTCTCTAATTGGAGTAGCTGTGAGTAACTACTTATATTATCCCTCAGTAGCTCCATATAGAAATCATCAAGATACTGTTTTACCTCTGTTACCAGGCGACTGAGATTTTGACTTTGAACCTGCATATCCGTCAGATTGTACTTTAGTGTCACCTTCCAATGACTGTCAGTTAGCAGGACCTCCTGCCCTCCTTCAAAGATGATGCCCTGGTGGAAGCAGGTAACTGCTCCCAGCAATGCTAAAATGAAGATCCCTACAACAGATTAATTACATTAGTTTAATTTTGCTCGTGTTCCAGCCCAATGACTTCCCTGATTCTCCCAAGCGTTCCCGTCGCTTCCCATCTTAGGCCGTATAATCCGCGAGGTACGCTGGTTTTCTACGCGCCCTCTTGGCTTGGCCCGGGTTAGTCGATAACAACCCCAAAGGCACTGGTTCGTTGCTGACGACTGAATCTACCCTCTCTTCATCATCTTCCTCTTCCGCGCTAGTTTCCGGTTGAGGGGCCACAGCGGCGCGCCTCAAGAACGGTTTTATACGATTAACGTGAACCACTACCTCTCGCTTGCGGATCTTCAATGTCACATTCACCGGGGAGTTCACCTTAACAATTTTGTATGGCCCTTTCCACAATTTCGCGAGTTTCTTTACTCGGTGACGTCCTAGGCTAGGAACGTGCAGTAGGACAAATTGTCCTTCCTTATATTCTACTGTCTTGGCCCTTTTGTTATATCGTCGTTCATAGCGTCCCCGGGCTGCAGCCTTTCGGCTAGCTGCCACTTCGAAAGTTTCCCTGAGTTTACTTCTGAGGGTTTCCACGTGGTCATTGTACAAGTCACTATCCTCCGTGATAGTCAGATCTGCTTCAAGGGGCGCCTCCATTTTCCGGCCAAAAACCATCTCATAGGGGGAGTATCCCGTAGCCTCATGACTCTGCGAATTGTAGGCCATGGTGATGTACGGAAGGTACTCATCCCAATCGGTTTGGTGTCGATTCACAAAATGGCTCAACATCTTCGCTATCGTAGCGTGAACCCTCTCTAACCGCCCATTAGATTGGGGGTGGAAACCAGTAGTCTGGATTTTACGCACATGCAAAAATCTGCAGAGCTGACTGATTAGTTCGGAGGTAAAATTCGCCCCCTGGTCTGTTATCAACGCCTTTGGAACACCGAATTTCGTAATTACACGCTGTACTAAGGCCCTCGCGATACACTCTGCGGTCATGTCAGGTATCGGAATGAATTCGCAATACCGAGTGAAATGGTCCATCACACTGAGGATATACACGTTTGCAGAGGAACTAGTGGGTAAGGGGCCGACTATGTCTGCCGCAATCACCTCAAAAGGAACCTTAGGTTCGTTGAAAATAGCTCCTAGCGGGGCGACGGCCCTTCCATAATTGGATCGCTGGCTACAACTCTTACAAGTTCGAATATATTCAATCACATCCGCCTCCATGCCCTTCCACCAGAATTTAGCCTTGATGCGTTCAAGGGTTTTTGCCACGCCAGCATGACCGGCGGTGGGCAAGTCGTGGTGGAGACGTATTGCCTCATGCACTAGGCTTCGAGGGACTACGATCAATTTGACACCCCCGTTTACCTTATATAGTACCTTTTCCTGACTCATTTTGAAATTCTTTGCCCTTCCTAAGTCCTTACAATGTGGATCTTTCTTTTGGTGTTCGCGGAGCGTGGCTAGATCTATCACAGGGAGCTCGTCCTTGCGAAGAGCTGCGCACATGGCTCTACTGAGCCCATCCGCATTCGAATGCTTCTTTCCGGGTTTGTGTTCCACAGTGTACGTAAACTCAGCTAACCTAAGCGACCACCTCATCAGCCGACTACTCGGGTCCTTTAGGGACAACATCCAGCGCAAGGCGCTATGATCTGTGATGACCTTGAAGGGTCGTCCCAACAGATAGCAACGGAAATACTTCGTGCTCCAGACCAAACTGAGCAACTCCAATTCCGTGGTCGAGTAGTTCTTTTCGGCTGGGAACAGTGTCCTCGAACAATACGCTACGGGGTGTTCTTCGCCATCGATTTCTTGGGATAGAACAGCGCCTAAAGCGTAGTTGCTGGCATCCGTCGAGAGGATGAACGGCTTGTTGAAGTCTGGAAACACCAGAACAGGTGCCGAGATTAGCCTTTGCTTAAGTTCGTCAAAGGCTTCCTGGCAATCTACCGTCCATTCAAACGCGGTACCCTGCTTGGTAAGATCGAACAATGGTTTTGCGATCTTAGCAAAACCCTCCACAAAGCGACGGTAATATCCGGCGAGACCTAGGAATGACCGAACTTCCTTGACGGTTTTCGGTGCCGGAAAGTCACGGACAGCTTTTATTTTGCCTGGGTCTGGTTCGACTCCTTTCTTGGTTATGACGTGGCCAAGGTAGTTGACCTCATCAACCACAAAATTACACTTGCTGAGTTGTACACTGAGATTGACACCTTCCAACTTGGCTAGCACCTCATCAAGTGCGACTAGGTGTGCTGGGAGGTCCTTGGAGAACAGAATAATGTCGTCCAAGTACACCAGGCATTTTTCACCTTTTAGGCCCATGAGGACGGAGTCCATCAGGCGCTGGAATGTCGCAGGTGCAGTGCTCAAACCAAACGGCATACGGGCATACTAAAAGTGTCCGCCGGGCACGTTAAACGCCGTCTTAGGAGCACTCTCCTCGTCCATTCGGATCTGGTGATATCCTGACCTCCAACTTGGCTAGCACCTCATCAAGTGCGACTAGGTGTGCTGGGAGGTCCTTGGAGAACAGAATAATGTCGTCCAAGTACACCAGGCATTTTTCACCTTTTAGGCCCATGAGGACGGAGTCCATCAGGCGCTGGAATGTCGCAGGTGCAGTGCTCAAACCAAACGGCATACGGGCATACTGAAAGTGTCCGCCGGGCACGTTAAACGCCGTCTTAGGAGCACTCTCCTCGTCCATTCGGATCTGGTGATATCCTGACCTCAAGTCCAGGGTAGTAAACACACTGCAGCCACCTAGACTATCTAGAGTTTCGGTGATGTTCGGAAGCGGGTACACATCAGGTGTGGTAACGGCGTTGAGGGCTCGATAGTCGACGCAGAACCGATATCTAGGGATTCCGTCCGGGGACTTCTTTGGCACGATGACCACAGGCGAAGCCCATTGACTCTGACTAGGGACTATTATCCCTTTGTCGAGCTGGTCTTGGACTAGGCTTTCTAGAATCGCCTTTTGATGGTGAGGGACGCGATAGGCCTTCTTATAGATAGGCGCAGCGTCACCAGTACGGATCACATGCGTGACGGCGGATGTACAGCCCAAAGGTTGTTCGTTGTTGTGTGCGAACACGCGCCTATACTTCATTAAAACTGATTTAACCTGGTCCCTATCCTCGGTTGGCAAATGAGCTAGTTTTGCGTCTAGGCACGCCTCTAACTCGGCTTCGTCTACTTTCTCAACTCGGGAAACCCTTAAGCCCTCCGCGCCATACCCTTCCAAAATTTTGTTCCTCAAAATTAGTGCCAATTCAATTTTCCCTTTTTCGTTCAAATGTAAACCATGTCTGGTATACATTGACTTATCGAATTTGTTCTGTACCTTTAGAAACTTAATCTCCCCCCGTTTCTGGTTTGCTATGCTGTCAACTACGGATTCCAAATATCCGTTGGCATCGGCCAATGTTTGCTTTACGTCTACGTCGTGACGGTCAAAAATTGATAATACTGATACTTGTGCCGACCACGATTTTGGTAGGGCACCAAAGGCCTGTCGCAGGGTGAGGGGGTACGGAGAATAATCGTCACTGATATCGTTAGTTCCGCCAATTAGAAACACCGTATCCCTGCTTGACAATTTTGAAAGTTCTCTCGTCAGGTTCGACGTTACGTGTTTCAACTTCCCGTTTGGAGCAAAATTCACCGTCACTTCGATATCGCTGGGTAACCGTTCAACCAAAAGGTCGCGTAGGCCCCTCCCGTCCAGAATAGCCAGAATAACGACCCGACGCCGCGATTGGTCTTCGCACTCGTCACCCAAATCGCTATCTAAAGTTCCAACTTTAAAATTTTTCTGCAGAGTCAAAGTCTCCTGACTAACATTAGCCACTTTGACCCAACAACGCTGATTTTCCACTCTCGTCAAGGTTCGCGCCAGATAAACTCCCTTAGTCGGCAAACCGATCGGTTCTACTACCACCTCACATCCTTCTAAGTCATTGTTTTTGTTAACGAATTCACTTGTTTCAACCTCGATATTTACTTCGCTCCGCGGCGGCAACTCAACTTTCCGGCAACAATACACGAAGGTATCTCTATTTTCCTCTCTGTTTGGCGTGGCACCGCGACCAGTAGGAGGGGTCTTGGGGGCCGGTTTCTTTCCTTGACCGGACTCCTCCTTCCCGCGTCCTGGGTCGGGTACACTTTCGCCCTTCGTCAGACGGTTAAGCCAGATATCCCTTCCGAACAAGTTCAGGGTACCTTTCCTCACGTCGATTCTTCCCCTACCTTCTTGAAGGATATCGCAGCCGACTACTGCAATGTATCCTCTCGGTAGGTTCCCTACTATGTATTCGCCAGGTACCTCCACTCCGGGCTTGAGCGTTAGCGAAACCCGTTGCTTACCGTAAACTTTCAGTTCGCGTCCCGAAATCCCTCGCAACATTACATCCGGTTTGGTCATCGGGGCTGATGACGCGTTTCGCTTAATCAGTGAGACTTGCGCGCCCGTATCTACTAGAACCTTGCCCTCCGCGTTTTCTATCCTTCCGATCGCGACGAGCTCTTGTGTTAGACTCCTAACTTCCGGAACGATTCTCACTGACTTCTCAACCATTCGGCAGCGTCTCTTTGTCGCCTTAGGTTCTCGTTTAGGAACGGTAAACCTTACTGTCGGGATCCAGGGGCGGCGACTCCGCTGGTCCCGGCCTCGTTTCCCGCCGTTCTTCGGCTGTTAGTATTCAATCGAGCGCGGCAATATCGCTGAACGTGTCCGGTTTTGTTGCAACGCCAGCACACCCTTTCGTTCGCTGGGCTCAAACTAGCTGACTTACAATCTCGCGAAACATGCCCCTTTGCATGGCATTTGTAGCAAGTCACGTCGGTTTCAGAAGCGGTTTGGAAGACCTTCCTTTCAGAGGTGGTATTACGAGATGTATCGTGACCCTGCCTACGACTCAAAGGAGTGTAAGCCAGGTCCGGTTCCATTACTTCAGGACCTCGGCGCCCGCCACGTACAGCGTCGGAGCGAAAGCGGCCCGCTTCCGCTTTCCTACCAAGCTGTCGTAATTGTTCAATGGTCGTTACGTCGAACAATGCCAAGCGGTCCTGGAGTTGTGGACTCAGATTGTGGTAGATCTGTTTAAGTCTCACTTCCTCTGGGACTTCTACAGCCAGTCGACCGTAGAGGCCTTCCATCGCGGCGATGTAAAGGTCAATGGACTCGGTTTCGCCCTGAACCCGGTTAAAAATCTCCTGCTGTAACCGAATGTCATGGTCCGGGGGCTTGAAGACCACTTCAAGATCCTTGCATAACTGATCCCATGTCCTGATCCGGCCTAGGGTAGAACGATACCACACTAGGGCTGGTCCGGTAAAGAGATCGACAGCGGAGTCAAAAAGCTCTGCTGTTGTCATGCCTCTGGCCCTCCGGAGCTCCTCGACCCTCTGAAGGAACGCGCCAACACTTTGCGATTTACCGTCGAATTGTAGACCCCATTTATAGACGGGCACGGTCCTATAACGCGGGTGATATTCAGTTGTTGGCACCGAGAGGTTAGCATTTGCAGGCGGCACCTGAGGGGTTGGTGTCGGTATCGCGGTGAAGCTGCTGGTTTGGTTCACCGTCCTAGGTATCACTGGAGGTGGTCCGTGACCGATCTCCTGAGCAGGGGCTGTGGGAGCCGCAGCTGTGGGAGCAGGGATCGCTTTTACCAGACTATTGGCAGCAGCCTGGGTGTCGACCGCGGTTCGCGTTTTGGATTTTGAAGCGTCAAAGCGCGCCAACATCGCGTTGAGTGCCGCGAGCAGGGCCTCGCGTCGCTGATTACTCTCGTCGTCGGGTTCATCCTCGTCCACGGGTATACGCTCTACTCGCAGGTAGTTGTGCCATAACCTCGCGCTCAACCGTTGATAGTCCGTATCAGTATAATCACCCTCGTACTCCTTGCACGATTTTTCTAAGTCCGCGAGTCTTTGTTCACACTCCGTTAGCTCATCATCGACTACTAGCGTTGAGACGACATCATCGTCGACCGGTGTATTCGCCTTAAGGGCCTTCGTCAATCGTCGTCGCAATTCATCAGCGGTACCGTTGGTATCTAACCCCCTGATTTTCAGTTCATACTGATTTTCACTTTTCTTCAAGTAGGTCACGTTCATGTTGATCAAGGAGACGAAATTCCACAATGAAAATGAAATTCGCATCCGCTACCCCTCAACTCTAGGGTGAGCTTCCTTGCCCTTACGTCGGTTCACAAGAATAGTTTAAGTCGATTGCAAAAAAAAGAATGTATTTATTTAATTATTTATTTGTTTTATAAAAAAAAAATATTTAATTGTCTTTCGATAAAGTCTATTAATTATCTAGACTGCCATTCAAGCGGTCCGATCACAAAACAAATCCAAATCGCAACTTTAGTTACTAACTCCACAGGTAGGAGTAGCTATTGCCTACTACTACTGCCAACTTCCGACAAAATAAAGCAAAATTTGAAAAAAAGGAAAAATTTACGTTATTTATTTCTTTTAATGAATATTCAGTATAATTTAAATGAATTTAATTTATTTATCTCATTTATTGTGTTAAATAGTGTACGCTACTCAACGAAAACGGCAAGATGATTTCCGAAGATCAATAATAATTCGAGCTGAAAGAGAACAATGAACTCAAACGAGCTGGCGTCCTTTGACCTGACACTACAACGAGTCTGAATTACAATATGTCCACAATTAATTGTCTAAGTCCAATGATAAACAAAAATATTTAGCAAGCTTGAATTATCCAAGTCCAATGAGCTGATATTTCCTTATATTTTATAATTTAATTTAAAAGTTCTTGAATCTAAACACTCGTTTTCATGCGCCCAGACATTTGCCAACTCGTTTATAGTTCATAACAACTTAAACTACTTGTAGGCTAGGGTTAGTGTACAAGCAAAAGCTGTTTTCCAAGTGTTAGTAAGAATTCTTTTACAAATAAATTCAATAACTCTTTAAAAGAAATATTATTAATTACTCCTTGTTCACTATGTCAAAATAATTACTGATACATCAAACAGTTTTAAATTTCAATCAATTATCATCAAACATCCCTCATGAACGACAACAACACCTGACATTCAATGAACGATTCAGTGAACAACTCAAAGAACGAGTCTCCCGACCAAATCAATGAACTAGTTCGCTACTCGAAGCTCTGAACCGAGTCGTTCTTTTCTAGACTCAATTATTTCTTTCAACTCTAAGTTTTACCAAAGCAGCGAGCATCAAAAGTCCATAAAAGCGTTCAAAATTCTTTAATATCCAGCCACGTACACCTCAATTGTGAATTTATTGATTTGATTTATTAGGCCGTCCTCCCTAGAATTATTAATTAGGATATTAATGCATACTTAGTCCGCCATGTTGGCAGCTTGTAGCTGTGGTGACAAGGAGGTGACGTGTCAATGACGACACTGACAATGAGCGTCGCTTCTCTTTTGTTGCTCGCCAAAATGGCTTCCCTACGCTTTGTCCGTAATTATACTAATTAAATGAAAAAATCTATAACTTCCTTA
Source organism: Flexamia atlantica (assembly GCA_035578135.1). Classification (NCBI taxonomy): domain Eukaryota; kingdom Metazoa; phylum Arthropoda; class Insecta; order Hemiptera; family Cicadellidae; genus Flexamia; species Flexamia atlantica. The sequence goes on along the minus strand of JAQJVK010000021.1, from coordinate 10,145,916 downwards.
AAATTGAATATTTTCGAACAGGAATTTCACAGAAGTTTCAAGAATACAATTTTAGTTTATATTTTAACAGTCCCCTACTTGAAATATAGTTTTAATAGATGTTTAAAAAAATTACGCAATGGCTAATTTTTGAAGTTCACTTACCAAATTCCATGGTGATATCTGCGTAGTTCTTGAAGGTCTCTCGCCGGGTTCGTAAGGAAAAGTAGGATTTTCGCACTACTCCGCACACCTCGACACCAATTTTGTCACGGCCGAGTTGGTGGTGGCGTGGGAGCGAAACAAAGAAACCAAGTAACAGATAAACTAAATTTTATTAACCAATAGTCGAATTACACGGAAATGAAATCGAGAGTACGCACGACTCGTTACTAAGCGTTAAAGTATTAATTAACCAATTTAGAAAAAGAATTTTGAAATCAGACGCGGGAGGACGGACCGCGCGCGGTGTTTTACCGATGGAAGTTAGGCGGACTCTGCTCTCCGTGGGCTGCGCCACGGGGGTCGACAGACTGCTGACTCTAGTTATCAGCAAATTCCAGAGACAAGTGCGTAGCTAACTGTCGCCTTGCTTCATAACTTGTTCACTTCAGTTATAATAAGTTTTACAAAATTATTTGAATTGGGTTCTGGGCCTCGAGCTTAAGCTAATTTCCTATTGATAGCCATTTAGGGTTGGCTAAAAATTATATCCTTGATTATCTTCCGCCAGATACTCCATTTTATTGATCTCCAATATTATTCATTTTATTTATGAAAATAGGCAGCCAAATCAGGCCAAAATGAAATTTCGGGGAGCGGGTTGTCACACACGGCTGAACTCAGTAGGCTGCGCTCGTTAATGATTCTTGTCCATGACCATTTAAAATGTTCTAACGATGCTGTATTGAAGATTAAATATTTTCAGCTATATTCTAAGATTAAGAAAGATTATAGAATCAAAGTAAGTAATGCCAAGAAAATCTCTAACGTAGAATTTATTCAAAGTGCTCAGAACCCATGTAAGGCTGCGTGGGAGGTTGTAAATGCGCATAGGGCACCATGCCCCGGACCAGGGCCCGAAGTACTCCTGATGAATTAAATGATTTCTTCATTGGCTCAGTAAGAGAAATAGTGGCTAATTTACCCGTGCTGCAGTCGGACCCAATCGAGGAGGTGCCGCCTGCCCCTGCTCATTGTTCCTTTTTTTGGGGGGGGGGGAGTTGGGGTAAGGTGAGTCATTGTGAAATGCTATCTCTGATCAGCAAGTTAAAATGAGTGGTCATATGATGTGAGTTGATATTGGAGTTGGTTGGACAAACCCCCACTCCCCCCCCCCCCAAACCATTTTGGAGGGTTGAACCTTGATGATGACAACAAGAAATTATTATTTTTGTATCTTTTAGTAGTTAAGATGTGTTCTGGTGATTCTTATTCGATTTAAATGTGAATTGCCGAACACAGAAAATGCTCAATTTTAATTGACGGACGGCATTTTTTAATTTTTGAATGGCCGCCATTTTGGATTAGAGCATGATATCGACCTCCGGTTTGCGGCATTGTGTTTATTTTAACAAGCCCTTTAAAATAAGCAGTCGCACGATGGGGGTTTACTTTTAAAATTTTGGGGCTACCCCCCCAAAATCTAATTTTGGGGGCGGGGGCAGAAATGACACATACATCAAAAAGTAGTTTTTTTAGTACTAAAAGGTATGCGAAATATTGTTTTGATATCTGGCTTACTTTAAAAGATATTAAACCGGTCCGGGACTTTTGGGACACACGGTATAACACATCTTGTAAACTATTTACACTATTACAGGGTGTTTTTTTTAAAACTTGCTTCTTAATTTATTCAGAAACAAAAATAAATTTTAGTATTCTGTTTTCTGGAAACGTCTACCAACGCACGGGGAAGTCAATTTCACAGGAAAACTTTATCCTTCCAACTACCCCCTTCTCACCCCAACCCCTAACTTAAAATTTTCAAATGGCAACATACCCTTTGTGACATATCAAATTAAAGAGCACAAAAAAAGAAAAATTTTGGTGGAAGAAAAATTAAAATTTCCTCATGCGTTCTCGAGATATTCAGTTTTTAAGGGTGTTTTTCATTTAACTTCAAATTTTTATAATTTAAAAATTAGCACAAACATAAATATGATGTTAGCGGGAAACATCTAATTAATGACAGGGGAATGTGTGGTGAATTCAAAATCAACCCTTATTTCACCCCCTTCCCCCAAATCCTATGTTGAAGATAGAGACTTACCCCTATTGATATATCAAATTAAAGGGTATGACAAAACTGGATTTATTGCAAAAACTAAACTGAGATCCAATACAGAATTTTTGATATCCTCGTATTTTACAATCTGACAATCAATTTAAATGCAAATTATTTTAAATTAATTCTTCCTGCAAAAAAATTATTGCTGGCTAGATGAATCTCTTCAATACCAGATAGCTACAGAATTTAAAATAATTTGCACTTAAATTGATTGTCAGATTGTAAAATACGAGGATATAAAAATTCTGTATTGGATCTCAGTTTAGTTTTTGCAATAAATCTAGTTTTTTCATACCCTTTAATTTGATTTATCACCTGGGGTAAGTCTCTATCTTCAACATAGGATTTTGGGGAAGGGGGTGAAATAAGGGTTGATTTTGAGTTCACCCCACACTCCCCTGTCATTAATTAGATGTTTCCCGCTAACATCATATTTATGACTGTGCTAATTTTTAAATGATAAAAATTTGAAGTTAAATGAAAAACACCCTTAAAAACTGAATATCTCGAGAACGTATGAGGCAATTTTAATTTTTCTTCCACCAAAATTTTTCTTTTTTTGTGCTCTTTAATTTGCTATGTCTCAAAGGGTATGTTGCCATTTGAAAATTTTAAGTTAGGGTTTGGGGTGAGAAGGGGGTAGTTGGGGGGATAAAGTTTTCCTGTGAAATTGACTTCCCCCTGCGTTGGTAGACGTTTCCAGAGAACAGAATACTAAAATTTATTTTTGTTTCTGAATAAATTAAGAAGCAAGTTTTTAAAAAAACACCCTGTATACACTATACAAAGCACAATAAATATTAGCAGTTGGAGCCTGCTACTTTGGGTAGGGATTGTGGTTCGGGGGAAGGAATTCATCTGAGGTTGAGGTTTGGTGGTTCTCTAGATTTAGTGAACCACTGGTAGGCCAGTTCCCATCTTCTTAACTGTGATTGGTTATAATGAGGGGGCAAGGATTTTACTACTTTGGTGGAGAAACAATTGTTGAAGATAGATTTGTTATGACTAATGGCATGTTGGACTACCGGCTTGTCTTGTATTTTGTGCTGACGTCTTTTTAAACTATATAATTATACAGTGTGTAAATTAAGTATGGAAACAAATCTGTATTTTTTCATCCGGAGGAGATAGAGATATTTTGTTTCTGGCGTTGGTTGTTAGTCCAGGTTCCGGATTTTTTGACATCGAAAAAGTTTTTTCATCCCCCTCACAGGGTGGGGGGTAAGGGGTAACTTAATTTTTTCAAATAGCAACCCCTATTGAGTGACCCCTCATCTTAAAGGGTTTCTCAAAATAAATCAAATGGCGCCAACCCGAGGTCAATACCTCAACCCAAACCCAAATGGCAGCCATTTTAAATTTTGAGATGAACACACGAGATTAACTATGGATACCTAAATTTACCTTTTAAACGGGTTACAATGGGCAAGTTAAACTCTGGATACCATTATTAGATGGAAAAGTGGACATTTTTGTCTCATTCCTGATTTTGCCTCATCCCCCAAAATAGGGTGTTTTGGGGGCAACCCCCTAAATGTTAATGCAAACCCCTGCTGAGTGACCCCTCATTTTGAAGGGTATGTAAAAACATAAGCAATAGTGCAAACCTTATGGTAATATGTCACCCCTAGCCAATGTGGCAGGTATTCAAAAATGTGACTGGGTAAAAAGCACCTACTTCTATTATTCAAAATTTTGGATGTCTTTTTAGGATCGACGGATATTAATTTAAATCATGGTTTTAAGTTTGTTAAGAGCTATAAAATGAGAGATGACTCAATATGGCTGCTAAAGGAGGCATTAAATATTTTGAAAGGTCAAATGGGTGTTTTTTCACCCAATCAAATCTTTGAATGACTGTCATTTTGGCTAGGTGTGATATATCGACTTTAAGTTTGCACCACTGATTATGTCTTAACAAACCCTTCAAAATGAGGGGTCACTCAGTAGGGGTTTGCATTAACATTTAGGGGGTTGCCCCCAAAACACCCTATTTTGGGGGCTGGGGAAAATCAGGAATAAGGCGAAAATATCCACTTTTCCATCTAACAATGGTATCCAGAGTTTAACTTGCCCAATGTAACCCGCTTAGAAGGTAAATTTAGGTCTCCATAGTTAATCTCGTGTGTTCATCTCAGAATTTAAAATGGCTGCCATTTGGGTTAGGGTTGAGGTATTGACCTCGGGTTGGCGCCATTTGATTTATTTTGAGAAACCCTTTAAGATGAGGGGTCACTCAATAGGGGTTGCTATTTGAAAAAATTAAGTTACCCCTTACCCCCCACCCTGTGAGGGGGATGAAAAAAAATGTTCGATGTCAAAAAACCCGGAACCTGGACTAACAACCAACGCCACAAACAAAATATCTCTATCAGCTTCGGATGAAAAAATACAGATTTGTTTCCATACTTAATTTACACACTGTATATTGTATTGAAATGGTGGATACCGTTGGTGAAATAAATAAATACTTGATTACTGTTTTGCGGCGTCTATCACAACACATTAAAAGTACTGTAGCAGTGACGGATAACAGCAAGTGACGGTTGATTGTGGTTCTACACTGCCAAATACATCTGCAGAAGTCTTGAAACATTCTCCATAAGAAATACGCCATTAAGTAGAGACTGGTCATACTGCTAAACCACTGGTCTGCTGCTGGTGAGACTGGTAACTTTGTTCGATGCTAAATGAGTTACAATAATTAATTTATTATATTTTGAGATCTAAATTGACCTAATCTAACTTATGGCAAAGCCTTCTCGATTCTTCTCGCGTATTCATTCTTTATCAAACAACATTTAGATTCTCGGTATTCTAAACCGTGTCACTCTCGAAAGCTTAAGTTAGTAACAAATACGAGCTCTTACTTGTTTTACTAATTACCGTTTCTCATTACCTCGTACTTTGTAGACCAGGCGACGTTGGTGACGAGGTGAGTCACCACCTCCGTGAGGTCCCTGCTGTATGACCCTCCCATCTCCTCCACCTTCTTCTTCACCACCTCCGTGAGGTCCCTGCTGTATGACCCTCCCATCTCCTCCACCTTCTTCTTCACCACCTCCGTGAGGTCCCTGCTGTATGACCCTCCCATCTCCTCCACCTTCTTCTTCACCACCTCCGTGAGGTCCCTGCTGTATGACCCTCCCATCTCCTCCACCTTCTTCACCACCTCCGTGAGGTCCCTGCTGTATGACCCTCCCATCTCCTCCACCTTCTTCTTCACCACCTCCGTGAGGTCCCTGGAGTAGGAGCCACCCATCTTCTCCACCTTCTTCTTGATATTGGCCTGAAATTAAACAAAATACTTTGCCAATAAGCATCAAAAGGTTTGATTTGACTATATAATCTCCTGTTGAATTATCTTATCAGGAAATTTCGTAAATCAAGTTTATTTATTCGGTTAAATATGTGCTCAATCATCTGAGCATTTCAGTAATATCACTCTAAAATCTTACTCCTTACCAGTGCCTTAAAATTCTTCCTTCACATCCATTCTCAACAAAGATGAAACTTTTATAGGAAAAAGACTTTTTATAGATGAAATACCTATAGGAGTATTTTGTCTTCAGTAACAAAATTAAATAACTTTAGTAGGTATGACGATAGCTATGGATTTTGGCTGTCATTTAAACAGCACAATACATATTTAAAATTCGTAAATTGTAGTCTGTTTAATTCAATTTCTGCATCTTTTTGACTGCTGTGTTTTAGTATTTGTGTTGGAAAAGGACCAAGATACCAACGACCAAGGACCAAGAGTATGAGCCCATATGTAATATGTGACTGGAAAAAGGCAAAGTATGCCATCCTTAAATCATTAAATGTGACAACATCTTTAAGCTTCCAGATTAAGTAATTGACGCGGGAGATTTTTTTACATGTATTATCTATTCGTTCCTGCCAGTTCAATTTGGAATCAATGCAAAAACCAAGCAATTTGACGGATTGTTTTTTTAATTTCTTTGGAAAGGCCTATTAAAATGTTTTGTGTTTTTTCCTGGTTGCATTTGAGTTTATTAGCTGAAACCAAACAGATGCTAGGTTTTTGGCTTCATTTGAGACTAAATTTAGAGTGTTGATGTCTTTATGAGTTGAGATTAGGGTGGTGTCATCCGCATAGATTACAGAATCAACTACAAAATTTCTAGGTAAATCATTAATAGATATTAGAGATAGGAATGGACCGAGGACTGAGCCCTGCGGAACATCCGAAACCACCTCCCTCAAAATATATAGCCTTCCTCCAACAGAAACATATTGCCTTCTATTATTCAGGAAAGATTCTATTACCTCAATCTGTGGATCCATTATGCCATAGAATTTGAGTTTTTCAAGCAAGACGTTATGTGAGGTACACAATCAAAAGTTTTCGTTAAATCAAACAATGTCAGAGAAACGGTTTCTTTATCCTCAAAAGCTGAGATGTTTCATGCCATTTCTTTCATATTTATTTTAAACAAAGTTTATTCCTATTGTATTTTAAGTAACAGATAGTCAATGATTCCAATAATGAATTTAGACATTCAATATGAATGTGCCAAAATTTATATCACTTTATCTTAAAATATGCGAATACCTTACTATCACCCCCAGAAAATCACCAATCAGTTAGAATAAGATTTGTTAATTTCATTAAATAATAATTAATAATTTATATTTCAATTAATTATAAACCTTGTTCCTTATCGGTTAATTGATAGTTAAATAATCAGTTGCTAAATAAGTTAATAATGTATTATCATAAATAAATATATATATAATGTACGGAAATTACAATCACAAAGAATTAAAATTAAAATTATAAATTCAGATTCATGATTAATCCAAATTACAGTGAATTGAACTCAAGAATAATTATATTTCAAGATGTGTGAACCCCATATGACCAACAATGTGTTGAGGGAACTTACCAGAGAGCAGGAGTCTTCCAGCTTCCAGAGAAGAGGGATGTGTTAATCTCAGTAAAGTATTTAGGACACTGATCCTAATTTTTGTATTTCCCAAGTCAGAAGACTAGTGTTTGTTTGCTAGTACCTAAAGTAGGGACATTTTTGCCAAAAGTACATTTTAACGCCAACCCCTTTGTTTATATTTGCCTGAACATTTAAAGTACTTGGCGAAGAATTGTTGTTGTAGATTGGTAAGACCAGCCCAAATTATCATATCTACTTGAAGAAATCAACAAGAAATTGACTAGCCTAATTTGAACCTATTAATTGAATATCAAGATTTGAACCTATTATTTATTACATTCTTTCGAACCAAGAACTTGTGTCAAAGTTGAATAAACTATCAGTGACTTACCTAATTCGGCCATCTTATGATTGAAGCTTTATTGGCATTGTTGTGATGTTCAAAATTCATCTTTTCCAAATTAATATTTTAACCATCTATTTTAACTGAGATTGTCATCCAGCACGAACCTACCTTTAGAAGAGATGTGTTTCTACTATTGAACAGTCGGAGCAGTAATATTTTATGTAATTCAAGTTCACAGAACTAAAATTTGAACATTGGCCTACGAGCCTAGAGCATAAACCCACAGCCCATATTTGTAATAAATCATTGTGACCCAAAATAAATCATATTTGTAAGTTTTAAATAAATCTATGGTAATTGATATTACAATTTGTTGTATTTATTGAGGTATTTCAGACAAAACAGGTAATATAAGACATGTGTACTTAATTTAATCAAAGGTGATGTTGCCGGTGGTATTTCAAAGCATTCAATGTTTTATTAATTATGTGAAGAGCCGCAGATACAGTTGATTTACCTTCCCAAAAGCCAAATTGAGAATCTGTAAGTAACCTATTATTTTCAAAGTACTCATTCAGTTGTTCACAAATTACAGATTCAAAAATTTTTGAGAATATTGGTACTATTGATATTGTTCTATAATTTTGAGGCAGTTGTTTATTTCCTTTTTTGAATACAGGCATAACTTAAGAAATTTTTAAAAGATGAGAGAAATGACCAATTTTGGCAATTTTTAATATTTTAATGCAAACAGCCAAGGGTTCACTTATCAAATTTACAGTTTGTTTCAGTAAGTAATTTGAAAGCCAATAAAAATCTGTTGTTTTGGAATTTGAAAGTTTAGAGACTATTTTAATTATATCATCAGAGGATATATCCCTCCATTGAAAAGATGATTTATCCTTAGGACTTTTCAGCAGATCTAATGCAGTTTTCTCTGCTGCATCAATGCTACTCTCCAGATCCCTAACAGATTCAATAAAATAATTATTTAGATTGTCAGCATCCAAATCTACAGATTTGGTTATCATGGGAGAGTTTTCATGGGCAACGACTTCCCAAGCAGCCTTGCATCTTTTAGGGACCATTTCTATATACTTTTCAAAGGCTTTTCTTTTGGTTAACTTAAGCTCAGAATGGTATACCTTCTTACAGTTTAGATAGGTTGTATATGCATTAGGTGCTTCTTCAGGCTTGTTAATTAATAATTGAGGTTGTTGAGAGTAAAACATACCTTAACATCAGAGGAGTTATGGCTGACTGTGATGTTGCAGCCTATGAATGGTCCCTCGAAATGCTCGTTGACCCTATTAACATATTCCACTACAATAGGTATAGAAACATTTCTGTCATTAAATTAGGTTATACTGTAATAACAAGAGATATATTTCTCACTTTTTTAATAAGAATAAGAATAACAACCTTTATTGTCATATAACATTCTTTTACAACTAGCAAAGCTAGTACAGAACAGATGACATTGTCAGTACTTTTATCTAGCCTTAAATGTTATTCATTTCTGCTGGAAGCACAGGGTGGATATATACTTCTTTACAAGTACGCTACGGTGCCTACAAGGGTGGCCAACTCGAAGATCGACAACACACAACAAATAATTGAAATTTCTTAATAAAAGGGGCATTGTAGTCCTTTTTACTGCTTCGGAAGGTCTTACGAAGCTTGAGGTAGTTCCATTAGACACATAGATGTTTGCAACAATGTGTTTAATATCAAAACTAAATTTAAATGATCTCGTAAAATCACATGGCACTACAAGAATTTCTACAATGCCACTAGTAGCTTCCACTAAATTCTTAATTTCCAGAGATTAGGAAATTTCAATGCCCTGCCCAAAGTTATATTTGAAACAGCAAACCACTCGCTCACCGGATGACAATAAGCTAATGATCAATGCAGTCAACTCCTTGATGGTGTTTTTCCTCGATATAATTACTTTCCTGCAAAAAGGACATTTATATACACGCCTAGCACATATAGCACACAATACATGACCGCACGTCAACAACACATTCGGCAAACTTTCTAAACATACTAAACATGACACATTTTGTGGAGGTGGACCGCTTCCCTCCCCGACGAACGGAATGTTGTCTCCGAGAGCCGCGTCGACACGCCCCCGATGTTGACGAGGAGCGCCTCCATGGACTCCCGGATATAGTTCCAAATTGCCGGGGCGACACGCGTCATCGCTAACGCGCCACAGCCGTCCAACAGGTAGTTTGTAAGCCAGAGAACGTCTCGCAACTCTAGCCGACTGCACCGCCATTAGAATATGAAAAAGGTCTGGGAACTCTCAGAATTTTACCTCTGTTGACAATGATAAAAATTATTAAAATATGAGAAAAGAAAACTTATAAATTTGCTATACTTCTGTTCCAATTAGCTTTCAAAATAATTGTGCTTTGAGAATATAGTTTATATGGAAATATTTACCAATATTCATATAAACTATATACTCAGAATGTTAACGATTTTTAACAATTACGTAACTATAGTTGTCAAATAAATGGTTAATGAAGATCACAGTTGCGGTGACAGTTCTTTTTAATGGCCGAGCCATAAAACATTTGCACTTTGTAATGTGAGCGTCATTAAGGCCATCCTTCCCAGAAAGGACCTTTCCAGCTGCAAGCTTTTTTTTCAATTTCGCCCCAATGCATTCGATTTTACTTATTTCCACTCCTTCTCCATAGGGCTTTGATTCGCAAACAGCTAAGTGGGCATTGAAATCCCCGTCCGCAAGGTATTCAGTATACCGACCACTATACCGGTCAAGAGATCTATTAAACTTTACAAGTGCTCCTACCGACTCCGTATCACTCATATTTTCAAAACTACAAGATCACTGTAGGGTTCCTCGTAGTACACAGTGCCTTAATTAGTGCTAATAAACTTAATGTTACTTATATTTTGGAAATTTTCTGTCTTTGTATCCACATAATCTGCCGAAGCGCTATCTATCAAAGTCAAAAAAAGTTTGTCCTCCATCTCTACAACTTACAACGGCTTTGTTGTACTGTAAGACAGAATAACATATTTTTTATCATTGATAACTTCTGCTTCTGCTTACCATTTATTTTTTGATAATATAGAAGTCTCTATCTGCTGATGGATAACTGTGACCTACTTAAAGATAATTATGTTGGTTCGTACCGTATACTTCTCATCAGAAATATGCATACAGCATTTGTTGGAACGTGACAGCTTGCTCTTATTTTTTAATAGCATCTGATATGATAAACAATATAGATAGTTTCACCTCCTCCCATTTTATGTATCGAATTAAATTCAAAAATACCGTGTACGTCAATATATAGTATGTCTGATCATTTCTTTCCAAAACATACATATCAAGTACCGATGAAACGAGTTACACACCCCGTCCAACATCACGTCATAAACCTGGGTCATAGCGGTCGGAGTGTACTTCATTTATGATTCACTTTCATTATGATCCCCTATTACAAGTTAAAACACTTAATTGAACTCATTTTAATGTATAATATATGGCGACGAAAAAAACAGCTGAAATCTTAACAGCTGATAAAAACAACGCATGGTAAAAAACGTAACCAGTACACGATATCCCCATATCATTGAACGCCAATGACGTCAACTCACATAGGTGATGGACGTGGCGTCCGGCGTCTTCGATCATAATCTGGATTTCTGTTCATTTGACACCCAACTTCACAACATGTCTCGAATTTACCAAAAGCCGCAAGTGGTAACATAATTCATTATGTCTATGTTCCTGGAACTAATCATTGAGCTTCCCTCTGATCATTCTAGCTGTCTTCCGAGCCTGCTTTGACTCCTCTGTGGCTGCTTTTTCAGCTTTTCGGATCCGTTCGATATGGATATTGCGGAGTGTTTTTTTATAGTTTAATCCCAATGTTATCCCTAGGCCATTTTAAATTCTGTCTTGCATGAGTTCTCCCATTAAATGTAGTGACTTAAGTTAAGAGGCGAGCAAAATTTACTTTAGGAATGCTTTATCACAATACCCCATTGAAGCTTTCGTTCACATTTTTGGTACAGTCCCTCAGTAGGTCTGGTTATGCCAATTGACAAAATGTAGGTTTTATGACATCTATTACAGCTGGGGTTTGCAATAGGTTTGATTAGCATTCTGAGACTGTTTATATCGATACTAAGACTCGTCACACAATTGGTGTTGTGATTTTTTGTCCGTAGAGGCCTTATGATAAATAAAAGGCCAAATGTCCTTCTTCATCTTCTCCATATCATTAGGATTATTCCTTATGGCAAGGCCGTAATAATTCTAAAGGCTATCAATAGCCGAATCAGCAAGTCTACCTTTTTTACTTCGAATTTTCAATCCATCGCTCAAAACTTGTCCTTTCATGTCTCTAACTTTTGAAGCCGTCCACCCATACGCTCCTGAACATGCTCTACACATTCCAGTTTTACAATATTAAACTCTTTACCATAGCTCGGAGCTTACAACTGACTAAAACTCCGTTCTGTTACCGGTCACTCCAACTAGTTTCAGACCAAGCAAATACTCTTTTTGCGCCCTCGACCTCCATCGCTCCGCTTGAGCCTACAAAGTTTTATTACATTCGTGGGGTGGAACGGTGCCTTTACTTGTTTTACAAGTGTGGCAATACTTTGCCAAGACTTCAATATCTTAATATTTTGCTGGTATCGAAGCTTGACACCAACACGACACCATTCAAGGTGTGTTGCATTTTACTCTTTTCAACAATGCTAGGCCTACTAACCTACCATATAAAAAAATACAAATAAAGGTAGGCTAGAAATAGTTGGAAATATTTAAAAAATTGTTCACCAGACTCCCTCTTATCCAGATTATGATCTGTGGAAATAACGTCTTTTAAACCGGACGATTGTTATCAACACATAGGTCCATCCGGACTTAATCAGCAGGTACTGGATGGTACTAGATCGACAATCCTTTTGGGAAAGTTTGAGACGAAGTAAATAGGCTATAAGTTGCTGGTACTTTTCCTATAGCCTACACGGAGGCCATCGCAGAACAGCGTGAAGTGTGTGTTTTCCTTTCTCAAGTATAATTGTGTTTAATAGTTTGACGTTCATCACATTATCTGTGAGCAGGTCAATGTCTGTCGAGGGGAAAACCACTTATTGTGCTGTGGAAAAATAAATGTGACATTTTTGTCATTGCATGGCTTGTTAGGTTGGGTTAGGTTGGGCTAGATTAGGTTAAACTTACATTTTAATGACAAGTTAAAAAAATATTAGAATTTGTACACTATAAAACACCTTCTTTAATCTTCAATAAATGTTTGTAGTGACATATTTAATACAATGGAGACAGAAAGCGGTTGGAAAGAGTGTTAATGTCTACTTTACAATTCTATTGGATGAATAAAAGACCGATCTTTAAAAATATAATAAACTAACCGCCACAGCACACTGTATCAACATTGCATCCGTATAACAGAAAAGTGCCATAATACCTTTGTTTGTTAAAGATTTAAAAAAATATACAAGGCTTAAACATAGGGCTTTTTTTTTGTGTTTAGTGTTTACATTAGATCATAAATTGTTTAGTTTTTACTCACATAACAAAAACAGTTCCTTAGGGCTGCCTGATCTGAACATTTTCCTCATGCACTTAATTCCTGGATGACTCAAGCAATGAACTGAATTGAACACTTCTCTGCGTAAACGGTTTTCGGTCAAGTTTTACGCCTCCCTGGTGAATATTTTGTCCCGACAACCGAGTTGGCACCTCTAGAAGACCCAACTAAGTTTGTTTCACGCTTAAGACTGAAGATTGCTTCAATCAAACCAACTAACATTCAAAGGCATGGAACAAAACAAAGCTTTGTTTTCCGGGATCTGGACACTTGTTCGCATGTTTTCTTAAGGGAAGATGGTGTAAAAAAACCTTTACAACACCCGTACACTGGACCACATAAAGTTATCGAAAAAGGGGATAAAACCATCACCATTATGCTGCACGGTTCGCAGGTTAAAGTAAGCCTAGATAGAGTGAAGCCCGCTTTTGAAAACACCCAATAAAAAGTTTGAAAACCTAATGAAAAAGTTTGAACACATAATAACTTGTCCAAGGACCTTTTTTTTATGCATTTTTTGTGTTTTTTTTTGTTGTTTGGGTTTTACCATAGACTTCCAGTCTTCCCAGGGGGCTCGTGTAGTGACCACCGACTGCCCCACCATGTAGTGAATGAACTGATACATATGGTATAAAATCCTAAAAGTTGCTAGGCAATATTAAGAAAAACAATTTTTAATCAGTTACTAAGTCTTCTCAGTAAAACAAGGTTTTCACATCTTTGTGGGCAATTCCTCACTCATTAGGAATGCACGGCCTTCACGCTTCATATAACGGCGCAGTTCAGCAATATCTCTACTGGGGGGATGGTAAATTACTGCCCCAGGATGCTGTCCAATTCTGGGAAGGGGCGGGTTCGCAACCAACCGACGAACATCATTAGTATGATACCTATTCAACTTCCCGCATTGGAATGGATTGACTGTAACATGTGGCTTTTCATCATGGGCGACATCAGCTTCTTCTATGTTCTCAGCCCAATCGAACTCATTAGGAGTCGCATTTGCAGCGTGTATATCTATCCTTTCTGGAGGAAACTCAAACCTGGTAGACTGCCAATTGTGTGTCGAAACTTCAGGTTCATCCTCGCCACCATAGGGGTTACAGCCAGACAGGAAACCGTTCCATAACTGCTCTTGAGTTGTATCAGCTGAAAAAGAAAACTCGAGACCCTCCTGTTGGGTAAAATTTATGTTGTATGAAATCCCATTGTTTAACTTCAATTCATTTCTCATTTGATAAATCGTTCTATCTTGTCTGAAGATTGGAGGGTACATTATATCTTCAATAGGTTTATCTTCTTCCGATGCGACCTCTGGTGTTGGAATTCGGACTGGTGATGGTACACGGCCAATGTTCCGTGGGAGCGCCATTTCAACAGCATGAGCTGGAGACGCCAGTCGACCACGAATATGCGGCGGTGTCTCTTCATTAGTTGAATCATCATCCGAGTCTAAAAATTGAATTTGGGGCGGTGGTCGGAATGGTGTGCGGAGAGGGCTGCCTGATCTAATCGCACCTCTATCAACGCTTTCACTGCGGCAAGGAGGTCCAGACGTTCGCTCAAGCAAGTTAGCGAAGCTTCGTGCCATCTGTGGTAAGAGGCCGATCGTCGGCTCCGAGAATCCAGCCGTGAAATAATAGTGGGGCAGTCGGTGGTCACTACAACAGTATAGGGTTATACAGTATTTATTTTAAATTATATTAAAATATATTTTAGGGAACGTCGGTTTAACTCACCCTACCCCCCACATCATTATCAAAGATATCAAGTTCGTAGGCCTATTGTGGATTTTGAAAACATTGTAATATAAGTTATCTTGTGGCTTTTCAATACCCACCCTTTGGCGATGATGTAATGAGAATTAGGGGCGAGTAATATACAGGAGTGAATGCAGTATGCATGGAAAAATAACAGTCATAATTTGTTTACAATCTACCATTTTTTTTACAATAATGCACATTTATTTACAATTACTGTGATCAAATTGACAATGAACATTCAAACACTCCTTTGACCGATTTTTTAGTCCATCAGCAATACTTAAACTCTCATTTACGGAGGGTGTCTTGTATATGCCGTTTGGTTTTTTCTTCTTCGATGTTCCAAAAAGTCGAACTTGTTGGTCAATTTTCTTTGTAGTGTTTATTTTTTCCAGTTCGAGTATTTTAATGGGGACTTCATTGTACAATTTCAAAATATTATCAATATTTTTCTCAGCATCATTCCGTGTCTGCATCACAATTTCTTCTGGCTTTTTTTCTAATAGCTCGGTAGCTGCTAGTAGCTTCCCTTTAAGAATTTCCTTTACTGCAGCCGAAGGTCCCTGTGATCTCGTAAGAGAAATTAAACTTTCTAACTGTAACAGATTATCGTGCATTAAAATGATGGCCCTTTGAATAACATTGGATTAAAACAGGGACATTCTATTATCCAGCTGTAAGTCACGATCAATAGTAAATTGTTGTGCCGTTGATTTTGTTGGATTGGCAAGCTAAAAGGGAGTAAATAAGTGGTGGGGGAAGGGAGCTTGTTGCCGGCTCGTTTCTCGCCGCTCTGCGACACTGTAGTTGGTCTTCCATGGTTAAAGTTCAATGATTGCTGCGCGTCCTCCAGCTATAAAATAACACATCTATGGTATTAAATTAAAACTAAAGAAGCACACCAGCTGTGGAAACTCTTAACTGTTAAAACAGTCTATATACTATTATACAAAAGAGGTGGTTTCTGTATGTTTAGATGTATGTTTGTGGCAAGTGAACGCGAAAAATACTGAACCGACTGGGTTGAAATTTTATACAAAGGTAGATCTTGAACCCGAAAAGACCTATTCACTTCCTTTAAGTCCTCTTCGGGCTGCGCCCCGTGAACGTGGGATGGCACAGTTAATATGGACCCATTGCTTTTCAAATGAGGAAAATCAAACTGAAACTGTCCATATATCCATAACCATTGGCTGTAGGAAAAGAATGTTAAAGAATAGATAGTTCCTAAAATTAAGCTTAAAACCCCCATAAAATACAGGGTGCCACCATATGTTGCGTAAGGGTACCACCATAAGAAAAAACAAAGTTGTACGCCTTATTGGAAAAATGGCGAGAAAATTTAAAAACTTAAATACATACATAAAAGAAGCATAACAAAATAGAGGGGGCCCCTCATAAGAAGTATATTGTCAGACATTAGATAAAAAGTTAGCTGTTGGAAACCTTTAGGCTGGACACCCGGTATGTGTTTTGTTATACGCCTAAGTCATCCATTCTTAAAGAGGAAAGTCGCTAAAAATGATGATCTGCTGATTATCTGTTGTTTTTGTAGAGATTATTTAAGAATTCGTTCGCCTGCCAAGAAAAATGATAACGAGCGAGTCCATCCTGGCGAGTGAACTACGGGCCTGTTCTGATTAAATTTATTTGACTAAAACTAACTAAATAAATAAATAATTAGCAAGTTTGTATTGCTCCGCTCAGTATTGTGGGTGCCCAATGATACACTTGGACCAGCTCCCGTCGGCCACCACGGCGAGCCAGGGCGCTCCGTCCTTGTCCACGTCGTTACGGTCCCGCGCGAGGGCTGCTTCTTCTGCCGCATCCTTCATTTCTGCAAGGGCAGAATTTCCCAGACTTTGGAGACAACATGTTGGTATTTTTCGTAGGTATTGAAATCCATGCACCGAATGTTCATGGACCCTAAACATTTTGTTAAATTTTCTATACCACCTCCCGTGCTCATGGAACCAGCCACCGCTGCTACGTTGATATCCAATGGTGATTCAATCTCGGGTTCAGACCATACCGTTTCTTTGAAACCGCACATATTGCACACATAGATAAAACCGGAACGTAGTCCACGCGTTTTTTTTCTTTGTAAGAATCAAATTATTAAAAGTACAACCTAACTGTGGGGCGTGATTGTTCAACAGTTTTACCTTGTCAAATACGTAGGCTATATCGATAATTCGCCTTCCTTGAACCACTTCATGCTCATGACATTCGTCTTTTGGCACTCCTTCAATAACAAGTTCTTGAGGTAAAACTTCATTGTCCGGCTCCGAGCTCGACTGTCATGGCTCGAAGTGGTAGCACTGTTTGCATTTTTACTGCTGGCGGTCAAATTCACGAAAAACTAAAACGCACCGACCTACTCACTGAAACATTTTGACAGCAACAACTGAAACATAGAAAAGTTCGTGCTAATTTCCCGCTTCACCCCACTCCAACCCTGCGAGTCATCCTCATCAAGGCGCGCGCACACCAAACGCGGGAAGTGGAAGCGACGCGAATTCAACTCGTTCCAAGAAATATTTTAGCGGCAACTTTTCGCGCGAGATCTAGGTGGCGCACACAAAGCGCGGGAAGTGTTGCGGTGCGGAAAAAGTAAAAGTTCAGTTGCAAGGTGCCATTGTTGTGGTAAGTTTTATTGACCACAATTTTGGTTTACACCGTTGAATTCAGCTCGAAAAAACGACTAATTTTTAATCAATGATCTATGTCCATTGGTTACCGAGATATTGAAAGTGGTAAAGACAGGACGTAGTCCTAATGCAAAGTTCATGAAAAAACAAATTAAATTTTATAACTCACTTTTAAAAGATCATATTTTGGCCAAACTCGGTATGTGGGTTCATTAGTTATCTATACTGAGTAATAGCCATTCCTATGTTTAACTTTCCGTGGCATCAACAAATATGCATACTGACATTCCATGTCAGTCCTGTGATGCGTGCTTTTTTACGGACGCGAAAGATATAGTATATTTCACTACTAGTAACGAAAGTAGCCCATTCGTAGCAACAATTGCAGTCATGAATTTGAAACGCTAAGCAAAGTAGCAAGTGTTGCTTTCACGGATGTAAAAGAAAACAGGATCGGATCCCAACCCTACATATGTTTCGAGTTCCTTTCTAAGAGACCTACAATTTGTGAGACCTGGGTTAAAAATTGCGCAAATGAATTCACTGTCAACCAAAACACTGTCGAAGAGGTAAGTTTGTGAAAAACATGTTGAAGACAGTTGCTTTCAAAGCACAATGAAAACCAAACTACACCCGTGGGCCATGCAATGTTAAATGCACATACCACGGTTTGTAACTTTCACCAAAGTAACTTGAAATACAGCTTGAATTATGAATCTAACCATGCAAATCATGTTAAGTTAGCATAAGCTCAAGGCATGTTTCTCAGAGCAATTCGTCATACCAGCAACGAGTTAGACAGACTGACTAAAATTGACGTTGCAAAAACTGAGTTACTCAGCAATGGTTATCCGGCACATATACTCAATAAGGCTTTGAGGAAAGCTAAAGAAAGCCTAAATAATCCACCTTGCCCTCAAACTGGCCAAAAACCTCTGACAACGGTAGTTATACCGTAGGTCAAGGGGTTGTCGGAAAAAATCCGTAGGATTAATAATAAACACAACATTAGAACAGCTTTTAGAAAAACAACGGATTTGAGGAGCATGCTTACTCATGTTAAACCTAAGAATGAGGAGCAGGATCTAAAAAATGTTGTGTATAAAGTGCCGTGTAGCTGTGGGGAGAATTACTACGGTCAGACATCGAGGCCTGCTACTATAAGAATAGGGGAGCACAAGAAGCCGTTGCAAAAATCTGATGCTAAGAATTCCACCTTAGTAGAACATGTTTTATCGACTGAACATCTGGTCAATTGGTCATCAGCGGGAATCGTTTATAAAGAGCCGAAATGGAAAGAACGCAACATCCTGGAGGCGGTATGCATGTCTGTAGACAGGAACTGCATATCCCAGCCTACTGCGTCAATTCACAAAATGTTTTTGCCGGTAGTGGAGCAGGAAGTCAAAAACAAAATAAATAAGGCTCGAGCGATTTACCCTCACACCCCTCCCCCCATCGCTTATAAAGGAGATAACGCGTCACCTGACCGGTCAGTCGCGGTACGTCGGTCGGAGCGGCTACGCGGCCGAACATCTAGGCTGCAATTAATTTCCTGAGGAAGCGGATTGTTTTTCGTTTATCCGCGAAACGTAGAGTGTACTGTGTGGGGCCCCGATTTCGTTAAATAACTGGTTGTGTTGTTTTAAGTGTCTAACTGTTTTAACCATCTGACTTCCGGAGCCTGCACAGGATTTATAAAGCCCAAAAAATCATTATAAAGTATTTCCTCATCAAAAAATCATGTCATTCAGAAATAAGTCAGCAATCAGTTGAGGATATATTCAAATTTGTAGCATCGCCAAGTAAGATACACCACATTTATTGTGTTTTCCTCAATACCATCTTGCATCAACTAGGATAGGGTGCACTGGACACGGCTTTGCCTTCCTGGCCTTCACAGACACCTGACAGAACATGGTGACTTTTCCTGCGGGTATACATTTAAGATCGGGATTATGTTCCTCCCTAATCTTGTGGTATTGAGGCACTTAATACTAGAATAACAAATACAATAGCTAGAGAGATATCTAGCGAAGAGTTTGTGAAAAGTTTCACTATATCAGTCAGATGTTGTCCAAGCCTTTACAACAGGGCACATAGAACATTTGTAATAAATTATCATAAACTTGATGCTAATGAGAATAGTTTGATTTAAAACTGATTTGTGTGCACCATTTTTTTTAAATAAATATAATTGATTGAAATTGGTCATTACCCTGTATAGCATAATACATTGACAGTAGCATGCAGTAATGTGGGATTGTATTTATAAAGTAAATTCAGGTTGTTATAAGTGTTACTGATGCTGCCGATCATTATATCGGCTGTTCGTTTATGTTGTTATACAAATTATGTTGTTAGATGCGTGATTTTGTATCTGTAAATTTAGGCGGACATAAGTGATTACAGTCGTAGGTCGATGGTCAATTACTGTAGATACTCACTTAAGTTTTCCGGGGCAACATGCCCATCATGATCGGTGGCAAAAGTACTTCTGCAAAAGAGAGAAAAAACATTAGTGCTACATATATACAGTGGTTGCAAAATATTTACAGAGGAGAAAAAGTTGACTCAGCCACACCTCTTACTACCTTGGGAAATGTTTTCTGACCGTTCAAGACGGATTTTCACAGGCATATTAGGTACTAAGGAGTAATTATACGGTTTATACGGATAGACTGCATCATTTTGTTGAACATATAAAACACATACTAACTAAAATCATTTAAAACAGAACACTTTCTACTAGTCACTTACTATGTAGCGTTTGTGGCATGACGGACTGACACAAGGGGCTCCTCAATCAGCTCATTTAGGTTATAGAGGGGCCTATTTACCATCAAACCCATGAAGCTCACTTTTATTAATTTTTTTAAGCAGCTTTTATGGGTAAGTAAATTGTAAGTGCCACTATTTGTGAGTTCAATTTGGCCGCAGTATCAGTTTAGATGCAACAGCAAGTGCCGAAAGTATAGTGTTAAGGATGCCGCGCCGACGGACAGTCAGGGCTAAGCAACATTCGTGTGTCAATGTAGTAGCTAACACTCTATACCCACCAAACTCACTGAAATCTGAAATTATTAAATGAGAAATAAGGAAGACTAGAATTTAAATAGGATCAACTGACCTTTCATTTCTGCTTTTTTAACACAATGACACAATTGTCTTGGCTTCAGGCCTTCAGTAATAAAATTACAAATGAAAATTACTGAATACAAATATTAAACTGGTGACACGGGGGACTCTGCCTCGACCGTTCCTTAATTCCTAGTGGAGATGCAATTGCAGACCTCTCAGAGAGAATGCAGCATTAGCCAGTGAGACTAAATGTCTGAAAAGGCCGACCACCATATGGTCAGATTGCTATCCTGTTTCTCTGTTTTTATACTGAGGACACACCAGTATGTCTTAACCTGCCACCATCTTTATTTCATCTGTATTCAGTCTAAATGTTTTTAATGATGTCCTTATTAATTTTGCTGACATATGTTGACAATATGCTGCTGAAACAGTAAATGAAAAATAAAAAACCGTGCCAGAAAGTGAACCGCGTGTTCAGAGATTACAATGTAAAATATGTGACTACGCAAAACCCCGATGTTAAGGCGGCCGTAGTGGAACGAGTGAACCGTACATTGAAAACACGTATAAAAACACGTACGTTATTTGACGTATAAAAGCACGTACAGCATAACCATAACCCGATACAAGTGTAATATATATAATATGCTGGAGTTTGTAAAACTGAGCACCGTAAGCCTCTTTTCATAGATTTTAAAATTCCGACGATTTTTAATCTTTACATTTATAAAATTCTTTGACATGTAAAATTAAATTTAAATTCCTTTCCTATCCGGCAAAAAACTCACACTCATTATACAAGAAACAGGTGTAAGATGGATATATTGCAACATATATTGGCCAAGACCGGAAATTCTCATAAATTAAACTGTACAAATCTTTTTAATAAGCTGCCTGAAGAAGCAAAACTAGTTAGTTATAATGTTTTTAAAAGAAATTTGTATGGCCATCCTGTTTCTCTGTTTTTATACTGAGGACACACCAGTATGTCTGTCTTAACCTGCCACCATCTTTATTCCATCTGTATTCAGTCTAAATTTTTTAATGATATCCTTATTAATTTTGCTTACATATATTAAGATTTGATTTTACCGATGAAAATTCAAGCCAGCTGATAATCTAAACAATAACTTTAATTCTGATTGGTCGAATAATTCTTTTATAAAAGATTTGATTTGACCAATCAAAGTTCAAACCCGCTGATTTTCAAAATAAAATCTTAAATTCTAATCGGACAGATAAATCGTTTATAAAAGAATTTTTTATAAAATATTTGATAGTGTAATGCGGGCCTAAGAGTCATCTGGATTTACAGAAAACAAATGGTGTAAAGAAAAAAGAAAGAAGTGAGCATAGTCAGCTGATATGAGCAGTTAGGCTCATTAAATTAGCGGACCTAGCACTATGACAGCAAAACTGACACCATATATAAATATTTTGATTCAGTTGTTGTAACTGGTTTATATTTTAGTCGTTGAAGCGCTAGTTGTGTGAGCCCAACTTAAGTCACACCAGCTGCCTCTGCACACCTTTCTTTTTTCTTTACGTTATTAAGAAAATGGTAACAAGACGTAATTATACGTTGTTTATTACCCCTAATAATTTGAAATAACGATCTATGAAAGCTCTGGCAATAGAATAGGCCACTGCTTAAGATATAATGTAGTCCACCAAGAAGTGATTAGGGCCTACCTGGCATAACACTTGATTCTCTTCCAAGGAATGGGAGTGAGAATCCAATCATAAGAAACAAAACAGCTAATTTCTCTTAAAACATTACGAGAACACTTCAATCGTTCAAATACGTAATTATTTACCTTTAAACATTGTAGACTATAGATGTTGGCTGCGATAGATAAAGTTACAAAGATGCAAAACAACCTGCTAACCATTCTAACACACAAGATTATCAAAATATGATATTAAATAGGCCTAGTTTAAAAAAAAATCGATCTTTTTACAGAGAGTTTTGACTGTTTGAAATTTAGAGGTTAAGTCAAATGAAAACATTGAGAGGCAGGCAGGCTGCAAAATTTGAATTCCTCGGCAACAATTTTACCATTTTTTGATTTTCCTGACCAAAATAAAAAAAATAGCAGCCGACTACTTTTTTATGTTCAGTTTTGAAATTAATTATAAAAATTGTATTTTTTTTTGTAAAAATAGAAAAAAACATATATTTGAAACATAATTTATACCATAACAATCCACAACTAATTGGCTTCTTACCTGCAAAATTTCAACCATTTACCTCCATCCCACGTGATACTGTATAAACTACGAATTATTTGTAAGCGAAGCCGAAACCTGGATAGCGGCCTGTGTCATAACAGCGCCTGATATATCTGATACGCAACCATTGCCGTCGGCTCTCGTTGCGGAGCCCAGCTGACGATCCAGTTTGTTTACACATCGCCATTGACAGCCCGCCTTGGGCTTTTATTAATGTTATTATCCCTTGTTGTTTCACAACAGTTGAGTTCTCAAAACGTAGCGGTCTATCACAAATCAAACACTAAGGATCATTCACGTTTGAACATGTTAAACACAGTCACCTAATATCATAAAGATAACATATCACTACGTCATAACACTTTCTTGCACGAATACAATATCTAATATTGGTATACACCCTCAATTATTTGTAAACAACATATACACAATATCACATCCAACGTAACTGATGACCATGGTGTAAGGAAAAAAGAAAGGTGTGTGCAGGGTCAGCTGATGTGACGTAATTGGGCTCAGGCAACTAGCGCTTACGACGACTACAATACAAACCAGTTAATACAACTCAACCAAAATATTTTGAGTAAGGTCTTAGTTCTGCAGTCAAACCGCTAGGTCCGCTAGTTTCTCGAGCCCAACTACGTCATACCAGCTGACTGTGCACACACCTTTCTTTTTTCTTTACACCATGACTGATGACAGCCACTTAGCAATGCTATTGTTGTACTAAACAACTCCAAACAGCTGGAAATACTTGATCAGCTGTTTTTCCCCACTCATACTTCTTATGAAGAAGGAAAACGTCACGGGTGTGTCCCTTTCAAAGGTAGTATGTATTCTGGAAAGAAAAATTTAAAATGCAATTAGACGAAAACATATAAAATGTTTTTGAATTGTGAATATCTTTGGGATTTCCGTAATTTGCATTTGAGATGCACTGCAGGACATCGTCGCAGCTGAGTTACCTCCAACTCAGGTTCGTGGACCTCCAACAAAGAATGTGGTTCTCCCTAATTGGCTAAATTTACCCATCCTAAAAACTCATTTAATGGGGTGGGTGAGATGACCGAGTACCATTGAACCGTTGTTCTCGTAGGAAGGCGCCACCTTGTTGGCTTGTAGCACTAAGAGGATTAACAAGGAATGACCTCTTGCATCTAGATGGAATATCTAATGTGTTTACCCTTGAGGACCCACGGTAGATCATTTAGGCTTTTACCAAATTTTCTTTAATCAGGGGGCTAAACCCTGATTTGATTAGTTAAAAGTCAGAATATTTTAATGTGAATTTAGAACCAAATGCCCAGGTTTATTATTAGCCAGAAGGGCAAACCACTAGACCAAAGTCACCACACAACAAATCATTAAATACATACGTAACAGGTCATCAATTAAATACACAAAAATCTGATCGGTCTCTTAGCAGCTGGCTGTAAACAATGAAAAAGTCCAGGTGAAATTTAATTTTTTCGATAAAGTCTATTCAGTTTTGTATCCTTAGTCTATGTTTTTTGTATATGTAGTCATGAATACCATATATTGTACACATTTTAGAAATTAAGATTCTAGAAATGTATAGATATCTGGAAGCGCATTTTGCAGCCTAACGACCCGGTCCGATAGGGTTAATATGCGCGGCCGTTTACAATAATCGCAAACGTTTAATTTTTGGAAATTTCAGGACAACCCCT
The DNA here is from genome assembly GCA_035578135.1 of Flexamia atlantica. NCBI lineage: Eukaryota > Metazoa > Arthropoda > Insecta > Hemiptera > Cicadellidae > Flexamia > Flexamia atlantica. Next base: position 10,121,352 of record JAQJVK010000021.1, on the reverse strand, counting down.
ACATAAGTTTCATATTATATTTTAAAATATAGTCAAATCCCACAAACCTGGTATAATGTGGACCGGAAGGTCCAGTGCACAGTGCTGCGTTTGTGAAATATGATATCAGGAATAAAGGCGACAATGAGAAATACATCCTTTTTAATTTCTTACTTATCGTGAAACGTTCTTATTCTAAATAATTAAAACCTCGCGACCACCTCCTTCACCTGATTGTTATATTACAATGAGTTTAAAAACAAATTCTTACAAGAGGAGTGGGATTCGGACAAAACCGGAGGACATTGTTCGTTCCAATTATGATTATTGACGGCAGAGTTGTTTTTTGGTCCAGTTTGGGCAATCCATTTCTCCCGTAAAAGTTCATTTGACGTTTTTCCACTTCTGCACATTTCCCAGAAAGAGGGATACCATAAAAACAAAAACGGGATTAGATCTAGTAGTAGGGGAATAGGCCGGTTCTGTATCAGCAGTAAAATTGCTGAGGAGCGCTCCTCATGACCTTGTCCTTTGACTCCCCCCGGACACGTCCCCCCCTCCAACATGTCAGCCCCCCCAAGGCCTTGCTCAATGTCTATCCCCCTCTCCGCCAGTACTGTACGGGTGACATTTAGTTGGCGGAAGGTACTGTTTACTTATACCCGATATATTTACCATGCAAATAGCTAAATTTGTTTTATTGTCCGTTCGTTTTGAAAATTTGTCTACCCCCCATAGCTGTATGGGGTACCTGTGTGATGCGGGTTGCCTATCTTGAGAATTGAAGGCGCCAAGATTTTCAAAGATTCGCAGCACAAAAACTAGATAGATTTTTTTTATGAAACTCGGTATATAGGCATTATAAATTATACTCTGTCCTACGACACAACCAGCGTTTTCGGGATAATTCGTTTAAGGCCACTTTACTGGAAAACTCAAAACATAAATATTTCATGATAAATCCATTTATTATTGGATTTCTATAAAACTTGGAATTTGTACATTGTAGATGGTTCTACTCAATCAATCTTAAGCAGTTCCCATCACTGCAAATAACTACAATGGATTCTCCATCTCGTCGGCGGCTGAGGTTTACGTCCATCTCTCTCCTGCACAGTCGGCAGGGCTGCTGGAGAACCACATTCCGCATGTCTCTCTTCGTTGGAGGCCACTCAGCTGCGACGATGTCCTGCAGCGTATCTCAAATGCAAGTAATGGAAACCCCAAAGATATACACGGCAGGGGAGAGCGGGGCAAGATAAGGAAGCTTATCTTTTTTGGTTCATAGGATTAATAATTACAGTTGTTAAGTTGTAGAAAAAATCTCATGTATTAGTACATTAATAATGTTTATAATAGCACAACCAAATTATGTTTAACTCTTTTGCGAATATCATAAAAAACATGTCTTAGTTAAAGCATAAAACTTCATCTTGCCCCATTAGGTGGGGAAAGACGGGGTCACTGGTGGGGCATGATGGGGTATGTTAGGCTACACACAGAGCACAAAGATACGTAGCTTCAGGATCCTCGTCTTCCTCGCCAGAAAATGAACAGTGAGCCCATCGGTGACACTTCCAGCACTGAATACATCCTTCCGTAGACTGAGAATATAAATACCCACAGTAGATGCATTCAGCATCTGAATCATCTCATAAGGCGGAGTGAAAACGCTTTCTTTTAAGGTTTGTAGCCTTCAGTGCCTTTCATTTTTATCTAACCTGCTCTGTCAGCAGTGCTGCTGGAGAACCACATTCCGCATGCCTCTCTTCAGGACCGCCACGAGGAGACTGGGGGCCTGGGGCAACATCTCTGATGGGGCCCTTGCTACCATGTCGAATACTAATCACTTTTTACAAATGCAAAAATTTGTATCAGTGAAACATATATCTGTGATATGCTCCGATAATACTTTTTAAAATAACTATTGTACTCATTGTAAACTTATTTACTAGTTCTGGGGTTAAAATGTTACGTCTAAGATGTATAATTTATATGAAAGTTAGTATAAACCAGAATACTATTTGTGTACAGAAATTTTTATTTTACATCAACCTTAACATGACATCATAATATACTATGATATTCATTGCATTTTATTGAAATTCATCTCAAATTAACTTGTAATCATATGATTCCAGGAAAAGAAATGTAAAATACTTAGATCTGACCTAAGCTTATGATATAATAAAGTGAGTTATGGTCTGAATCTCTAAATAATTCCTTTTTGCCATTGCAATTGCAAAATCATTGGTTAAGTCATCAAAGTTGATTGATTTAACATAATCGTGTACAATACTTAATATTATTAGGTGATTTTAATTATTTCCGTCCATCGCGGAACATAACCTATTTTTGATTAAGGCCATTTTACTGAAGGTCAACGCCTATCTCTTTAGGCAACGGACAAAACTCAAGACAAATTTGGGGAAACCTAGGTTGAAGTCTTTTTCCAAATATTCGATCAAGGATTTTTAAGGCTGAGTTCACACTTCTATCTAGTTTTATTACACCCCCAGTAATTGTTTTTGGTATATTCTTAATTATTGGCTTGATTCAGCCTGGTCTAGATCCTTTGACTTTGGATTTTGCAAAGCTTCTGCAGTGGAGATAAAAAGTCTTGATTCACTGTTCACTATCGTTTTACGTGGTCACAATCACACCCACAAATTTTCATGAGAACGTAATCCCGGGTTTCTTTGTTCGAGCGTCGACCTTTTTTGTGGATCTGACTGACATTAAAGTCGAAGCACCTAACATTTAGCGCCCTAATTCACTTCGCACTATATACGCAATATCTGTCTATATGAATAATAAACAAAATTATTTTCAGAGTTTTGGGAATCTTAGAACGTAGAAATACAACATGGACTTCTTGACCCCTTCTAATTTGTATTATCCTTCCCTCATCGTATTTTCATACTGTAACGTACCTCTAATCATCTATTCTCGAATAAAAACGATCAACGAAGCTTCAGCGGTTATAAGCTCAGTGGGGTTTTGAGAAAATCCATTACAGGCTTCAATATTTTTTATATTTTCGGGTAGCATTTATTTGTCAGCTGTTAATTTTGAAGGCAGTTGCTAGGATTCTTCTAGAATTCTTCCTGGAGGTGAATTATTCTTCGTTGGGTGGTCTCGTGCGGGGGCTCATGACCTGTGACGTCACCACCACCGCCAACCACCTGTGCCAAAACCGGCCAAATTCCACTACTTGATGTTAAGCGACAGGCGGCAAGCAATAACTCACTTCTGGTCACGATTCGAATCATTTTAAACTGCCGTTCTAAAAACTGTATTTCATTATTTAATTACTAGAAAACCTACCATTAGGAATCCTGATCAAAGAATACAAGTCAACTAAACAACAGCTCCCAGCTCAAGTTTAAGATTTGATCTCCCAGAAGAATTAAAAAAAGTCTATAAATATACAACCATCGACAGGTATGAATATATTCGGTAACGGTTGTACCATACTCGACAATTACATTAATGGAACATTATCTAAAACAAAGAAATTTTGAAATGTTTCAATAATCCCGAGGGTTATGGAAACATTTGGAATGAGGAGAAGAACAAACTTAAAGAACTTTTGATGCAGGACGAAGACCTAGTGGTAAACCACTCCAGCCTAGTCGGCAAACAGGCCGGAACCATAATGAAAAAAATGGAAAAGGACAAAAGAAGGAAAAGAACTGAGGCAGTCGTAGGTGGCCCGGTGCCCAAATCCGATCACCACCTACTCCTGCTGACAGTGGCAGTCGCAAGCGGCCCTGTCCTATAACGCGGGTGATATTCAGTTACTGGGACTGACAGGTTAGCATTTGCGGGCGGTACCTGAGGGTTCGGTGTCGGTATCACGGTGTGGCTGCTGGTTTGGTTCACCGTCACACCGTCACCGTATCACTGGAGTGGTCGGTCGCCGGTCTCCTGAGCAAGGGCTGTGGGAGCCGCAGCTGAGGGAGCAGGGTTACTGTTACTAGATCACTGGCAGCAGCCTGGGTGTCAACCGCGGTTCGCGTTTTGGATTTTGAAGCGTCAAAGCGCTCCAACATCGCGTTGAGCGCCGCGAGCAGGGCCTCGCGTCGCTGATTACTCTCGTCGTCGGGTTCGTCCTCGTCCACGGGTATGCGCCCTACCCGCAAGTAGTTGTGCCATAACCTCGCGCTCAACCGTTGATAATCCGTATCGGTATAATCACCCTCGTACTCTTTGCACGATTTTTGTAAGTCCGCGAGTCTCTGTTCACACTCCGCAAGACTACTAGTGTCGAGACGACATCATCGTCAACCGGTGTATTCACCTTAATGACCTTCGTCAATCGTCGTCGCAATTCATCGGCGGTACCGTTGGTATCTAACCCCCTGATTTTCACTTCATACTGATTTTCGCTTTTCTTCAAGTAGGTCACGTTCATGTTGATCAAGGAGATAAACGAAAATGAAAATTACATCCGCTACCTCTCAACTCTAGGGTAAGCTTCCTTGCCCTTACGTCGACTCACAGGTATAATTTAAGTCGATTGCAAAAAATGTATTTATTTATTTATTTTTTTATTAAAAAATATATAATTGTCACTCGATAAAGTCTACTAATTATCTAGACTGCCATTCAAGCGGTCTGATCACAAAACAAATCCAAATTAAACTTTAGTTACTCACTCCACAGGTTGGAGTAGCTATTGCATACTACTACTACAAACTTCCGACAAAAAAACAGAAATTTGAAAAAAAGGAAAACGTTATTTATTTCTTTTAATGAATATTCGGTATAATTTATGTGAATTTAATTCATTTATCGCATTTATTGCGTTAAATAGTTTAAGCTACTCAACGAAAACGGCAAGGTGATTTCCGAAGATCAATAATAATTTGAGTTAAAAAGAAAACAATGAACTCAAACGAGCTGGCGTCCTTTGACCTGACACTAGAACGAGTCTGAGTTACAATATGTCCACGATTATGTAAGTCCAATAATAAACAAAAATATTCAACAAGCTTGAATTATCCAAGTCCAGTCAGCTGATATTTTCTTATATTTTGTAATTTAATTAAACATTCTTGAATCTAAACACTCGTTTTCATGCGCCCAGACATTTGCCAACTCGTTTATAGTTCATAACAAATTAAACTACTTGTAGGCTAGGGTTAGTATACAAGCAGAAGTTGTTTTCCAAGTGTTAGTAAAGAATTCTTTTACAAATAAATTCAATAATTCTTAAAAATGAATATTATTAATCACTTCTTATTTTCTACGTCACAATAAATACTGATACAACAAACAGTTTCTAAAGTTTCAGTCAATTATCATCAAACGTCCTTTATGAACAACAACAACACCTGACATTCATGAACGATTCAGTGAGCAACTCAAAGAACGAGTCTCCCGACCAAATCAATGAACTAGTTCGCCACTCCAAGCTCTGAACTGAGTCGTTCTTTTCCGGTCTCAATTATTTCTTTCAACTCTTAAGTTTCATCAACGTAGCGAGCATCAAAAGTCCATAAAAGCGCTAATAATTCTTAATATCCGGCCACGTACACCTCAATTGTAAATTTAGTGTTTTAATTTATTAGGTCGTCCTCCCTAGAATTATTAATTAGAATATAAATGCGTACTTGGTTACGCTCCGCCATGTTGCAACTTGTAGCTGTGGTGACAAGGAGGTGACGTGGCAGTGACGACACTGACAACGAGCGTCGCTTCTGTCTTTTGTTGCTCACAAAATTGCGTCCCTACGCTGTGTCCGTAATTACACTAATTAAATGAAAAATCTATAACTTCCTTAAAATTGAATATTTTCGAACAGGAATTTCACAGAAGTTTCAGGAATACAGTTCTAATTTATATTTCAATAGTCCCCTACTTGAAATATAGTTTTAGTACATGCTTGGAAATTACGTAATGGCTAATTTTTAAAGTTCACTTACCAAATTCTATGGTGATATCTGTTTAGTTCTTGAAGGTTTCTCGCTGGGTTCGTATAGGAAAATAAGTAGATTTGTTGAACTACGCCCCACACCTGACAATAATTGTCACGGCCGAGTTGGTGGGCGTGGGAGCGAAACAAAGAAACCACGTAACAGATAAACTAAATTTTATTAATCATAATCGAATTTACACGGAATGAAATCGAGAATTACGCGCGACTCGTTACTGATGCAATGAAGCATTATTTATTTAATTTGGAAAATAATTTTGAAAAGAAACGTGGGAGGACGTACCGGCGTCGGCGAGGTGTTAAGTGGACGACAGTTAGGCGGACTCTGGTCTCCGCGCCCTGCGCCACGGAGGTCGACAACATGCTGAGTCTGCTTATCACCACATTCCAGGGACACAAGTGCGCAGCTGTGTCTGTCTCTTTGCTCATAACTTTATACTTCGGTAATAATACGTTTTACAAAATTATTTGAATTGGGTTCTGCGCCCCGGGTTTATGTTAATCTTCTGTTAGTAGCCATTGAGAGTTGGCTAAAAATTATACCCTTGATTATCCTCCGCTGGATACTCCACTTTATGGATCTACAATATTATAAATGAAAGTAGGCAGCCAAATCAGGCCGAAATGAAATTCGGGGAGCGGGTTGTCACAATAAAATATGCATGATAAATTACACAACTATTTATTAGTGTACAATAATAAATAAATATGGACGTCCAATCTTGGTCGTCTTCGACAATAGTGTTGAGTTCAATTGGATTCATTACCTTCAATCAGCTATTGAGGACGCCCCCTCTCCTTAATGACATTGCTGATAGTTCTCAGACCATGCTGAATTTTGTTTGTCTTCTTAGCTTAACAAACTAACACTTCCTCTTCGGTGAGAATTTTAGACGGAACACTTCCTTCACAAGTTTTGTCTCGTCCATGGCACAAACACGAATGTGTTTGAGTTGATATCTTGGTACCATCTTGATGAATTGGCCATCTTCTACCATAACTTTTGGTTTTGCCCAACACCCCAACTTTTGGTTGAGTGACACTTTAAATTTTCTCATGCTTACACTACAGGCTGTGCTGGGTATTCTATAAACAAGTTTTAGTCCTAACACATGGAACCATGATTTGGTCTTTGACAAGCGAACATAAGGTACACCTAGCATTCTAGCGTTTCTTGTATCATGCTTATGAACAGAGTTTCCATAGGGATAGATATGTAAATTTGACTTCATACGTACAAGACAAACAAAAATATACATATTTACAACTGTGAGGATTCACTCAGCCTGAATTAAAGGTTTACAATACGCATTGAAAGCAGTACCATTTATTATCCTGACGCTTTTTTCGGAGAACTAATATTCCGTCCACATCGGAGCCATTACCCTAAAATTGTGCTGGTGTATGTACAAGTTTTTCTGGATTCCCCACACTTGCGTTGACCCTTTTCTGCGAAATGAGTAAATTAATTTCATCAACAAAGACCTCACCACTGTCAGAGGAACAAGCAAGATTGAAAACCCTACAACAAGCATGAATATGTTTGCAAATGTTTAATTTTTATTACATTATCCGGACAAGTACACTTAAGACAATAATGAAAATATTGCATAGAACACACCTCATGCAGGCCTCTTCACACACGGCCTGAGACTTATTGATTACATAAGACCCAAGGCCTTTTGAGGAGGACACAATCCACTCTTCTCCTTCTTTAATAACTGTAAATCAGATGGGCCTATTGCCTCAGTGTTTTATGTGATTTGTTAATCTGAAGGACTCTTTAAGATGGCGAATGTTTTGAAAGTTTAATTAAGCGTTTGAACAAATTATCTCGAGCTATTTTCATGACAGCGTTGATAGTTTAGTCCAAACGCTTGACTTTTTTCCCCTCGAGATACAAATGGTTCAGTGACCTGTGGAATGATTCTAAATACATGTTAGTATTTATCCCCAAGCCGACCCGAAAACAATCACTGTTCTGGCCGTCTAGCATAGTACTTTACAAAGTACTCCCCATATTTTAAAGTGTCTTGGTCATTGAGTAAATTGGCTGTAGTTTGTGACAACAATTTTTGGAATTCATCTATTGATGCCAAACTCTGCATTACAACCTTCAGAGTTTTATACACCAAATATTTCTTGTCTGGCCCCTCTTTTACCTTCGACAATAGTGTTGAGTTCAATTGGATTCATTGCCTTCAATCAGCTATTGAGGACGCTCCCTCTCCTTTATGACATTGCTGATAGTTCTCAGACCATGCTGAATTTAGTTTGTCTTCTTAGCTTCACAAACTAAGAACACTTCCTCTTCTGTGAGAATTTTAGACGGGAACACTTCATTCACAAGTTTTTTTTCGCTTAAACATTTTAATCTACACTACTTAAAACATTTTAATCGACACATTGACAAATAGACTCACCATAAATATGTCTGGTACGATGAGGCCAGACCTCTATGCAGAGAGATCCTCTATGGAGAGGATCATCCCCCGGATCCACCGTCTCTGTCTGGCGCGCCCACAGCTCGGGCATGAAAATGATCAAGGACGCCACCCACGAGAGTAGGGATTTTATACATAGTGCCATAGGGTACAGTCAGTCACAAGCACCACAGTCATACAGCCATGATCAATCGTTTGCAAATAAATATTAAACTACTTTAAACATTTTAATCAACTCATTGACAAATTGACTCATTATAAATATGTCTGGTAAGATGAGGCCAGTCTTCTACACACCAAGTGAGGACTTTAATTCCTTAAAGCGACCGATAGAAGAGGATCATCCCCCATATCCACTAACCCCGGCGCACCCACAGTACTGGCAGGTAAATGGTCAAAGACGTCATTCACGAGACCAAGTGAGACTGTATATCCTTTTGGATATCTTCAGACAGCTTGGGAAGCCACCGCTGGAAAAACACTCATTGATGCGCATTACGAGGGGTGAGCCACGTTTTTCACAAATCCACTTGTGATACTGTATATATATTTGGGGTTTCCGTTATTTGCATTTGAGATACACTGCAGGACATCGGTCTGGTACGATGAGGCCTGTCCTCTATACACCAAGTGAGACTGTACATTCTTTAGGATATCTTCAGACAGCTTGGGAAGCCACCGCTGGAAAAACAATCATTGATGCACATTGCGAGGGGTGAGCCACGTTTTTCACAAATCCACTTGTGATACCGTATATATCTTTGGGGTTTCCGTTATTTGCATTTGAGATACACTGCAGGACATCGTCGCAGCTGAGTGGCCTCCAACGAAGAGAGACGCGGAATATTCATAGTGCCATAGAGTACAGTCAGTCCACCACAGTCATACAGCCATGATCAATCGTTTGCAAATAAATATTAAACTACTTTAAACATTTTAATCAACAAATTGACAAATTGACTGACCATAAATAAGTCTGGTACGATGAGGCCAGTCCTCTACCACAAAGTGAGACTGTACATTCTTTTGGATATCTTCAGACAGCTCGGGAAGCCGGCGCTGGAAAAACACTCATTGATGCACATTACGAGGGGTGAGCCACGTTTTTCACAAATCCACTCGTGATACCGTATATATATTTGGGGTTTCCATTATTTGCATTTGAGATACACTGCAGGACATCGGTCTGGTACGATGAGGCCAGTCCTCTATACACCAAGTGAGACTGTACATTCTTTAGGATATCTTCAGACAGCTTGGGAAGCCACCGCTGGAAAAACACTCATTGATGCACATTACGAGGGGTGAGCCACGTTTTTCACAAATCCACTCGTGATACCGTATATATATTTGGGGTTTCCATTATTTGCATTTGAGATACACTGCAGGACATCGGTCTGGTACGATGAGGCCAGTCCTCTATACACCAAGTGAGACTGTACATTCTTTAGAATATCTTAATACAGCATGGGAAGCCGCCGCTGGAAAAACAATCATTGATGCACATTGCGAGGGGTGAGCCACGTTTTTCACAAATCCACTCGTGATACCGTATATATATTTGGGGTTTCCGTTATTTGCATTTGAGATACACTGCAGGACATCGGTCTGGTTCGATGAGGCCAGTCCTCTATACACCAAGTGAGACTGTACATTCTTTAGAATATCTTAATACAGCATGGGAAGCCGCCGCTGGAAAAACAAATATTGATGCACATTGCGAGGGGTGAGCCACGTTTTTCACAAATCCACTCGTGATACCGTATATATATTTGGGGTTTCCGTTATTTGCATTTGAGATACACTGCAGGACATCGGTCTGGTTCGATGAGGCCAGTCCTCTATACACCAAGTGAGACTGTACATTCTTTAGAATATCTTAATACGGCTTGGGAAGCCGCCGCTGGAAAAACAATCATTGATGCACATTGCGAGGAGAGTAGGGATTTTATACATAGTGCCATAGGGTACAGTCAGTCACAAGCACCACAGTCATACAGCCATGATCAATCGTTTGCAAATAAATATTAAACTACTTTAAACATTTTAATCAACTCATTGACAAATTGACTCATTATAAATATGTCTGGTAAGATGAGGCCAGTCTTCTACACACCAAGTGAGGACTTTAATTCCTTAAAGCGACCGATAGAAGAGGATCATCCCCCATATCCACTAACCCCGGCGCACCCACAGTACTGGCAGGTAAATGGTCAAAGACGTCATTCACGAGACCAAGTGAGACTGTATATCCTTTTGGATATCTTCAGACAGCTTGGGAAGCCACCGCTGGAAAAACACTCATTGATGCGCATTACGAGGGGTGAGCCACGTTTTTCACAAATCCACTTGTGATACTGTATATATATTTGGGGTTTCCGTTATTTGCATTTGAGATACACTGCAGGACATCGGTCTGGTACGATGAGGCCTGTCCTCTATACACCAAGTGAGACTGTACATTCTTTAGGATATCTTCAGACAGCTTGGGAAGCCACCGCTGGAAAAACAATCATTGATGCACATTGCGAGGGGTGAGCCACGTTTTTCACAAATCCACTTGTGATACCGTATATATCTTTGGGGTTTCCGTTATTTGCATTTGAGATACACTGCAGGACATCGTCGCAGCTGAGTGGCCTCCAACGAAGAGAGACGCGGAATATTCATAGTGCCATAGAGTACAGTCAGTCCACCACAGTCATACAGCCATGATCAATCGTTTGCAAATAAATATTAAACTACTTTAAACATTTTAATCAACAAATTGACAAATTGACTGACCATAAATAAGTCTGGTACGATGAGGCCAGTCCTCTACCACAAAGTGAGACTGTACATTCTTTTGGATATCTTCAGACAGCTCGGGAAGCCGGCGCTGGAAAAACACTCATTGATGCACATTACGAGGGGTGAGCCACGTTTTTCACAAATCCACTCGTGATACCGTATATATATTTGGGGTTTCCATTATTTGCATTTGAGATACACTGCAGGACATCGGTCTGGTACGATGAGGCCAGTCCTCTATACACCAAGTGAGACTGTACATTCTTTAGGATATCTTCAGACAGCTTGGGAAGCCACCGCTGGAAAAACACTCATTGATGCACATTACGAGGGGTGAGCCACGTTTTTCACAAATCCACTCGTGATACCGTATATATATTTGGGGTTTCCATCATTTGCATTTGAGATACACTGCAGGACATCGGTCTGGTACGATGAGGCCAGTCCTCTATACACCAAGTGAGACTGTACATTCTTTAGAATATCTTAATACAGCATGGGAAGCCGCCGCTGGAAAAACAATCATTGATGCACATTGCGAGGGGTGAGCCACGTTTTTCACAAATCCACTCGTGATACCGTATATATATTTGGGGTTTCCGTTATTTGCATTTGAGATACACTGCAGGACATCGGTCTGGTTCGATGAGGCCAGTCCTCTATACACCAAGTGAGACTGTACATTCTTTAGAATATCTTAATACAGCATGGGAAGCCGCCGCTGGAAAAACAAATATTGATGCACATTGCGAGGGGTGAGCCACGTTTTTCACAAATCCACTCGTGATACCGTATATATATTTGGGGTTTCCGTTATTTGCATTTGAGATACACTGCAGGACATCGGTCTGGTTCGATGAGGCCAGTCCTCTATACACCAAGTGAGACTGTACATTCTTTAGAATATCTTAATACGGCTTGGGAAGCCGCCGCTGGAAAAACAATCATTGATGCACATTGCGAGGGGTGAGCCACGTTTTTCACAAATCCACTTGTGATACCGTATATATATTTGGGGTTTCCGTTATTTGCATTTGAGATACACTGCAGGACATCGGTCTGGTACGATGAGGCCAGTCCTCTATACACCAAGTGAGACTGTACATTCTTTAGAATATCTTAATACAGCTTGGGAAGCCGGCGCTGGAAAAACAATCATTGATGCACATTGCGAGGGGTGAGCCACGTTTTTCACAAATCCACTTGTGATACCGTATATATCTTTGGGGTTTCCGTTATTTGCATTTGAGATACACTGCAGGACATCGTCGCAGCTGAGTGGCCTCCAACGAAGAGAGACGCGGAATATTCATAGTGCCATAGAGTACAGTCAGTCCACCACAGTCATACAGCCATGATCAATCGTTTGCAAATAAATATTAACTTACTTTAAACATTTTAATCAACAAATTGACAAATTGACTGACCATAAATAAGTCTGGTACGATGAGGCCAGTCCTCTACCACAAAGTGAGACTGTACATTCTTTTGGATATCTTCAGACAGCTCGGGAAGCCGGCGCTGGAAAAACACTCATTGATGCACATTACGAGGGGTGAGCCAAGTTTTTCACAAATCCACTCGTGATACCGTATATATATTTGGGGTTTCCATTATTTGCATTTGAGATACACTGCAGGACATCGGTCTGGTACGATGAGGCCAGTCCTCTATACACCAAGTGAGACTGTACATTCTTTAGGATATCTTCAGACAGCTTGGGAAGCCACCGCTGGAAAAACACTCATTGATGCACATTACGAGGGGTGAGCCACGTTTTTCACAAATCCACTCGTGATACCGTATATATATTTGGGGTTTCCATTATTTGCATTTGAGATCCACTGCAGGACATCGGTCTGGTACGATGAGGCCAGTCCTCTATACACCAAGTGAGACTGTACATTCTTTAGAATATCTTAATACAGCATGGGAAGCCGCCGCTGGAAAAACAATCATTGATGCACATTGCGAGGGGTGAGCCACGTTTTTCACAAATCCACTCGTGATACCGTATATATATTTGGGGTTTCCGTTATTTGCATTTGAGATACACTGCAGGACATCGGTCTGGTTCGATGAGGCCAGTCCTCTATACACCAAGTGAGACTGTACATTCTTTAGAATATCTTAATACAGCATGGGAAGCCGCCGCTGGAAAAACAATCATTGATGCACATTGCGAGGGGTGAGCCACGTTTTTCACAAATCCACTCGTGATACCGTATATATATTTGGGGTTTCCGTTATTTGCATTTGAGATACACTGCAGGACATCGGTCTGGTTCGATGAGGCCAGTCCTCTATACACCAAGTGAGACTGTACATTCTTTAGAATATCTTAATACGGCTTGGGAAGCCGCCGCTGGAAAAACAATCATTGATGCACATTGCGAGGGGTGAGCCACGTTTTTCACAAATCCACTTGTGATACCGTATATATATTTGGGGTTTCCGTTATTTGCATTTGAGATACACTGCAGGACATCGGTCTGGTACGATGAGGCCAGTCCTCTATACACCAAGTGAGACTGTACATTCTTTAGAATATCTTAATACAGCTTGGGAAGCCGGCGCTGGAAAAACAATCATTGATGCACATTGCGAGGGGTGAGCCACGTTTTTCACAAATCCACTTGTGATACCGTATATATCTTTGGGGTTTCCGTTATTTGCATTTGAGATACACTGCAGGACATCGTCGCAGCTGAGTGGCCTCCAACGAAGAGAGACGCGGAATATTCATAGTGCCATAGAGTACAGTCAGTCCACCACAGTCATACAGCCATGATCAATCGTTTGCAAATAAATATTAACTTACTTTAAACATTTTAATCAACAAATTGACAAATTGACTGACCATAAATAAGTCTGGTACGATGAGGCCAGTCCTCTACCACAAAGTGAGACTGTACATTCTTTTGGATGTCTTCAGACAGCTTGGGAAGCCGCCGCTGGAAAAACACTCATTGATGCACATCACGAGGGGTGAGCCACGTTTTTTCACAAATCCAATTGTGATACCGTATATAACTTTGGGGTTTCCGTTATTTGCATTTGAGATACAATGCAGGACATCGTCGCAGCTGAGTTACCTCCAACTCAGTTTCGTGGACCTCCAAGAAAGAGAGAGATGCGGAATGTGGTTCTCCCAAATTGCGCAAATTTTCCCATCCTAAAAACTCATTTAATTGGGTGGGTGGGATGACGGAGTACCAACGAACCGTTGTTCTCGTAGGAAGGCGCCACCTTGTTGGCTGGTAGCACTTAAGAGGGCTAACAAAAATGTCCTCTAGCAGCTAGTTGGAGTTTCTAATGTGTTTACCCTTGAGGACCCACGGTAGATCATTTAGGCTTTTTCCAAATTTTCTTTAATCAGGGGGCTAAACCCTGATTTGGTTAGTTAAAAGTCAGAATATTTTAATTCGAATTTAGAACCAAATGCCCAGGTTTATTATTAGCTAGAAGGGCAAACCACTTGACCAAAGCTCTACAAAACAAATCATTAAATACATACATAACAGGTAATCAATCAAATACACAACAGCGATGGTACCATTTAAATTTTAATAAATCGAAAACAACTCAATTAAACATTTAGCTCGTTCAGTCTCAAAAAGTACTATGCAATGAGATCATTTATCACAAGGGCACATACTATTATTTTCTACACTGTTATTGTGACTTAATTTCAACTAAACTTTTTTTTAAGCCTATGGTGAATTTAGGATTAAATTAGGTTTAAGTTTAACCGTGTTGTAGAAACCGGTAATAGACCATTGACTAAAATTAACTAAAATACAACCTATAAAATATAAACAAATTTTCTACCCAGTTTTTACCAATAATAATATTAGTAGGTTGTCAAATGATTCAAATGAATTTATTTGGCCACTAAACAAAGAGTAATAGGCTATGTCAACTTAAATATATTTTAAGAACATAATGCAGCATAGTTTTCTTGCCATTTCAAAAGAACTCTGTTAATAGCAAAGAAGTCGGGGTTTACAACTGGAAAGACCCCAGGGTATACCATGTGCCAGATTTAAAGATAAAGGGTCCCAGGTAGGCCCGGACAGCCCTAATCCACTGTTGTCACGGCACCTATTGTTGTGAGGCCGGCCGGCGACGGCGCCGGCGGGTGGGTACCCCCACCTTGAGTCAATGCCTGCGAGCCGCTAGGAAATACTTTAAGGTGTACCATAGATAAAAAAAACTACAGATCGGAAACCCAATGGAAGTTTTCCTGCCCCTTTTTTCGTGTGACTTCAAACCTGTTGGGTTGTTTTGACGACCATATTGCTCAATTATCAAACGGTTATGCAATAGTTACATATTTATAGGCACAGCACAATAAATAATAATAAGTAATAATTAAATGTATTAATTTCCAAACTGATTGTTGGAAAATTATTAAACCTATTTCCTGATTGTGCGGCACATCCCATTTTTTTTTAAACATATCTACAACTTCCACTGACTGGCTGATTATAATTATAACTAAAATTAGGGTCAATTTCCCTCAATTTCCTGTTTGATATTGGAACTGACGGGACATAGTTTTGCGCGTAAAAATCATAAACCGCTCTTTGAACTAATTATTTTCCATTGGAAATCGTTCACTCCTTGAAAACGAAATTTCCCCGGGGGCTTCCTCTTTTACGGGGACGTAACTCCTTTCTTCAAAATCTGGTGCCTGAAGCCGACGACACCTCCAGCACTTGGACAGTATCTTTTATAGGATTTTCGCACCTTAATGTTTTGCAGAGTTCAACATTGATAATACAGCTGTTTGCTGACCTTTACTTCAATACACGCCGTGTCCTGCGACAAGTCTCGGTCTCGGAGTTTCGGTCTGTTCAGTCTCGTCCACCGATTCACTTCCCTCACCGGGGGATGCTCCCTCGGACGCCGCATGTTAACAGTGCAGGAGACGGATTTACACCGAACCGATCAAGTAAAAAGTTACAAAACCCGTTTCCGTATAGGAATTTTCCTAAAATTTGACCTAGTCTGAGGGCTGCCCGAGGAATTTCCTGTGTCAACGACTCAGGCGTGGAGGCTGTCCGAGCCTACCTGGACCCTTTATCTTTAAATCTGGTACATGGTATATTACCACGTATCGGTAGGTCCACTTGAGAAATCTTTGCAGGTAGGAATGGGTGTACTCGAACCGCACCGACATTTTGGGTACTTTTGAAAGCATCAAACCGCCCCGGTCATTAAAAGGAAGATCATGAAGGGTTGCCTCGCTACCCGGCATAACCTAACCTATAGCGAAGAATAAAATTACTTCAAGAACAAATACCCCCGTTGCAGCAGACCTGCATACTCAGCGAATTTCAAAGGCAAAAGAACATGTTTCAATCCAAGAAAGTGAGATTTAACATGTTTTTGTAAGCTCCATAAGAATAACATGGAGAATGAGTGTGCAGGTTTTCCTGCAACAGGTCCATTAAAACTGGGTGTTTTCAATTCAATGTTTCGTAGATCTGAACTAGGAGAAACCATATAGCAACTTTTATCAAGATTTGTCAAAAAATAAAGAAGATATAGAATTTTTTATTTCCCATAAGGATAACATGGGGAATGAGTATGCAGGTTTGCTGCCACAAAAATGGAAATTTCGGGGGTTTTAGACTAAAATTCATTAGATCTTATTTAGATGAAGCCACAAACCAAGTTTTATTAAGATATTTTGAGAAATAAGCGAGATATAGAATTTTACTTATTTCCCATAAGGTTAACATTGGGACAACGTACTGTGTTTACCACTTACAATATCTCGGTAACCAATGGACATAGAGAGATGATTCAAGATACTAAATTGTTTGTTTTTTCGAGCTGAATTCAATGGTGCTAATTAAAATTGGATTATTTTGATTTTTATATGTGAAAACCCCAAAAAACCCATTTTTGGGGGGGTTTGTCCCCCTTTACCCCCCCTTCCAGTGGTCCGATCGGGCTGGTTTTCGAACTCATCCGAATAATTGCTACTTTACACGCCTATGCCAAATTTCATTCCAATCGGACCATTTTTGCGAGCGCTATCGTGCTTACAGACACATATATATATATATAGCTAGATATATATATATATATATATATTTGTAAAGTTATGGAAGGTGTTGGTCTTGTGTAATGTTTTATATTATGCAGGTCCATGGGACCTACCCTTTTTGAAGAGCTCTAATTACGTCACACAGAGTATATAATGTTTTTTTGGAAATATTAATGATTCTGAACTTTTATATTCACTGAAAAGTGCTTATATTCCATTATTTAAAAAAACACAGAGTTTGTTGGTCCTTTTTTATAATTCAGAAGATGTTGGTCCTATATAACATGCCATGTATTATTGTTCTCATCTTGCTGGTCCACCACGTGACAAGAATGTGGAGGGGATGAGGGGAAATGTCAACGGACAAATTGTAAAAATTGTCTCATCATGCTGGTCCACATGAGCAAAATATGGCGGTTTATGCTTGTATAATTAATCACATTAATCTGGTCCGACCAGCATCTTCTAGTGCAGCCTTTGCACTATCAGACATTGGCCACTCGAGAGCTAAAAATAAGTTGGAGAAATGAATGAAGTTAAATTAAATCATTTTTATTTGATCATACATCATATAGTACATTATATTTTAGACACGTATATGCTTTGAGCACGCGTGGGCCTAAGGAAAATTCACTTTGACTTGTGTTTACACATAATTTCAACAGTCTCCTAATTTATCTTATCTCTGTGCAGTACTTCTATGGTCACTCATTCACATTTTTACTGAAAAGGTGCGTGTGATCTTGGTTATACATAAGGTGACCAGATTTTTGAGCTGCCAAGACGGGACGCAAACCTCCGGGGAGTGTACCCCCCACAAAGAGAGGGGCCCCCGCGAAATTTTGAAAAATTATAAGCATTTTGGTGTGTTTTTAGACTTTCAAATTGAAAATATGTGCTAGACTCTACTTCATCTTTACCATTAATTTTAAGTCACTAGAAAACTACAAAAGAACTGAAAAAATTTATCTAAGAGTTTTTTACACTAACACGTATTTCAATGCACTCCCCCCCCCAAGGGAGGGGGTCCGGGGGTCCTCCCCTTGAAAATTTTTAAAAATTAAGAGCATTTTGGAGGGTTTTTAGACACTTCCAGATTGAAAATATGTGCTAGACTCTAGTTAATCTTAAACATTAATTTTAACTTCCTAGGAAACTACAAAAGAACCGAAAAAATTTATTTAAGAGTTTTTTACACTAAAACGTATTTCCATACCCCCCTTAAGAGAGGGGGTCCGGGGGTCCTCCCCCAGAAAATTTTTAAAAATTAGGAGCATTTTGGTGGGTTTTTAGACTTTCAAATTGAAAATATGTGCTAGACTCTAGTTCATCTTTACCATTAATTTTAAGTTACTAGAAAACTACAAAAGAACCGAAAAAATTTATCTAAGAGTTTTTTACACTAACACGTATTTCCAGACACCCCTCCCCCCCCCAAGAGAGGGGGTCCGGGGGTCCTCCCCAAGAACATTTTTAAAAATTAGGAGCATTTTGGAGGGTTTTTAGACACTTCCAGATTGAAAATATGTGCTAGACTCTAGTTATTCTTAACCATAAATTTTAACTTCCTAGGAAACTACAAAAGAACCGAAAAAAATTATTTAAGAGTTATGTTTACATTAAAACGTAATTTTAAAAGTACTTTTCTTACAAATAACGCCAAAACGGGACAATTGGATGTCCCGATAGAGTTCGTCGGGACAATGGGACACGCCGTTAAAAAACGGGACTGCCCCGTCCAAAACGGGACGTCTGGACACCTTAGTTATACACAAACTGTATGATTGCTATTTTTGCTGAACCAACACGTAATAAATCGTAGACAACACTATCACCGAAACTCTCCGTCTGCACGCACTCATCAAAACACTGTAGGACGCGCATTTCGGCTTTCGCCATCTTCAACTACAATACTCAACTTCATACTACACTGTGGCTCGTGGCTGCCACGGGTCACGTCGTGGCTACCATTCGCCCAGTAAGCGATTTTTCCAGAATGTGGCGTCCACATTTTGAGACTGCGCATGCGTAGCATGGGTACTGGCAGTAAACGTGGCCGGCGGCCGCGACAGTACCTAGAGGTGTACCAAACAGTTCCGTTCTGGCCTCGGAACGTGTTATTTTAATAGTTCCCGTTCCGAATGTCGTTTCGGCATTTCAAGCATGGCTAGGTGTTTCTGAACTCTCGTTATTTGCGATAGAATTTTGTTCAGTAATGATTAAATACTATATTTTGTTTTATGTCAATAGTACAGTCCGGTATAAAGTAGGCCTAGTTTTTGGAGGAATTTATAGTGATACCGTACACCTTTAATTAGAGTAGTCTCTTAGATACGATTGAGTGGAGATGAAAAAAACGAAAGAATAAAAACTAGATTTAGTTTTAGTTCCATAAATCTTGACGCGGGGTTATTAGTAATTTTTTGGATGCTGAAATCAATCCTTGATTTTTCCCGAACTGACTTTAGCCGAGGGCCGCCGGACCGCCCCTGGCCGCGAACTCGCAAGAGAAGGTCAATGCTGCTCGAGCTGTTTTGAGTTAGGCCCTATTTCAGTCAGTTTGTCAACACACTGAGTAAGGCCTTCGCGAAGTAAAGAGTAAGAAATTGTCTCTCTTTTTAACAGATAAATGTATATCTCCTACAAAAATAAACATTTTTACTTTGTTAATATGATTGTAATATGTATGATACGGTATGATATTGATGAATAGGACAGTGAGCAGGGCCGGATTTAGCATTTTGGCGCCCATAGGCCCAATAATTTTTTCCGCCCCCTAGACTGGTTAAAGTTACTTTCCTAAAAACCTTCATTGACTTTATAATGAAGATATATAACTTCATGTGATGTGATATATAACTTTTTATATCAGAGTGTTTCTTCTTTCTCTTATTTTTCCTCGCGTTTTTTTCTAAATTCCACACCACTTGGCTTTGGTTTTTGACTCATTATACAATAAGACTTGACCAAAGACACTAATAAAAGTAATTTTCGCAATAAAATACTTAAAAGCCGGTGTCACGCACAACGAAATACGCACAACACATCTATCCTCGGCCGTTGACACGAGCAACACTGATAAGAAGATGCCAGCTTATTTATTGAGAGGTGAGGGTGGTAAACAGTGTCTTGACTGTTAACATTGCCAAGCGCATGCGCCCCTTATCACTCCGAGCACTCTAGCAGTAGCGCCGAGCTAGTATAATGGAAATACGATGCGTACCGCTCTACGACATCCTTACAGCCAGCTCTCCCTTGTTTGAGATCAAAACTGTAACGAAGTTGATGCATAATGTTAAAAAACAATAAAACTTTACGAACCATTATTTGTTTCAATGATATTAAAAATCAGAACATTTTTGCCTGATGATTTGCTTTTATATCAATTAAAAAATATGTTCAGTTATGGCTATTTATTTTTATTTCTAGATATTTTTATATATTTTATCCCTCGGCCGTGCGCCCCCTGGAAGCTTGCGCCTATGGGCCCGGGCCTACTGGGTCTATTGGGAAATCCGGCCCTGACAGTGAGTCGGTGCATAGAAAAATAAACAGGAACAGAAGCGCCACGCAATGTTAATATTTGTAATAATTTTTTGGTTAAAAAACCGGCCAGATCATAGATGGCGCTGCTAGTCGAACCGGCCAAGCAGCGTTGCCACGCTGAGCGCTCTGGCCGGCTGGCCGGCCGACTCAGCCGGCCAGGGAGAAATTCCCTCGCCACGCGCCGCGCGCCGCACCAGGTCGCCGCACAGTGGTCCAGACATACTTTTCAATGATAGAAACAACACGTGCGAAATTAATAATCAGAAAAATACTAATGACAAATATCTTTCCCAAGTACTTTTGGTAATTAATTATGGGACTCAAAGGCAAATTAAATTGCCTATTTACGTTACTAACTTACTTTTTATTGTAATTTTTTAACTGTTGTTTATGCTATTTGTATTGTGATAACTCATGATTATCATTACATTTAATTCATTAAGATTTGAGAATAGAAATTAATTTACTATAAACTAAACTGTGATACAAAAAAACTTTAATTAAAAATAAATTTAAACTCAAATATTTAAAATCCGACCCATTATTGGCACATATGAATTATTGTTGAATTTTCTTAACGAGTCCATGCGCAGAAAATTTCCGCGCATGTAGGGGAGGTAAAACCCCTCCCGTCATTCCTCTTTCCCCTTCAAACTACGGAACGGATTAGAGGAACTATTACTTTTTCGTATGCAACTGCTATTTAGAAACATGTTTTTAATGTTAACTGTTCATTTACCGGTTGCAGTTGCAACAGTTTCTTTTCACTATTATTCAAAAGACAGCTGTGAAGAATTGTTGGGTTTCTTATTTAGATCAGAGGATGAAAAGGAAAAATTACGAGTGCAGAAAGGCTTTTTTGTCGTGCATACTATATGAAATAGCAGATTTTAAGGGCGTATTTTTTTCATGTTAACCGATTTTTTAACGTTTAGCTTAACAATCACAGAGTGTGCATGGTACATTTTTCCATATTTGTAGAGGTGAAGAACAAAAATGTAAAGATTACTCACAATTAAACATGGCACTGCGTGTTTACTAGGCCTAGAAAACATTCACAACGAACAAGTTAAAATTGAACGTTAGGTATCTGCCTGGTTTAGGTTTATTAGAGAACAAATTAGGTAATGCGAATATGAACCAATTATTAGATTATTATATGTAAAATATCAGAAGTTAGGATGTAACTGTAACACACATAGTTATGATACCAGATGTAGAGCTTAGTTTGTTGTTAAACACCAATTAAAAGTTTTTGAAAAAAGCCTCTTTTCATTGATTAAACAAATTTTCAGCATGGATCGTTCCTAAGCGCTCTTTCAAGGCCTCAAGCAGCATAATCCGCCGAATGTTTGCAGGGCGACAGGTTTACCCTGGTTCGACAATAGTGAACTCCCACCATTTTTGGCGTTCACTCCTGCTCGTTATAGATTGCATTCGCACTCGTCAGAACTCGATCTAGTAGGCCTAAAGCCCTAAAGATGAACTAGAGCTTATACATCACGTTTCAGAAAATCCCGCACCGTTTTGCAAATCAACGTTAATTTATCCCCTTAACACCAATGCCTTCTTTTATATGTTTATTGGTTCGCGAGTTTGAATCGTTAAACTAGTGGCACTTTACTTTGGTCTGGTGTGACTGCACCCATTCTCATGCGTGAATGCTAGGGAACTACAGTGAGTGCCTGAGAACATAAGGGTAGGCTACTGTTACTCTTACCGAGTTCTAGGATCAAATACTATTAGTTTGAACCCTATCCCATCATTATATACGATCTGCTAAACGCCTAGTTTACTTTATAATTAAAAATATAAACTAATAATAGATTAATTAAATGAAAAACCTAATATAACTTAATACTTGAATTATGCTCTGATTATTTTTGAGATAAGAATTGTAACAGCCATTGTGTACAAAACATTATCCATTAAAAATAACCATTCACATATACAATGTGTAAATAATCCATTTTTATAACATTATTTGTATTCGGCTATAGATATATTTCTTTTTTGCCGATAGCCTTAATTTTAAAAGCTATCAACAGCTGTTTTATTTTGAAAACCATTTTATTCTTCTCCCGACGATATCAAAACAAATATTCGTTACTAATACAAGTTACAAAGTATTAGGTTCAGGGATTATCGTATCAAAGTGACGTATGTAACAGATGACACGAAACTGTTAAATTAAAAAAAGCAACAAAAAAACATATTTGCTTCAGCCAATCGTGATCGAGCATGTCACCACTAGGGACTGTGATTGGTTACCACTTCCCCTCACAAGATTCTCCATCTCTCTCGCACAGTATCTCAAAAAGTGGTCCCGTTAAGAAAATCGGTCAATATTTACATTTAACAATGCAATACCTTCTGTCAAAAGTGTTTTCCTGTTTCTCTTGGGATGTTTCCTCAAATTGCTTATGAATAAGTCTGATGACACTAGGAGATCGTTTTTTCGCGAGCGTTTTCACACGGCCACAGATAACGTTTAGATGTCTGTACATCTGTACGCACAGATAACGTATTTACGTTCTCTGTGACACGGCACTAACATACACGCCAATTACAACTCAAACTCGAAAACTTTACCGAAAACAATACTTTCTCAATGTATTGTGTTTAGGGGGAGAAAGTAAAAAGTATCCACATTTAAACAGTAGTTTTAGTGTGGCCTTGCTCATGTTAATTATTTTATTGAAATTATGAATATGACAAAAGATTTAATAACTATTTTTTACAAAATATATCTCAAACTTACTTATAAATTTTTTTCGAACTACAAATTCGACGGTAACTCTTGCACTTTTTTTACTCTAAAACTCTATGGCCCTACCTTTTTATCTACTATACAGGGTGTCCGGAAATTATGGTAAAAATTTTAGTAAATGATAGTAGAGGTAAGAATAAGAAAAAAAGTTCATGTAAACATAGGTCCTAAAGTGCTTCGATTTCCATTTGTGTGTCTGTTTGTGATTTTTACATATTTAGTCATATCTCACGAACCTCTAAATGTACAAACCTCATAATTGGTATATGAATGACCGCACTATTAAGAACTATTTTTGAAAGAAGTATAAAAAAAATTTTATATAAAAAAAAATTTTAACTTTTCTGAATAAAAACATAGTTCTTTAGAACATCCTATCTGAAATTGTCATGTTTTTCTTCGGAAAATTCAAAATTTCTCCATTAATCGTCGCCCGATCATTGTAATCTTAGATATCAACGTTAATTGGATTAAATTTTGCAACTTATTTGTTTCTTGTACAATTTTTCGTAAATTTACGATTTTTAAGATACTTACCTTTGAAAACAAAAAACAGTAACCATTTTCAAATGTTACTTCTTGAAAAAATAGTTTGAAAAATAGTTATTAACAGTGGTCACCCCTCACCCACATACCAAGTTTGAAGTTTATAAGTTGAGAGGTTCGTGAGATATGATTAAGTATGATTAAGAATGATTAAATATGTAAAAATCATAAACAGACACACAGACGGAAAACGAAGAACTTTAGGACCTATGTTTATATGAACTTTTTTTATCATTTTTACCTCTACTAATTTATCATATACTAAAATATTTTACCATAATTTCCGGACACCCTGTATATTTGTCGAATACCACTTACAAGTAATTACACAGCCCAAACTACTTGACCTAAAACCTTGACATTTTGCATGGACAGCATCCGCTAAGAACGGATTTTTCAAAAATTTAAAGTTTGAAGGGGTTTTCAGCAAGGTAGAATTTTTCAAATTTTTCCATAAAAGTTTATTGGACGATTTTTTGTTTGCAGGCTCGAGATCGTGTTTCAAATTCGAGACGAAGTCGAGAATTTGAAACGATCGAGAGCTGCAAAACCCTTTCGGCCGAGGTGCGAACGCTATTTTTCACCACACTACACAATCAAATATACCCTAAATAATTTTAAAAATTGATCATTATTTGACTCGAATACAAATCACAGCTATTAATCTGTATTAAGAACTATTTTTTTGAGAAGTATCAAATTTCTACTTGGTACCATTTCAAAATGGCGGCTATTTTTTGTTTTCAAAGCTAAATATCTTGAGAACCGTAAATTTTAGAAAAATTATTCAAGAGACCAAAACGTTGCAAAATTTAATCCAATTAATGCTGATATTAAGATTATGATAATCGAACTACTAATAACTGAGAAATTTTAACTTTTCTGTATAAAAACGTGGTTCCTTAGAACATTCTGTCTGAAAATTGCATGTTTTTATTCGGAAAATATAAAATTTCTCAATTGTTAGTTGTCCTATAGTTATAATCTTAATTTTATCGTTAATTATATTAAATTTCGCAACTTTTTTGTCTCTTGTATAATTTTTCAAAAATTTACGGTTTTTACGATATTCTGTAGTCCTGGCACACACCTTTCTTTTTTCTTAACACCATGCTTTCGACCTACATTTAAAGCTGAATTTTAAATCAACCATATTAACATCTATCAGTGGTTTTAAATCTATTTTAAGCAACACATGTTTAAATGTAGACGAAGCAGACGTTTTTAGATTCCAATGCTTTTTAAAGGCAGATATTTTACATTATTTTTCGTTTAGTGGTTGAGTTCAAGCAATTTTAGTATTTTTCCCGCCATTACGGAATAAAGACCATTAATTTGAGTCCCCTCCCATATTTCTAAGACTTGCCAGACGCCCACAATTTTGACGCAAAGAATCGCCTTAATTAATTGGAAGAGGGCTCCCAGATCTACTTTGCTGGCTACTTGCACATTCTTATTATAAAAAGTACAAGTGTAACGACTGCCTGAAAAAAATGTGCAATCTACAATCAGAGCTGAAGAGCAAGAAAGAACTGCTGTTATTAAACCGCACTTTCTCTAATTTTAAAGTTGACCCTACCAGTGGCCTCATGTTACCCTCAGAAAATTTCGAACACGTCGTCAAACAGCTCTTCTGTACAAAAATACATTTTCCAAAATTGGACATAAATTGGGGTTGGTTAAGCGACTTGTTGGGCTCACCAAGAGCATAGTTTCTTTAGATTCTCTGGCGTGCGTATCGTGTGAAGAGCGCAGCAATTTTATCATAGAAAAACACTGTTTCGTATACTCATACATAAAAAACGCAAATGGGTTTCAAATGGTTTTAAAAACAGTGCACTGGGAAAGATCAAAGTTTTGAAAGATGTATAGTTATTGGTTGAACTGTAAAAATACGAAGTAAAAATCACTTATTTTTTTATTACAGAATATGTATTTACTTATTTTACTATCGGTGTTCCATAAAGTAAATTAATATTAGGCCTTTAAAGTAAAGCTTTAACCAATTAATTTTCCTACATGGTTTGGGGGTTTTATAGCCTTGGGTTTTTTGTAACCTCGCGAGACCTATCCACCTCCTGGCCAGTTCTTCAGTTAGCTCTGTCTGTTGTAACGAACGGCACGGTACGGTGAAGCGGAAGAAGAGAGCGCGGGTCTGGTTGGCAGCGAGGCGGAGTGATAGATAAGCTGGCGCGGGGAGGAAGGCTGCCTCCCCGTGGGACATTGGGAATCCCGCGCTGCCCGATATGGCAACAAGGCTCGCCGTAACCCTGACTTAGACGCCTCGCCAGCCCCTACATTTTGGATGATACCACGTCCTAGCGCGTACGCTTTTTCCCTATCCCGTGGCGCTTCTGTTCCTGTTTATTTTTCTATGATATTATAGGGGCCCAGACTTCTTAATTGCACAGGGGCCCGAGAATCCTCGCCGGGCCTGGATTCAGTGCGAGTGCGTGCTTTGAAGACCCAACGGAATTTTTTTACCCGGCATATTATCAGTAAGATAAGCTCTTTCGCCAAGGTCGCTCTAGCCGCCTGAACACATGCTTCCCTACTCTCCCCCCGCAGCGCCTCAACTACCAATAGCAATTAATTGCCTTCTAATCTCATCTAAAGGTCAATTGTCTAAATTAACTTCAATTCCGTATTTTATACCTAATAATTTCCAATCCTTACTCCAATATATATATTTTTCTTTATTATTTCTTTAGCAATTAACTTTGGCAGACGGTTTGGCGGTAACGCAAGAACGTGCATAACATATCCCAAATGCATATTTAAAGTGTAAATATATTCCTTTTCTAAACCTGTCTCTAACAATAATGCGTAATTTGGGGTGCAATTTGGCAAGCCAAAGACTCTACGTATAAAGTAAAAAAGAACACCATTAACCAAGTCGTTTTCCCACAAACCCTAAACCTGACAACCATATCACAAGATTACTCGAACTAAAGCACCATAACACATTAATTTTTTGCTTATCGGTACTACATTATTTTTTTTAAACCATGCCAAACACAGCTGAAGTTACTGTAAATTTCGCGGAAGTAACTTTTTCTTTAAGGAGGGTTTGCCATGTTAAACTAGGTGTTATAATTAAACTCCCAAATATTTACACCGATCAACAACTTCAACTTTCTCCTCTTTGTAATAGCAATTTCACTTTTAATAATTCTACCACCTTTTCTAAAAACCATGATTTTCGACTTATCTAGATTGACTTCCAGATTCCAAAGGTTACAGTAGTCTTCAAGATCGCGGATCATTATTTGCAAGCTTGTAGCAGTCGGCGCCATCAAAACAATATCGTCGGCGTAGAGCAGTGTTTTAATTTTTACTCCCTCAAAGTTACAACCACCTCTTAATGAATCTACTAAGTCATTTACAAACAAGCAAAAAACAAAGACGAGAGAATACAGCCCTGTTTTAATCCTAATTTTGCTTAAAAATATTCAGTGGTACCCTCTTTACACCATACCGCCGCACTGGTCCCAACATATAAATCCCTTATCACGCGCAACATATGAGAGGATAATCCGAGACAAGACAGTTATAGAACAAAGAATTGGGGTCAATAGTATCAAACGCTGCAGAGAAAACAACAAAAAAGGATACATTTTACCATAGACAAATTTTCTATGATTTTACCTTTTTTCTTATTTGTCATTAATTTTACAGCATTGGAGAGAATGAAAATGTTATACACGGTAGAATAGCCTTTTCTGAATCTCGCCTGAAATTCACAAAGATATTCCGTTCAACAGCTCACCTATTCAGCATATTGTAGGACAGCAAACTAGTATATATTTTAGCAATATAATCTATAAAAGACAATCCACGGTAGTTTTTTGCATTATTGGGGTCACATTTCTTAAACATTGGGTAAATAATTGATTTTTAAAGCTATCTGGGGCTTTACAGTTCTTGAAAACAATGTTATAAAATTCAAGCAACTTTAACAGAAAAGACTCCGAGCAATTAAAAAAAAAACTCATATGGAACGCTGTCAGCGCCTGCAGCTTTCTCATTTTTTGTCTTTTGTAAAACAGCTTTTAATTCCTCAAAACTAAATTCACTATCTAAAAACTCGTCTAATATCAGGGGCTCCGCATAGCACAAACTTTCAGACAACATTAATTTAATTTTATTTGCTATACATGTAATTGTATAGCTGACTTTTGCTATACATTTGTAAAAATGTCTTACGGCAATAAAGATTTGATTTGATTTGATTTGATTTGAACAATGGCGGATTTAAAAGCTGCTTAAAATGCTCAACCCATTTTTTCGTTTCCATGTTCGCTTTTATTAATAGCTGCCTGTCTATATTTAAAGCTATTAATTTCCCCCACAACTCCCAAATTTTCATACAAGAATGTTTAGTTAAAATTTATTTTCATCTAATATTTTAGCTGATATTGCCGAAAAATGTTTAATTTGAACAATTCATGGTCCAATGAATTTTTTATTTGATTTTATCAGTATACTTGAATTTATTTTGTAGATGATACATAGTGAAAAAATTTCAAAAACGAAACGTACAAATTACTTTCCTAATTTTTTAACAACTCTCAGTAATATGAAATACAAGTCTTGAGCAATATGACATATGCATTCATCACAAATAATTGTTGAGTTTGGATTATATGAATTTAATCTAAAAATATTCAAATAATTACCTAGTATCGATGATAATTGGCTTTTACTACAGTACATATTATAAAAATGGCCATCCAACATTTGGAAGAACAGCCTGCACAGTTTGTCTAGTTTATTTAGACTGGAGGGGGTATTAAATATCGTGTTATACACTTCCCCTCCTTTTTGAATGAAGTTTTCATCAGAGACCAACATCTTCTGGTTTTACAGCATATATAGTATACGCTGATACATCATTTGTGGGTCCACTTAAATGGCGGCTGGTGTAAAAACGTCCACATTATGCTGGTCCACTTGAGAACCAAGATGGCGGATTTATATACTTGTTCACATCAAGCTGGTCCGACCAGCATCTTCTAAGCGTGGACCTGCATGTTCCATCGGACCTGCTTTGTTCTGCAGAGAAATAGACGTCGGACCAACAAGTTCGGGGGTTTAAAAAGTATATATATATATATATACAAATTTGAACGAATGGTGTTTTTGATATCTGGGGGCACCAAACGAAAAATTATGATGGTCCCGCGCTTAGGTCTTACCATGAGACCTACAGTAATAGCTTCTTCCCTATAGGGGAAATTCGCTAAAAACAACAAAATTATCATCCAATAAAAAACCAAACAGGGATAAAAAATTCATTGCTGCAGCCTATGACAAACGGATGTTTAGGAATCGTTTATCTCACTCTAAATATTTACTATCCATCCATCGCACAATTAATGGATTGTTTTAATGATCCGCCTTTGAAAATTAATACTGATAAATACAGATCTATAGCTTAATAATTAACTTTAATCGACAAGTAAACAATAAATATTTATTATCCATACATCGCACAATTAATGAGATGTTTTAATAGTTGGGATTTTCGTGCGCCTTTAAAAATTAATTCTAATATAATACAGATTTTTAGCTTAATAATTTTGATCGACAAGTAAACAAAAATTAATGGTTCAGTATTAAATTGTAACTAATAATCACTTTGGCTTGGCACTATTTTTTTTCTGATAAGTTAAAAAATTCTACGAATTTAGAAAATTATTTATATTAAGCCATGAAACTATACATTGGTCCCACTAACACCCATTTAATATCTGCTTATTGCTTCAAGTATCTTTCCTCGGCAAACTACCGAGCAAAAACATTCGTTGGCAGCAAGCTTAACTTTGGCTTCTCGATATTTGCCTGAAAGTGATCGAGGGGGTCAGAGACAGATTTCAGTTTTACATACATACTTCTGGTTGTCAATCAGACGCTTTGTGAAAGAGTTAATGTCTGGGTGCGGGGGATAAAAGTTTTTTTTATGAGCATAAAATGACTTACAAGGATTGGTTGTTCATTGTGTCTTTCAAATAAGGCCCACATTTTTGGCGGAAACTTGGGAGTTTTCTTCCAAGTAGTTTTCTACCAAGTAATCAGCAAATTCGGAATACTTGGCACCAAAGAGATGTCTATCATAATCTACGAAGGAGTCGCCAACTTCCTCCTGGCTTAGGAGAGGGAGCCCGGAAATTTTGCGGAGCCATCGGGAAGCTGCCTTCTCGACGTTGCTTTTTGCGCTGTCCTCAATGAGGTACACGGATGCCAATCCCAAGTTTTAGATTTTACGGAATCTAAAACGACACAAAAATCAAGACCCAATATGTATTTAGTTTCGATGTAGTGGTAGTATACTGTAATAATTGCCTTTATGCTGCATATCTTTTAGTAATGCATAAATTTTAGTAAAATCCCCCAGTTATATATGGCAACAATGCCATATATAATCAATTAAATATAACCGTCAGAGCGACGACAGGAGTTCCTACGATCAGGGTCTTCGGGGATCGTCTGGAGGCCAAGTTTGAAGAAACGATTGACCTATCGCCGAGGGACCACATTCGTCTACTTGCGGAGCAGAACGTCCCAGACTTCGACAACAACATATTGCAGAACTTCATCAGTAATGCTGCAGTTGTCTAGTAGCTGGAGCTAATAGGGCATTAGACCCGAAGATAGTCCCTGAGTAAAAGCGCTCTAAAGCGTATGGGGCAAAAAAACGTTTATGTAGTTAAACAATTTTTACTTCATTTTCTGTTTTCTTATTTGATAGTCAATAGTAATTACACAATCTTGGACCTTAATATTCGGTGTGTTTTCAAAGAATTATGTTAGGTTTCGGAAAAAAACATTAAAATTTCATCTTTAAGTGGAAATATGTTCGCTTTTATTTTACACTTGCTTTTCGAGTTCCCAAATTTATACCCGGATGTATCACTGTATCGTTTTAAAGGCCAACGAAGCGGTAGTTTATCAACTAGTAATTCCTGATATTGGTAGCAGTTAGAAGGCAGCAGTGACAGACAGGAAAAAGGAACAAAATAATTCCCTTCCCCAGACCCGTAGCGATTACCTGGCCGGGTGGGCGGAGCGACCCTTCCTAATCCCTAATCCTCTTTAATGACCAGGGCGTTTCGATGCTTTCCAAAGTACCCAAAATGTCGGGGCGGTTCGACTGTCCCGATGATTTCATGCGGCAAACTTCGGGAAATTTCAGTAAAACTAAACGAGAGTTATGTTATCGTCAACCGTCCCTTTTCTTGGACTTTTGCGTCAACTTTTTCAACAAGTTCTGCAGTCACTATGCTGGGTCGTCCACTTTGCTCTTCACCGTGAACATTTGTTTGGTCATTTGAAAATCTAATTACCCATCGACGCAGTCCACCTTCTGTGATAATGTTCTCCCCATACACTTCACAAAACTTCCGCTAGATTTCTATAGGTTGGAAATTGTTTGCAGTCAAAAACCTTATTTCTGCAGCTTAGTTCGCGGGATTTTCAATTAAGGCAGACATCTTCAACAGCCACAGCAACTAGACACGTTACTACACGAACAGCTCACTAGCACAGCTGGGGCCCTATTTTTGAAATGGGTGAGTTGGCGGTTGAGTGAGTCACTCATCCCTCAAGTTATTTGTTTCTCATCATAAAATTAATTCACAGATAAAAATAAAAATATTCCTATCTAACTTTATGAATTCAGCCCCACAATATCTGTGAATATCATTTCAACAGGCACTTATTCTTAAAAATTCATAATTTTAATACAGACATAATATACAATGAGTATTTTACAAATCCAACCATTTTTACTCACCAAGCAATAGGCTGTTGAGTAAAAACGGGTGAGTTGACAGGAAACAAGCTTCTTCTTCTTCTCTTTTGGAGGAAGTAATAATAGTAATCATGGAAAGCTTTTCCGATTAGGTTATGTTTACTTTTTGATACTAAATATTTAAAAGCATTCGGATAGCTTTTGAACAATTCATAAAATGCCTTACAACTAAATTTACCTATAAATATACCAAGATGGTCTAGATATAGCCACGAAAAATGAGGTAATTCCTTAAATTGGTCAATGTTTACATTTGGCTTTCTAGTTTGACAGATGTATAGTTTGAAACGTTGACATCCCACGTGGTGGTTTAAACAATGCTACCATCAGCTGTTAGGTGACTTGACGAGTGACTCACTACTCAACTCTCAATCGTTTCAAAAATAGGGCCCCTGGATGCCGAGCGAGCGTCGCAGCCCCAGACACCACGATGGCCGCGCTAGCCCGCCCCTCGTATAATCAGTCTACACATACTTTTGTGTTCAGCTCTACAGCTGTCAATTCTGCAAGTTGAGGTTGGGGTATCAGTGCAACAGACGAGGTGGCCGAGCTGATAACAATGAAGAAACATATCATGTAGAGTTCTCTCAACTTTCTTCATTCCTACATCGCAGTTGGTTGACCTGTTACCCCTTGTTTGATGCCAGTATTGAAAGTCAGTCTAATTCAATAACGATGTACCTTCCCCTCAGAGCCTTTGCTCTTCACCATCAGATCATTTGTAAGTAAGAAATAATGTTTTTAATAAAAGTGATCTTCCAGCCTATACTTTTAACAATACAATGTATATATAATCAGAAAGGAAAAGCAAAGGATTGTTCCCAGTTCCGGCCTTAGGGTAGAGGGACAGTGCGCCTTGTTAGGGCCTCGCTCTTCTGCATCGACCACATAGCACAGTAGTCGGAGCACAAGAAACCGCGACTTAAAGCCTAAATTTGCTTCTAGTCCCTACGCATGAAAAAAACAGAGTACGTAAAAAATTACAAATATGATATCAAATTAAAGCTCTGAATCTCAGAATCACTATAGTACCAAATATAAATGACTTACAGGTAGTTTAAACATTGTAAACACTGATAACCTAGAAGCTTGTCCTGACATTTTTTGAGAGAGGCTGCCGCCACGGTACGCACCTGTAACGTTCCTATAATGTGTAAACTGCTTCTAAACCATTTATAACTGGTAACATAGTAATTGTGAGATTCAGACCTTTAATTTGATACCACATTTGTATTTTTTTAGTCGACTTTATTTTTGTAAACATCAGTTTAAGATTGACTTTGTTTTTATGCAGGCGCCGCACAGATAAACTCTCCCTCAGAAACTAAGTTATCTACCAAACTACGTAAGCTCATTAAAAAAAAATTATTTTAAAAATTCAACTCTTTAGCAACTATTTCCACGGGTCTATTTTACCAGACCAAAAAATAAAAAAGTAGCAGCCGACTACGTTTTTCATGTCATGTTTTAAAGTTGGATAAAAACTTGTGACTTTATATATTTTCTTTTAAATAGAAAAAAATTATTTTGGAAATATGATTGATACTATTTTTGTTCCAAACTAAAGGACTTTTCACATGCAAAATTTCAACTTTGAGCCTCAGTGCTAAATGGTCTAAACTACGAGTTAATTTGAAAGATGAGCACTGTCAGATTACTCGGTTTTGGGTGCCGTTTTATGTTTCTGTACCTAGACAATATGGCGCCTCAGGCTTCATTTGCTGTAATGCAATTAAGATAGCTATGCTCCGTCTATTTCTACTATGTGGTCGCTGCTCTTCTGATAGGAGTTTTACTTTGTTTAAAACAGGTGATAAAATAATAAAATTTCAATAAAACAAACCATGAGCATGATAACATGTTATATTTCAATTACAGTTTAAAACGGTGGCAAAACGGTAAGCCATATTCGATTAGCATTTTCTAGGTAATTTGATAAAAGTGTATGGTTTGCGCGAGGCCGTAGAAACAATAGATGTTTAATATTGGAAGTGTACAAAGTTAAATCAGTCCTCACGAGGTACTGGAGGGAAGTAGCTTTGAGTTAATGTTCCTTTAGTTTCATCCCTTCTATGCGGAAAGGTTACTGCCGGTGCATTGAAAAATGTTTCTCAGTAGCGTTGGCGTCGCACGATACGATCACCCAAATGTAAAGAGAGGTCCACCTAAATTTGTCAACTTAAAATTGTTAGAGATTTGCGTCCTTAAGAGTTGGGAATTTTGTTTTCTCTAAACTAAGTCACCGATGCACGGAAACAGACAACGTAAATGTTACCTCTTAGAATTAGAAACTGCGTAACTATTGGGATATACCATTGCGTAGTGTCCTTCGAGAATTTGTGCATCGGCCTTATGGGAGAAGTGTCAATAACTACGATGTATTCCAACACTGGACCGCCCTTGTACAAAGTTAACATGGATTAAATAAAAAAAAATACAAATTTAGAATGATTGAGTAGGATTGCTGGGTGGGTTACCTTCGTCGGAAGGGCCTCGCTAAGGTTTCCTTGCCCTGGACCTTTCACTCGCTAAGGCCGGCACTGATTGTACCTATGAAGTTAAGAAAAAAACATGAATTTGTACCAATTTTTTCTTTTTACCGATTAGTGTGCATATTGTACAGTAATGGCAATCCAGCCCTGTGTGATGTTACGGTAGAACCAGAATTTGTTCCCTATTTCTGGGATTGATACCTTAAAGAGTCCCTTCTTATGATTCTACGACTTTAAACTATTCCCAAAATGTTTAACTCTGTTTATGTTTCAACCGGTATGAATCAATTATAAGTCCTAGTTTTCCCTTTAATTCAGAATGTAGTGAGGCGATGTGTCTGTTCAGGTTGGCCTTTTATATTGTCCTGTACTCACAGTTTGGGCAAGGGTAGGGCCTCTCCCCATTGTGAGTCATCGTGTGTCTGGCCAAGTGTCTGCTGTTATCAGTTCTGTACTGACACAGAGAGCAGCTGCATTGTTCGACTCCACTGTGAGTGCGGGAGTAGCGATAGCCGTCCGTTGGCCAGACACATGAGAACTCACACTGGGGAGAGGCCCTACCCTTGCCCACACTGTGAGTTCAGGACAACATAGAAGACCAACCTGAACAACACAATCAGTGCTGGCCTTAGCGAGTGAAAGGCCCAGGGCAAGAAAACTTTAGCGAGGCCCTTCCAACGAAGGTAACCCCCCCCCCTCCCCCCCTAAAAGCAATCCTACTCAATAATTCTCAATTAATGTATTTTTTATTTAATCCACGTTAATTATGTACAAGGGCGGTCCAGTTTTGGAAAACATCGTAGTTATTGACACTTCTCCCATAAGGCCGATGCACAAATTCTCAAATGACACTACGGAGTGGTAGATCTTAATAGTTACGCAATATTTAATTCCAAGAGTGAACATCATTACATTGTCTCCTTCAGTGCATCGGTGACTTAAGTTAGAGAAAAAATTGCAAGCTCTTTAGGACGCTGTAAGATATTTTCGAGTGATGAGAAAAAGATTATAGCGAAAGGATTAGGGACCGGACAGGGCAGTGTAGCGGGGTTTGATTCTATGTTTTTTTAAAACATACCATTGGGCACGATAGGGTTAAGTGGAGTGGACGAGGCGGAAATGGCAGTGCCAACATTACAATAGAACATAAAAACATAGTATGCCAGTAAATAATAAAGTCCATTATTTCACATATATATAACATCCCTCTTCTTTTGGGAAAAGTAAATAAGAAAATAGTTACTTAAACATCAATAGAAATCAATTTGATCCATAAAATAATTATATTAGCCTAATTAACAAAACATAACTTTTAAATTAACAAAAAAAAACTTTTTTAAAGGTTAGAAGATTCAAAACCTGTCAAATGGTTGTTGTGGTTTCCTGCTGATGGTAGTTTAAAATAAAAGCCTTCTTCACCAATGGGCTCATCTTTAGCTAGGCTTATTACTTCCCGTATCTTTTTAGCCATGACCTCTTTTTTATGTTTTGAAACAGGGTCTGAGATCTGAAAAATGTCATAAAAAGTCAAAGAATTAGGAGAGCTAAGTATGCCACAAATTTGGGTACGAGTTTCATATCTTCTGCCGTTTGATTCTAAGCAGACGATACAATATCTGATTTAAAAGAAAACCAAATCGAAGGATCTACCAGTAGACGAACTTCGATATTAGTTTGTTGGGTAGAACTCGACAACCGATTCCATTGTATTTATTGCAAGCATACGCGAAAACGAAAATGATCTTCGCCCATGCTAAACTATATTTGAGAAGTTCAGTCACTAAACCTGAGTGAAACACATAATTTAAACAATAATTGTAGTAAACATAACCTGCGAAGGCAGAAGATCAGATATGAAACTCTTACTCAGATTTGAACCTCTAATAGTACACACTTCTCTTTATTTAAGAAATTGGTACTTTGGTATTATACGGAGGCCACTCTTATACAGCGCGCTGCGGCGGTTGCGTTAGGTTAGGTTATAATAAATATCTTAATAGGACTAGTTCCTAGTTTCGTTACGAATCGAACGATACCAGATGAGTCATACTTTTGCCTGCCGATTTGACCTACTTGAAGGGCATTTGGCGGGCAAAAGTATGACTCATCTGGTATCGTTCTATTTATAACGAAACGAGGAAAGTCCTACTAACATATTTATGATATCCTAACCTAACATAACCAACGCAGTGCACTGCATAAGGGTGGCGATTGGGTAAAGTCGCTAGCGGTATCGGTTACGAGTTCAACTCAATCCTCACCATTATCGCTGCCTTCTAGAAAGCAGAAAACGAAGACCGCTCATCATAATTATGACCAGTTTCAATATGACAGTAAGTCAATTAAAGTATGTTCTTTCCAACTATGTAATCATTTGTGGTATCCAGTAAAAAAATCTCTCTAAAAATAATGGCCTCCATATAATACCACAGTACCAAGTAAATAACAGTTCCAATAAATATTTCTTTAAAATATTTTTATCCTTATCCCACCATCAGACTTTCAATTAGGCTATAACTTAAGACATAGGGGTTTCAAGTAGAAATTGCAATGAATATTATAGTTTTATAATAAAAAGACTCCAACTTGGTTTATAGTAAGTTATCTTAATTATTGGCAAAAGTATTTGCGTTAACACACTCACAACTAAACTCCATCACTCCTCTTATCATACTACATATGAAGGCTGATGGTGATCTTGTTTAGCTTTGAGAAGGCGCTCGCGGAGGTTTGCTCCGCACTGTTCAGATTTTTTTTGTTTATCATTTCTTCTTAAACCTCTTGTAAAGCCAAGAGTTAATGTAACATTCTATTACAAGGTATTCAAAATTATGTTATTAAAGCACTTACACTAGCCTATTTAAGAGCAATACGGTTTATAAACTTGTGCGATTTACTGATGAATCTGTTGCTATTAGTATTATCACGGGAGAGGGCGCTTGCGCACCGCGATAATATTATCCACACTCTGACTCCACGTGACTAAATCGAAGATAAGATTAATGATGAAATGGGGATGTTGACAAAAATATACCCACCGGTTTACCGTGAAGGTGTTTGAAGAGTAAAGTGGTGGACATTACTGCCGACATCAAAGAAGTACTTTTAGTTCACAAAAAACGTTTTATTAAAAGAAACACTCTGCTTTCACCCTCTCAAGGGATAAACTTCTAGTACATTTTTCAAGTGTTGCAGCAAGTCCATGGATCAAGAATTCCAACAGGAGAGAAGAATGATTCACAAGCCAAATTTTTTCTTGTCTACTTTATTCTTAACATTTATGTGTGGATGAAATTTGAAAGCTAGATTATTTGAGTTTCTATCGTAAAAGCCTTCTTATCATAAGTACATTGAAAATGTACAGCCTAAAGAATTATTACAATTTAACTGAAAAAGGAGTTTTTTCTTTTTAACTCACCATGAATTCTGTAAATCTCACAACTCTGCTGATGGTGAATGAAATAGGGCAATCAGGTTTCTTCGTCATCTGTGCTTTATTGTACCTCTTGGTGAAAGAATGTTCATTGCATGCCTGAAAAATTATAACTATGATTAAAATTGGCTTAGACAAATTAGTAGGTTAGGGTAAATCTACCAAATCCGAGCACTAAGCGGCTCAGTAATGTTTTCTGTTCCTTTTGATAGCTTTAAATTTGCCATTTTCCAAATTCAAATAAGAAATTCATATTTTCGTAATCTTTGATACCTAGCTACTCTAACGAATAAAACTAATTGAATCATGCAAACTAGCAATTATTTTTCAAATCCTTATATTCCTTTTACCCTACACAATCAGACCTAATGCTCATTACTAAACACCTTTTTTGCTCCAAACATCGAATTTCAATTAGTACATTTTCAAAGACAAAAGACCGTTGAAAATATTGTTGTATTCTTTTTAGTTATTCTCTGAAGCTGACGTTTACTATTTCAGTTTTAACTTAAGTCACCATGGATGATGAAATGAAATGGAAAATTGATTTATTTCAGTATTTACATCAATACAAGAAAGCATGAATAAACCATAATGAAAATAGTTTCCCACAAGGGCTAAAGCCTGTGGGTGAGAAACGAGTCATCTGTCCAACGTTCACTATGACTAACTTGTTGCTTGGCGTAGCCCAGCAGACGTTTGTTATGGGGGGTCAGGCGGTCGACCACGAACACCAGTGACAGCTGTAGAGAGGGTGCTGGATCTATAGCATTCAGTCTTTTAGCCTCAGCTGCGGCTGTTTGGAAAGTGTTAGTAATTGGTACGATTACTTTATTTTAAGACCCACTTCTATGGCCCAATACAAATTTGACGCAAATCTTGAAAGAACCACTAAGTATAGGTCAATTTGTATAGCAAATTAAAGATACCTAGGCCTAATTTAAGAGTGGAACACAAAATTTACATTTCTTAAAGCTTCTTAAAGCTATTTAAGCCTAAGTTAATAAAATACAAACAAACAACTTATGAAACCAATACCGGAATGTTTAACCTTTGCATCTATTGCAGTAGAATACTTTTTCTTCTGATAAAGATTACCATCTCTTCCCTGATGACATTCAAATGTCTTTGTACCAAAGTGAAAATATGGGGTGCGATTCTGCCAATGTAGCCTTTGTTTGACATCAAGAACCACTGAAATAGAAACATATTGCTATGAAAAGACCTTCTTAACTGATTCTAAAAGTCAGATGCTAATTTATATTTCATATGAATTGTTTATTCATTTAATTCTCATTCTTGTTATAAGAGGAAAACAAAAACCAGAACATGTACGAAGTTCAGTTAAAAGTTTATTAAATCATCAATCATCATTCTTATCAGTCTTTATTTTTATCAAAATGCTTAACGCAATTTAGTTCACATATTATATTAATCCTTCTTTGCCACCAACTGTTAATTCAGTATAGGCCTAAAAAAAGTCCTTAAGACACGGAGTATTTAGGTTTGTAAATCATTGACAGTAAGTAGTAGGCTAAATAAAAAAATAGGCCATGTTAAACTGTAGGTCCCCTAGTTTTGCCAATGGCTGTTGGACTTTGAATTAACAGTCACCTTTCTAAGGAACATGTCAGCCTTAGACAGTAACAAGAGAGATTATCGCAAAAAAGCATTTTTACCTGGAAAAAAAAATACCGGCCGGCACAAATACGAGCTCCAGACTCGGCCGGTACCATGTGTAGTGTGTTAAGTGTTAAGTGTATGTCAGTGTTCTTTTTAACTTTTAACTTCAATGAATGTACCAAATTTTAAATAATAATGACGACTGAAGATATTCTTGTATTTGGATTTTGAAAATGGCATCTTGTATGCCGAAACTTGAGTAAATCATAAATATTGATTACTGAGAATTGACGACAGTTTAAAGATACGTAACCTTATTTTGATAAAAAATACTCTTACCTCATTTGAAGTCAAATTTATGGGACAATGTCAAAATTGTTATCCATGCTAACAATACATATAAGATTTATCTACGGTCGTCTTCATCGGTCCAGGAGGTTTTTACTTGAATATGAGTAAATAATTTAACTGGTTCTAGATTTTTTACAACAAATGTTGGTGTCGTAAAATTCCAATCGTCGAATATGAAGTTTGACATGTTATAAAATTTTGTCGAGCGGATCTACTTCGAGGTTGTTTACATTAGTCCATGAAAGAGGAATCAAGTGGTAAATTAGAGGTGATTGGTGGTCTCTTGAGTCACAAGGAATCATAGATTGTCCTTGTAGAACTGTGCAACCGCAGGGTAATTTTAATTCTACTGTTCCAATTCTCATTTTAGGAATAGGTTTGATATCAAATTGATTATTGCAAACGATTATTATAGCCTCCGAATATTATTAATTAAAAATGTGTTGACTGATTTTTCTTCAATAATTATATGGTTTTGTGTGTTATAATAGTGGAATTCATAATGATTTTTTAAATCAGAAATGTTTGTTCCACTTAACAGGTAAAGTGCACAACTGGAAGTTTTTGAAAGCTTAGAATTTTGTCGTGTAACTAAGCAAAGATTTGATTGTTTTTCATAGCAATTTTCGTTGTCTTCAGTTTCAGCTACATATGTAGTTTGATTAGTTTTGATTATAACAATTTTGGTCTGTTAATTGACAAATTTTGTCATGCCACATAAGAAGGATAGAATTGTAAGTATATATGAGGTGTTTTTTTGTTGCTACGTTTAAGAGGAATTTTTATTAGAAGAATAATATTTTCGTTTTCGTAGTGATATTTGTGAATTGGAAGAGTGAAGTAAGTTTCAATTTTGGCTACAGGATATGCTCAAGTTTTGATTGTTTATCTTATATTGAAGTCGTGTTAGGTCTTGTTGTAGTGCTGCAGAGGGCAATATAAGACTCTGGATTTTTATTTTTTTTCGCAATCCTGTTGGTTGTAGTATAAGATCCAATAAATATATAGCCATGTTCCTGAGTGCATTTGGCTAGCTTCTCTTCAAAGTGGGTTGAAGTCTCATCGTTTGTAGATTTCTTACAAACATTTACATTTGTAAGACGTGTTTTAAGTTGGAATCGTAATTTTGAAGCGTTTCATCAACTTTTTGAAGGACACTATTAACATTTCTGAGAAATATAAATCTACTATATATTTGTCAAATACCACTCACCCATCATCGCACAGTCCAATCTACTTGACCTAGAACCTTGAAACTTTGCATGAACGTTTCTCTCAGGGCATAGGCATCCACTAAGAACGGATTTTTAAAAGTTTCCTCAGGGCTACGCCCTATGATACATCAAAGTTTCAATGTAAAAGTATAGGGAAGCTCATGTAGTTTTCATGGCAACCTTAACTAAAATAAATCTTGAACATAAATAAATCATGAATCCAAGGAAGTTTTATATTGTTTTTCCACGGGTATAACCGTGTTGATCAGCTAGTTAGGAATCAATCCTCTATATTATGAAGCTGTACCTATAAATTGTCCTATTTCCGTCTGATTACGGGGAATAAGTATATCCATAATGGCCTTGACTTTATCTGTATTTACTTTAATTCCCTCAGTACTCACGATGAATCCAAGGTACTTAAGCTCTTTCCTACAAAATTTACATTTATCCTTATTCAAGGTAAGCTTAGCCTCTTTGACACAACGGAAAATTTCAGACAAAACTTCTATAAGTTTCCCAAAGATTGGCGCCACAGCAATAATGTCGTCTAAATACACAAAGAATACCCAAGTTTCATGTTCATTTATACATCGCCTATGACATTTATTTCCTATATCTTTAATGCTATTGTCACTTTCTTGGACGCCACCTTGAAAATGAGACACTTACGGTGGTCAAACTTTGGTAAACTTTGAGTATGTTAATCAGCACATAAAATATGTCAGACTAACGCAGAAACCTCCCTTATAGCAATTTTTAAG
This sequence comes from Flexamia atlantica, assembly GCA_035578135.1. Classification (NCBI taxonomy): domain Eukaryota; kingdom Metazoa; phylum Arthropoda; class Insecta; order Hemiptera; family Cicadellidae; genus Flexamia; species Flexamia atlantica. Next base: position 10,079,585 of record JAQJVK010000021.1, on the reverse strand, counting down.
GGTATAACCCTATCTTTCCTCGACTAAACGTAAATTAATAACACTAATACACTGCGTTCGGAATGAAGGGTTAGTTAAAGTAATATTCTAAGTAGAGAAGAAATACATTTTCAAACCGGAAAAAAACTTTCAGGGACCTAGAAGAATATTATGCATTAAAGAAAATTAATTTCATTTATATATACCCCTTAAAATGTCATATTACAACACATTTTTCTTATAATTTTGATTAATTAAAAACGCTAACCGTACTTAATCGCAAATAACTAAAAAACAGTTGGGTTTAGAGAAAAAATTATAATAATCAAAAATGTGTATTTTTAATGGGTTACAATCTTTATTTGAAACTTTTTCTGTATCTCCAATAATAAAGGAGCTAAAGGTAAAAATACCGAAATTTGCCGCCATTTTCCAAGATGGCGGCTGTAGCACAGCTCCAATTTAATATGTTCAAAAGGAAGATATACCCAACATCTGTACCAAATTCCTTGCTTGTGCTATTTTTTTGGGTCCTAACTTATTTTTCCTACCACTGCATGGAAATAATCACATTGCCACACCTGTCAACTGTACGCAAAACTGTTCATTTCCGCTTTCATTTCATTCTCGCTCGCTAAATTAGGGTTACTTATTAGGTTAAGGTGGCACACAATGGAGATAACTATGACGTCAAACACAAAAGAACAGTTTCTATTGGTCAGGATTCCCATGTCACTCACCGTATTCTAAAATCTAATTGCCTTGCTCTAAATCAGCTCATTTCACTGTCAGCGTTTCTATACACTAACTTCCGCTTCGTTCCAATAGAATAAGCAAACATAACCTCAATGAACCTTTGTGTACAGATTAGTTAATAAGTTAAACTGTTTAAATAATGGTGGTAGGAAAAGTATTGTGTGTATCACGAGCACAAACACTCGTTGCGGCTCTCGAAATGTTTGGCCGCACTCAGCTAAAGCTTCGTGCGGCCATCTACAATTCTCGAGCGTCAATGACGTACTTTGCGCTCTTAATACACAAATGGCTATTTACTGTACTATTTCGGAAATCAACACAGAACTGTTTCGTACCATCAGCTTTATCGAAAAGCGAAATTGGACAAGACCATTCACTTTTTTATTGTTCAACCACCCCCGGCTTTAACATTTTATCCAACTCATCGTTTATAAGCTGCTGTCTTGCAGGCGAAACAGGGCAAACCTTGGTTCGATTGCTTTAGCATCACCTGTATCAATGATGTGTTTAGCCTTATCGGTCTTAGAAAATATATATATTCTTCTAAATTAGGCAGTTCTTGTGCAAGTAAAAAACTAAAAATTATCTTGCAGGCCCTATTTGCAATTAAAGCAATAACATTGTACATCAATAGGCTATAATACCGCATATAATACCGCATATAGTATTCAACTAAGGATCAAATGTGACAAATCAATTCACATTTGAATAAACATAATAACATAATAAACATAATGCATTCCATTAAAGAAATACATTGGTTTATAAATCAAGTATTTTGGGAGCCACAACAACGTGGCCTGATCTTGTTTTGTATGTTCCTCCATTATTTTAAAGAGAGGAGTGGTAGGACTATTTTTAGGAGGTACAATGTTAGGTTCTGGTTTAGGTGACACAATTGGTGATTTTCTCTTACCAGAGTTAGGGCTTGGTCTTGGGCTTGTTCTTACATTGTTGGGTTTACAAAGAGGAATAGATCGATAGATAGATACAATTATTAGAATAGATAGATTAGATAGGAATCATCATTATTTGAAGAGATCTGTGACAAAAAACATTTAAGTGTTTTATATGTACCCGATTGCGCACAAAGTATCCACCGGATCTGTCACACTGCACAACATATGATCTAGGTGTGCAGTGTTTCTTGATCACAATACCTTTCTGCCATTTACCTAAAACTAAGTAAGTTAATTACAGTTTATATTACAGAACAAGATATATTAAAAAAGGATGTGAAATAATGAAGACAAGAAAACTTAGTAAAAGAATCAACAATATTTCTTGTCTGAATAAAAAAATCCACATATGACATTATTTACAATATGAAATGTGGATTTTTTGTTTAAAAAAAGTCAATATAGGAACTGAATTCACGATGATTACTGGCTGCCACTGGTAGTCCTAATCCCCTACTCAGGGAGGTTTGAAAAAGGTTAAGATACCCTCTCCTGTCAAATGAAGGTTCATCAAATGTTGTGATGATGTCTTGTAGGGGTACCGTATCCTTGTCATTTTGTATCGGCCATGCAAATTTGTCGCTCTTCTTAGTAACAAATTTCACTACTGCTGTTTGATCATCTTCATGTAGTGACAATATTTGGCCAATATAGTTTTCACACACACCATGTTTTTTGGGACCAAAGTCAAATCTTAAAAGTTTTATGAAGACGTGGGGCTGAGCAGCATTCTTCCATATCGAAGTTGGTTCCAGTTTTTTCATTCTCTTCTTCACTGTTATCTTCCATTGATTTTGATTTCTTAGTTGTATTTTTACAAATTAATTGGAGCTTTCTCTTGGCTTTATTGTCCTCTTTTTATTTTTATCTTCATCTTTTCTTCCTCTAATTATTCATGATATTCCTTCCACAACTTTGAAGTTACCACTGAAGGCGTCCTGATTTTTCATTTTCCATTGTTTGATTTTGAGTCTTTTTGTGGCCATAACAGGCAGTCTTTAAATGGGGAGGGGATATCTGCAGGAGCATATGAACTGTTTGTGACTGTAGGACTTAAGGAGGGGGTACTTTGGAGCGCTTCTCGAGTGCAAGTTTACGCTCGCTTCGTCGCAAGCGCTCGGGCGTAGGCAGCCATCTCGCTAGTGGACTCGTCCCCGGCACCGCCGCTGGACCTCGTCATGGGAGACCTTGACGTTGTCGCAGAAGGTGTCGATGGTCTCCCAGATGAAGTAGTTCTCATCCGACTCATCCTGCCAAGGCAAAATAGTGAAAAACTCCGCTACGTCCAAAATTTTCACGTCCAGGGGCTTGACGGTCACATCCCTGAGGAGTATTCTCTCCCACTCCGGGCTCAGCGGATGTTGGCACTTTAGACTGCCAACACCTCTTCGCTATCATCTATTTCACCTATGTCGGATTCTTCATTTTGTTGCGGATCAGAAAGAGCTTGTTGTTCAAAGAGCTTTTTGAAGAACGCTAGATCCTCATCCTTGTGTAAAAAACTAAAATGTGCCTAGAACACAAACAGGCTGACAACAAAACTGTCAGAATAGGTAATAATTTTTAACTGAAACATTAAACGTATGGTTTGCTCATAATGTTAAAACGAATTAACAAAATGCTACTGTCCTATTACATGTAATGAATAAATTTGTTACCTTAAAAAGTTAGTCTGATTGAATAGTAAGGAAAAGGAAAGTGAAACTGAGCCATGACTAATTGATTTACAATTAGTAATCATAGTGCAATAGAGGCACGAGTAATTGATTTACAGTTAGTAATTATAGTACAACAGAGGCACGACTAATTGATTTACAATTGTTAATTAGAGTGCCAAAAAGGCAAGACTAATTGATATATTCAATTACTAATCATACTACACATCCTTTAGGTAATCGTGGTAGTATTTTCTACAAAGAGTGCTAGAGAACTTGTAGTCATTTGCTATAGACATGAAACCACCTTTCACAAGCATTGTACTCAACACTTGGAACAACTGGTTCAGACATCTGTGGGAGTGTTCTCATGCAAATCAAACATATATCTCTCATGTTAGGAGGTTTAGTCAATAACAGTTTGAAATACCTTGTTCTGTAGGCCTTTGGACTGAAATCAAAATTTATTTTGTCATATTTTATTAATTGTTCGATGAAGTAAATGACATACACACCAAAATTATTGTCATCGGTTTGTATTGGGTGTTGAATAATTGTTGTTTTCCACTGTTTTTGCAGGTTTTTATAGTACTTGTTGTAGTGTCAGACCAAAATTTAAAAAAAGTATTTAAATTATTTTATATCCTTGATAGTATGTCTCATATTTCATTCCAAATGGGTCTATGAATTCAAATTTACAAGTCTTGATGTTTGCATACGCTAGTATCAAGTGCTCGCAGAACAGTTTCTCAGTTGTCTCAGAAATACTACTTTCATATAATAGAGAACCATAGTCTGATGCTTTGTTTCCATGAATGAGACAACTCTTGCAACGTAATAATCGTAAATGGCACGTTTTCTGCCTGTATCGTCGTGAAGCAATACATATCCGATTGCATACAAGATATCTAAACAAAGCCAGTTTTTATCTAACAATTCTAACATATCTAACAAAAAACATTCTACCAGGAAAGTTGTTTCCTGTTGGAGTTGTCACAATACACACAATGTAGTTTATTTCTTCACTAAAGTCAACATAATACTGTTCATAAAGGAAAAACAGTTTCTCAGTTGTCTCAGAAATACTACTTTCATATAATAGAGAACCATAGTCTGATGCTTTGTTTCCATAAATGAGACAACTTTTGCAACATAACCATCCTAAATGACGTTTTCTGTCTGTATCGTCGAGAAGCAATATATATTCGATTGCTGACAAGAATCTAAACAAAGCCAGTTTTTATCTAACAATTCTAACATATCTAACCAAAAAAACAATTCCAACAGGAAAGTTGTTGCGTGTAGGAGTTGTCACATTACACACAATGTAGTTGATTTCTTCACTAAAGTCATTATAATACTGTTCATTTGCGATACGGGTGTTGCTCATTATCATTTCTTTGATTTTTTGTACATGCTCAGATGACATAATAAATTGTTCAGTCACTTGTTTCTGTATATAATCTGAACTAAAGTAGTTATGTGCCTTTTTTGAGATTTCCTCCCAGAACTTATGACGATTACATCATTTTATTTATTTTCACCATTTAGTTTTCTCTCTGTTGAAATCTCTTTTTTTCGATTTTCTTTCCTTTTCTGACCTGAACTGTTTCACTTTTCATTTTTTGTTTACGTTTCAGTTTCTCTCAAGCGCATCCTTCCTTTGGGATAGCCAAATTTATTTCTTTGCATCTTCCCATGACTATATCTTTGATTTTCCATACAAAACGGTTAGGTATTATATTACATTCATTGTCCAGATATTTGTTTTTCACTTGATGAAACCAATTTTCAACAGGTGCATTACGTAAGCGCTGTTAAGTGATTAAACACTTAGCACTTAACACTTAATTGCGCTGATAAGGTATAATGTCGTTTGAGCCTGGAAGAAACATTCCAGACCACAATTGCAAATACGGAGCGTATCGAACAACGAGTAGTTTGACCAATAGGGTTATAATATTATTGCTTGGGGTCTTCCTCTTTTCATCCCTTTTTGGCTCACAATCACAATCATTTCTGAAACCATCCTCTTCGGTATTTGACTTATTTTTTGTGACTCAGCTATAACTTTTCTGATCTCAATTTCAATTTTGCAGATATCTTCATAGAAAGGACTTTACTTATACAGTGCATCTCTTTTGCTTGTATCTTTTTCAGTTGGTTCTATTTTGTCCCAATTTCCAGTTGTTGGTGCTGTCTTGTTATAACTTCCATTTGCAGTTTTCTCTAACTACTCATCATAAGCAATTCCCTCACACAACTTTGCCAATTTTCCAAGAGCATAAAGTACTACACCACATTCTTCTTCATTTAGAAGCACAGTAAATCAACTTGATCTTTTTATAGTTGTTACAATTGATAATTAAACAAATAACTTGAAGGAAAAATTGCTATACCTCACACACATCTTCTTTAGGCATCTTTTATGTAACTGTCTTGAGAAAACCTATTGTCTTGAGAAAACCTATCCAAGACATGTGCTGTAACCACAGGTTGTATCAAGTTCTCTTTCTTTCCAATTTTATTGTGACAATATATTAGATATGTCACCATTTTCATTTCGTTCCACTGTAATGCCCAACTGTAATCTGACATAATCCTTTTACATGGAGGCCAATAATAATTTTGAATAAGAAAACTCTAAAATTCCAATAGCCAAAGTCCTATAGATTTAGCTGGGTGATTACATGTCTAACATTCAGCAGCAGGCAAAATAAATTCTTGACTTCCAAAAACCAAGGCGTAGTACAGTACTGTTTTATCTTCACAAGATGGTACTTTACGCACCTGATCCAGTGGCATCTATGTGAAGAGTGAATTGCATTTTCGATGTTTTCTCATTTCTTGCTCTTTCCAATAATTGATAATATCTCTTGTATACATCATAACCTTAAATGAACGAGTCACATGTTGTAGATATTGAGTTTCAGGTGATGTTTCTTCATACTCCCGCATTAAAAATAGGTCAGTGATTGAGTTTTTATGCATATCATCAACAGCTAGAGTCTTCGCTTTAGCTCTGCGAAAAAGACTGTCGACTTTACTCTTTGAACGTCGCGCAGTGCCACACTTTCTGGATCACACTCCTTAATATTTTCTTCTATTTTCTCCGTATTTTATTACTACTCAGTCTAACCAAGAATGGACTATTGTTCAGCAATTTATTTTTCACAGTGTCTCTGGCAATCCTACTAAGGTCTCTCGTTTTCTTTTGAGAATGACAACACTCCTTGGCATTTGTTACTACAATTATGAGAATATCATCACAATGAGGTAAGATGTAAAAAAATTAAATGGTGTTTCCTGGTTGCGTCCACAATACGCATAAAATGTCTTGATTTGCTTTCTGTTTGCAATGTGATCCTTTCTCCTACTATTACTCTTATTATAATTTACACTCTGCATCTGTATTACAAATCCTTTACAGTTGGCATAAAATGTGTCTGAAATTATTGATGGGTAGTTTTTTGTCAATAATTTACCATCTTTGCTAGCCACTGTTTCCCATACCTTTTCGATAAATAGTGATATTTTCAATACAAACTGAGCACTTTTAATTTCTGTTTGCTTCCCATTTTTCACTCTATATTCTTCATAAAAACTGGAAAGGTAACAGTTACACCTACATTATGGCTTCCCTTGTCAATTGTAGGGATTTTTTCAACTTCTCTGTTACTTATAGAAAATGAGTTTTTAACTGGTAGCGGTTCATCAGGATCGTCGATGTCGTACATTTCAATGCCTTCATGTATGTTACCGAAGGTGATTTGTTTCACACATGAAGTTTCTTTACGTTTATTTTCGGTTATATTAATGACATACTGATTGTTAACATGATCATTTGATGCGTCAGTCATCTTGGAGTCATTATCACCTGAAAATTCACCGACATTTCATGTAGCCTTATTACGTTCTACAATTAAATAACTGTCATTTTTTTGCTGCTGTGTTCATTTTTGTTCTCTTTTGAAAGAGCAATTATTTCGTCAATATTTCTCGACAGAAAACTTTGTACAGCTTTGCTTTGTCTTGAATCATCTGGTGGTATTTTATCAGCAAAGACAGAATGGTAAGGCGCGTTGTCCATTATGATTACTATACCTTCTTCCAATAACTCCAAAAGGTCAACGAACTGCTTAAATGTTGTTCGAGTTCATATTGTCGTGGTAATCCTGGCTTGATGTTTTTGACCTGAATACCCATTTGCAATCCTGCACAAATCCAAGGCTAGCCGAACCGACGCCGTGACAAATCATCAGTCTCTTTCCTTTGCCGAGAGGCACTTTCAATCCTCAAGACTCGGTAGAATCGTGCCACATATACCGGGTACTTTTTCCTGTGGTGTTTATTCAGCCACGTCTCAACTAGGCAGTAAATTGGCCGGGTGTCTCCAGATTCTCTTAATTCGTGCATGGTTAATAAAAACATAACGTGGGCAAAACTGTATAATTTCTCTCTAAAAGAAACTTCCTTCCTTTTTTGTGTTAAAATCCTATTTTTTCAACAAGCGGTTTATCAATTTTACCGACCCTCCGTAATGCAACTTCTCTTGTAAGTCTCTGTTTACTTTTTTAGCTGTTGGGAATTCTCCGCAGTCATTGTAGGAGAAATTCGTCGAAGAACTTGTAATAGTTCACAAATATTTAAATTTGATTTTATAAATAAAGAGTAGTATAAATAAACAAGGAACCCAATATAATGTTTATACCCAACATTAATTTAATAATAATTTTCCAAATTCATTTATTAGTAATGTTTAAACAGGTTAGTTAGGCTCGCTCATTAGTACAATTTAATTTAAGGCAGTCATATTTCTTAGGAAACGCTATCTCAAATAGTCATTTTACACAATGTACTTTAATTTGATCTCTTTTATTTTTAATAATTCAGTGAAGTGTAAATATACCATAAACCAAATACTCCAACACATTTTTTGATTGTTGTAAGTGCTTTGTGAAGCTGAAGGGGATTACCACTACAAGAAGAAAATGGCCAAGTGTTATCATTTTTGATTGAGGACCTCTGTCCTTGTGTTAATTAATACCCCATTAAAGTTAAGTTATAGGTTTTTATACCTATATTTTGATAGCCAGCGGAATACCAAGTCTTAGTTATCCCTTTTCATGGCCAATGATTAATTAATAAAGACTTGGGTGAAGATTAAAATTTTGGTAAGATCCTTTCAGTTTGACCTAATCATAATCTGATCATCATCCTCAAGCAACCCAATAATTATCATAAAAGACTCAAACTCAAGAAGTTTTGTGTTCTACTTCAAAGACTAGCTATAAGCCATTTTGGAATTATAAATTAGGCTTTTATATTATTTTATCCAACCCCATCCTGTGTAATTCACATTGTTAGTCCCTCAAAGTAAAAGGTTATGAATAAATAGCAATTTGTATTTCAGATCTACCTTTATTTTATGTTTAATTAAAATAGGCCCTAGAGTAAGCGTTAGGAGGAACCGACGCCATCGGGGATCCAGCCAAGGAGAAGATTTAAGTTATTTATTATTGTAATGAAAATATAATAAACAAACCACTTACCTGAGACATAAAGTAATTATTACCAATCATTTATTTATTTATAAAAAGAAAGGACACGGTAATATTTCTTGGCGCCCAACGACTGGAGCAAATCATTTTAAAATCAGTAACTTATTTGAGATAGCAAGATAGGTAATTGTGTAATAAGATAGCCTAATTTTAAGACTTATCTCATCTCATTTAATATAAGTTAGACACTTAACATCTTGATTTATACCAATATTTGTGTACGTACTTTCTCAAAATGGGAGATGAACCGAAATATCGATTACGATCGGCCTCGCAACCCGCGACGACACAATTAGTGGAACGGACGAATACGGTTTTATTTGGCAATAATGTAGGACAAACCGAAGTGCGCCGCGACATAGATAGTGATTCGTCGGTAAATACCGACAACATTATTTGAATAGGTGATTCAAACAACTCAGACAAAACAAGCGATGCGAGTGGCGAAACGACGATTTCGGCCGCGAGCGAAGATGCAGACGTCGGCGACGTCGCCAACTTGTCGTCCTCCCCAACTGCATCTATCACTGTTACCACCACTACAGCAATGATTTTCCCTGCCACACCGGCGATTCGTGAAACGTCCCAAACTATAGAACCAATAAGAACACGAGTTTCAGTTCCAGTTGACCGAAACAAAATTCCCTCGGTACTGTCTACAGACAGCAATCCTGCAAACGCAGATGTATTCGCGCAATTTGTCCAGCTGATGGAAATTCAAACAGCTGCGCTTAATGAAATCAAATCTAATATGGAAATTCAAACAACTACACTTAAATTTGATATTAATGAAATCAAATCAACATGGAAATTCAAACTACTACACTTACAATTTTACCGGTCTTAAGTAAGATTTTTGAAAGAATTTATCTCTCAAGGCTCTACAGTTTTTTGGAAAAATACGATGTTCTCTCAGAGAACCAATATGGATTTCGACCGGGGAAATCTACTGTAGATGCCATCAATCAATTAATTGAAAATGTCCTCAGTGGACTAGAGAGGCGAAAGAAGACACTCGGGATCTTCATCGACCTCACAAAAGCATTCGATTGCGTGGATCATCAGATCCTTCTCCAAAAGCTTGAACTCTGCGGCATTCGAGGTACCCCCTTGCACTGGCAGAGATCTTACTTAAATGGAAGGAGTCAGTATGTGCAAATCTCCTCAGTCAGGTCACAGACTTCACACATCACCCAAGGAGTCCCGCAGGGATCTATCCTGGGCCCGGTTCTTTTTTTGATTTATGTAAATGACATCAGCTCCTCAATTTCGAGCGGGCGAGTCATACAATATGCAGATGACACGACTCTCTATTTTGAATCAGATTCCCATCAATCACTTGAAATGGAATCATTCATCAACTTGAACACATGCATTCAAAAGTTTCAGTCCGAAAATTTGGATACGAATCACTCCAAAACAAACTTTATAAATTTTTCTTTGCGTCATCGTGATGCTGAGTCAACACCAATTATAATGGTGGACGATATTACTCTAGAAGAGGTTGAATCCACTAAGTTTCTAGGGATGCACTTGGATAAAGTGCTGAACTGGCAGGAACACGCTGATGGCGTGAGTTCCAAGATTGCATCAGGCATTTTTGCTCTTCGCAATCTGAAAAAAATTTTGCACCTCAAATGTTTTGGTCACGGCCTATTATGGCCTAATTTATCCGCATCTTTCCCATGGAATACGGCTCTGGGGAAGCTGTCCAAAAAGAGAATTTGAGAGGGTGTTTCGACTCCAAAAAAAAGCCATTAGAATCATTGCAAATTTACAGCAGAGAGAGTCGTGTAGAACCACTTTCAGGGATCTTGGAATTTTGACCCTATGCTCCCTTTACATACTGGAGACGACCGTGTATTGCCGCTTCCATTGTCAGCCAACGCCTGGCAATGCTATACACAATTATGGCACTAGAGCGAGGGATGGCTTACGCGTTAGCCAGCACAGAACTGCGGCATTTGCGCGCCTCCCTTCTCAGGTCGGGGTCAGGTTCTTCAACAGCCTCCCTGAAAGCCTCAAAAGAGAGGAGAATTCCACAAAGTTTAAAAGAAGATTGAAGCTTGAGTTGACAAATTCAGTCTTCTACACGGAGGAGGAGTTCATGGCCCACCACTGGGGGTAGTAGGACCAAATTGTAATCCCCAGGGGTAATTTTAATTTTAATGTTAATTTTATTTTATAATTTAGGTATTTATAACAACAATTAATTGACGTTTGCTACACAATTGTAATAATTGTATTACTGCAATAAATCATATTCTATTCTATTCTACATTTGATACTAATTAGATCAAATCTGAACTCAAATCCAATATAACGGAAATTAAATCTGCTATAAACAAGATAAAATATGACATGGAAATACAAAATGCAAATCCTAAATCTGAATTAAAATCTGAAATCCAAAACCAATGTGCCCTACTTGAAAATAAAATTCAACAGATTAACAATGATAACATAAAAACTGAAGTAAACCTACTTAAAATATCTCACGAAAGTCTAACTAGAGAGTCACTCAAATTGATACCAGATTAAAACAAGAAGAATAAAAAATTAGGGAAAATTTAAGCCAAAAGATTTCACATCACAAACAAGAAATCAGAGACCAAGTAACGACCGAGATTAACCGGATCAGATCTGAACTGAAACCAAATATCAAAGGTAACGAAAATCAAATTGCAGAATTGAAGGAATCAGTAGAAACATTTCATAAGATGATTATAGAAACACCAACCGCCCCTCATGTGCAAACGCCTATCCCTATAAATATTGTATGTAATGGAGAATCGGGAATAGTATGAGAAATGACATGCCCAAAATTTAATGTAAAAACACATAATTACCAAGCATTTCTAAACAGATTAAGGAAGTATCACGAGAAAACCCTGCAACTGAATCCGACAAGTGACAACACAGAGAATCTAATCGATTTAATATAAAACTGCTTGGAAGGGCATGCCTCAAAATGGTTTAATTTGGTAAAAAACGACATTGTCAATTGGGACGACTTTCAGAACTTGTTTGAAGCTAAATACTGGAACAAAGATATATTTAACGAGGTGTAAAACAACGAGTTGAAAATGAACGATAAAACGGGTATAAAAAAGAGCTTATTTTATCTTTAAGACTTATTAAAAAATAAATTGCTATACAAAAAAAACATTTTGTGGTTTTAGATTGTCATTAGGATCTCATACAATAGTTAAACATGATATCATTCACACTAAAAACTAAAACTTATTCCTAACTATCCTAAACACACAAACTAAAAAATTTTCCCTCAAACATATAACCCAGTTACATTGCAAAATAAACTACAAGAACACACAACAAAAGGATTTCTTTAAAACAAAATTAAATATTCACAATTAACGAAATTACTTCCTCTATTTACACCACATATCCCCAGTACACCCCTTTCACTAGCTACTAGCGTCCATTTGTCCTTGTTGTGTACCAGGTATACCACCCCAATGACATACGCAAGATAAGATAAGATAGTGTATCAATTAACTTAGTAGTACAATAATCAATAATTAGCACGATAATTCACATTTTAAAACATACGAAACAAGTGCAAGGAACCAGGTCCTATAAATTAAATTGCATAAATTAATTTGAAAAGTCAAAACAAATTTCAATCTAATCTAAATTTTCACACAAAACATTAAATCACATTTGAAAGCAATGAAATCACATAACAACAAAAACGATTAGACTAGAGAACGTTATCTTCCCAAAAATCTATTATACAGACCTGGCATATTTTCAGGACGGACATATCTTGTTTATATAGTCATTAGGATAGCGGCAATCCCTGACATCCCCCCCAATTTGGAATTTTGAAATTTTGAAATTTTGAAAATGCCATTTTGAATTTACTGTTTATGATTGATAGAATTTTTAGAATGGGTGGGTGGTACCTTGACTTAGTGAGATGTGGTGTCTTCACCAACCGTCGTCTTCTGCAGGTTCCGAGGCCCCCTCTGCTGCGGACGCCTCGGCCGCAGCCCCGCGACTCCTCCGACGCCAGAAGCTCTCAGTTGGTGACGGCGTCTCCTCGTCACCATCGTCCAGGCAGAAGCGTCTCGTCAGCACGCTGTCTTCTCCACTTTCCCAGAGCGCCACGAGTTGCCGACCCAACGTCAGGCGGGCGTCCGACATTGCCACCTGGTCCATCACCCTGGCCCACTTGGCTCGCCCCCTGCAGTCTGGCGGCAGCCCCTGAAGAAACGCCGCTGGAGCCGATCGCTGCAGTCGTCCCAGCTTCTGTAGGGCATCGCGTTCCCAACGGGTCAAGTGGCGGCCGTAGGCCACCGTCTCGCCGCCGTAGGTGCGGACGACGGACTCGCCCGTTGACGTCAGCACCCAGGTCTCTGTCCAGGTGAACTCCTCCGAACCGTGCTCACTAAACACGGGAGCGGATACCACTAAGTTGTTGTATTCCATTTCGTGATAATTGCGGCGACTCGACTGACTGTCCCATTGCCGCACATCTCTTTATATACCATCTCCGGATGCGGTAACCACCCGTCTCCACCAATAATCTATGCCGACCGTTTGGGATTTAGCCACAACAAAATAGAATCATCTTTCCCTTTAATAGCTGCTGCCGCTTCTATTAGGCTTTTGTTACATCTAAATTTACAACCAGCAGCCCATTCCTACCTGGAAATATGCCATTTTTACTTTTTAAACCCTGACTAGATTATTCCCGTTTACTTTCGAATTCCTTTCCCCCTTACATTTTCTTAAAGCTACGCCACTATTAGCCTCTATTAGCAAGGAGTGGACACCTAATACGGACCGACTGACATACTGACATTAAGTACGTCACGTCAGTCGATCCGGGATACCGGGCGGTTTTCGCATTCGGACGCACGGCTGCGTGTAATAAATTTTGAAAAGTGTTTTTATGTTTTTTTTTAAATTCAGAATCCAACAATAATCTAACGATTTCAAACTTTGTTATACCACCATAACAGTTTTACTTATACTTTATTATGTATAACTTAAACCTTATTATTATGTATTATTAATTTTGTATTATACCCATATACACATATATATATATCCATGTGTGCCATTTTATTAATTTCTCGTTATTTTAAACTTTTTCTTTTTTCCAATAAATAATTACTTCTATTATTGTTGCATTCTTTTATTGAAATTCTTCCCGAATAGCCATGTGCCCAGACGCTCGCCCGTAAATAAATAGATACATATTTACTAATCAGAACCCATTGTACATTAATCACAATTAGACCCATGAGTGCATACGTCACCAGTCTGTGACGTGTACATGCAGTGACCAGTATCAACAATATGGATAGATAACACTCTGATAACATTCCATCCCAAACACTGACCCACTGCCGCACCACACCACATAGGCTGATTTACACTGATGACTCCTCCACTTCCTGGTGACCTCCGGCGGCATCCTCCGCGCTCCGCAGCTGTGGACGCGCCAGCGACACCCCGGTGTGGCTGCTCCAGCTCACCGCAGGACTCCTGTCCGCTGTCCGGTACAACGTGGGCGTCGGGCTGGGAACTTCACAGTCCACTGCAGGAACACCTCCTCGTGGCAGGTTCCGAATGCTTGGCTTACTGCACAGCCATACGATTAGGAGCTCCAGTAACTTGCAGAGTGGCCCTCTGCAGCAATAACACAGTCCTGCTATCCCGCATAACACAAGGATGGCGCCGACTCCCCAGGAAATTCTTTTACTATCTTGATGCAGTTTAAATTTACTCTGTTGTATCTTTATACTATGCATTATAGCATTCAATTTGGAAAACTGTTGGCCAGAAACTTCAGTTTCCTTCAATATATTTCTGAATGAAGGTAATTCTGGTTCAATTTTAGTCTGCTTACTGTAGGAACGAATGATAGCTTGTTCCTGAATGTCCAACAGAGAATCAAATTCTGGGAAAACAATGTCCTCATTTAATGCTTTAAACTTGGTGTACCCACTGTAGTATGGTAATAGCACAAATGAGTTCGAATATATAAAACAATTTGAAGAATTCGGCAGTATTCCGGTGCCATTTACTCGAATAATTGACTTCCTGACCTCGTTCCGGCAGTCAAACGTAAGTGTAACTTCCTCCACAGTGCTATATATCCAAAGTCCTTTGGACGCCACTCGGTGGAACTCCGTAGGTAGCGGCCCGTGATGCACCTTCCTCGAACAAGCCTTTGGGATGGATGGGCCCCGTTCCGCTAGAAGCTGCGCCTCGCAGCTCGACTCAGTCCACAGCCTTACAGGAAAAACAGGTTCGCACAACGAAAACTGTCCACTCGTGCAACTTTTCAGATCCTGCTCCGTCAGGGTAGCGAACCGCTGACGATCTGGTGCGATCGCCAGATAGGGTGCTAACTGTAACAAGCTAACGTAGGAGGCAATCGATTCATCATAAACAGGGAGATTTATAATTTTGAAAAGTTCCATGTATCTGTCCTGAGATTTAAGTGGTACTGTAAATACTACTCTAATCCCATCCCCATAGGCAATTGCATACCCCTTACATAATTTATAGTGGAAATAAATACTTTCTAAGACTGGTTTAACAATCAACGCTAAATTCTCAGGTAAACGCTTACTAACTTCCTCCAATAATTCAGCTAATTTAAACGGCGAAATCAAAACAGTTGATATGAATCCTTGTGCCAGATCATCAATAGCTCTCTGTTTTTGCAATAATTCTGATCTTAAATTTTGAATAGTAAATTCTATTGACCGAACCAACGAATACACCCCATTTTGAAAATTTATAGTATAATTTAACTTTACTACCTGCTCATCTACATAGTTTTTCTATAAGTGAAACTGGTCGACCTTTCTTTCGAATAAATTAGCTAATGCAAAGATGTCCGATTGTGTTGTCTTAATTCCGTCCTGAAGGTTCCTAACATAAGAAAGTTGAACCTCATTGCATGAACCATTTCATCCTGAATTGATGCCAATTCTTTGATTTTACTATTCAAATTTTGGAAATCATCCAAGTCCAGCGACCCAAATAAGTAACGCATACCGGTGCCAACAGAATCAAAGATTGCTCTGCGCTCTCGTTGAGTGCTATTTTTATTTCCTTCATCCAACATTAATTTTAACTGATCTATGTCTCCCCGTAAATGCACTATTTGTTCTCTCATACGCAAGGTTTCGTCTTCCGGTATGGGTAATCCCAAGGTGGACGCATTCTCCGAGATCTCAAACACGGTACTAGTTAATGCTTCGACCATAGTCTCATAATGCCGAATATCCAATGACGACACGACGGTCCAGCTATCCCCTGTAATAGTGATTTCGCGTTCCTTGATGAACAAGACGCCTGCCGGACGTAAATCGCAGTGCCGTTGCTTGCATGTGAGCCTCCCTTCTAGTCCTGGGCCAATGCTGGCCACGCCCCCGAGCGTGCCTGTAAACAAACCACACGGCTGTCTTAGCTTCCGTCACCTATTTTTAGTCTCGGGTTAGTACACACCATTCGTGCAAGTGTTTTAATAAGCCGATCACTCTTACGACTCCAGTTTGTTCAAACTCCAATTTCTACATTTATACATTGGCGTAATCTAGTCAGAATAAACCTCGCATCATAATATAATGTCGCATTATTCTACCGATTAATTCAAAGAGACCGCTTATCAGTCCGACGCTTGGTGATAACGCGACTATCTCGCATCACCGCAACAATACACAAACAAATATTACAACTCCGCTTCTCGCCGCTCGAGAAATAATGCGATTATTAAATAAATATTATCGATACTACCTACACACATATTTCACTTACAACGACCGCGATTATAGAATAATAAAGCTACTAAATAAATTTCCGCTACGTCTCAACAAGGAAGTGCACCATAATCTCAGCGATAATAAATAATAAACACTTTTACTCATATAATATATGTAAACTGTATTTATTTTTACAACCGATTTAGTTAACATTTACAAAATATCTTATATCGCGCAATCTTCGAACATCCCACCATTATACTTAACATATAAACAAACACACTGTGATTAGGGACCTATCTATTTCTGGCTGCCCCTGTCCGTTACGGCGGTGGGCTATAAGTGGATCGGACCCTCGGCCTCGTCCGCAAGTTATACGGGCGCGCGGTCGCCGGCGTGTCTGGCGCTACCGGCGCGTCTGGCGCTGGCGCGTCCCGCACTTCCACCTCCGCGTCACTAGGCAACCATGTCTCATCAGTCGGGTCATCTACAAAAGTCAATCCGCCGTCCTCCCCTGAGCGGTCTGAAACCCCCGAACTGGGACTCGGGTCCAAGGGTGGGCTACCCCAACCCCTAAACGGGCTTTGCGCAGGGCTACCGCTTCTACCTTCGGCAACACCCTTATCAGCTGCATCCGCCCGTGCACCGAGCGCTTGTTGTTCATCCTCACCACGCGGCTGTCCACTTCCGGTGCCATCCAGCCGAAACCCGACAATTCGCGGCTTGGAATATATCAGAATTTCCTTCCCCGTGACAGGTCTCGGTTTCCTGTCTTCGGATGATACATCCGGTTCTGCTCTTCCTTCGGTTTCATCCTTATCAGATGCTATTTCCGGCTCGTCACTTACCACATCCCTGCCATCTTTATCATTTAACCGCGCATCTATCAGCTCTTTAAATTTAGAATATTCCAAAACCAGACTGTTTCTCAAGTTTTCCCTGTCAGCTTTTAATCTATTTACATGTAATCTTGTCACTCTTTCCCCTAATTTAATTTCATAAACCAAGTCAGAAAATTTCGCCAAAACTTCGTGAGGACCTGACCAAAATTTAGCAAATTTGTGTCCCGGTGCATTCTTAACTTCCGGATGAAACACATAAACCATGTCGCCTGCATTGAATTCCACCAATTTCTTATTTCTGTCATAATATTGCTTACTTTTAGCCCTTGCTACATTAGTATATTCTCTAGCTAGTTTAATAGCTTCTGACACAACATCCACCAGGTTTGGACAATTTAGACTGTCTTTATTTAAAAAGCTTAAATCATCTTCCGAAGGTAATCTCATTTCCCTACCATGAAAAAGAAAATACGGCGTGGCTTTGGTTGCAGCCGACTTGCTATTTCGCATGGCCATTAAGGCAAATGGGACATACTTATCCCATGCTCCGCCATACTCGTCAACATAATGAGACACAATAGTAGCCAACGTGGCATGATTTCGTTCTAACATTCCATTACAAGCCGGGTGATAAGGCGTTGTATTTAAACACTTTATATTCAAGATTGAACACATTTCACGAAATAGTTTACTCAGAAAAACTGATCCCCGGTCTGTTAATAATCTTTGCATTACCCCATAGCGCGTTATAAAATGCGTCACAAACGCATTTGCTACTGTTGACGCCTTTACATCCTTTATTGGGACCGCGTCAATATACCGGGATAAATGATCGACTAATGTAAGTAAATAAGAATTTCCCGAAGCTGTAGTACTTAACCGACCCACTATGTCGATGCTACATAATTTCATTGGAAACTTGATATCTTCGAATACACCCAAAGGCGCTGTTACCTTATTAGTTGCCTTACGCTGAGCGCATTTCGCGCAGCTGTTCACATAATTCGCTACGTCACGCGCCATCGTAGGCCAAAAATAGCGATCTCGGAGCAACCCCTCGGTTCGTTGAATACCTCCATGCCCACTAAACGGTGTATCGTGATGATTTCGTAGAATGTGGATAACCATCCCTTTCGGTACGACCAATTTTTCCCCTTCCTTGTCTCTTTTAAATAATAAGCCGTCCCTGTCAATTACGAATTTTGGGTCTTCCCCTCTTTTTGCTTTATCAAACTTTTCCTTACAATAATCGTCTAACTTTTGCGCTTGCAAAACAACATCTCTTGACCATATGGGTCCGTCTACTACCGCTATACGTGATAACGCATCTGCGGCAATATTTTGCACACCCTGCCGGTGAACGACCGTGAAGTTATATTCGCTCAAAATAAGCCCCCACCGTATTAAACGCGACGAAGGGTCCCTCATGGAAAAGAGCCACTTAATGGCAATGCAATCGGTAATCAATGTAAACTTATTACCGAGTAGATACGGTCTCCACACTTTGACCAGCGTAACCACCGCAAGAAGCTCACGCTCCGTAGCTGAATAATTACTCTGAGTCCGGTTAAACAATTTAGAGTAATATTCTATAGGATGTTCTTCTCCATCGATTTCATGTGACAATAAACCCCCACACGCATACTTACTGGCGTCCAATGTTACGATAAAAGGTTTACTAAAATCCGGGTAAGCTAACACCGGTTCTGTAGTTAGAGCTGTTCTAAGAATGTCGAACGCTTTTTGCTGTTCTTGACCCCAAACGAATTGATTCTCGTTGCGTGTGAGATTAGTCAATGGCCTCGCAATATCACTAAATTGCTTAATGAACCTCCGGTAATAATTCACTAATCCTAAGAAACGTTTAATTTGCCTCACATTAGACGGTACGGGAAAGTTACGAACCGCTTCTATTTTCTTTGAATCTGGCCGCACCCCGTCACCGTTCACTACATGACCTAAAAACTGCACTTCCGGTTTTGCAAAAACACACTTTGACGGCTGAAAAACTAGATTAGCTTCCTTGAGCCTTTCGAATACCAATGCTAATTTTTCGGCATGTTCGGTTATTGTCGCAGTGGCGACAATAACATCATCCAAATAAACCAACACACCGTTACCTAACAATCCCCGCAAAACAATATTCATAAGCCTAGCAAAAGTACTAGGAGCCCCCGACAAGCCAAATGGCATTCTGGTGAAGGTAAATAACCCTGAAGGTGTAATAAAAGCCGTTTTTGGTACATCGGCCGGGTCCATGGCTACTTGGAAATAGCCACTATGTAAGTCCAATGTGGTAAAGATTTTACACCCCGACAAAGAGTCCAAAGTGGACTGGATTAGTGGCAGCGGATAAACCGATGTTTCTGTGATCTTATTTAATTTCCTATAATCCACCGCGACGCGGTAGGACTTGAAATCATCTGTATTGCTTTTACGCATCGGATCTACTGGTTGTTTCTTTTTCACTACTACAATATTTGAGCCCCACGCACTATCAGATGGTTTATAATACCTTTCCGCAACATATCTGATATATGCGCCTGGACGACCCCCTCTAAATGGTAAGGGATGCGATAAGGAACAGAACGCAATGGAGGTGCATCCCCCGTCGGTATCTTGTGAGTTACGCGATTGGTGCACCCTAATGGAGAAACACCGTCATAAAACCTGCATTTATATTTAATTAACATAGGCCTCAAAATATCCCTATCTATTAAAGAAAGATGTGCCAACTTTTTCTCAATTAACTCTTCTACATTAATCTTTTCTTCCATCGGGAACATCCGTCCCCAACCCTCGGTACTTCCGGAATTATCGTTTTCCTCTTTCATTTCCCCCCACACTTCGCTACATACAATATCTTTAAAATCAACAATCTCGACTCCTCCGTCATGTATTGGATTAGAGCTACAGGTATTTTTACCCTTGGCACCGTCAACTTTCGTTTCAACCCCACATACGTAATTATCCTCGACAACTTTTCCCACACATTCGGCCCATGCCACCGGTACCTTCCGGCTTAAAAGAACGTCCTCGGTTCCTAAATTTACAACTGAACATCGCACGTACAACTTATTATCATCAGTTATCACGGAGCTGACCGTACTCGTCACTAAAATATTTTCCCCTTTATTACTCATATCATTAATAACCACTTCCCGTGGTCTACACTTATTTACTACATCAATACTATTAACACCCTTATTAATCTCATTTGCCTCGTTTTCATCAACTTCCACAATAGTACAACCCCTGTACTTTAATTTCCGCGGCTTCACACGCGCCGTAAACACTACCTCCGTTTGCGCCCGGGCTATGATGTTGTCAGCTGGAAAGACGGAAAACTCCCTGATGCACTCATTTGGTTTCATTCCTTCATTAATTCCAACGACGTCTGGTTCGGGAGCCTGATCGTCACCAGACTCCTTCCCCTGCGAGCTTCCCCCGAATCGCGCGACATTCAGAGGACTGGGGCCGCCCCCGTCCTTCAGCCAAGAAACATCATTAATTGAGGCTACTGAAAAGTCTACTACTGCGTTAATTAGTGCTAGTGAATCCACACCCTGCACTCCGTCGTGACTAAAATCCTCATCAAGGCCAGCTACATACAACAACAATTTATACGTTTCACCACGAATATCTACAGGAACCTCCGCACGTCCAAAAATTCGCAACTTCTCCCCCGTATTACCTGCTGCTCTAACCTTTGTATCGACTAATTTTCCCTTAAAGACCCCCTTATTAATCAGCGAGACTTTAGCTCCAGAATCTACCAAAAATTTATACGCTCTTCCTCCTATCACACCCCATATTGTCAAATCCTCCCTTCCATTTACTACTATGCTAGGTATTACTATTTCAGGTGCAACTTCCTCGCTGACAACGTTCGGTTCAACAGTGGGGTCTAGTTCCCTGCTGAACCCGCCGAGTTTACCGACTCCTCTGGCAACGCGACTCTACAGTCCCGCATCACATGTCCCAGGTTGCCACAACGGTAACACCGTGTTCGGGACAACCAAAATGACCTGTTGTCATTTCCGTCATGCACCTGGTCATTGAAACGGACCTGGCGCTGCATCCCACGCATACTTCCTCCCCTACCTCGAAAAGGGGCGCCACGGCCTCGCATACCGCCGGACTCCCGACCGTTACCATTATTACCCTGGTACCCACGACCCCGCGAGCCGCGGCCACCACCGTAAGTCGGCCAATTGTCCGTGGCTCCCTGGTCGCGCCTACGCGCTGGCGAGTTGCCACGCTGATCCCTACGCCGGGGACACTCTGCGCTCATGTGTCCCTTCTCTTGGCATCTGTAGCAGGTTATAGCAAAAACCCCTGAATCCGGATCAGAGGGGCGTGACTGCTCCTCTATTTCCGCACAGTTTGCAATTTCTAGGGCCTGCTTGAAAGTTTTTGGGAACGCAAACCGCGTTATCTCGCCCACTTTCCCTTGGAGGCCATTGAGGAACGCGGCTAGCATGCGACGCTCCATTTCGCTGTCGAATATTGCCTTTGCCGCGTCATCATCCGTTTTCGTTCTGGTCTGTGCGCCCAGCTGACGGATGCGTTCTGCGAACACGTCAACTGTTTCTCCACGTTTTTGTACTGCGCTGTGCAGCGCCAAGAAGTTGTAATGATCGGTTTTCTTTTTCGTGAATCGTTCGACCATTGCATCACGGATCGCGTCATAGTCAAGGTCCGGCATTCCCTCGCCATCCGTTTTAGTAAAATCGAAATTACTCGACAAAAATGTCTCCGCTGCTGATTTTACTTTAAGTCGCAGCACCGTTATCTTAAATTTCTTTTTCCAGTTTCCCAGGATTGCTGCCTGATCCAGCTGTTCGAAAAACTGCTTGACAGCTGGACCAGTAGCATCACCCGTGTAATTCTCGACCATTGCGGCCGCGGATACGTCCATAGATCGCACACCCTCCAGGGCTGCCAATTTCTTAAGGGCCTCAGCCATTTCCCCTGCAGACAATGTCATTCTGGGGGACCCTATGCGCAAAGAACTGCGGTAAACTTTCACCGGAGTTTTCCCTGGACCGGGAGACACTAACATACGTTCCTACTCACCCAACTAAATTCCGTTTCCGGATGATTCACAGGGTACCGTTAAACCAGCTCCGGATTACGCAAGCAGTTAAATGCGCGCCACTATGAATTAGAAACGACCCCACGATAAAGCACATAAGGAGCATACCTAAAACAATGCCAATTAAAATAATCTCCAGTGCCGTACAAATATTCATGCTAATCCATATACTCGATAACGATTTTAGTAACCTTCACTTTCTTCACAGATGGTTCATCTGTATAATTAGTCCGATTGTTAATTTGGCCTTCAATAATCCGTGTTATTAGCGCTCTTAGTAAATTTTCACAACCCTCGATGATCAGATTCGGGTTCTCAATCGGAATGAAATAAACCGGCTTCCCGTTATTCATCGAGTACGGGGTACTACGTACCCGTTGTTATCAAGTTCTGGCAACGCCCTCGGAACAGGTGGTGGACGGGGTACCACGTATCCGTTGTTATCAAGTTCCGGCAATGCCCTCGGAATAGGTGGTGGCGACACTGTGGGCTCCGGTAAATACGGTCTCGGCGCAATAGCTGGTTTTGTTATTTCGGTCCCCTGAGTCAAATGGGTGTAGTAGGCCGTCAAGGTAGCGTTCCGGGTCCCTACTCTTGTAAAAAAAGAAGTATCGAACGAAGCACTTGGGCCCGGCGCTATATTTATCTCACCTGGCGCAGTGCCAAACGGTCTAGCGGCGGGATTCTGAGACATATACGATTCCCTAGATTGCTTACTCTTATTAATCCCCAGTTTCATTCCTAACTATGTAACACGATAATCCCCAAAATACACAAATATATCACAAATAAACAGATACAGTACTCACACTCATCTAAATCTAACATACCCTCAATAAAGTCTACTATTTTTCACACAGCAAAATAACGACATATTTCTCTCTCACTTCTACAGTTCTGACTTTTAATGAAGAAACACTACAGGCTTTGATCAACTGGACAAGGTTTTCATTGAAATCAATTTTACTCTCGAAAATATCATGCGAGATCAACTTAAATTTCTCTGAAAAATTTGTTATCAACCTTTCACAAGTGAAATGGGTCCTGTCTCCCTCAATATACAATGTAAGCAAAATTAGGATCTTTGACTCATTGAAAAGCTTAGTTAGATTTTCAAAAAAAATGTTAGCTCTATGCAGCTCAAACTCACTATCCCCAAATGTACCATTAGCCTCAGTCATCCCCCGGAAAAAAATTTTCCCCAATAGAATTTTGAAACATGGGACTAAATGAAACCCATTAAATTAATTAAATTTTACCCCGAACCTGACACCAAATGTTGCGGCCTCCAGGGCCCACCTTGGGGATACTGAGGTAACTCAATGACAAGTCTAGGAACGTGGGTTGATCATTAATTTATTAGCAACAACCATTCACTGACAATGCTGTGACAATGTCTAGCAAATTATGGACAGATGCATGTACGCTCTGAGGGAGCTAGTTAGATTATTACTCAAGGGCCCTGACCTCCTACACTTAACTTGTACGTCTCAGCTTACCCCAAACCAGCAACACCACGAGCGGGAACATCTAGGAGAACCTCGTCCTCCCGAAGTGCAGAGACGAATAATAACTTGCGAATCTAAAAGAAGCTCTCACGAATTGAGAACAGTGGGGGTAAACCCCTGACCTCAGACCAAGTAAGGAGAGGATGCTGTGACGACACCAGTCACAGAATTACCGCAGTTATCTTGTCTATTTATAACTAACGAGCCCGGCTCAAGGCCGGTCGGGCACAACAATTTATTGGTTGCCAAACTGTTTTATATCCAAATTATGATAATTTTTGTACTATACCCATTTTACCCCGTGGTCGGGGGAAAATGGGTAGTGGGTATTTTCTATGTAAAACACAATTATAACAAGTAATATACCTGTTTTACCCCAGCATTATGGTTAAGTAGGTGTAGTGACAAATAAAAATTCATTAGTAGGCCTATATAAACATTTTTATTTCACACAAAGCACAAGGAAATCGTTTCAATAAATGCTCTCGTCAGAAAAACGTTACTTAAACTTGAAAAATCGTCCATTATAATCAGGAACAGGAAATATATTGGAAATCTGCCCCATGTCAACCCACTCAACATCTTCTTTGTCCGGAAATACATAACGTTCTCCCTCCCCTTTACATTTACACAAAAATTTCACAGAATAACGGTCCTTGTTCCGGACATCTTGGGCTGTAACTTGACCCCTGTACTCTTTGACGATTTTTCCGCACTCACTTTGATAGTTTACAGACACCCATGACCCAACTGTCAAATCAAGGGGTGGAATGTCTTCATCATCACTTTCCACGGCTTGAAATAACTGCTTGGCAGCTTTGGATGGTTTAGGTACTTTTGCAGCGAGGTTAGGCTCAGCTTCTTCTTGTTTGATTCTCTTACCTAAGGCTATAATAGGCCAATTTTTAGGCTTATTTTTGTGTTTAGCCTTTTCTTTCCTAGCTTCCTCTTCTTCTTTAAGTCTTTGCATTACCTCCTCCGTGGTCATTACTTCCCCACAAGTTCCCTGGACTCTTCGTCTTTTGGCCTTTGAGTTTTGTAGTGCTTCTTTTACACTGGTCGATTGTTCCGGGGATATTGTTTTCAAAATAGCTTCCCTGAGTTTCTTCATTGGGGAAGGGCCTGTTGCAGATGATGAGGGACCTGTTGCAGAAGTTGAGGAATCTGTTGCAGAAGTTGAGGGACCTGTTACAGCAGTTGATGGGCCAGGCAAATCAGCAGTGTTGGGTGGCTGTGTAACTTCTAGAGGAGGAGCTGCGCTTGGCAGAGCTATGCCTTCAAGCTGACTAGTTGTTTGGTGGGTTACTATCCTTTTTTTCAAAACCGTCTTGTCGACTGGGTAAATCCCAGAGCCCTTAAAACCTCCGATAATGTGTTGAGGTTTGAATGATGATATCATTAGCTTCCATAGGAGACTTGGAAACACCGCTTTGTCAACATTTTTGAGGCGTGATTCTCGATACCAAACTTTTAAAATTTCTTTCCAAGAATTCTTCATTGGAGCGAATACTCCAACATCCAAAGGTTGAAGGGCGTGAGATGTGTTTGGAGGTAAGCACAAGAGAATCATTTCGTTCTTTCTTGCCTCACAGGTTACATTATATGTCAAATGACTTCCATGTCCATCAAACAAGAGCAGAACTGGTTTCGGAATATGTTTTATCTGTTTCGCAAAACTGATAAGCCATTTCTCAAAGATAAAATCTTGCATCCAACCTGACTCGGTGACCCCATACAGAGCCCCTGGCGGTCCTCCCTGAACCCATGTGCTCTGTAAGTCTCCACTTCCCTTAAAAACGACACAAGGTGGATAGCGCTCACCACTTGCACTGGCTACGAACAGGACGCTATACTGCAGTCTACCAGCACCCCCTGCTCTTGAATAGGAAACCTTAGAACTTTTTGGGACAAACACCTTACCCTTAGTTGGATCTGTTCCCAAGCCAGTTTCGTCCAGGTTGAAAATACGTTCTTGGTGGTTTTCCAACCCGTTCTCCTTGAGAACATTCTCGTAAATCTTGAAAAATTCATCCACAACAAACTGAGATAGGCCCTCAGCCCTTGCCTTAGTCAATATTTCAGGCTTTCGCCTCGATAATTCTACAGCCCATCTTTTTTCAAAGCCTACCATAAAATCGTAGCCTGGCATATCGTCTTTGAATGGCGTTTTTCGTCCCACTGACTTAATATAGCTACACACCATATATTGTAAGTCTTTTCTATCAAGTGGATACCCACATTTAGCTGTAAACAGCAAAGCTTCTACAATGTATTTTTCCTCTTCTTTAGATAAAACAGTTGTTTTTCCGTAACCTACCACTCTTGGAGGATTTTCACACCGCCGTCTTAAGGTTTCATAGGGTATGTTATAGCGTTTTGCAGCAGCATACACTAGGCTTCCGTTTAAAACTTCTTCTTTGGCCTCTTGAATAGAATGTTCATCATATTTAATAGGTTTCTTCCTTACATATGTGCGTTAGGGTGGAATGAAGTTATAGGGCAAAAAATGTTTTTAACCGTAAAACTTTCTAATAGCATTCAAAATTTGCGTCTTTATATCAGGAACAACACCGTAATTTTTTTATATTTTTATATTTATATCTTGAGGTGCCGCAATAACACCAAAAAATCAGTTTTTTTTTAAATTCAATTTTTTCAGAAATTAATATAAAACATGTTGCCCATTATGTTTTGTTAATATATTTTTAAATAACAGTTTAAACGGTTTTCTTTGTAAGAAAAGCAATGGCATAAGGATTAGTAGTGATATATTTGTTATTTTTATAATTGCTATATTGATGAGTTTTCCAAAAATGCCAAATAAATGAGAATTGAATATAAAGATCTGAATAG
The DNA here is from genome assembly GCA_035578135.1 of Flexamia atlantica. Taxonomy (NCBI): domain Eukaryota; kingdom Metazoa; phylum Arthropoda; class Insecta; order Hemiptera; family Cicadellidae; genus Flexamia; species Flexamia atlantica. The sequence goes on along the minus strand of JAQJVK010000021.1, from coordinate 10,052,623 downwards.
AAAATTCACCTTATATTTCTCTCATTAATATCTCTACCTAAGAAATGGTGCTCATTAATAGCTTTTAAATTACAATATTTAAAAATAAATTATAGAGGAATACTAATTGTGACGTAATATACTTAAAATAATTTTTGTTTTTCAGTTTTATAGTGATGTCAGACAGGGAAAAGAAGCGCATACGACAAAATATTTCCTAAATTCTTCTATATTTTATGGAAAGATACAAATAAATACAAATTTTATTGAAGGAAATAAAACATGAAATAGATTTAATTACTTTCATATTGGCTCAGTAGTTTTTACATTCTTCTATTAGAAACTTCTTCACTTCTTCGCAACTAAGAACTGGTTTTTTGTCTCAAATTTAGGCATCATCTTCTGTGATTGAATTCTTGCTTTAACAAATTCATCTCTTGCTTCAGGACCGCAGACACTTAGTGATGACTCTGTTACAAGTTTTATTACTCTTTCCACGGCTTGAGTGTGGCAGGGAAAACGAGGAAAGTCTATCGACTGAATTTGGTAACCATGTTCTCTTGCTTCAATTATATACCCTTTTAAAGCCTCGTCAGTTATGTGTTTGGTCATTGGAGGCTCTGTGATTGTTAAGTCCAACCAATTAATCATATCAATGTAGTCTTCAGCCTGAAAATTGATACTGGGGGTCACAAATTTTCTCACACCATTTACATTTTCTGATCTTGCCTTCAGAAGTCTACGAAGTCCTAGCTCTCTTACGTGTTTCCTCTCATCGCATAACACACTGAGAAGCACATTTTCAGGATGAGCATAGTAACCATTTCTTTGAATAACTGGATCAATTATATTACGAAGCTGCTCACAAAGATAACGAGAGAATTTGATCAGTGTCCATAAATGTTTGGAACCATTTACACATGATGGTTTGGGTTTGATGTGAAACCAGATAGGGGCATACACTTTCACGACATACTCTGTTAGGGTTTTAAGGTTGTCGGAAGGATTCTCGGTTCCAACATATAACCGATAAGTTGACACAAAAAGTTGGCAAACTTAACTCACTCAATTCTTTGGGGTGTCCAAAAATTGGACATTCTAACTTAAGTCTAGTCTTAATTGGTTTTGACAACGCCATCGCACTAAGAAGCTAGTGTCAAGTATTAATCCAACACTATTTAATAAAGTGATAGTCAAAATTAATCTATATAAATAGACTTTTATGTTACACTTAGAACATTTAAAAAAATCCACAGTTCGACACTTTAACAAGGCAAGGTAACCGCACTTGCTACTCACTCAATCAATGCTGCACTGACTGACAGGAGCAGGAAGGCCAGGTTTTCCTGTTAGGACTTGATTTCCCCCTTCTCCCTCCCCACCACTCTGGTTTTCCCCATCGTGTACTACAGCCTAATACTGTCACCATTGTGTTCATTTGTGATATTTTTAATAGGTCTATTCTTTCCAAGAATACTAACGAAGTAAACTTTTTTAATGTTACTTCATCATATTAAGAGGATGATATATAAATATATATATGTATTATCTTCAGTGCAATTTCACCTATATCAGTTTGTTATACTTATAAATTGTTTAAATCTAACAGATTATGCATAATTTTAAAGTTAAAAAATATTTTAAGCTATAGGAAAACAATTTCTAATATCGTTAAATTTGCCTAAAAATACATATTTTCAACAGCTTTGCAGACCTTCTAAATATATTTCTAATTCAACCAAATTTTAAATGTGTCCCTTAAAAGGCAATATTTAACTTCTTATCACTATTAAATTTAAAAATTATTACGAACAAATTTTTTCAGGCTACCAAAATAATAGTCAAAAATAGTCAAATTTTCCTTAAAATACATATTTTAACAGCTTTGCGGCACCTCAAAAAATACTTATATTTAAACCAAATTTTAACAGTGTCTTTTCAAAGGCATAAGGCAGCTTTTTATCACTATTACATTTTAAAATTCAAAAATATAATTTTTCATTCCACCCTACTGCGCATAGCCTCTCCACTCATTTACCTCGATTTCCCTCAGGTTCTCTATGGAAAAATAAATTAATATGAACATGGCAATGTATATGCAATAATGATAAACTACAATCAATATTAGTAACTTATAATAATATATTAAAGACATAATATAATATTATTGATTGGTTCGTTGTCTCCTTGTATGTTTGACATAAGAGCAAACTGTTTGGATAAGATATTTTTAATACTATTTGAAAACATTTGAATATTTCAGAGGAGACAGCTATTGAACATACTTATACTCTAAACGTATACAACAAGATATATTTGGATGCAATTTGTATGACTATTGACCTTAAAATAAAAACCAAATAACTTTTTGACTCGAAATTTTATCAATCAGAGTCGATATTAAGGTGGGAAATGCTATTTACCATGGAAGTCCCACACAGAGGGATGAGGCCCAGTCGGCTACGGAAGCCCTCCACCGCGTTGTTGGTCCGGTGAGACCCGCCATGCACAGAGAAGTCGGTGACTGTCCTTATCCAGTAATCATCCATGTACCTGTAAATATTTATTTCCCAGTAACAGCTATTATTTCAACAGGTATTTTACACAATGGGTGTGGGAGAAGCTGGAGACTCTAGCTGTAGTGAAGTGTGGCCATGACTGCACTGGAATATTACTTTTTTGTTGTTTTGTCATTAGGTAACATAGACTTTGTTATGTGTTTGACAAATAAAGAAAGTAAAACAATAGATTACAAATAAAACCATCAAACTGATATGTTTAACCTGGTACGATAAAAGTGACAAGAATTTTTCAAAATTTAAATTGAAAAGCATGCTCATTGAGTTGTGCTCACACTTGCTTACATTTTGTTTCATAATTACCTCATGAGCCCAGCGAAATTCTCCTGAAGGTTGTGCTACCTCAAGTAGTAGTAAACTACTTGCAGCCCTTCAGGCATCTTGTTACCGGGCAACAATGCCAGAGCCATCAACATTTCCAGGGCCTTTTTTGCCTCTGGATCGGTACGAAACAGATCTTCCATCCCGAGCTGACGGGTCATCCGTAGGACTGCCTGTAATATACAACTATAACACATATGCTATTTTAAATGAACAGGCCAGTGGTTCCCAGATTTTCAACTTTTCAACTTACATGTACCACATTATACCACCTGAGGCTTTTTCATTGTTTTGGCATACCGCCATATTTTGGAATAGAATGTATTAAAGTTATTTGTGACAATTGTATACAAAATAACTGTGCAAAATGGAAAAAAACAGCCCACCAATCTTGCTGCAGGCCAGACATTTCGTGCTGCACCTCCTAAGGTTTCCTCAAAGTCAGACATGATCACCTCGGGTTGCCATCAAGGAACTTGTTGCTGTAAGTAGCGGAAGATGCCCTCATAAGCAGTTTGGGTCTTGCGGTCCATCAAGATAAAGGCCGCCGGAAAAAGCTACAAAATGAATAAAATGTAATATGTACAACATGTAGTTAAATAAACTTTAAAACTACGATTCCAGTAAATGAAATATTTAATCACAATACAAACGTTTTGTAAAACAATAGTGTTTTAGTGAACTTTCCTTTTAGGGAAGAAGCATAGGTCTCATGGTAAGACCTAAACCCGGGACTGTCATAACTGTCACTTTTGGGTTCTTACATTTTTTACACTGTTGCATTCAACTCCAAAATATTATAATTGATTTAGCACCATGATCATTGCCTTATCTCTATTGGTTACCATGACTTTGAGTGGTAAACAAAACATAAAACGTTGTCCCAATGTAAACCTTATGGGAAACGAATCAAATTAAATATCTAACTCATTTGTTGATGAATCTTAATAAAACTTGGTATGTTATCTCATTTAGTTCAGATATAATGGATTAAGGTCTAAAGTTATCCATTTCAACATTTCCGTGGCAGCAAACCCGCATACACATTCGCTAAGGTACAGTAACCTTTTTGGAAAAAAGTTAAATAGCTTGTATCTCAACATATCTTGATGAGACCAGGTATGTGGCTTCACCTAGCTAAGATGGGCTCGATTAGGCCATTCAAATAATCTACAACTAATTATATTCCTTAGTCAGCACACTTAATTACATCCCTCCCCACTGTTATTATTATGGAAAATAAATGAAATTCTATTGCTTGATTATTTCTCAATCTACTTTAATAAAGCTTGATGTGTGTTTTTATCTATATTATTAAAAGAATTTCCGGGATTTTGTATAGAGAAAATCGACCTCTAAAAATAAATTTTACGGTGCTAAACTCCATACAAAATTAACATGAAACTAAAGTATATTTAACTAAGTTGTTTCTAAGTTACAAAGTGACGTGTGCTGCTAGTATTAAAAAAAAAATATATTATTTCAAATCAGAAAAATATTAAATGATTCTATTATAAAATTAACAAGATCCGTTTTAAGAAACTTACTTCTTGTAGATATTCGGCATGTACCGTCACAAGTTGGTACGCCTGCAGGTTTTGTGGGACAGTTTTAACTGTCCCGTCTATGTGGAGCCTCCTTGTGTTGACAAGGGCACCTGCAAGACGTGGAGACAGGTACCAGCCCTCTTCCTGACTGCCGATGACCTCCTTGAAAAAGGGCTGGGGCTCTTCGTCCGGGTCATTAGTCATTGCCTGCAAATTAAGTCACACTTAAGCAAATTAAAAAAAATATACAAATCAAAATAAAATAGACAAAAGTGAGATTTGTTTATACAGCAATGGTAAACATCTTGGACATGGCAGCCAAGATATGTAGTACAATTGGCAGTGTCCAAAAAGTAATAGATATCCTTAAAAAGTAGTAGACGATAGACTTCAAAGTGTTATATTAAAAATTGTCATTGCTCCATAAAATTTTCTACCATATGCTTTGCAAGTTATCAATTGTCTACTCTATTACTCACACAAAAAACTAACCACTCTCCAGTGGGCCCAGGCCTCGTGTTACAAGATTTCTCCCAGTTAGGGTAGACTTTGGGGTATTGGTGGCAGGCCCGGTGACAGGATTTTCGGGCCCCTGTGCAATTGAGAAGTCCGGACCTCTGACGACCTTTTTTTACTAATATTTGTGTCTTTCCGGATTCCCTTTTTTTCTCTCGTGTGAGTCCGGGCCCCTATGCATTTGCCCCCCCTGCCACGGCCCTGATTGGTGGTTGCCCCATTTTCCTATACCTGGAGATCAAACTCCGATTTTGCTGGTAGGTTGTCCTAGTCGCAACTCTAGGGAACCTGAAAACAATAATAGTTGAAAAATGGGCTGATTATAGTATATTATCTATTATATTCACTTATTTAATACACGAGCAGTTTTTTTGTTACAAAGACTCTTCCTAAACTACTGAACCGATTTCCATGTTTTTGGTTTCATTGGAACGAGCTTGGCGTGAAGTTTTGTAGGAAGTAAAATTTAAAAAGGTTTGACTAAAGGGAAGAGCCCTACACGCCTTTAAAGTTTCGTATTAGTCCATAAGATTTAACATGGGAATAGAAATTTCAAATAAAGCAGCTGATTGGAGCAAACAAAGTTTGTTAGCAAAGCCAAATTCACAGAAAATTTAGGTATGTTTTCCACTCGAGGCAACTCTTAATGCAAGCCACTAAATTCTGCCTGGTGGCAGTAGGGCATTTCTATCAGTTCCAAAAAAATTAGTCTGTAAACAGTTAGCAAGATAATCAAAGAATCTCACTACCATTCCACATACTTTTATTGAACTGCAATCTGTAGTTTCACCTACTATTATACTGTAGAAACTAGACTGTTGCTAAAGTTTTTCACAAAGGTCTTCCTCAAATTCCTTGCTAAGACAGTTCTTTATAACAGCTGTAGTTTTGGTTCGATGTTGGTTCAATATAGCAGCAGTTGGTGAGTGTGGAAAAATAGTTGGAATGGTTTCGCATAATACATCCATGAGTGAAAATGATGGATTATTTTCTGCCATGAGTGCTGCAACTTTAATTTCAGCCATTTCACTTTATTTTGTAGTGGGCTTTCAAGTACTTTATTAAGTCCTTGTTAACTTCAATTTCTTTAGCACGTTGCCTGTGCTTACCAGACTGCTAATGTCTCGGCAAGTCATGTTTGGGGCCGTTATATTTGTGGAGCGAATCTTTCAGAATCCAAGGTCATGACCATAATTGGTATTATTGGATTTTTCCAACCACCCTTGCAATAGTTCACAAATATTTACAATTGATTTTATAAATAAACAGTAATATAAATAAACAAGGCCACATTGTGCGTGGCATGATCTGAAACCAAAAAGTGAGGTTAACTTTCAGTTTTAGCGAATTTCCCCTATAGGGAAGAAGCTATTACGTACCGTAGGTCTTATGGTAAGACTTAAGCCCGGGACCATAATATTTTTTCGTTTTGGGGCCCCCAGATACCAAAAACACCATTCGTTCGAATTTTTATATATATATCTATAGATCTATATATATATATATATATATATATATATATATATATACAGTGTGTAAAAAAAGTCCGTCCCCCCCTCTTTAATTTTTTTGTTTGTTGAGACAAACAATTAACCTCTGGGGAATGATACTAACTCAACCCAAATTATTTTTTGATGGTACCAAAAGTTTTGAGTGTCCCCCAAAAATGGGGGATTTTGGGGGCAACTCAACATTTTCAAATGCAAACCCCTTTTTAGTGACCCCTCATTTTAAAGAGCTTTAAAAAACTAGACGAATGGTGAAAGTTGGAGGTCTCTAACTTGTTTCTATCCAAATTGACAGCTTGTCAAAATTTTGATAACAACACATCCTTGAAACCTGGCGTCTAGGACGTTTGGAGTTTTAATTCACCTTTGGTGACTTAAAAATGAAACGACCGTGGGAAAAATTTTATTAAATGAAAAAGTGGTCTCTTTTGGTGATAATTAAAATTTTGAGTGTCTTTTGGGGGCAACTCAAAATTTTCAAATGCAAACCCTATCGAGTGACCCCTCATTTTAAAGAGCTTTTGAATATGACTCCTTGAAACTTTGACAAGCTGCCAATTTTGATAGAAACACATTATCGACCTCCAACTTCCACCATTCGCCTATTTTTTAAAAACTCTTTAAAATGAGGGGTCACTCGATAGGGGTTTGCATTTGAAAATTTTGAGTTGCCCCCAAAATCCCCCATTTTTGGGAGACACTCACAATTTTAATTATCACCAAAAGAGACCACTTTTTCATTTAATAAAATTTTTCCCAAAAGAGACCACTTTTTCATTTAATAAAATTTTTCCCACGGTCGTTTCATTTTTAAGTCACCAAAGGTGAATTAAAACTCCAAACGTCCTAGACGCCAGGTTTCAAGGATGTGGTGTTATCAAAATTTTGACAAGCTGTCAATTTGGATAGAAACAAGTTAGAGACCTCCAACTTTCACCATTCGTCTAGTTTTTTAAAGCTCTTTAAAATGAGGGGTCACTCAAAAGGGGTTTGCATTTGAAAATTTTGAGTTGCCCCCAAAATCCCCCATTTTTGGGGGACACTCAAAATTTTTGGTACCATCAAAAAATAATTTGGGTTGAGTTAGTATCATTCCCCAGAGGTTAATTGTTTGTCTCAACAAACAAAAAAATTAAAGAGGGGGGGACGGACTTTTTTTACACACTGAATATTTGCCTGTTAGCACGATAGCGCTCGTTTAAAAAAGGTCCGATCTTGATGAAATTTGGTATAGACATTCGTAAAGTGGTAATCACTCGGACAAGTTCGAAAACCGGTATGATCGGATCAACGGAAGGGGGTTTTATCCCCCAAAAATGGGTTTTTAGGGATTTTTACATAGAAAATTTAAAATTATCAAATTTTACACCATTGAATTCAGCTCGAAAAAACAAACAATTTAATATGTAGGATCATAGCTCTACGTCCAATGGTTTCCGAGATATATTGATAGTGGTAAACACAGTACGTTGTCCCAATGTTAACCTTATGGGGAATAAATAAAATTCTATATCTCGCTTATTAATTAATATATCTTAATAAAACTTGGTATGTGGCTTCATTTAGTTGAGATCTAATTGATTATGGCCTAAAATCCTCAATTTTTACACTTTCGTGGCAGCAAACCTGCATACTCATTTCCCATGCTATTCTTATGGAGAATATGTCCATATGCATGCTTGTTTATGGACATAAAATGTCAAAGCTTGGTGTGAGGTTTCATTTTAATTATTTATTGAAGCATTTGAAATTCGCTGAGTATGCAGGTCTGCTGCAACGGGGGTATTTAAGACATATACCCGTTTAACCCCATACCAACAAAATTATAATAACACAAAAAGTATTTGAATTAAACACATTTAACTAACTTGAAGTATTATTAGGTATAACTAATGTAAACATACCTGACTTTGAAGCTCCTACTTCATTAGGTTAACTGTTAACAATGTCTTCAATCAGCTGTTGTTGATTTCACAAACACCTGTAAACATGTGTTTAATTTTTTTCTAGCCAATGACAATGCTGCCAACTCACTTTAAGTCCATAAAATCATAATAAATTATATTCTTGTTATACTCATTTTTTCTCACCAAATTATTATTAATAACTAAAGATTTATATAAAAAAATATATATACCCGTTTTACCCCAGTATACTCATTTTACCCCGACCTACCCTATCGAGCAAACGGACGTTTGAACCGATCTGAATATTTTATCGAAAGAGTCTTAGCACTTGAGTCATTAAATCCACCACTAGATGAGAAGAAAATAATTGACTATTTAGTAAACCATTTCGGGGAAATTATTCAAGACGCGTGTAGGGTCCAGAACATACAAACTATCTGTGAATTTGAGGCACTATAAGAATGAAACAGAACAGCCATAAGAATGAAAACAACAAGAATAAAAGTGAAGATACAATCCAAAGTGTTTACAATAAGAAAAAAAAACCATTGTATGAAATGGCTTAGACTATTGTTTTGATTAAATCTAACATCAATATTAGTCAGAAAAACAAAACCGAACGTAAGCTACGCCTCCGTTCTCCAAGCCAAAACACAACTCTTTGCAGAAGAATTGTTCATATCAACAGATTGTCCATATTATTAAAAAAACATGGACCTTGAAGATAGGGTCGATGAGACCATAGAAAGAAGACAAGAAGATCTTCGCCAAAAGGACATTATCAACGAAGGAATACACGTTTGTGACAGAAAATAATGTAATCAAGGTAAATGAAAAGAAACTTTTACAGCCACCACTAAAAATAATGCACCAGAACATTGATGGATTATTGTGTACATATGAAATTCTTGAAATCATTTTGGATGAAGAATCACCTGATATTCTGGTTCTCTCAGAGCATCATTTAAAAACTGACTGTTGAATGTTTTTAACTTAAACAATTATAAATGTGCATCTCAATATTGTAGATCAAATATTAGAAAAAATGGTGTATGTATTTTGTTAAAGAGGATTTAAAATTTAAAGATATAAATGTTTCCCAGTTTAGTATAGAGAGTGAATGTGAAATTGCCGCAATTAAGATCAATACTCTTCCAAAAAACATCATCATTGTAGGAATATACAGACCACCACATAAATCATGCAAAACACTTTTTAAACAGATTTCTAAATGCTTTGAAAAAGTTATCAATAAAAAAACAACACGTAGTAGTGATGGGTGACTTTAACACTGATTACTGCAAAGGAAAGGCAGATAAGAAAACGTTTTCTTATTTAATGAAAAGTTTCGATCTTGTTGATACGATTTTTGCTTACACCCGAGAATTCCATTCAAGAAATCTAAATCACGAGTAGACAACACATTTTCTAATATAGATTTTAAATCTATTTCAAACTATGTTCTTGAAACAGCATGTTCTGATCATCATGCACAGATTTCTGAAATAAGAGATGTTTTTTATGAAAAAATACCAGTAACAATTATTAATGAGAGGAATTATTCAGAAGATAATATATACAGTTTTAAGAACCTCTTACTTGATGAACACTGGACCGAAATTTATGATGAAAAAACATCAATGGGTCTAAATGAAAAATACAATTCATTTCAGTCCTCAATATCAAAACTATTTTCAAAGGCATTCCCTTTCAAGAAGAGTACAATTAGACAGAACTGTAAAAATAATATGAGGCTCTCTGAAACTACTTTAAAACGTAGGACAGAAGTAACTTTATATATTCATTAACAAGAGATCTTACATCTTCAAACCCATAACGAATGAAGTATAAAGAAAAAAGAAGACTTTAAGAAACTTAGTAAGACAAGAAAAAATCAATCATTTAGGAATACAATTATAGAATCGAAAACTCCATCAAAGACCATATGGCAATTAATAAACGAAAATAGGAACAAATTTTGGAATAAAAATTTATCCAAGCTGGTAATAAAAAATTATTATGAAGATCATATAGAAGATCCTCAACTAGTTGCAGATTTGTTTAATAGACATTTCACAGAAGTTGGAAAGAAAAGAGAAGTACATTCAATACAAAGTTCATATAAAAGTAATCCTGTTCCTCAATCTATCTTTTTAAGTCCAACAACTGAATCAGAAATAATTGGTGTTATTCAGTCACTAAAAACAACAACGTCCTTTGGACATGATGGGATATCAACCAAAATTCTTAAAAGATCTTGTTATGAAATAGCCTCCCCTTTGACATACCTAATCAATCTATCAATGACTGTAGGAGAATTCCCTGAAATGTTGAAGATATTCCTATATTAGGAAAAAAGAGATAGTCAGGATTGCAGTAATTATAGTCCTATATCATTGCTTCCCTCAATCAGCAAAGCATTTGAAAAAGTAGTAATCGTAAGGCTTCTTTCCTTCCTAGAGACCCAAAAACTGTTATCCCCTTATCAATTTGGATTTAGAAATAATATGTCTACAATTGATGCACTGTTTCATGCCATTTCAAATATTGTCTCACAACTAGACCAAAAGCAAAATTCTCTATCGATTTTCTTTAATTTAAAAAAAGCCTTCGACATGGTCAATCATAATCTCCTATTAAGAAAGCTTAATGAAATTGGAATAAGAGGAGTTGCCCTTGAGTGGTTCAAGTCATATTTTACAAATAGGGTCCAATATGTACAAATACCTAGTAAAAATGATAATAACTATTTAATTTTTAAGAATTCCAATAAAATGAAGATAGAAACTGGAGTACCACAGGGATCAGTGCTCGGACCGATAATGTTTATAATTTTTAAAACAACATAACAACAAATTTAAAGTCCTCGAATATATATTTATTTGCCGACGACACAAAATTATCTATATCTAATGAAAACAGGGAACGATTAGAAATTGATGCTTGCCTAAAATCATCAGAAACGATACAATGGTTTGCAGAAAACTATTTCGAATTAAACTTTTCAAAAACTCAATTTGTTGAATTCAGAATCAAATCTCCAAAACAGCCTTGCGATGATATAAATTTGACAGTTGAAGACAAAATAATAGAAAAAGTGGACTGTATAAACTTCTTAGGAATTATGGTGGATGAGAATTTGAAATTTGATAAGCACATTGATCAAATTTGCAAAAGATTGTCCACTAACGTATTTGTATTAATAAACCTATCAAAATTTTGCCAGCAAGAAATATTACTCCAAGTTTACCATACCTTCTTCATTCCCCATATAAGGTACGGAATTTCGATCTAGGGAATGGCAAATTCTGAAGCCAGGCAAATATTTAAATTACAAAAGAAGGCACTTCGGATAATTTTCAAGCTAAAAATCAAAGATTCGTGTCGCCCTATTTTTAAACAATCAAAACTTTTAACATTTTCGTCTAAAAACATTTTTGAAACCATCATTTTCGTAAAAAAGAATTTATCTTATTTCCTAAGCAAAGAATCACTAAAAGATATGTTGAATCATCGAACGAATAATATTATTTTAACACCAACATACCACAGAACAACTTTTTATGAACGTCATTTAATATTTAACTGAAGACAACTTGCAAATAATTTACCAAATCAATCAAAATGTTTATTTTTTTACAATTTCAGTGACTTTAAATCAAAATTTAGAAAATACTTAATTGAAAGTTGTTTTTATTCAATTCAAGAATATCTAAATGCATCTCAAGAAATAAGAACAAAAAGACGATTTTTAGAAGATTATGGTTACAATTGTATAGTTTATAGTATCAATATTGTAATGCTGGTGTAAATTCTGAATTTGTCAAAGCAATAAATCATTATTATTATTATTATTATTTTGATAGAAATGATTACAACAACAAAAACAATCACAACCAACATTACGAAAGGGGAAACGAAGATCCTAGAGCGTACACTCCAAAATACCATCCATACAATAGGTGACCAGATAATAAAAACCGTTATCATGACGATCGTTATCAAAGAAACGACTATCGGAACAGATCCCAAAATGAATATCGGGATGGGAGACAATTCCCAAATTTGCCGCAAAACCAGTCACAGCAAGGAGAAGGCAGACCACCACCAAGGAATTACCCAACACAAGAGCAAAACCAGGTTTGCGCAGCAATTTTAGAAGAGCATATCAACCCAGCACCCGAAGTAAACAACAGTGATTGAAACTCAGAAGCACTGATGATGGTAAGGACCTCACCTCAAGTGTAAGTAATAATTTGTGATTAGCGGGGATAAAAGACTCCAATAATGGTGAATATTAATGTAATAATAGAGGATTAAAGGACCTCAATATAGTGAACCAACACATAGTGAGTAAAAGTTAAATAACTTTGAAAATATATAATATTAAACGTTTAACAGGTGAAATACCTACAGACATTGTGATGACCAGACTTATAATTGTATACGTTAGATCATATAACTCATTTAATTTTAAGAAGTTATCATTTAGATATAAAAAAGATTTATCATTTAGTTATTAGTTTGTAAATATTTGTTCCTATTATCATCGAGTTTTCATTAATTTCAATTCCTTCAATTAATTCAACTCTGAGGGGATATTGTAATAGCTCACAAATATTTACATTTGATTTTATAAATAAACAGTAGTATAAATAAACAAGGAACCTAATACAATATTTTAATAGTTATAATAGTTATTTAATAGTTTATATATACACAATATACTTTAATTTGATCTCTTTTACTTTTAATAATTCAGTGAAGTGTAAATATACCATAAACCAAATACTCCAACACATTTTTTGATTGTTGTAAGTGCTTTGTGAAGCTGAAGAGGATTACCACTACAAGAAGAAAATGGCCAAGTGTTATCATTTTTGATTGAGGACCTCTGTCCTTGTGTTAATTAATACCCCATTAAAGTTAAGTTATAGGTTTTTATACCTATATTTTGATAGCCAGCGGAATACCAAGTCTTAGTTGTCCCTTTTCATGGACAATGATTAATTAATAAAGACTTGGGTGAAGATTAAAATTTTGGTAAGATCCTTCCAGTTTGACCTAATTATAATCTGATCATCATCCTCAAGAAAACCCAATTCCAGTTTGACCTAATTATGATCTGATCATCATCCTCAAGAAAACCCAATAACTATGATGAAAGACTCAAACTCAAGAAGTTTTGTGTTCTACTTCAAAACCAGCTAGAGTCCAAGGAGAAGATATAAATTATTTATTATTGTAATGAAAATAAAATAAACAAACCACTTACCTGAGACATAAAGCAATTATTACCAATCATTTATTTATTTATAAAAAGAAAGGACGTGGTAATATAACAAACTTATTTCTCAAAGTCGTATAATCTTGTGATTTTGGAGTTGCGTTTTCTAGTCTTATCCGAAGTGAAAAATATTACCTCCGAGATTCTTCTCTTGTAATAGTTTTACAACATTACAATATTGCAATGCTTCTTTGCAAATGTTGCGTACGGTTTTCTCACTAACATCAAAGGCTTGAGCACCAAGTTTGATACACATTTAAAGTCTCTCCGATAGAAGTGTAACATTTTTTTATTGGTTGTATACAGAAAATATTATTCTCCGTTTACCGCTGTGAAGTGTTTTATCTTTTTTAGTACCGGAGGATTGTCTGTCACCACTATCACCTTCCATACTAAAGCAATATAGTAAAAATGAGAAAACTGGCAATAGTTTTCGACATACTCTACATAAGTAAAACGAAAACACGCACAAGCACTCGCTGAACGTCTCTGAATACAACAAAAATATTTCATTTACCGGTACTGGTCAACTCAAACGCTTCGGAAATACTACTGGGCTCAGAGCACGTGCTATTGGAGTGACACACTTCATTGTTTCCACGAATCATCACTGAGGGGGATGGCCCGCGTAACCTGTGCGGCATAGTATTGGCGAAATATTTTTTCGAACACTGAATGGCAGTATAGTTTATGATGGCATAACTTATACGTTTACTGTTACACAGAACTTAAATACAGTTTTCTTTTAAAGTAAACAAGATGCAAATGTTACAGTTGTTTGTCCCCAACAAAAAATTATAAACAAAATAGTTGTGCTTCCACTTCATGCCGGTATTGAAGTACGTACACGAATCATATCAATAAAATATGATTTTTTTGCATGATTACATTGAAATATCCTAGGTGATTCTTTAGTAATACCTTTGTTTTCTTGCAACTGCCCTTTGCCATGTGTCCGGATATATAAGTTTTTTTCCAGCATTTATTATTTGGTAATCTTCTAATTTCACCTTGTGCTCTGCGTTCTTCCTCTGCATTAGGTTTGTGCACTATCCTTTTTTATAAGAATTAATTATTCATTTTGAAACTTGATAAACACTGATAATTCACACAGAACTAACTCAGCTCAACTCAGTGATAACCTCACATAACCACAAATTTTTACTTATTTTTGCATTGTAGTCTGTGAAGCACCACCAGTTTTTTAGACACTTTGCTATGTGTAGTTTATGTGGTGCCCTCACTCAATTTCGACAAAAAAGACACGGGTGGTTTTGCAACTGGGTAACTCAAATCTTTCGACTTAATTACGTTCTGATGGTAACGCAGTACGTTTTCGTTTTGGAGTTCTTCAGTGGTTTCTGATCTACTTTACCATCTTGATGATTTTTGGGGTAAATGTGCAAAAAAGTATTTAATAGTTTTTTAAGCTGCAAAACTTAGCTTATTGAACCTTATAAATATTTTTCCGGATATAGATAATAATTGCATGTGGTTTCTCATTGAATATTGATTTCTAAACCTATTTCTGATTTCTAAATTTACTTCATGTTCTCGCTGATTTTGTTACGTGTTGTACAAAAGACTACCCAGGTGTTTATTGATACATAGTCAGATACTAATCAATTATTGCCTGAGCCAATGGCTGAAGGGACACAGAAAGAACGATCAGGTTAAAAATTATTAAACAATATTTTCAGGATATAAGTTTAAAACCTTTTTCTAGTAAATTTAACTGTTTATTTCATTTTCGTAGCAGTTTAAACTCAGAGGTGTTATCTACCTGTTTGAATAAACTGAATCATTGTACTCATTGTGTATCGCATTTAAGGTGTTCTTAAGTTGTGTCATGGACTCATCTGATCGTCATTACTCTGTATTTCATGTAATTGTTATTAAAGAAATCCTTTAATCAGTTTTTAATTGGAAAATTGTAAAATAACATTTTTATTATGATAAGATGTTATCTAACATAATATTCTTAGTGTAGACTGAGTTGTAACAAGGTTAAAACAAATGTCCATCGATGTTTATTTTAGCTTTAGCTTCTTTAGCCAGGAATTGAACATGTAGTTCAATGTTTACTGGCACTTTTCCCCCGATTCTCTCTGAAATTGAAGGAATTTATAGATATAATGTTTGGCTTGATTTTTAATTTAATAAAAGGTTCTTTAGAACTAATGTTATCTTAAAATTCGCTGCAACTTTCTTCGTAGTCTTCTTATGGCGTCCTAGGTTGTAAGTGAGGTTAGGTTTAGGATTTTGCTGAGTATTTATTAAATTCTTTACATTATTGGGAGATCTGCAGTTCAGAGAATCAGATAAACTTAAGGTAAGTATTTCACGTAGCAATGTCAGTACAACACTGATTTAAATCGGGGCCGACGTACCCGTTTAAATGTACTCTAACCTGTATATTGAGGTGGCACAGCTGGTTCACGTCGCTCACCTCCGAGAAACGGCCCACCAAGACTAAGAACACGACAAACCCAATAATGAGCATCCTGGGATCCTGGGAGATTTCAAATTCCAACTCAATTTTTTAAGTCAAATTATTGTTTGGTCAGTGTGATCACATTCAGCTTACCTTTTGTCTTCAAACAAATCGCTATTGACATCTATACTGTCGCGCTCTCTCCATCAAATTCCTGAACACGTTTTGCCAAATACCTCTTTGAATTTCTCGTATTAAATTTGATAAGTTCGTTTTGAGGTGCTGAATATCATGTGAATTGTTTTCGTATGCCTTACTTTTGTATGTTTCCCCAATCTTTCTAGACAAAAGAAAATAATAATTAATTATCAAGAGAAATCCCTAACACACAAATATTATAAAATTAAACAAGTACTTTCACAGTGAAAACTATATGTGATGGGATTATCTTTGACACAGAATTTTTTATTCCATCAAATCCTTATTTTCTAACTTGACTTCGAGCCTCAAGTTCTCTCAGTCGGTGTCGTATTTTAGCGAGTCCAGAGAGACGCAGTCGGCCGTCAACGTGACCCAGACTGCCGACTGCTGCGTTGGTATCAGCAGCGGCTGGCCTCGTTTCCTCGCTCGCTACCAGCGGCCGCTCAAGCGTACTGTGAACAACTTTACAACTGAATTACCAACTTGTCGACTTTAATTTATTTTATCACAGACAAACGTTTGCCATAATACATTCTATACATTCAATTATGCTTCAATATGTGCACCCCATTTACACATAGACAAAGATAAATCTTCATAGACACCTAAGCCAAAATTCCAACTTTACTTTCATAAACAAACATAATCAGTCAGCACGTTAACACTAAACAAAAAAAATTATATACCCATTAAAAAAATCATAAGTAAATTGAATGCAAATACGCAAGTACACGACATTTCCCCACATATAATGCATTACTAACACTTTATTTCTTACTTATTTACTAAAGATTATGGACATGTGTTTCCTATCGACACTTAGTGAAACATAGTGGTACACATTATAACGTAAGAACATAACTATCGGTTATCTCAGACGTTTATGAAAACTTATGGATTACAAATAGCAGATTACTGATTACAAAACAAAACATGATGAGCTGTACACAAGGTTTGTGATTCAAGTAAGCTCATCAACACAAACAGTGTTTATAGTTCTTTCACGCTCACATTTGCACTCAATAACACATTCACACGTTGGTGGCTTTATCATTCGCTTCATCAATACCATGATATCATGATGATATCGCTTCATCATTCATCGATAAAACATTCCCAGCATCATAGTCTTTAACATCGCAAATCCTCATCTTAGCTAGAACACAATGAAATGAACACTAAGACAAAAGACAAACCCTTAACTCTAACTTAATTAACTTATTTTCTTGGCATTGGCTTAACAACTAACTTAACTAAGTGCTCCTAGATGCGATGCGGTGACTCCACAAATTAATGCGGAGGGGGGACTTGCAATCACACCAGGTAGCCATCACAGTACGACGTTTAGGACTCAACCTGAAACTTGACACTGCATGGCCATTCTCAAATGTGAGGGACTGTACGTTGATAATTCCGAATTTTGAGGGTGGAGCCGAATTAGGGGTGCCAATAGTCCCGTACCACACTTGAGCTAGCCCCGCAAACTCTCAGCAAGAGTGTTTCTCAAGATAAGAAATATTACACTATCTACTTAAGTCAATTCATATGAATAAAGTCAATACAATATCAAAACAAGTCGTAAGCCATCGATGTTAAATCAAAAGTTGTTAGCATAAAAACGATCTATTGTCAATTGTGCATCTCTCGGTGTGTAACACCAAGTAAATCAGATCTCACGGTGCGCTACGGGGCGTACACAGCCGCCACCCGGCTCCCTGACCTTGGCCTCTAGTTGCCAGGTGGTCGGCTTCCGCTCCTCTGCTTATCTCGGGAGTTCTCACCAGTCTCGCTTTAACCACATTGTAAACAATTGAAGACTAGGCCCGTTACTCTCGCCTTACTTCAATTAATTGCGGGCGACTCGACATTACGCCTCTTCTTACCAACACAATGAGAACATAAAATCATACATTAGTAACAATTAAGACCTTGTATCAGTAATCAATATACGATACTCAATATGTCACACAAATTACCCTAAGTATAAATCAATATTCATCATAATCGATTAATACTTAAATAACCATCAAAATAATTAGTCACCATAATGTTAATAATTAAATACAAACCCTTACATACAAATGAGTAGGTTATGAATAAAATCTACTGGACAACATCAGCTTGTCCAGGTTAATCGAAACCTGACGAATATATTTATGTAGCTCCTCTCAATAGGAATGGTTTTTTTCTCTTCTGTTGAACTTGAGAATGATTTTGCTTACATGTTCGTCTGCACGCACCCAAACTAGAGTCTGTGGAAGCATTCTGATACTTGACACCAAACTTCCCTCCTCTATGACTTAGAGAAGAGCATTTTGAGCTCGCTGTCCTGTCGTACTTCCAAAATATGGGTTGTAAGGCCCTATCGTCAAATATCTGTCACTATCCGTTTACTTTGGTTGTAAATATACAGTATTAGGCTAGTCTCTTCGGGTGTATTTTTCCACACGCATAGCTTCACTTGTTCGTGTTGAGCCGGCATGGTTTATCCCTTACCCCACTTAACTTCTCTCATCTGTGCTACCAAGGTCGTGCCTAAGGGTTGTACTTCTTCCCTTGGTGATATATTCATACAAAACTAGTCTTCAATAGACCTCTTTACCAACAAAATGTCTTGTTTTTTCCCTCTGAGACAGATAATGACTGTCTTTTCAAGTTTCCCAACTTCTTGGTATACTTAATCCTCGTTGGTCCATGTTTCCATAATAACTCGTTGTATGGATTGAGTATTACTATTTTGATATGATCTTCTCTTGACACCCAACGAGAAACAGCTACTTATCTTATTGAGGAGTATGGGGTTCGTGCGTTGTATTCTTGGCAAGTCTGACAGAAGTTTCTCCTTCTGATGATTAACTTCTGAGGCGAACAAAGGCTTGACTACTCTATTCAAGCCTTTGCACTCACAAATCGATCAAGGTTTTACACACTTTAATGGATCTATTTAACTGTGTTGTTTACAATTAGTAGCCAATTTCGTGTTTTGAATTAAATAAATATATTTGAGTAAAATTATTCTTAACTTTTCATTATACATTTTTTGGATTTGATATACGAGTAATACTAGAATTTATATTCAATTTATGTCATTAATTCTTAGGATTTTTACGTTTAAAATTCTCTTTTTTATGGAATAAAATTTTAACTTTCCTTTATTCGCTTTACCTAAAATAAATATCTTGTAATATGTATTAATTATATATATGAAAACTTAACTTCATGAAATGTCGTACACTGTCAGATACGGTATCACACGCTTCGGATATGAAACTTGATTTAGCTCCCCGCCCCACTCGTAATATGTACTGCAGAGACTAAAAGGACTGTCCAGTGGTCAAGTAAGCCAAAGTTAACTCTTAATTTAAATCTTGCCGGCAGTGAATTCCTCAGTTGAGCATCAATTTTTCTTTTTTCGGAGATTCCTCCGAAAAAACTAACTTTTTGGGACTTATTTAAGTTCCAAAAGCGTCTCAAAGTTGTTGTCATTTTGAGGTACTTAATGTACATGTTAAGGATAAAAATATGACTTTTCAGGAGAGAGATACAAAATTAAATGATTGTTGTTTCCTGTTAAGTCTTAAATACATATTAGTAATTTTATACTTATTAAACCAGCTGATTTTCATGTAACTTGCTTAGTTAATTTTATCTTTGACTGTCTAGGAATCAGTTCTACGAAAACCTCAACATACGAAGGCACCATTGCTAAATGCTATACCAATGAGAATGTAAAATTAATGAATGCCTATACTACTGTGACTTACTTTAAACTGAATATATATTATAAAAACTGCTGTGAAGGATAAAAAAAAACATTGTTTTGATTAGTTTATTACATTATGACACTAAAAGGGCCTATACAAAAAGAAAACTAATCTGTATAGTTACAGTAACTCAAATGAATTGTGTACAACATTATTGTGAGACAGGTTACGATCTTGATCAGGAGTATAGCAAAAAAGTTATAGCCTTGCTTAGGATTAGATAAAATTAACTTTATAATCCCGGAGACTACCTTAGTTTTTAATCCTGTCCACAGGTAGATAACATTAACTCTGATCATATGGAAGAGAATCGTAGAAAAGGTGATAGTCTGTTAAAAAAAAAATTACTCTTCAGGTCTTGCAAATCCTGCCACTTGCTTTTCGGGATGTTCAAAGGTGAAGAAAAAGTTGGGGAAATGAACAAACTGCTGGTGTGGATCTTTTAGGTCTTTGTGGTAGGTTTTTGTACTCTTCATAAAAACTTGTTTTCTTTGTAATTTTTCCTTCATGATATTTTATAGCTCCAAGATAGTGACTTTAAGATCATCAAATGTTTTCAAGGCCTTACACTATCGTACGCTTGCAGGCCTGAACACCATAATTTCTTGCAAAGTTGAAAGACATTCTTTCACATCAATTGACGAGGGTGAGATTTTGGCATCTTCTGTTAATCTTAAAAAATTACTAGGCAAGTATTTTTTTTATTTTCCTTTTAACGAGTGAACGCTATCCACCTCCATTTGGGTGTGACCCTTGACAAGAAACTTGTTCTACCTGAATATTTTTCTCAGCACTAAAGTCCGAGAGAGCATTTGAAAGAATTGTGTGACGGTGTTGGGCAGTGCATCCATCACTCCATAGTACAATAGGCTTTGTTAAATCACAATGGTTTGATAAATAATCAATAATACAGCTTGCAAAGGATATTGGTTGTGAGATCAGAAAGTGTTTCATTGAACCAGGAACATTTCGCTGTGTGTGTTTTCAGATCAGGTAGTTAAGTTGTGGCAGCATAGTTAAATTTTATAGTAGAGTGCACTAGCGTTTAGGCTAGGGCAAACCTTTACGGCTTGGACATCCATAGTTAAAACAGTGCTATTACAGGCTTCTGCTTTTTCTGCATCCTTGTTTTACTCTTGTCGAGCTCTTACTTTCTTAGCAACATGTTTTGATAATCTTGCTCGGTCAGGTTACCAGCTTCATACATGATACACTTATCGCAACGAGGGTGTTCTAGTATACTAATTGAGAGTAACAACTATCATCATTGGGGCGGATATTATTCATACTACTAGAGCTATTAAGCTATCTTGTTTTAAGTTTACCACTGTACACTCCGAGTTGACGGAGAAAACCCTTTCAAATGTTGCATTACCATGAGAGTGACTTCATAATTGTGCCAAAATCGTTATAATGTTATAGAGATCATCGCCATTGTCTTCAGTTATTTTGAACAAAAATGAGTCCAATATAGACTTATTTTTTTGTGATTCTTGCAAAGATTTTTTAATTTTTTTTCAAGTTATATGGTTTTTTTAGTTTACCTCGACTGAATAGTGGCCTAAGTTATTACATCCAAAAATGTATATTCCTGTTCCAGAAAAACTTGCATAATCATCTCGCATGATTCTCTTAAATGTTAATAAAAAATCTCCTTAATAAGCAATGATTCACTGTTAACAGGATACCTATACTTATACATATACATATACATAGCTAGTAGTTTTGACATAGTACCTAACCAAATAAATGGTATCAGGAAATTGACACATAATTTTATTTGATCCCTTAAAGTAATTGAAAACCAGAAAACTTATATAACAAAATTAATCAAATTAGCAGTTTATCACCACACAAATAAATACAGATTTACGACACAGGCGTAAAACAGAATACAAAACTTCAGGGTCACCGCCATTAACTATCCAAAAAGTTACAACTTTCAACTGTGTTTTGTACGTCAATCGGTTCAAGGTATACAAATTAAAAACACGTGTCAGGTAAAACGTAGGGACCCCATTTAGAGACACACAATTGTGTAGACGAGTTAATACTTCACTTTCCAGGCTAATATATTCTTGAGAATCCCGGGGAGGTAGTTCAGTGAAGGGATTAGCTTTTCTGCAGGACACCCGAGATTTGGTGGTGAACCCTTGAAAAAAGGAGAAACCCATTATGATATTAGTACCATTGTGAAATTACGCAATAATAAGAAATGGGGATAACATAGATAGGCCATAATTGCAAAACTAGAATACTACATGATGTTAAAACACTAGGTTCATTGGAAAAATAATCAAAATGTTCGTTTAGCAAACATTTCTCATCAAAACAAAACTCATCGTCTCTGAGTAAAATCATTTCTTTTTCACTGGCTAGTCTAAGATTGTTGTTTGTCACAACTGAGTCTTGAGAGTGGTGTAGTTCCCCTCTTCATGTTTTTGTTTGAAACTTGATAAGGTAAAACCTCGAATTTCAAGCCTGTTTGCTCATACATCTCCCCTGTTGTCAAACTGTTATCGATTTCGCTTTTACTAAAGTCGACGAAGACAAAAGTAAAAATTTGTTCAGGTCGATATTTTGAAACTCCTCCCGGGAAAAAACCCTTTTGCTTTTTCAATTATGTCATCTCTTACGGCCTAGGATAGAGTGCAGCGGCTGCAAGGACCAAAGAGTCAAGGGTGTTCGAAGTGATATCCTTGCCGGTTGTTTGTCACAACTGAGTCTTGAGAGTGGTGTAGTTCCCCTCTTCATGTTTTTGCTTGAAACTGTTGATAAGGTAAAACCTCGAATTTCAAGCCTGTTTGCTCATACATCTCCCCTATTGTCAAATTGTTATCGATTTCGCTTTTACTAAAGTCGACGAAGACAAAAGTAAAAATTTGTTCAGGTCGATATTTTGAAACTCCTCCCGGGAAAAAACCCTTTTGCTTTTTCAATTATGTCATCTTTTAATGCTGTTTTTTCCATTTCTAATCTGCTTTCTCCTCCCTGTTTCGCTCTAATATGTTTAATATTATTAGTTATACTCTACAAACTAACCAACGTTTATGATCTAGTGTTCTTAACATTTTTATGCTCAGCAATTTTTGTTTTTCCTTTGATTTTTAGCTGTGCCACTTGTACCAGAACTTTAATCCCCAACTTGCTTGGTAACGCACCAGTTAATATTTTGTTTTTCAGCTTATAAGTTTTACTCACCTGTACCAGCACTTTCATCCCCAACTTGCTTGTTTACGCACCAGTTTTATTTTGTTTTTCAATTTTTAAGTTATAATCACCTGCACCAGCACTTTCATCCCCAAGTTGCTTGTTTACGCACCAGGTTTTATTTTGTTTTTTAGTTTTTAAGTTTTACTCACCTGTACCAGCACTTTCATCCCCAACATGCTTTTTTACGTACCAGTTTTTATTTTGTTTTTAAGTTTTTAAATTTTACTCACCTGTACCAGCACTTTCATCCCCAACTTGCTTGTTTAGGCACCAGTTTTTATTTTGTTTTTAAGTTGTTAAGTTTTACTCACTTGTACCATCACTTTCATCCCCAACTTGCTTGTTTACGCACCAGTTTTTATTTAATTTTTTTTTTAAGTTTTACTCACCTGTACCAGCAATTTCATCCCCAACTTGCTTGTTTACGTATGTTTTTATTTTGTTTTTCAGTTTTTGTTTTACTCACCTGTACCAGCACTTTCATCCCCAACTTGCTTGTTTACGGACCAGTTTTTATTTTGTTTTTCAGTTTTTAAGTTTTACTCACCTGTACCATCCCCAATTTGCTTGTTTACGCACCAGTTTTTATTTTGTTTTTAAGTTTTACTCACCTGTACCAGCACTTTCATCCCCAACTTGCTTGTTTACGCACCAGTTTTTATTTTCTTTTAAGTTTTACTCACCTGTACCAGCACTTTCATCCCCAACTTGCTTGTTTACGTACCAGTTTTTATTTTGTTTTTAAGTTTTACTCCGGTCCCGGAGTAAAGGTGCCTACGGGTGAACGCGGCCAATTATTAATAACGATCGTATGGAATTGAATGGCTACTTATTATCAATAATTGGTGTTAATTTTCACATAATAAGGTATATATTTAAGGTTAGTTATTAAACATATCATCAATTGGGGAACCAACTAAGTTATAAAGCTTCACTATTGCACCCAATTGCAATTAACAACACAATTTTGTAAACAATGATTTATATGAGACACACACATTAAATATACCCATGAATAACATAACCACATGATATAAAAAAATATCACCACATGGTTAATAATAAACGCAAACCTATAATTACTGATAAAAGAATATAAAAACCCTACCTTGACTCTCCGATAGATCGTAACTATCGAAACTTGATACAAAGAGTGTCCTCTCAACCTTGGCCTTCTTAGTAGGAACCGCTCCTTCTACTACCCCGTCACCGCCGAAATATTGACTTAAAACCTTTCTTCAACAGCCGCACAAAACTCAGCCTCGTCCACAGAAGGATCAAAGTCATTATCATCAGACAAAGGCTCTAGAGTTACAATGCCTGGTACAGAAGGGGACGCGCTAACGGCCTCTTTGCTCTCGGCAGCTTTGCACAAAAGCCCAAGAAGAACTCCAGATATCTCTTGCAAATTGGCCTTTAATATACGCGCTTGCGTCAAGCACGCAGCACGCTCCTTCAAATGCTCACTTACTTCACTTCGGAGCTTCTTAGCCTGTTCCCCCTTACTCTTCCCTAACTCAAGCAGTCTAACCGATTCCGATTCGACTCTACGAAACTCTTGTACGGCACGTTTAAATTCCAATGCCAAATCCAAGGACTTCTCGAGTGCAACTTCAGGGGGCACGTCTGGTTGATCGACAACAAGGACTGGCAAAGGGGTTTCAGACCTTCCTTTAACTGAAGTATCCATGTGCTCTGGAGTAGATACAGCTACTGGTGAGGCCTTCTTCATTTCGATAAGAGCAGGCGGCGACGATGGCGGTTTCCTTAACAGAATGGCACCACAGCCTTTTGATACAACTCTGTCTTTAGCATTGACTTTCACATATGACGTACCAATATTATACCCTACTCCTTTCGATACACCGTTCACGAATGCATACTGCGCATGATGATGACTTTAACCAAAGCAATTCTTATTCGATGGAGTGTCAGTAGATTTGACAATATCTTCCCACAGCTCCCGTAATTGAAATATTTTTGTAGGCTCGGCTCGACACAGGCGTAAAACAGAATACAAAACTTCAGGGTCACTGCCATTAACTATCCAAAAAGTTACAACTTTCAACTGTGCTTAGTACGTCAATCGGTTCAAGGTATACAAATTAAAAACACGTGTCAGGTAAAACGTAGGGACCCCATTTAGAGACACACAATTGTGTAGACGAGTTAATACTTCACTTTCCAGGCTAATATATTCTTGAGAATCCCGGGGAGGTAGTTCAGTGAAGGGATTAGCTTTTCTGCAGGACACCCGAGATTTGGTAGTGAACCCTTGAAAAAAGGAGAAACCCATTATGATATTAGTACCATTGTGAAATTACGCAATAATAAGAAATGGGGATAACATAGATAGGCCATAATTGCAAAACTAGAATACTACATAATGTTAATTATTCAACAGTATGATATCAGAGTATGTTTGATGTTAAAACACTAGGTTCATTGGAAAAATAATCAAAATGTTCGTTTAGCAAACATTTCTCATCAAAACAAAACTCATCGTCTCTGAGTAAAATCATTTCTTTTTCACTGGCTAGTCTAAGATTGTTGTTTGTCACAACTGAGTCTTGAGAGTGGTGTAGTTCCCCTCTTCATGTTTTTGTTCGAAACTTGATAAGGTAAAACCTCGAATTTCAAGCCTGTTTGCTCATACATCTCCCCTGTTGTCAAACTGTTATCGATTTCGCTTTTACTAAAGTCGACGAAGACAAAAGTAAAAATTTGTTCAGGTCGATATTTTGAAACTCCTCCCGGGAAAAAACCCTTTTGCTTTTTCAATTATGTCATCTCTTACGGCCTAGGATAGAGTGCAGCGGCTGCAAGGACCAAAGAGTCAAGGGTGTTCGAAGTGATATCCTTGCCGGTTGTTTGTCACAACTGAGTCTTGAGAGTGGTGTAGTTCCCCTCTTCATGTTTTTGTTTGAAACTTGATAAGGTAAAACCTCGAATTTCAAGCCTGTTTGCTCATACATCTCCCCTGTTGTCAAACTGTTATCGATTTCGCTTTTACTAAAGTCGACGAAGACAAAAGTAAAAATTTGTTCAGGTCGATATTTTGAAACTCCTCCCGGGAAAAAACCCTTTTGCTTTTTCAATTATGTCATCTCTTACGGCCTAGGATAGAGTGCAGCGGCTGCAAGGACCAAAGAGTCAAGGGTGTTCGAAGTGATATCCTTGCCGGCCAAGTAGTTTTGCGCAGGGGCATGGCATACCCTTGACATTTCACTTGGTAACGGTGCAAATAGATCACCGTCACGAGATACAATCACTAATTTAGCCAACTGCATGACTTTTTCATTCGCCTCGACTTGTTGTTGGAGATGGGTTTTCAACTGCCCTTCAATATCCTAAAACAAAATATTCATGTAATACAATAATATATGCAATTTAGGGCTTAACAGATGGATTTAAATTATTTAATATTCTATAGAAATAGCAGTTATTCATTTGCGGTGATGATTGAACAAGTACTTGAGCTTTAACAGTGGTTCAAGGTTCAGCTGACGTTGAGGTAGATGCTACGTTTATTGAAACGTAAAGTTCATGAAAATTATATTTGTGTTGCTTTTAAGGGGAAGTACTATATCAGGATTTAGTCATACATTAGGCCACTTAATTCAAACTAGCAAGTGTTTGGTTTGGTATTCCAAATAAGCTTTGTACGTACAACTAACTCGTTGTATGCAATATAATTAATCATGAACGGTACATTAATGATCAATTAACCTTAATTAACTGATCGTAGTAAAAAGTTAAACTTTCAAGGTTTAATATGTAAGTTATATTTTATTTGAGTGTTATTTGAGTGTTCAACAGCAAAGACAGATTTTTACATTGACAATTTGAAAAATGAGATACTTTCAACCGACACTTTTTGAATGGTGAGGGTATCCAATCATAAAGAAAAAGCTTGATTATTATTAGTGTTTTTAACAACGGCATAAACAGAATGTTTTAAAACAATAATGGTTTATGTTCACCTGAAAATGTTAATTGAGACATTATATAACAATATATAGAACATTTACCTGAAGATGTTTGAGTCTGTAGTAGAGATTCTTGTTGTGTTCCTTTTGAACATCAATCGCTTGCTCAAATACTGAGGGATCGTTTATTCGTTCATCGTCAGACTCATTTCCTCCTAACTCTTGTAACTTGACATTATGCTTTTTTGGGTGAATCCTTTTGAAGTTAAACCCACGCGCTAAAAACTCTTCAAAAAAAGAGTCGAAGATCGCCTCATCGAAAATATCGCTCGGAAATCGAAAGCCATCTGAAAGGTATTAATTGCTATTAAATAAAGGGTGTCTATAAAGTCCCGCACGGGATTAATATTTTCTAAACGACAACAGATCAATCAATAAGATTTTGTACATCAACACCACACCTAAAGATCTACTTTTTTAAGGAACTGTCAATTTTCTGTCTTATCATAGGGACGTCCCGCAAGGAGTCAGAAGGAAATCTTAAATAGGAGCATAGGTCAATATCCACATCATTTTAAAGGGCTTAGCTAGCAGAGTTTAATGCCGCAAACCGCATTCAAAAAGGTTGATCCAGTACAAAATGGCGGCTGTTAAAATGTTTACCAGGTTTTCCCCGTTACCAATACGTTATTAGGACCAAATTTGTAACCCTTTAAGATAACTAACATCATAATTAACTTCTCTATAGACACGCATAATGTAGTATTTAGCTGCAGTATTAATTTAGTTGCAGTTTTGCTTTAATGGGATTATGGCTACTGTACTAGTAAAATGTAAAACCTTCGAACAGCCACCATTTTGTACCATTTTGTACAGCCACCAAATTTGTACACCATTTTGGATGGGGCGACATTTTTTGGTCAATTGACAGTAATTCACCTGACAATAACTTCTTCAACAGAGAACTTAATTCGGTATATTGTTTATAAACAAACTCATCAGACAATATTATTTCGTGATGATCAGGGTCAAGATCGCTTAGATAGAAAGAGTTACGCTCCCTAGGAACGAAAACTCGAGTTTCAAAATCAAGAGTTGAGAATAAGTTACGAATAACTGTGCTTTTACCAGTGTTAGGTCGACCATAAATAAGTAACTGCCGACGAGTGCGAACACTTTCCCTGTTGGGATTTTCAAGGAAATAACGAATTTGGTCAATTACTTCTTTACACCATCCATAAGGGACAATTTTTTGAAATTGGAATCCCATAAAAGGAGGTAGGCTTGCCTTAGTAATATCACTGTGTAAGGCGTACATGTAGTGCATCCTATTAGCGTATTTAAACAGATGGCTTGATCGATGACCTTGACTTGATGGTACAGTTTATAAAAAGCAGAAAGATCTTCAAATTTACCGCGATTTAGAGCCTTGGTGTCACTTTTGGAACAGTATGCTCTGAATACCTTTACAGTTTTAACACCGCCTAAATCAATAGTACTAAGAAGATGACCTATATTCATCTTGATATGATTGCGTACATCATCATAATGTAAGGCATGAACAAATTGGAAACAACATTGAAGGTGACAGAAGCTTTTGAGTCCGACATAGTTGATTTCCAAGGCAATGACACAAGTACGAATCGGAAATTGAGCTACTGACTGAAGTAAGTTGTAAAACGCTTCACGAATTTGAGGAATTACTTTGTACTCTTTTTTGAAACTAACACGGACACTATGGTTAGTAGAAGCACGATGTTTGGTTCGCTGCTGGGTTACTTCTAGCCCATGAACCTGAAAATGTGTTCCGGTTACCTGAAAATATTGGCTAGGTAAACCTAGTGATAATTAAATTTTTTTACAGGTAATGAAAGAATTAATTATTCTTTTTAATTTTTTTAAATAATAAACATATTAAATATATATATTGCATTAATTATTTATTTTTTTAGATATTTATTTATTTGTTTTTAAATTATTATTACTTTCGTTTATTTAGATTTAATTTATAAAAAAACTTACCATTTTCAGCATTTGATTCGGTTTCAGTGTTGGTTGCATGTTCTATGGCTGAAAAGAGAATATTAATTTATTACAATGATATATATATTTGATTTAAATTTCACTATAACGAGGTATAATGAAAGTATAATTCAGTAAAATTTTTACAAGGATAAACAATTAAAAATTAAATTGAGTTTCATTTAATATAATTATATATTAATTGTTATAGTTTTGTTATAATTTTCAATATAGATAAGATATAGTTTGTAGAATATAATTTTACAACAATATGATTAGATTAGGTTGATAGATATATATATTTAGGTGATCTTAAGATTTTTTTTAGAGTATAGTATGAATTAAAAAAAACCAAAAAATACTAAATTTAGTAGTTTGTAAGTCAAATTAGTTATTATTACATTAGATATTAAATAATAGAGTAGGAAAAACAACATAAAAATAAACAAAATTTTTAAGATTAAGTTAAAAGGTTTCAATTATAATTTCATTATTATATTTTATGCAAGATTTAAACATATTATAATCAACGTAGCGTTTATTAATTTTAATGGTTTAATCAGGAACAACCAGTATTTAACATAGTTTATAAATGGTTACATATTGTGAATTAAAAATTAATGACTCACCCGGCTCTGGACATTTATTCCTTTGCCTCTGGAGGATCTCGATTTGATTTTTCGGAGATAGGACTCTCTCCGTTTCGCTTTGGCATTCACTGTTTTCTTCTTCATCGCTGAATAAAAATTTATAATATTCATTAGTTTTCTTACAATGATTACGTTATTTATAAGAGGTGGTAAATTAATTATTTAGTAAAGTTTAAAGTTTTGGAGAATATATTAAATTTTTTATTAAAATCATTAAGTTTTTATTAATAAATGAATATATGTATAGAATTTCATGTAATTTAATATACATATAATGAGAATATAATATTATTATAAAATTTTTTTAAATTAAATTTATAAAGAATATAAATATTATTTTTTAAATTTAAATCTTATTCTATTTTATTATACACCTACTTTTTACATGATGATTGATTGAACTCTCCATGATGAAACTCGCTGAATGATATATCACTTAATTCGACTCCTTCTAAAATATTAGCCACATCTATTTTTTGTATTGGTGATATATTTGTTGGCGAATGAGTTTTAAGAGCCTGCTTGATTGGTGTTGAGGCGTGAAGATCTGATTGCATTATTTTACTGGGTGTTGAGGCTTCAGGTTTTGATTTCATTATTCTAGTTGGTGTTGAGGATTGGGCTTTTGATTTCATTATTTTATTTGGTGTTGAAGAATGAATTGATTTCTGAATTTTATTTGGTGTTTTAAATTTTGGTTTCTTTAGATCTGTTTTTGAAGTTACAGATTTGCGACTGAATTTTGATTGAGCAGGGGCTGGAGTAATAGCAGTAGTATCTGTAACAGTAGATGTTGAAGAACACGCTACATTGATTGATTCCCTCAAATTAATGCCTATAACATCCTGTTGGTTTTCAGGTGAAGAACTATAGCGAGGTTTGGTCCTATTATAGGCTGCTAGATTCTCCAAAGCCATTGCTTGATACTTGTTTAGAGCTTTCGTTTGGAATTCTAATTTTGATTTCAAATTACAGCTAACCCTTTGAAACCTCTTCACTTCATTTTGCAAATGGTACAATTGAGTTCGTTTTGTTTTGAGTTCGTTATTTGTGGAGTACAGTTCACGTTTCAAAGGTGGTATGGAAACGTTCAGAAGATTAATTTGATTTTGCGCAAAGACAGCTTTTCCCAAAGGAGATTTGGAGGATAAACTATTTTCTTCTGACACTTTCTCTAAAGGTGGAGTATCCAACCCTTTGGGAAGAGAATGATTTTTATTAGTGTTTATTACAGCACCATAACCATTACATAACACCTTATTACCTACTTTCTTTACAGATACACGTTCGATACCAGAGCCTGCACGAACGGGATTGTAGGAACGAGAAATCCTATCGTGACCTAATACTGTAACATCTACTATCATAGTGAGAGTACGCAAAATATTTGGACAATGTTGTACCTTCTTCAGCTACTTTGAGATCATTGAAAAGTTTAATAGCTTTGGCTATTTTATTTAAATGTGTGCGAGATTTCAAAAGTACTCTTTGGAGTACATAAGGGCTGCCTCCATTGACATACCATAATGTGACAAGTTTAACTTGATTCTTATAGGATAAATGGTGAAGCGTATTCAGGTTTAGTAGTTTCTGAATATACCATGAGGGTAGTCCATTAAGGCCTATGCTGTCGTCAATCAAGGTTAACACTTCACTCTCTAAATTTATATACGCAGGGGTTTTGAAATTGGGTAGATAACCTATAAAAACAAAAACAGCTATTGAAAATTTAGAGAGAAATTTGTACTACTAATAAAACAAATTATGGTGTTTAACAGTAAAACATTAAAGTTAAAAGAGTGACTTATAGATTAAATAGTATTAGGCATACTACAGTTATCAGTCCAGTATGTACTATTTGAAAAAAAGGATATCAATACATAAATTACAGCTTACACAACTTGACCTAGTATAATTTAAGTTCAATACACGTCAATTGTTTAGGCCTAGTTAAGTAATATGGATAAATTGTATTAATTAATATTAGATTTAGGAAATACATTTTATTAGGCCTAAAATATTTTTTTAAGTACAGTCCGAATTTTGAGAAAAACAACTTGACCTAGTATAATTTAAGTTTAATAAAGGTTAATTGTTTAGGCCTAGTTAAGTAATGTGGATAAATTGTGTTAATCAATATTAGATTTAAGAAATACATTTTATTAGGCCTAAAATATTTTTAAGTACAGTCCGAATTTTGAGAAAATAATTAAGGATATGATAAACATAATTTAAAGCTGAAGCATTATAGACCAAGTAAAATTAACTTCTTATAACAATTATTTATTTAGGCCTAGTAAATATTAGAAAGACATTTATTCCGATCGGTTACGATATAGACGATACATCAACGTAGGCCTAGGACAGTTATCAGTACAATACGTAGTTCTTATTAATGCATAAGGATCTCATAAACGAAAATTGCTGCAGACTCATTCTAGACCTAATAAAATTTGCGACCAATTACGTTTATTACATTAAGCGTAATTAGATAGTAGGTAAATGTAGGTAGTAGGTAAATGTTATTCAGATCACGTAAGAATTAGAATTTACATATACGTTGGCCAAGAACAGTTATCGGTACAGTACGTAATAATAATGAAACATTTAGCTTATCGTAAACAATATTTTCATATCACATAATAGACAAAGTTATTTTAATCCATTATAAGTTATTAAGATGGAATAATTAAATTATCTAGCATTTCATTAGGCCTATTAAAATATAAGGGAGAAATGTTATTCCCATAATTTTTAAATAAGATAATACACATACGTTGGCCTAGTAAAGTTATCGGTAAGGTACGTACTATTTAAGAAGGATAAAGCATATGGTAAGCATTAATTTCAACATATTTAAATAAACAAACTTTTTTACGTCATATTATGTTATTAGATACGCCAAGTTAAATAGTCGAACATTATTTTTTAACGTACAGTTATATACTATGAACGTCATACATTTGTTAGGCCTACGATGTGAGAGTACGTACTATTAAACAAGTACATTCGAAGCATTACTAGTACTGGTTGTAATAATTAAGAGGGCATGATTATTAATTTAGGCCTATTAAAGTGGTAGGAAGACATGTTATTACCTCTTTTATCAAGTAGAACATACATAACATAGGCCTAAAAAAGTTATCTGTACAGTACGTACTAATTAGTTTCAACATACGCAAAATAGACAAACATTAATATACGAGGTATTAAATGATTGAATAGGCCACGTAAAATAATCGGGCAACTTAAATAAAGTTGTATTGCATACCAATAACGTACATTACATAGGCCTAAAAATGATAACTGTACAGTACGTACTATGTGGGACGGTATTAGCTTAACAAAAACATTAATTTCAACATACGCATAACAAACCAAGTAGAATTTACAAAGTATTAAGTGATTAAAGAGGACTCGTAAAGTAATCGGACGACTTAAATAACATTAAATTGAACACCATAAACAACATTCTTTTTCTAAGACCTGACCTATTGAAAGTACATAGTATTGAAACAGTACATTTATACTCGAGGCATACCATGTAATAATACTCATATTTACGTAGAAAAAGTTATTTTATTTAGGCCTATTGAAGTGGTGGGGAGACATGTTATTCCAATATTTTATCAAGTGGAAAATACATAACGTAGGCCTAAAAAAAGTATCTTAAAAGTACGTACTATAGGGAAGAAATGACATTAACAAAAACATTAGTTTCACATACGCATAAAAGACCTACTCAGGTTACGTTGTATCAAGTGATTAAATAGGCCTCATAAAATAATCGGACAAATTAAATTACGTTCAATTGCATACCTTAAACGTCATACATTTTCTAAATAATGACAAATTACAGTACGTACTATTGAACCAGTACATTTATATTCAAGACATAACATGTAATCATATATTTAATTTCGTAAGGTGATTCTTTGCATCAAAATTGTAGTCGTCTGGCAAGTCGTAGAAAGATAGGAGAGGGCTCAAATTAAAGGTCTCTATTCCGTGATGGCGGGAAAAATAATGAAATTGCTTAAAATTCACCAGAAAACAAGAAATAACGTAAAATATCTGCCATTTAAAATGCATTGGGATCTAAAAAAACGTCTTCTTTGTTTACATAAAACATGTGATGCTGATACTTGATTGAAAATCATGTGGTAGGCTAGATATCAATATCATCAGTTTGCTATGAAGGAATTTTGTACTATAATAAATAAGGATTGTTTGTATTTCCCCTCATTAGGGGCTTTTAGCCCCCTCAAGCCACTAGTAATACTCATATTTACGTAGAGCAAGTTTTTTTATTTAGGCCTATTGAAGTGGTAGGGAGACATGTTATTCCAATATTTTATCAAGTAGAAAATACATAACGTAGGCCTAAAAAAGGTATCTGTAAAGTACGTACTATGAGGGAAGAAATTACCTTAACAAAAACATTAGTTTCACATACGCATAATAGACCTACTCAGGATTTACTTGGTATTAAGTGATTAAATAGGCCTCGTAAAATAATCGAACACATTAAATTACGTTCAATTGCATACCTTAGACGTCATAGGTTTTCTAATAATTACCAATTACAGTACGTACTATTGAACAAGTACATTTATATTCGAGGCATAACATGTACTGATACTCATATTTACGTAATACAAGTTAATTTATTTAGGCCTATTAAAGTGGTAGGGAGAGATGTTATTCC
Source organism: Flexamia atlantica (assembly GCA_035578135.1). NCBI lineage: Eukaryota > Metazoa > Arthropoda > Insecta > Hemiptera > Cicadellidae > Flexamia > Flexamia atlantica. Next base: position 10,018,058 of record JAQJVK010000021.1, on the reverse strand, counting down.
GATCTGTTATAATTTAGAAAATACATAACGTAGGCCTAAAAAACTTATCTGTAAAGTACGTACTGTGAGGTAAGAAATTACATTAACAAAACCGTTAGTTTTACATACGCATAATTAACCAACTTGAATTTACGTGGTGTAAGACCTTAACAAAAACATTAGTTTCACATACCCATAATAGACCTACTTGGGATTTACGTGGTATTAAATGATTAAATAGACCTCGTAAAGTAAACGATGAAATTTAATTACGTTCAATTGCATACCTTTAACATCATACATTTTCTAAATAATGACCAATTACAGTACGTACTATTGAACCTGTACATTTATATTCGGGGCATAACATGTACTGATACTCATATTTACGTAATACCAGTTAATTTATTTAGGCCTATTAATTGGTAGGGGGACATGTTATTCCAATCTTTTATAAAGTAGAAAATACATAACGTAGGCCTAAAATATTATTCTGTAAAGTACGTACTGTGAGGTAAGAAATGACAATAACAAAACCGTTAGTTTCACATACGCATAATTGACCAACTTGAATTTGCATGGTATTAAGTGATTAAAAAGGCAACGTTAAATAATCGGACAACTACGTTCAATTGTATAACTTAATCGTCATCAATCTTCTTAGGCCTGACCAATTTAGAGTACATACTAAGGTCTTTTATAACGTTCAATTGAATACCTTAATCGTCATCCATCTTCTTAGGCCTGACCAATTAAAAGTACATACTATGGTAACTTAAATACGTATTGACAATAAGACAATATACAACCAACTTGAATTTACGAGGTATTAAGTGATTAAAAAGGCAACGTTAAATAATCGGACAACTTTTATAACGTTCAATTGTATAACTTAATCGTCATCCATCTTCTTAGGCCTGACCAATTTAGAGTACATACTACGGTAACTTAAATACGTATTGAAAAAATATAATACAATTCAATTTTGAAGGATTGCTAAAGTTGCAATAAATTAGTGGTTTTGAATTCAACATAATAAAAACTGATGTAAATTTATATATGAAATATCCTTGACAGGTTTGTCTGATAAAATGGCTAACTCATCCCTAGGCCAAGACAGTGTAAATATGAAAAATTAAGGTTATCATTATAATCTTTTATACCTAATGTGATGTTTATAACTGAATTGTTACTGTTATGATAAAGGTTTCTTGGTATAAGTGGAATTAAAACTGTTACGATGTAAAACTTAAAAACCGTTACGATGTAAAACTTAAAAACCGTTACGATGTAAAACTTAAAAACCGTTACACATGAATGGCCTATTACGCAACTTCAACATTACTTGAACTGAACTGATGATTGATATAATTTTAGGTAATACCTATGTATTAAGGAATTACATAGGGTATGTACTTCTAAAATCATTGATTAACTGTTAAAAAGGATAAAACAAAACTTATAAGACTTATAGAGGAGTTACCTTGATCCATGATGAAGTCTGATTATTTGGAGAAAAAACAGATATGATTTGAAATTTATAACATCAATATCACTTTTACTACTATTTATGCTTTAAGAATTGTGAAAAAACAATCTCAACTGTACATTATTGATGATACTTATGATATTTGCACATTTGACTCTTAGAGATCCTACTTGCTCGAGCGTTGGAGACAAAGAGACCAATTCAAATTCGTAATACACGAACGATGTGCGACGTATGCAAATGCTACGATAATATCGCTGCACGTTAGAACTATATTGATAAGGGTATATGTATAAGAGTGTATATTTAATTTGTAATTTTCTTAATTATGATCATGGTTAGTAATAATTAAATGAGGTAGGTAATAAATGAATAACGAGTGAAAGGAAGAGAGTTGTAAACCTGTTAAATACATAGTTTTTAGGAGATAATACTTATTAGGTTAATACCTTTATATATCTATTAATGTATATTAAAATAAGTGACAGTATTTTGGGTGTATTACAAAATAAGCTTGATGATTAATGTTTGGTCGTTAACAATAATTAAGAGATTCTAACATGAATATCTTTTATGATTAATAATTATTTTATATAGGCAGTAATGTATAATAAACTTGTGTTGGTAATCAGTGGCACTAGTTTTAAAGGTTATTGATGTTATTTTAAACATTTATGATTAATATATTAATAGGTAACATTAATTTGTATATAACGGTGAACGTGGGTTATGCTTCTATATTATTTATAATGTATAATAAATGTAAAAGTTTTATAAAGAGAGATTAATGAAAATAAGGTTATTAGTATAGGAGTATACTTGGGAAATGATTATAAAAGATTGTTTCTTGCTTGCGTAGGTTATGATTTAGAGGTATTATTTCTCTTTGTTGTCCTCTCAATACAATCAATCCTAGAGATGGTGGGCCGTAATCATTAATTAATTCTTGTAAACGATTTATATAATATTATTTGTATAGTAAAAAATTGAAAAAAATATATCTGAGTTCCTTAATCACATTACCCTTTGCAACCTATTTCAGATTATTGTCCTCTAGATACCTACATTCATGGAGATGGTGGGCCGTAATCATTAATTTATTCTTGTTAAAGATTTCTATAATTTATTTATTTCAGATTATTGTCCTATAGATACCTACATTCATGGAGATGGTGGCCGTAATCATTAATTTATTCTTGTTAAAGTTTTCTATAGTAAATTTTTATGATAAAATTTGAAGAACAAGTTATCTGTGTTCATTACTCACATTACCATACGCAACATAATGCATGACAGGTATGATTGTACATATTATTTCATGCATTTTAGTCTTAATAGCATCATTTCATATTCATTTCATATATCATGGTTGATGAGGTTAACATGGACATAGACTATAATTAGGGGAACATTAGATTTTTCATATAGTATTAATGAATTAATAAGACATTTTTACGTTCTAAAATAATATGAAGTTGCAAACCTGTCATAGCTACTGCAAATATACGTTATTTGATGACGTATTGATGACGTAAACGACCAGTTTAAGGATTTTTCCAAATTATTAAAAAAATATAGAATGATAAGCTATTGTAATATGATAATAATATGCATGGGATAATAACGGACATTTTGATACCTGATATAACTCAATTATACTACAGAGTAGTGATAAAATCAGTTAACAGATTAGCACAGACAGTTGTAAAATTAATGACGTATTGATGACGTATCTTAACTTGGCGATTGAAATACTAATTATATATAGGGTTTTTTCGAATTCTGATTGAAAATATTAAACTTGTACAGTATAATGAACAGTAATAATACCACTTCATTGACTTATTACAAGCGTAAATAGCATTTCTCGAAATTGGGCTTAATCTGGTTGAGCCTATTAGTATTCTAGTAAGGCTCAACCAGAAAATTTTCAGGCCCGTTTTAAAATTGAAAAGACATCACAATTGTTGTTTTCATGAATTAAACTACCCAAAATATGATTATTCTGCACATTACAATATAAGTACATAATGCTTTCTATTATGGGAACTATAAGAAAAACACAAAATCATAAAAAAACATAGTATATTCTAAGAATAGTACATACCATTTACAGTTTCGTATTTAATAGAGCTGAATTAAATGTTTGCATTGTGTGATTTTCTTAAATTTTGTAATAAGATCATAAAATTTATTTTGATTAGTTATCAATAGGATTATTGATATGTTAAATTATTAATTTATATAATTATTAAAGAAAATTTCTATAAATTTAATAAATTATTAACTTTAACATGGTAAACATTAACGTAAGTACTATATTGTTTAATAAATACTATAATGATTAGTACATACTTTTTATATTATAGAGATGGACGAGCTAATTACATAAAAGTTAAGGGATTCATCGGGATTCGGTGAGTTTGTGTTCATCCGCACCGGTGACTCCGCCGGTGGTAAAACGACATACGACCAAATCCACAAATCTAAAGAATGCGGCACAAATATTCTGGGTCTGCTACCTGGGGAGGGTCAGTAAGTAATCCAAACAAAAATGTGGCGGCTGAAACCACAAAGATTCCGTCAACTGATAGAAGTACAAATTTTGATGACTTAAGCAATTCTTAAAGTAGCGCGGTTAACAGCGAGCTGGGATGTCTCTCTGTAGACTTTTTGTCACCATATTTCTTAAGTAACAGTACCCATTTAAAATAACACTGGCACATCGTTTGTTTGAAATGCCGAATTCGACAGCTATCACTCTTGACTTTAATCAACACACGCACAAGACTTGAATGATGCTCATACCTACGGAGACGACAAGGTTATGTGAGATATGGGTCAGGTTATCCTCCTGCCCCAATTACAGGATTTTACCGCCCCCCCCCCACTTCCCCCGCCACCACTTGGTAAAATCCCGGCAGGTGTAGCCCCATGCAGGTGTCACCCGATGAATGTGACAAGTTCGTGCTTGGTGTTGTCGCGCTTCAGTTCTCAGATATGTTTCCCTGAAAAGTGAAAGTAAAACTTTAGTGTTATAAAAGTGTGATCATAGTATGATCATATCTATATGTGATTACAATAAGATTTTTGTTTCGCTTCAATTAACGTGAAACTCCAAGATAATCTACCTATATTTGAGCTATAACTGCTACTTTAGGAATCGCTAAAGTCATCAAAATGTGTACTTCTATCGGTTGACGGAATCTTTGTGGTTTTAGCCTCCACATTTTTATTTGGATTACCTACTGACCCTCCCCAGTTAGCAGACCCAGGATATTTGTTGTTTTGACCGCATTCTTTAGATTTGTGGTTTTGGTCGTTTGTCCGTTTGTCGTTTTAGCCGGACGCCACCATACTCACCGTACGGTGACCGGTGAGTGCGGGTGAACTCGTCCAATATAAAAAGAACATTATTTGCACATCAGCTTATTGATCAGATGAGTTTCAGGTTTGGGGGGTTGGCTCCTCCTCAGCTTATTGATCAGAGGGGTTGGCTCCTCCATCTCCACCTCCGGACTATCAGAGGTTCCTGAGGACAAACTTGATGTGTCGGCTTGACTCACCGCCAGGGTTTCCTCACCCTCTACCGATCTGCCATCTCTATCCCCAATCTCCTGGTCCAGGGCGTCGACTAAGGGATCCGACAGGGGCGAGTCCAGGTTTACCACCTCGACCCCAAGGAACGTAGATGTCTCGTCTAGACGAATCCTCCTCCGGGAAGAAATCCCAGTCGAACCTGCCCTTCCGCAACACCCCGGCGATCGTCCGGCGAGCCCTGGCAACCTCAACATTGGTCCCCAAGATGCGAGAGTTTCGGGCCAGCTTATCCCCGAAAACACATGTGAATATCCCACAGGACACTCCGTCCCTCTGTTATGGGCATCGCAGCGGGGTTTCCAAGATGCGCCACCCCGCCTGGTAGCTGGTCAGTCCTTCGTCGTCGGCCACCGCCTCGAGGAAGGTTTGTATTACCTTCATCTCCGCATCCCGCCGAAGACCCATGGAGTCATAGGCCTGGATCTCCTTTGCCTCCGGGCGAGCCACCACCAAGGACCCCTTGAGGTTTGACTTGCTGCAAGTGCAGGGAAAGAAGATCATTTCGTGAGCGAAGATCTCAAGCCCAACGGCTCGTCGACGGGTAGCCTGGTATCGGCCTCTCTCCCACGCTTAGAGTAACTCCGAGTCCATGCCGATCACCCGGGGTAAGGTGGGGTAGAAAGCGCTCCTCCTTTCAATGAGGTGGAAGAACGCGTGTACCACCCGCCCGTTCACCAGGTTTTCCCCTCCAACGCCGTGAGGTCCTCGGCATCCAGACTTACCAAGGGGCGCGGGTTTTCTGTTGCAGGCATTATGACGGTTAGATCTAATACAACAGTACGAATAAGCAGCGTGCAATACAAGCAGCAAACAACCACAAGCCAGGCAAGCAAATAAAGCAAACAACACAGCACCTGCAACAAAACATGCTAACATTAGACGGCCATCACACCCCAACTATATACCTAACTAGGGTTCGCTATATTATTATCTGTCAACGTTTTACATGTTCCGTTCTCCAAAAGGTTTTAAGTCCTTGACATGAACTTCGCTTGTAGCTTTCGTGTCAGGATCCTCTGATACTTTCTCTTAACTTCTTAAAACAACTTTCATTCATAATATTTACCGAACTACCTGTGTCAACAAGTTCCTACAGTTTCCTTGACTGTAGTGTTGAATTTTACTTCTAACTGCGGTAACTGACAATTTGTATTATTACTCTTTTGCCATGCTTTGTAATTTATGGCATTTAGTTTTATTTTTACCTTGTACGGGTTTTTTTAATTTACTTCTAGCACTTAGAACCCTCTAATTACTATATTTTAATTGGGTTTTGGGGAAGAAGGCATTCTTCCTCTTCCCCTTCCTACCCCGTTTTTTTGTCTCCCGGTAGTCACTATATACCTCCCCTTTGACCTCGGTAACAGTGTTTTGCCAACTATCCTATCCGATTACAATCATAACACTTGATTACAATCATAACACTTTCTGTGCTCTTGAACATTGTTTACCATAGACCTGCTTTTATTGTTTACAGTCTTCCTTTCAAAAGCACTATACTTAACATTTTATATAAATAAACATTTTATCTAACTATTTAAAGGTTTTAGGGTCATTCATGAAAACCAGCCTAGCCCTATCTTCCTTGTTAATGCCAGGCTTGATCATTTCTACAAGTTATGACTCATCATAACCTAAGTTTAACACTTTTGAATTTTCCCTAATTTACATTCATTCATAGATAAAGGTTCACTTAAATATTTAGGTCGGTTGACAATCCACTCTTTAAACTTTCTCTAAGCCCTTTCGGAACATAATATCGCAACAACTCTTTATGGACAGTTTCAACACTTTTTTGTTGTTTTGAACTCCACAAGCTTACCCAACAAAGGCACTGTCGTGTACGCTGAACTGATATCTAATATTTCTTAATTAGTTAACACAGTTTCATGTTTTAACCTCAACTCATTTTTAAAAATTTCAGTAACCCTCCCACATTAAGCCCATTTTTGATTCGAAAGTTTTGCAAGTGTCTTTCGACAGGATTTGGTAGCTTAGAAAATCTAGTTTGAAGTAACTGTTTCTTTCTTAATCTGCAGGAGGTGTGGCTATACTTTACACTCTCGCTGAATGAAGTATAGTGTACGCAACAATTGTACTCAGTCTTTAAACTGAGCTCTCTGTTTAGAGCACTTGCTTCGCTAGTGTTCCATTTTAGTCTACATCTCACTCGTTGCTTAATGGCCTTCACAATACAATTGTTGCGTAAGAAACTACTATTTTTGGGCAGCACTTAACTTCTTCATACTGAGACAAAATTGTGTACTTAATTTATATGAACCAAAAGCCTAAACTCCCCAAAGGCAAAAGTTAGTGATTCTGTATAATTACCTGTACAGTAAATTACCCGCTACTTGTTTCTTTCGGCTCTTGCAGGTCAAGAGATAATGCACTTGTTTCAGCCATGGAATAGCCATGCTCCAGTAGGGCACTGTCGACATCCTCTTCATAAACTGTTGGAGCATTGGCTATGTCAAACGTTTACTGGGAGATCTCCCAATAATTCTTTTATTTTAACATATGTGCGTAAGCATCGATGGCTTACTTGGACCACCTCCAGTACCTATACCATAAATAAAGTTTGTTAGGTGTGTAAACAATTCATGAATAAAGGTAATATAAATTTAACTGATGTTTAGTCATTTATAGAAAATAATTGGAAATATAGTTCTTACTTTCTGGCTAAACGGAGGCCACCCTAGTATTGTTCTACAATTATTTAGTAAAGGGTTATATACTGAAGATGATAGTGGAAAATTAATATTAAGTTATGGTTCATTGGTATTACAAGGAGCCCACTATGTTACTTCTCGTTGTGGTGGTTATAATGTTCAGTGTAGCTCTACTATGAACTGCTCGGCGACATCGTTAAGTTTTGGGGGCTCTCTCTGATCACAAAGCCTGAAGTAACTTAATGTGGAAAACAGTTCCGGGCTTGATGAGAAGGGGGATGACAACATACTTTAAATGGATTGGATCTAATCCTTCTTTTTAGTTTGAAAGTTACAACCGATAATACTAAACGTATGATTCATATGAAACTGCAGCCACGAATTCCGAAAGCTTGCCGGCTAAGGCACCCTATGCAGGATGAAGGAGTATAACAACTGAAGATAAAATACACTCTGTCTGAGTGTTACCTTCGTAAGCTGTTACATATCACTTTGGTTAAAAAAAAAATATTTAATCTACGGTACTTAGCAATCCTTCGAAATTCGTCTCCGATGTAATATATCGATTGATTTATTTCGATACATGGATCGAAAAATCGAACGTGTAGGGTTAGGTTATCGATATAAAAATTGCTATACAATAAATTGATGATAAAAAATCGGGCTGAGACGATTACCGAAATTCCGCAAAAATATAGGCCTATCGATTGTTTTATTTTAATTTATCAATCGAGTAATAGGTCAGGTAAGGTTAGCATACGTTTGGTTAGGTTATCGATATAAAAAAATCAATGATTGATTTCAGCGGAGACGAATACAGAAATTTTACCCCTTAGCCTACTAATGTATTTTGAGTAACAAACGTACCTAAAACATATTTCTTCTCCTCGCTCCACTTCCTCTTAGATATCTTCTTCAGGTTCTCGTATTTTTTTTAGAGTTTCCAATCCCTGAAGAAAACTCTACTTAGCCGGTTGAACTCCTTTTCAATTGTAGCCCAACATCTCACTTTGTCCTTCGGTTGTTGTTCCTGGTCGGTTTGCTTATTTTCAATGATATTTTATAAATTTTCGACTATAATTAATTGTAGTGAAGCAATTCTAAGGGACTCAACATTATCTGATTTAGTATCTTCATCTCTATTTAGAAATTTCATTTAATAGTTTATCTTTGACTAGATAATTTAAATTACATTTTTCAATTTCGGAAATTACACTGATTTCAGTTGCTGATTCCCTTTTACTGATGTAATTTGTTGTGCTGATCATTATGAGTATGTCACCTCAATATTTTAATGATTAATAATTAAAGTTCAGTTGTTAGCTAAAATTACATTTTTAGAATAGATGTGAAGCACTTTGAGACACTTTTTTATTTTCCCTAAAACAGCAGAGTTGCGCACTTGTGTATTGCGTATCCCCGTAGGTACCAATTTTTATAGGATACCGTATATTAATTTAGAATTATAGGGAGTGTAAGGAAAGTGCTGTTACATTTAAAGTAATTGTTCGTCAAGATGGTAAATAGACAAGCTAACACTTGGGTAATTGGACTCATAAATCATACTTCAGCATCTCGAAATATATATAGAATTTATTAATTCTGGTTTTTACTTCTTGACAAAATATATACTATTTTCAGCAAATAAACCTTGTTATTCTAATCTTACTTATGTGACTAATTATACTGATCACCCGTCTGGAACAATATTCCAAATATGGTAAAATTCAGTAAATTAAAATTAAATAATACAATCATATTGCAAAATTTCATTTTTTGACAATTTAAAACATTATCACGCATGTGCTTTTATTCTGCAAAATTATACATGAAAAATGATTTTAAGGTTTGTACATTTTTCTGATTAAATACTCAAAATAAGCAACGTTGAATTTCTATAAACATTACATTATACATTGCAATTCAATTTAATTTAGAACACAATATTACAAAGGTTTTTGATAATTAAACATAATTATTTCACTTACTATGTCAACGGGCAAGAACAGTTTCTAGTGGGTGTCAGTATATAAGTGATTCATCAAGTTTTAAAAGAAAATCAAAGTCTTATTCCAGAGTGCCAACCCAACCCAACACAACATGATACATATTGTAAGTTTCTAATATTGTTGATTATTTATATACATAATAATAAATGAAAATTCTAAATATGTTGATTTTTTATTCTATACAACAAAAAGTATTGTTTTTAAAATAATGAAAACTAAACGATATAATATAATATTATTACAAAAATTATTTTATAATTGAAAAGAAACCCCTTGAAAATTAACCGAACAGCAAAAAAGCTTCAACTTAAAAGTAAAATTTAACTTTGTAGTAATTTTATTTTTCTTGTTTCTACTTCTATTAGTTTAGGTTTAATATACAACTTTCAGCTATTAACTTTCAATTTGTTCTCTCCAATTTTCATGTTGTTCATCTCTTTGGAACTGCAACTGTTCTCCGTAGATTTGCTTTTGAATTTTGATGAGCTCTTCTTTTGATAATGCAAGGATATCTATTTTTCGTGATGCTACTGTTCGGTCAAAATTCCTAATATTCCTAGAATTCCCTTGACTTTGTTGTTGTAATACTTCTTACTGTGAAATTATTCTTTAAAAAGCTGAGATCTGGTTTATCTTTCCAATTTTCTGAAAAATGGACCTCCATGAGATATACAATATCCTTAACCTTTTCCTCTTGCAGCAAAACTCCTTTCGTAACTTCTGCGGGGATGAGGTCTTTGAATTTCTTTCCCCGTTCTAGGGTGGTTTTCCCCTCACCAACTTTTTGACTATAGCTCACCTCCCCCCTTATAAGAGACCTGTTTAATTTACCTTTTACTCTACATTTGAAATAAAACGTATAAAGGCTCTGAATTAATTCTTAAAGGCAGTTTAGTTTAAGATTTGGGTCATTTCTTCATTAATTATAAGTACATGGCATCCTTAGGGACTTCAAAACAAATTAAATGGTAAAACAATAAAGAAATGAATACTACGAAAATAAGCTGAGTCACTATTATAAGAATGATTTAAAAGATACAACAACAAATCGTTGTTATTACTTACCTCATCAATTAATTATTCTTCCCTGAGAATCCGTGAGGTTGAGGTTTACTGGCAGCTATAATAGCAGCGTGATTCGATAATAGCAGCGTGATTCGATATAATAGCAGCGTGATTCGATATAATAGCAGCGTGATTCGATATTTCTAGTCGATATTTTATGGTTTTTAACCGACCAGACGGCAACTTAACCGTTCAGATAAAGTTAAGTAGTTTTCTACCGGTTTTTGCTCGTTCGACTAGTTAGATCGACTAGACGATGCATATGCGGTGACTAATTGACTAGTGTGAACAACTAGTCTAGTCGATTTTCAAAAGTAATCGACTAATCACTAGTAGATGATGAAAAGAAGTCGATATTCCCACCACTAAACAAAGGTCCTATATAGAGCGCGCGGCAGCATTATCTTTTTATTCGATACTGCTCGGAGTAGTTGACATTAGAAAGCTGTAATAAAAGTTTGTGCCAATAAAGTTTTATTCGTTCAGGCTTATTTTAAAAATTATTTCAAACAATAAATTAAATTTTTTAAATGTTTTCATTAAATACGTTAGTATTCTTAAAACCAACAAAAAACTTAAAAATTTTAAACAAAAATGATTTTGACAATTATTTATTTACTATGAATTTTGAACAACTAATAAATTTTTTTAAATAACTTTTTATGAAACTATTTTAATCGTAAACTAGTAAAATCATGTTAAAAATAATATGCACTGTTGTAAATTTAATTTAAAAATTATTTTACTAATGAACGAGTAAAATAATTTTAATCAAAAGCAAAAGAAAATTACGAATAATTTATACTATTATAAATTTATTTCCAAAATTATTTCAAACATAAATAAAGATTTAATATTTTGAAAATTACCAATGAATATTTTGAAAAGATTTCAAAAACATTTGCCTTCAAAAATTCATTAAAAAAATATTTTAAATGGAAAAAAATGTTTTTAAAAGGTCTTTTATGCTACTTGGGTATCTACAAATTTCTTCTTTTGTTTTCTACCTTTTTGATTTTTGTTAGTATTATCTTTTTTAGTTGCTGTAGTTGACATTGGTTTCCTTTCTTTTTTGATGGCATTACTAGATGGTGTCAAAGTGTAGCCTCGTCCAACTAGCACAGGATTTTTATTTTTCTCGACTAGACTCAGGTTTTCCTCCCTTTTATTCATCTTCCTTAATACTCTGAAAAATATCACTTGTCCGGCACCACTATTTACAGTAATGGTAGTAAAAGTTACCACTGGTTGATGGTTTACTTTTTTTTTATTCCAAAGTAGGTATGACTTCCTTTTTTTATCAAAATTCCACCTTGTCTGGACTGTACTGTTGATTTATAATTGGTCAATTGATTGCCCTTCTCTATTTTCCTTTTTGTACCACGGATTACAAAATAGCATTGTGAGCACAGAGTAAAAATAGACCCGTGTTAGGCCATGGTGTTAGGCTACATAATTCAATATGTGATAAATTTACACATTTCATGCAGGTCTATGCTTTTTGTCGGTAGGCCTTTGATTATGAAAATAACCAATGGCATGCATGCATAATGCCCACTAACAACCTAAAAAATAAACACAAAAAATTAGTTATAAACCTCAAACAAAATAAGTACAAGTAAGTTCATTCGGAGTCACTATTCCGCTCTTCACCATTGGGCGTCCTACTTCTTCGCCCTTTTTTTGTTGGTCTCCAAAAGTGGTTCAGCCTATGGAAGCAAACTGGATGTATTCCACAAATACAACATGGACAAAAAAGTGACTCCTCGACTTTTTCCCTGAAGCCGAACACACATCGCACAATTGTAGTTTGATACCAGGTAGCCGCGTCAGTACGTGACCAATGTCTCCGCCTGGCCCAGGCATTGGGTTGTTGGGTTGAACAATATCTCCGTCCCCTTCAGAAACCAATGAGTCTATAATACTAACTATAAAATTGTGCATAGTGAGAGGTTTGTCAGTGTTCTTTGAATTCAAAATCCATGCATTGAAGAGGACAATGTCGGTGAGGTTGTTAAAAATCTTCTTCCAATACTTTTTAGTTTGCCTTGTACTAGAAACATGATAAACAGACTTGTCCTTGGAGTCCACCCCTCCCATATCGATGGCTTAACTCTAATACCTCGTAACTAACAAAAACCAAATTTTACAGGAGGGACAAAAAACTGTCTAATTTCTGTCATATTTGATTAATCAATACAACTTTTTTTTAGAAGAATGAATAAGATTTCTAATTTTTTTTTTAAAACTAATCTCGTAATTTAGAATGATGTATCATTTGTTATAAAATAAATACTAAGATACGTGGTTTGGATCTTATTTACTACAACAATTACTTGGTATTGGATTAATAAATACAATACCAAATTGTATTAAATTTATTACTTTATTCTTACAAACCTTAATGTTACGTAAAAAACTCGTCCTAACTAACGTTTCTAAACTTTTACAACTTTGTTTTATATATATCTTGAGAATTTCTTCCATTCTTAAGTTTACTTCTTCTTTAGAACATGGAAATTTGTAAGACTATTCAGTTCTTAGACTTAGCTTCTTCTAACTTTTCTCTATTTTCGTAACTTTTCTTCACGTTTAAACTTTTTTTATTTTCAGTTTCAATATTTTCATCAAATGACAGTTGAACATTAATTTTCTGCTTCTTTGAAAGGTGTTCACTATTTTGTGAGTCCTTCCTTTTCATTGACTTACTTTCTTTTCTATCTTGCTGTTTACCTTTAATCCTGTCTTCAATTTCGGTCTGCTTCCAATTCCAATAATGTCATTTTCATCAATTCTTAATTCTAATACCTCAGCAGTAGAAGTGGGAACAAGTTCAAGGCAGTTTCCATGTTCAGAGGGTCGGACACTATTTCTGAACATTAATTTCCTTAATGCCCAAGTAAACTGTTTAACGTTTGGGTTGTTATTATTACCACCCCTACTCCTAATACAAGAAAAAATAGTTCTAGGTGATCTTGACTCAATTTGTATGTCAACAAATAATCGACCAGATAACTAATCAGATTAATAATCTATCTCTTAGCATTCTAACACTTTTGTTATTTGATAAAAATCCCATTACAAATATTTTCCTTCTATGTTCTAATAATGGTTGACCTTCCACTCTTAACTCTGACAAATAATGTTCTGCCTCAGTGAGCATGGCTTCATCCCGTTCCAAATTTGCCAACCGGACAGGTCCTTTAAACTCTTTCCCAAACGGATCCCTACTGTTAAGGTAGTCTGTCCACAATTCTAATAAATTTCACAGTGGCCCCACAATCAACAAATTCCCCGTATTCTTTATTCCTCAAAAACTGCAGCGCGTCAGCAACACTATTAATTAATGTCTGAGCGGCAATTTTTACGTTCCTTTTTAGATTTTGATAACAAATGTGTTTGTCCCCTAATTTATTACTAAGTTTCAACCCCTCTTCATTTTCCAGTTCATTTAGTTTTTTAATGTATTTAAAGCAAACAGGCCCTGAATTTGATTCAATTACCTGAAGATCTGCAAGGGCATTGCGACAAAGCTTCAACATATGGGGAGGGTCCATTATAACGCAAATGTCGTGACCTAGCTCTTCTACTTTAAAATAAGGTCTTTCAGGGAAATCACACCCAAATGTTTTAGTGCACTTATGTTTATGCTCGCAACATCAAAAGTTACACTGTGGACATTAACTCCAACGTAATTGAGCTTAAGTACAGCATAACATATTAACTGGGATAGCAGTGAAGATTAGATTTTATTCACGAAGAAATACCCAATAACACACTTAACATTTCCTCGCAAAAAACACAATTTGAAACACCAAAGCCTCAGTAGCCATCTCCTCAGAATTGTCAACTTTGTACCCTCCAAATATCCTACGTCCTTGCCTAGCTTTTAATCATAAATTATCCGTTTTCTTATACTATACTCATTGAGTCGAAAACCAAACTGACATTCTCTAAATGATTTTGTTTGCCTAAATTAGATTTCGAAAAACTGAAAACTTCTTCCTAAAAACCCAGGCTTACAGTCAAACTTGGAAATCCACTTTCGTAGGGTTGCAGGGTTCGGCAAAGTTATATTTAAACGCCTCAGATATTTGTAGCTTTTTGGAGGGTAAAAATATAAAGTTAATGAAATCTCTTTTATTTCATCAGAGTAATTGTGTTTAAATTTACTGCTGACCTTGTTTTAATTTCATTCATCAACAAATGTAAGGGGAACCCAGTAAAGTTATTTTCAAGTAAATTTATTAAAGGGTCCGGAGATTTTAACCTAGATTTTAACGTACTTATCAAATCTTTCATCGATTTTATTTTTCTGTCCCTGCGTCTCAATCTTACTTGAAGCATTTTTGAAACATAGCTTCTTGAAACATTCAAAAAACTATTTGCAGAACACATTCAAGTTATCAAATGTAACAACATGATAACACAAAAATTCCAACTTCGCAGAACATATATTAAGATCTGACCACACATACGGAAACATAAATGAAAGTATGACGATCTTAGAGTTGGAAAAAAAGGAAAAAAATGAATATAAAAGAAGAATTACAAATTTATTTACACACACTAAAGGACAAACCAAATATTTTAAACACCATGCAAGTTGAATCAAAGAATTAACTTTTCGACAAAATAATTCAACTAAAGATGAATATATAAATATACCACTTGCTCCACCGAAATGGAAAGAAATGCCACATGACAAAATTATCATATGAATGTGTATTTTAAATTTTGTTGGATATCATAATACCAGGTTAAGAATACACTGTGAAAATGACTTAAAAGTCGAAACACGTGTCGTGAAATACAAATTAAAGAAAGAGTTCTCATGGTTTTAATATTCCATCTTATAATAATATTAACCCTAATTATCGAACACAATATATATATTGTTAAATAAAAATCACTAATAAGGGCTACTATTAAATAAATATGTAAAATTAACATAAATACCCTTTTGTTATGAAATAATTTTATTTTACTGTCGCGTTTCGACTATAATAGTCATTTTCAAAGTGCAACCTCTTATCATCTATAAATAAATACAATATTTTAAACTTAAACAGTAGTCAGCTGTCCGTTATTCTATCTTGGTGCAATTAGATTCTGATTTATATTCAAGAATTTATCAAATATGGAGTTCTTGTTTTCTACAAGCATGGTATTTAAAATATTATTTTTATCTTTTTTATGGTTTTCATAAATATGATACTCTTCTTGGATGTTAATTTTGTTGCCTTTCTGCACTATGTCGAGAATAAACATGTTATTTTCGTAATTTTTGTATTTGTGGTCGGTTTTTAATATGTGGTCGGCAAAAGTAGATTTTTGCGTAGTTTTATTTTTTCATTTTATTGCCTGTACATGTTCTTTATATTTTTGTTTGAAACTTCTGCAAGTATGGCCTATGTAATATTTTGGGCAATCACTACACTTTATTTTATAAATCCCACATTTTTCATACTTGTTTGAACCTTTTTTCAACTTTATTGAACCTTTTTTCAACTTTATTGATCAACTTAGGCCTAGGTTGTTCCAAGTCCTCATGTGGTTCACTACACAACCTCATACCTGGTTGAAATGACCTAAAAACCTCTAAGTAAGTTTCTTTATTCATTTGGATGATACTCCGGGTCTTTGTCGGTATTATCCACATTTTCTGATTAGGAACTATCAGATTTATCACTTTCATCACCACTTAGGTTATCCTCACTAACTCACTAAACTCTAAATCCAACAATCTGTCGACTTTACTGGACTTAAGATTTTCATCCATTTCACTTTCAATTGAATCAATTCACCAATCAATTATCAAACTTACACCTTATGAATCACAATAAATCGGATAGGCTGTTTAGCTCTTTTGCATTTGATACGCTGTGCACTTTTGCTAGTATTCTTGCAGTCCCTGTAGCTGTGCCCTGTAGTACTCTTTTTCTAGCTGGCAATCCTTGGACATGTGTCCATGTAGCTGACAGCGAAAGCATCCAACAACTATTACATAATCTCGAATCTTGCAGGTTCTCCAATCAACGAAAACCCGCCTGTCTTTTAAAATGTTTCGTAGGCTTCCAGAAATCTCAACCACCCACTGGACTGCATTTTGTTGAATAGGTCCTGTTTTAAACATCAGCTTGAATTCATTAGCATACTCTTCTGGTGTCACTTTTTGTTTAGCAAAGTTTTGTTGATATAGTATATCTTCTTTCATCTTCTGAATATGTGCTTGGTATGTCATATATAATAATCGCTGGGAATTCATTTTTGGGTTCTCGTACAACACAAACCTTTTTGAATAGGTCAGCGATCTTTCCATTGTCGTCATAGGATTCCAGTTCAACAACAACTCTACCTTGTCGTATCTTACCAAGCCTTATTTCCTCTTCTTCTTCCCCAGTTGAGTCTTCAGGTTTTCTTCCCTTATGATGTGCTGGGTCTTCCTCATGATCTTCAAGTGATTCTTGTAATGGCTCCGGTGTAATTCTAATCTGATTTATTTGTTCTTTTTGGTTTGGGGAGTGCTGTAGTTTTATATTTGGTTTAAATGGGTCTTGATCGTTAACTTCCATTCTGATCAACGTTGTGTTTTGCTTTGATTGAGTCTCTCTCTCTTGTTGGAGTTAAGGCCTACGAAAACAACTCATAGGATTTTCAGCAACCTAATAATATGCAAAGTTTTGTCTGTACATTGCTTAGAATAATGTTATTACAATTGTTGAACACAATTTCAATTGTAATGTTAATGGATTTTACTATGTTTAAATTTTATTTTTGAGATAACTGTGTAAACATTTTAAGGTATAAGTTATTAGTTAAGAGTATTGTAATTTTGTTAAAATGAGTTAAAATGTTAAATTGAATATATTAGAATGTACAAGATTGATTATCATTCATTTAACGATAGCATACAAGTGAATTTATATTCAATTACACAGCTTCTAAAAAATTTAATAAGTTACCTCAAATCCATTATTCATTTATTCATTTTAAATCTGTGAAAATAAGTATTGTAACGTAAGCCATAACTCTCTTAATATTAGCCCAACCGACGTGGGATAGCTTGTACATGGGTTATAATTATCGTCTCTTTGATATCCAATTAAAAAATCAAAAATTTTGCACCAAAGGTTTAATTATATATGCTAGCTGCCCAAGAGGTTTGAAGGCGAAGGAGGCATGCCGCTAGCACGTGACCCCTCCCCCCGCCCGCGATCGCGCCGCACAGTGGGGTATATAATAGATATAGGCGGCCAAAAACAAAAAAAAATTAATTTCATAATAAATCAAATAATGTGATTTATATGTAATACTAAGAGTATGTGAGACACGTTGAAAGCCATTTTCCCCAAGACAAATGGTATTACTTAGGGAATCCCGCTTTCGATAACAAACAATACTGATCATGTCGTACTGCAGTATGCAAACCGGTTTTTGTTGCTTTGAGGAATACATTCCCTTTGCAATTGAGGGTATAGTTCCAAGAGTTTAGGCGATGGACGAAGATCAACCAGGTAATTACTTTCATTTCAACTATATATTTTGTATTTAGTAATGCTCAACATACAAAAATGATGTGTTTTTAGTATGTATTTAAAAAGCTTGAAAATCTCACTATATTCTAATATATAAAACTAAAAAAGTTGCACTTCCCCACGTGTCCCCGCCTTATATATGGTGTTATATGAAAGAAGAAATCTTCCTTTTCAAGTAAATATGTAAATTTTCTGCCCGTTTTTGCCCCTAATTGATTTTTTACACTTTAAAAATGGGCATTAAAAATTACAATTAAGAACAATTATATAAGCAGTTGAGTCATTTAACACTTTAAAGGAAACCGTGCATCCCAAACGTTCTACTACCTCAAAATTTTAAGATGTTTGAAAAATTGGATAAAAAAATATTTTTTAGACGGCTATAAGATCAAAATATACGTTATGGCATAGAGAAGCAAATATACAGAGGTAAGATTCTTATGGAGCCTGCGTGCGCCTATATCCCAGACTGGTAGGGTTTCAATAAAACTGAATTTTAAATAGGAAGTTAAAGTTATGTTAAAAATTACTTCTTGCATGAATAAACGCACAATTAAATAGTGAAAGTTTTAACATAACTCTAATGGTAATACCTTTCTTTACTGTTCAATCAAAGTTTAAACTATACTTCCCATGTTTTAAAATTCCTGCGAGTTCACGAAGAAAATTTCGTCTGCTCGCTTTGTGCTTGTTTAGTTTGTAAAGTAAACGTGGTATGTAAAAATGTTTAAAGTAAAAGTTTTAGAACAACTCATAATCTGCAACTATGCCGCTGAAAGTTTTTTTTAACCCAAAAATAAAAAACTTACTTGCTTTGATTCTTTTTAATGTTTTTTCTCGCATTTTAAACGTTTAATTGACTGTAAAAATTGTATACATGACATTTAAATAAATAAATGTATACAGTTGGATTCAGAATCACATGTAGATTAAAAGTATGTAAGTTTCATTCCAGTTATATATTTTTTATGCGATTAACAAGCGTGAATAGGTTGCTAGACTCCACTTTTTCGCTGCTCGACTCCACTTTGGCGCAACATGGGAACTGACCTCTGTATATTTGCTTATATGTACAATAAGATAACAGATATATATATATATATATATATATATATATATATATATATATATATATATATATATATATATAGTATTGAGAATTAATGAAATGCACGAAACAATACCTCTCTAAATCTTACGATTCATATTACATCTTTTCATCATACATCTATGTTGGGAGGTCGGACTTTTGAGGCATACTAGATATAAACTTTCTTCAAATATGACAAACAATATGAGGGATAGGAATAGTCACCGACCGATTGCGAAATTCAGCATTTGTGTTAAAGTAAAATAAATCGACTTTCGGCTACAATTCCATGTCATTAAAACATACTCTCAAATATTTATTTATTGTACAGTTTTGCCTGGTTTTCCCTCTCAATTGTGTACTAAACACCTACGCATGCACAACTATTTTTCTTCATTTATGGTGCATGCGTAGGTATTTAGTACACAATTGAGAGGAAAATTACAGATAATTTAGCAGGCTCAGTTTGAAAGTTTAATTAATGCTGAACCTTTATATTTGTAGGAGGGGACGTAAGGGTTTTTACCCGATTGCAATTGTACCAGTTGATGCAAGATCAAGGTCTTAAAAGCCTACAAGAAAAATTTAGTTTCTTGGAAGACTATATATGTAACCTAGAAGATTTTAATGATAATGAAATAAAACAAATTAAGTTAAATTTATCCCACTTTAAATCAAAAATGAGTGAAAAATGGAATGACGCCAAACGTACTGAAGATAGATTCCTAAAAAAATTACGGACTGGCTTGCTGGAACATTTACCCTCCCTAAGCCAAATAAACAAAATTCTGGCCCTGGACGTCCAGTTAAGTCTTTAGCTGAAAGCAGTGAAAGAGGGAAGAGGAGGAAAACTGAACATTTACGACTAACAAACTTAGATGAACTTTCTTATGCGACAGAAAAAAACTTTTTTTGAGTGGAAACAGAGATGCTTCTTTTATAGTCCGCGAAGTTACACAAAATCCAGAGGTCGCATCACAATACAAAAAAGCACTAGATGAAGCTAAACAGAGCTCCACTACAAGTCAAATAACTCCTTTAGAGGCCCTAAGCACTATTGTTGAAGCTAACCTTAGCCGCAACCAGTACGAAATAGTACGAAGAACCAACAACAAAATGTACCCCTGTTACACTTTGGTTCAAAAAGCAAAAAGAGAATGTTATCCTCCCAAAGAAGCATACAATGTCTCAGAAACATGCGCAGAAATAAAACTTCAAAGCGTCTTGGACCATACAGCATCACGACTTCTGTCCTACTTGGAATGTGTAGTTAAAAATATCTCTGAAAGTGAAAGGAAATCCCTCGTATTAATATCAAAATGGGGCTGTGATGGAGCTCACCAAGCACAGTATAAACAGAGGTTTGAAAATAACTTGAACTCTGATGCCAATTTGTTTCAGAGCTCCTTTGTGCCACTTCAACTCCTGTGTTTAACTAGCAAAAAAGTATTATGGAAAAATCCAACTCCTTCCTCGCCTCGATACTGCCGTCCAATTAGATTTAGTTTCGTTAAAGAAACAAAGGACGTGACTAATGACGAAATAAATAAAGTCAAGTTAGAAATTGAAAATTTAAAAGCAACAGTAGTGCTGCAGGGCACTGAACAATTTTCTGTAAGGCACGACATGGTGCTTACCATGATCGATGGCAAAGTCTGCAATGCTGCCACCAACACGACTTCAACAGTAAGATGTTACATTTGTAACCTCACCCAAAAAGACTTCAACAATTTAAATGTTACTGGAAGCGTGAACCCAGATTCATTGGAATTTGGCCTCTCGGTTCTCCATCTTAGAATACGCTTACTGGAAACAATTTTGCACATTAGCTACAAGCTTCCCTTAAAGAATTGGCAGCTTAGGACTGAAGAAGAAAAGATTGTGGCCAAACAAGCAAAGCTTAAAATCCAAGAAAGGTTTTGGTCAGAAATGGGTCTTAGAGTGGACATTCCCAGACAAGGGTATGGTAATAGTAACGATGGGAACACTAGTCGTAGGTTCTTCGCGAACCATGAAACCTCGGCTGAGATAACAGGGGTTGACAAAACATTAATTTACCGCCTAAGAGTCATTTTAGAGGTCATATCAAGTGGCCATGAAATTAATACTACACTGTTTTCCTCATACACACGGGAAACTGCAGAGCTGTATGTGAGCCTTTATCCGTGGTACCTTATGACGCCTTCCCTCCATAAAATACTAATTCATGGACCGGTTGTAGTAGCAAAAGCCTTGTTACCGATCGGTCAATTATCTGAGGAGGCTGCAGAGGCTCGCAACAAACATTTCCGCATTTTCAGACTCAACATGGCTAGGAAATTTTCAAGAACCGCATGCAATGAAGATGTGATGAACAGGCTTCTATTGACATCAGATCCAATACTAACGGGCATGAGGCCAATGCCGAAAAGGAAAAGTCACCAGTTCACTAGAGATACTTTGACCATGCTGCTTCCAGCTAAACCGCCTAGTGACGACTCGACAAGTGGGGAAGATGAGGAATATGATTCTTTTTCTGAGTGAATCTTACAAGTAAGTGTTGAGCAACTTCTTTCTATATCAAAGAGTTTCTTCATGAAAATTAATGTTACTTACATTCCTTCAAACATATAAAAACTTAAACAATGTATTTTTATTTTTATTTAAATGAAAATAATTTTTAAGTAAGTTTATGTAAAGATTTTTGTACTAACCTGTTGCATAAATTTCTAATATTCCCGTAACAATCATAGGAGCTGCAGTAAAAAAAACCGAAACTTATAAAGTTAGTGAAGAACTCTGTTAGTTTCATTTTGTTCCTTTAGTATTTTTTTCTATCATTGATGTAGCCAGTTTAAACTTGAAATTTTCTTAGTTAACCTAGTTAATGTGATTTCTAGGAAACGTAGGGTACCTCAAGCGATGGATCCATTATGAGCGAAAACAAGAGAACTACAAGTAAAATGTGGCACGATTTGCAAACCCCAATGAACCCCGTTTAAGGATACTCTTAGTTCTTTTTTAATATCTATATTAAAAACTTAGTGTAACATTGTATTCAGTCACAGTTATTGTTTAGTAAACAGGTCGATTACTTCTAGACGGCCACCATTGGGATCTCATAAACTATAGATCTGAAAGTGAGCTTTAAATTCGGAACATTACCTTGATTTTGAAGAGGATTGATTTTTTTTAATGGCCGTCATTTCCCAACATGGCAGTCAGCTTGATTTTTTCTTATAGAATACCCTGTACTATATTGCGATGAATTGGAATTTTATGGGTAATTTTAAGACCTTTTTTGTTTTTTGTGTTTTATTTTATAAACTTAACCGATTAGCGACTAGGAGCGCTCAAAGTTTCAGAAATGTCCCATATGAAATACATGGGAAAACTTTTCGTCTTCTGAATTTTGCACTTTTATGCATAATGACATGCTGGAATTTTGTAAAAATGGTGTTCTTAACTAAACTAAACTAAACTATTATGACTAACATTCCATTAAAAAGAAAATTTCACATAATTTACATTTATTATTATAATAAATATTTAAATTTAAACAATAAAATTTGTCAATGGAATGATAAAGTCTTAATAGTTTAGTTTAGTTAAGAACACCATTCTTACCAAATTCCAGCATGTTATTATGCATGGAAGTGCATAAATCAGAAGACGAAAAGTTTTCCCATGTATTTCATATGGGGCATTTCTGAAACTTTGAGCGCTCCTAGTCGCTAAATGGCTAAGTTTATCAAAAAATCACAAAGAACAAAAACGTCTTAGAATTACCCATGAAATTCTAATCCATCATAAAATATAGGGTATTCCATAAGAAAAATCAAGTTGGCCGCCATATTGGAAAATGGCGCCTATTTACAAAAACTTTAAATACATATGTTTAAACCTCTTCAAAATCAAGGTAACGTTCCCCATTTAAAGTTTTTTGTCAGATGTATAGCTTACGAGATCCCAATTGTGGCCGTCTTGAAGTATTCACCCTGTATACATCTCTATTCTCTGACACGAGTGTCACTGCTGTTTTATGGTGTTCAAATCCTTATTAAAAAATCTTATTTAAAAAAATGTATGTTTAGAATAGATATTATAAAAATGTATATAAAACTCACATTGTCATTTATTTATTATTCACCCAATTTTTTTTATATTAGATAAATTCATTATAAGAAGCAAAACAAAGACGAAACTTGTAATAGGATTAATATTTTACACATTTAGTCCCATTATAAGACGTAGTAAAGGAAATTTAGTAATTTTTTAACAATTAATAATTTTGGCCGTATAAATCAATCAAATACCCCACTGTGCGCCGGCCGGCGCGTCACCAGTCTTTGAGAGATAGCTACAGTCATTTCCGAACACAAGATTGAATGTACAAGATTGATTATCATTCATTTAAAGATAGGTTTAAGGTGAATTTATATTCAATTGCACAACTCCTAAAATGTTTAATAAGTTACCTCAAAACATAAAAGAGATTAAGATTTTAAATAAATTTGTCAGGAATATCAAAACTTGGCTTATGAGTATGGACAGAAGCAATGTGGAGGATCTTTTTTTATTTCTGCTATTTAAAAAAAATATGGATAGTGCTTTGTTTAAGTAATTTTTTTTTCCATTGTATAAGAGGAAATTTTCGTACTATTTTGTAAATATTACTTGGATTTGAGGAAAATAAATCATTTATTCATTTTAAACCTGTGAAAATAAGGATTGTAGCGTAAGCCATAACTCTTTTAATATTAGCCCCACCGTCTTATCGCAAAGAAACTAATTACTAATTACTATATTGTTGCTCTTTTATGTGATTTGTTTCCACAAGATTGATTAGTTGATTTCTTCTTTTGACACTAGTTGTTTGTTTCTTTTCACTGCAGCTATGCACAAATGAAACAGCGACAATTTCCGACTAGCCTCAATATTGTTACACACCTCGTCAGAGATCTGAATATTAACACTTCACTGGGATAGAACTACTTATAAAGCTGTATAAAATATGTTTTATAAAATAGTTTTTAAGTAAGAAAGAACATACACTTGTACTACGATCAAAAGAAAGCCATAAACTGAGCCATAATACTCAAGCCACAAAGTGTTAGGGGTAAATATGTGGTGGGGGAACGTGACGTCAAACAATGTCATCCCACCACATCACCTCCTCATCTCTCCTCAATCAGAAACAGTTAAGGAGGAAGTTTAAAATCTCGACTATTCTGTCATGCGATGGTAATGGTCCCTCGCAACCTCGGCACAAAGACAACGAGGGGAGCGGGATATCATTATCATAGCAGGTGGTATGCGGCCATTCCCGGTCCGCAGGCCAGGAAGAGTGCATATCATTAGTGCCACGGTGGGTGGTTGCCCCCCGGGGGGCGGGGGGCAAACCGGAAGTAACCCGGAAGTGAGCTGCAAATGACCGGGAGTGAAAAATAAAAACCAGAAGTAGAAATCGGAAGTGCCCCCCGGGGTTTAATTACTCGTTAATCATGCAAATATATGCATGTTTATGCTAATTTATGCAAATTAGTCATTATCTTAATTAGCCCCCCGGGGGGCGGGGGGGCTCCCCCACCACATCCCACCACCCGCAGAAACGGCTAAGTCATACTACTTACGTGGTAGAAAATATTCGCAAAGAGGTTCAATGTCAAAAACCAAGTTTTCTACTCCGGTTAGGTGAGCTAAATCTGCCATCTTGAAAAATAGCGGATATGTTTGATTTACTCAAATCATTATAAAATCCACAAAAGTTATCCGATTGTGATTCGGTAGGGATGTGTATAACTATGGCCACTACGTAATACTAAAGAAATAACAAGCATATTTCATCATTTTTTATAGTTTATGAAAAAATTCGGTTTTTCTTACATTTTTATTTCGAAATTTACTCCAAACATATACACTGTGAATGTTTTTGAAAAGTTCATAAAATTACAAACAATTTGGTATATAATAACTTTACTATGCTGTTTTAGTTTTCAAATAACAAAGAAAATAAAATAAATGGGGTTTGGATGATTAATTAAAACCTCTACATTGTGGCACCTAAAAACGCACAAATTTGATCATTTGAAAATTTAATAATTCATAACATGGGCTTTTAGGGTAATTTTTTGATAAAAATCACTCAGCTGTTTTGGTTTTAAATTCCAAGGAGTAAAACATTTATATATAAAACATATATATTACCAGTAAATCATTAACGGTTTTTCATATATTTTGTTTGAACCTTGGTGGTTTTGAAGTAATTTGTATAAAAGGTAGTACACTTTTGTAATGTCTCATGTTTTATAATATTATTTTTAACTCACTATAAACCCTTATGAATACGACTTAAAAAAACGGCAACATTACACAAAACTTAAAACTTTAATAAATAAATACTTGTATTTGATATTACAATTGGTCCATTAGCTTGACAATTCTTTGGTTATTCATTTAATTTATTTAATACACGTAACAAGATTTATATTACACAGTACAAAACCTAAGTATATTATTGCTTGCTGTATAATTAATTATTAAGATCACTGTTCTTTAGTGACTGCAGTACGTTTACCTATTTATATAACGCACGTTATATGCAAACATAGGTGATAAATCAATACTTTGAATAATATTAAATAAAAATAAGTTGCAATAAATATCTAAGCTTCGATCAAAAGGGACTACAACTAAAACATGAACAACAAATTACTATACAACGATAAAAAACCAAATTAAACATAGCTACAAGTTAACAAATGGCATAAAAGTAGTGGGCACTTGGGGCTTCTGGGCCAAAACGCATTAATCAAAAGTGACAGCTACTTCCGGTCACGTGACCGGAAGTGACGTCACAGGCTGTGACGTAGCTGTGACGTGTATGTGTTGGTATTTAAAGTTTAAATGTCCAGCTGTGCTGGTATTTAAATTTTAAATGTCCGGAAAAGGGTCAAGGTCGGCCGAGAATGTTTTTAAAAAAATATTTTGCATTTTCGGAAAATCCGAAAATGCAAGATATTTTCTTTTTTATTTATTTATTTTTTTACAAAAGTATTATTTTACAGTTAGTTTGAAAAGTTTGCTCCCAAATTTGAAAAGTAGGTTGTTGTCGATGCTGAAATTTCTTGCTTATTTTCATTTTTCTTGTTGTTGTAAGTTGGAAAAAACAAATTTTTTTCGTTTTGATTGTTTGTTGCATAAAGTTCCAAAGATAAGCCGAACCCAGTGGTTATAAGTTGTTTCAGTTCTTCACTAAAAATTTCCAAATCCTTGTAAGATTGATAGTGTTGTAGTGGATCCCGCGAATGTTGAGAGACATGACTAGAGTTGTTTACTCGACTAGAGGTGTAGCAGGAATGGTTATTGCAAAGCCGGTGGTGCGGGTACCTCATGTCGGTAGTGGGGGTAGTGGTGGGGGTAGTGGTGGGGATAAAAAATGGGACGCTTGTTCAATCACTTTGCATTTAATCGCTGCCACGATAGACCGAGTCGATGTTGCAATTCTTATAGTTTATCCAACCGGTTCTTTTGATATGTTTTGCAACTGTTTTACAGTAGCAGAAAGAATTACATTTTGTACAAGCTTTTCCGTCAACTTGATCTTCAGGTATTTTAAAACATTTTTCTTTGCAACAATAAGATAAAAGTGGTAGATTATTTCTTTTGGATGACATGTTGGTTGTAGCGTGTCTTAAACAGAACTGAGCCTCTCGACGTTAAGGTTTCGTATTTATATAAAGTATTCGAATAAAACTATCGAATAAAACTATCGATTAAAATAATCGAATAATACTATCAATTAAAAGTTCAAGGTCATCCGTTTGAGTTTAAAAAAATACAACATATCAGTATATAATTAACATATACTGATATGTTGTTTTTGTTATCTTAACAGTTGATGAAATTTCATTTACTTTTAGACTTTAGACTTTTAGACTTTTAGACGTAGTAGTTTCATTTGTAGTAGGTAATTGTTCGGAAGTTGGTGTAGATGCAGAAGAAACAGTATTATCTTGAAGCTCAGAGTCCATGTGTGCTCGGGTGAAGAGCTGAAGCTTTAATGACGTGTGGTAGCCCTGTCCTACTCCGTGTCAGCAGTTGTTGGTGGTGGGGGTCGTTAGGTTCATGCACTGAAATGTAGATGGAATCATAATTTTCTGGAGGATGTACTAAAATTTGTTGTATAGGATCTGCATCAATAGTAAAACTTTGCGTTTCAATGCAAAGTCCATCTTTAATAAAAGAAACATATAAAACAGAACTCATTTTTATTTAGATGTTTACTCTGCAAGTGGTACCGGCAAACTGATGTGTTGGTAGTGGATCAGTGATCTCCCTTGTTATGGCATGTGCTGCACTCCTGCCTTTCCCCACCACCACCATGAAAGACTCCTCGCAATTTTTAGATATGTAGTGTTAGTTGTAATTTAGGTGTTGTAGGGTCAACATCTCAGTGGTAAACAAATGTTCTTAACATTTGGTTTAAAAATATTTGCAATCAAATAATGTTTTGAAATACTTATTTAACTTTGTACAAGTTACAATATTTTTAAAGATGCTACTTTATTATATTACCTTAATACTTAGTTAAAATATTTAGTTGAAGAAATGGAAAGTAAACTATAGTTGCGATTAAATAGAAACATGGTTTCTTAACATTTGGCTTAAGAAATATTTGCAATTAAATGTTGTAAGAAAATTGTTACAACATATTGTAATTAATAGCTTGCTGCCGACCAGTTAATCAATACAAGTGCACACCTTGTTGCGGGCTTGTGGAGCCTTCGAATGCGGGCGGGGGACTAGTTAATCAATACAAGTGTTGACCTTGTTGTAGGCTTGTCGAGCGTTGGAATGCGGGCACGCGGCTAGTTGGTAATCAATAGACGTTGTTGTCCATGTTACATCACCTGGCACACCAGGTGCTCAAGTTATTGATTGATTAACACACTCTACACTCGACAAGTTATTCTTTCCTTTGCCACATACCTAACAACACCTACTTCAATTTGAATATGAACCGCTCGGAGTACACCACGATTTCACCACCTCTTTCACCTATATCTTCAAATGTACCCCAGGAAAAATTTCACCTAAAAAACTGAAACCTAACCGAAAATATGATATCTTTAGACATTTATCTTCTACTATTTACATTTTTAACTCAAAAAAAACCAAAATTTTGTCATTGACCTACCGAAAAATTCCTATTCCCCTTAACTCTAGACACTTAAAAATAATAAAGACAGGTGCCAAGGTGAAAATGAATTTTACCGAGTAAAATCTTTTATCCTTTCCCACCTCCAAAGTCCACCCTGGTGGCAAAAAACGGTCCTTCTAAGGGCCAACATAAGATTTTTATATTTGGGCTTTCGCTAAAGCCTCAACCATTGGTGACTAAGTCCCAAAGGGTTGGGGTTGAAGTGGTTAAGGGGGGGGGGTTCTCAGTTTTGTTCCACCGAGGGGGGTTCTCCGTTTTGTTCCACCGGGGGGGGGTTCTCCGTTTTGTTCCACCGGGGAGGGGGGACGACTTGATCTCGTCGCCGTTCGACTTTGGAGCTGCGTCGACGTACACGGTGGCAGTGGATATAACAAAAATGCTCTAAATCTATCATGCGGGTAGTAAAATTACGCTGAATTAAAAGACAAATAAAAAAGGTCCGGTAACATTTTTCGATAAAACCAACGGTGTAAAAGTTATATCGCAAAAACTAAAAAAAAAATCTACATTTTCTATCTATAACAAAAATGCTCCAAATCTATCGTGCGGGTACTCAAATTAAGCGGAATTAAAGACAAACAAAAAAGGTTCAGTAACATTTTTCGATAAAACCAACGGTGTAAAAGTTATATGGTAAAAACTGAAAAAAATCTACATTTTTTATTTTTTTATTTAAATATTTTTAAACTACATCATGTGGGCACTAAAATTACGCAGCAAATTGCGTAATATTAACCGCAACCCTTTAGGACTTAGAGGTACATGGACCTCTTGTTAATACAGAACAGATGTTAAGTTTACTAAGATCATTTAAATTTTAAAATAAGTTAAAAAATGTTTTTATATCGTACTGATATTGTTTTATATGGTGTTAATACCAAATTAAACTTTTTCAAAGTAATATTAAAATTGTTTTTATCATTTTCTTTTGAGTGTTGATAGTATGATTTTAAGTTTCAAAGTTTCAAATTTTCAATTCAAGAATTGTATAGTGTTTATTATGTATTACAACTGACTTAAAACATAATAGTTCTTAAGTAAAACATGACTATTCATTTTAGTGCAAATATAAACTTACAAGAATCGAGGTGGGATGGCCGTGAGAAGCACTGATGGTAGACGACTAAAGACCAGGTCTGTCCTCCACCAATTCTGTGCAATAGCGGTCAAGGTTGTGAAAGCAGTAGGCAACCTACTCGGCCAAAGTAGGCCAGACGATGTTGTGTGTGCCGAGGTCACAGACCCGGCCAAAGTAGGCTACCGACCTTCAGCTGGGAGACACATTGTTCTACCAGTCAATGCTGCTGCCTTGAGCTCG
Organism: Flexamia atlantica; assembly: GCA_035578135.1. Taxonomy (NCBI): domain Eukaryota; kingdom Metazoa; phylum Arthropoda; class Insecta; order Hemiptera; family Cicadellidae; genus Flexamia; species Flexamia atlantica. Next base: position 9,988,096 of record JAQJVK010000021.1, on the reverse strand, counting down.
CTGTAAAGTTTTAAATGACCTTGAAACTTTGTAACCTGGACGGTTTTAAAACTTAAGTTTTTGCATTTTAACTTCTATACCGTTGGTTTTAATTGAAAAATGTTACTGGACATTTTTTTTTATTCCACATAATTTGAGTAACCACATGATAGGTTTTGTAAAAGTTTAGAATGACCTTGAAACTTTGTAACCTGGACGGTTTTAAAACTTAAGTTTTCGCGTTATAACTTCTATAACGTTGGTTTTATCGAAAAATGTTACTGGACGTGTTTTGTTCGTCTTTTTACAAGTCCAATGTAAAGTAAAAAGAAGTGTTGTTGTCTGTTGGAACAGTAACAAAAAATGATGGATTTGAAAAAATTTTCTAACTCATAAAAATGAATTATTGTGAAGTTTTAACACTTAAAATTTTTACAAGTCAACTGTAAAGTAAAATAAAGAAAGAAGTATTGTTGCCTGTTGGAAGAGTGGTGAAAGAATGATGGAAACTAAACTCGTAGGAAAAAGAAACCTGATATTGTAAAATAAATGTTAAAGGAAATGTTTGAAAAATTTTCTAAGTCCTAAAGTATTAATTATTGTGAAGTTTTAACACTTAAAATTTTTACAAGTCCAACGTAAAGTAAAATAAAGAAATGTTGTTGCATGTTGGAACAGTGGGAAAAGAATGATGGGTTTGAAAGATTTTCTAAGTCATAAAATATTAATCATTAGGAAGTTTTAACACTTAAAATTTTTACTAGTTCAATGTAAAGTAAAATAAAGAAAGAAGTGTTGTTGCCTGTTGGAACAGTGGCGAAAGAATGATGGAAACCAAACCCGCAGCAAGGCTCCTTTGGTTTGGGAGGGGGGATGACCTCGAGCCGAGTTGGGGTCCGGGATCTGCGCTTGAGGCCAGGTAGTCAACCAGCTGCCACACCAGCCCGGCCCGGCTGCCAGCTGCCGTGACCTCGAGCCGAGTTGGGGTCCGGGGTCTGCGCTTGTGCTTCGGCATCAGTTGCTCGCTAGACAGTGAGGTGGTAACATGTTCAGAAGGCGCCCTGAACATTTTATCATTTTTGCTGTTTGGTGAAAATATCTTGGTGTTATTTGTACAATAACATCTTGATGTAGGACTGATTAATTTTAAGGCATGGTAGTTTAAGCATGGTAGTTGTTTGTGCTTGTAGATGACCTAGGGTTTGTAGTTTGCTGGTTTGGTAGTTAGTATTAATTTAAAATCTTTCTTTTACTTACAATATATTTTGCCTGGAGTGTTTAAGTTTAAAGTAATATTTTGATTTTTAAAAATGTTATATGATATGTTTTTAATACCTTTCTATTCCAACTTCCTTTTTCCACAAGCTTGTCGAGGGCATTCCCTCTCTTGTCTTGTACTCCTTTTTAGTTAGGGTCACCTTTCAATTCCAATTTCCTTTCCTTTTTTCCTTCCTTCTTTTGGAGTATGGTAAACCAATTTATGGTAAATCAGCTCCCGCTTTTGTAGTGATTACGGCCCACCACACCGAGTCACTTACAACCTCTATACGTGCTGGATGGGTGGTTCGCCTACCTCCGGAGTTTCGCTAGACCTCAGTTGTTCTGCGTCGCTAATGGCGAGACACTGCTCCTTTAGTGTTAGGAAATAAAAACATATTTGTATAACATTTTTCCTAAATTTAATTAAGCAACTTGCTATTTCAAAATAACATTTGTTGTTTTAGCTTAGCGTTGTGCGCTTATGGTGAGGTGTGAGATTGCCTACGTGATGATCACAGTGTAATCATGATGTGCAGCGCTGGGCTGTCTAGCTATTTTTGTAACTTAATTTTATTTTTACTTTTTTTATTTTTATTAATTGTTAAACTCTAGGCAGATTGTATTGTAAATTAGCTTTTCCTCTTTTAGGTTTCCGGGGGTGTACGGTTCTGTCAAACCGTACACCCCATTTTCTTTTTAATTATCGAATGACCTTGACCTATTTATTTTCAAGGTCAACAAAAGAGTCAGCGAAAATTTCTAAGTCTCAAGGTCATTTCTATATAAGTAGATTTAGCTTTCCTGTTAGGTTTCTGGGGTGTATGGTTCTGTAAAACCGTACACCCCCATTTTCTTTTTAATTATTGAATGACCTTGATTTACTTATTTTTAATGTCAACAAAAGAGTAGTAGATAGATTTCGCTACATAGAGAAAGTAGTGGAGAAAGTAGTGGAGTCGATCCTGTCGAATTGCAAGTTCTGCACCGAGAGTACTTGGTGGCCTTGGGCGGGGCTCGGCGAGCAGAGCGGCAGCGGCTCGCAGACCCGGAGATTACGGATGTTATTGTGGGAACCGGTTCACAGCCGAGACCTGCAAGTGTCCCAATGTATCGAATGCATCAGAGTTGAAGCACTTGCACCCCATAAAAGGCAAGTGCACTTTCTCGCAAGCGAAATCGGGGTCCGGGCCATATCCCCGAAAGTGTGTAGGTCCCCTCTTATAAACTCTGTGTCTGGTAAATCGAACATCATTCGGCCACCATGCGGGACGCTCAGTTTGTACTGAAAACTAAGAGGATGTCGACGAGGGAGCGACGTCGATGGCTAAGGACTTACCAGCGTGCATTCAAAGTTCGTCTAGAGCTCTGGGACTGCGAGGACGACTTTCAGGAGCGCCGACGCCCTCCATCCAAAACTTTAGGTAAGTGTTGTTTCTTAACTTAAAAATTGTTGAGGTAAAAAAGAAACATTAACATAGGTTCTGAGAAACAATTTACGTTTATTGTGTTGGGTCCCACACCAGTACATCAAATGAATTTCCAGTCTTTCCTGTACATTTAAATTTGTATTTCCCGGGCACGGCTATGTTTTGTATGTCTTCGTCTGATAGACTAATTGCAAAGCGCCTTGGTAAAAAGCACATTGCTGGTTGTCCGTTGTAGTCAAATTCGAGAATTACCGCCTCCCCAAATTTGGTGCAACATCTCCTCGCTGTTTTTATGTCATACCCATAGGCATGACAGTGTTGGACCTTTCAAAGGTTGACATGTACGAGTTCCATTATTCGGTAATGAAAGAACACTTTAAACAGCCCGAATGTGAACTCGAGCTTGCATATCTGGATACTGACGGGGGTATTTGGAGTCTTAAGACAGAACAAGACGTGTTTAAGATAATGAAACCCCAGTCATTTTCCAAATGGTTCGATGGATCACTTTATCCACCAGGCCATCCACTAAAGTGTGATTTAAACAAAGGAAAAATTGGGACATTTTAGGATGAAGCCAAAGGACGAGCTCTTTTTGAATACGTTGGTCTGCGATCGAAAATGTACACTCACCGTTTTCGGTCGGACGAGGTGAACTCTACTGTTAACGCGAAAGGAATTAAAAGTTCCTATGGAGCAAAGCATTTGACATTTCAAAAGTACAAGGATGTGCTGTTTCATGGAGAAATAGCGGAAAAAGCCGGTAAGATGGTCGTTTTAGAAAAAAAAGACAAATAAAAGTGTGTTGAAAAACGTGTGTGTTCTCTCTCTCTCTCTCTCTCTCGATCCTCTATCTTTATGGCTAAGTGCGGGGTGTGGGGGAAAAGGGGGAAAAAGAAATGAAGACAGGTGTAGACATGGGTTATAATAATTTTTATTCAAGACATGTTTGTTGTGGAATACAATTATTAGGTAAATCGTTAATCGAATACATAAATATTTAATAGTTAAAACGTTAACAGGTGTATATTTTTTTTATTCAAGTCATGTTTGTTCTCGGATACAATTTTGTTTTTAATAGTAATACAACCAGATTACGTAAATCGTTAATCGATTACGTAAATCGTTGTTAATCATTCAAGACACGTTTGTTCTGGAATACAATTTGTTGTTTTATTTAATACAATTATTCTGTTTTCTAGCAGTAATACATACAACTAGATTACGTAAATCATTAATAGTTTACTTAAATAATAATGATAGTAAATTCTTGATTTTCTAAAAATATAGTACAATGTAGCACATTCATTCCATGTAAAAAACAAGAAATAAACAGGTTAACGTAAACATTTAATCGTTTACATAACAAAAATCGAACCTTTTCTTTACATGTTAACGATGTGTGTGTGTGTTTTAGCATTACAGCAAGGCTGTTAAAGACAATCTCTTCAAGTTTACACATAACAGAGTTATATAAAAGTAAAAATACACAATGTAACCAAGGATTTTTTTTTCTTTTAGAATGAATCTAATACTTCAATAGTGTTAAAAACTCTAACAAACGATTCATTGCTACTGTCATCATCATCATCATTATCGTGGAAATAAGTGTATTCAGTACATTTATCGAAATTGTACAATTGAAATAATGGTCTTAACACGCACCAATCGCACCAACTTTTGTTGGATTTTAAGATATTACAGACAAACCATCTGGGTGTTACGTCGTAATGCCTTATAATGTTAAAAAACCGCCAGTTCTTGCTTTGCCAATATTTCTGACAATCTTGATCATAATCATCAAGATATTACACTGTGGTACGGATCTTTTTTGGAAGCACACGTTACACAGATACAAAGGACGATTGCTGTCTCCAATGAAGAATTCGTAATAATTGGTTGTCAAATGGGCAGTTTCGATGTAGGAGGGCCAGAACTCAGGATATAAATGTCTGGGATGCCGCATTAGCATAATAAACTCGTTCCTGTCTAAAGCGTTAAAATCAAGATCGCGATACTCAAACTGTGACAGTTTGTCACGCTCATTTGTTATAGTGCTAATATTTTACTGGCTGGTTAATACGATGCTGTAAACTCATAGAATGTTCCAGTAAGTTCCTTGGAAGCTCCGGCTTCTCAAAAAGTAGTCCTTATTTTTACTGTCGAATTTTAATTTAGTTTGGAGTTCTGGGGTTTTTTATCTAACTTTGTTTTAATAATTTGTGAAGTTTATTACCGAATTTTAGGCTAGTCAAGTTCTAATGTAGTCTAGTTTTGTTTCTTTGACCATGTTTCCTTAAAATCCCTCCGCCAGGAGGAAGGTGAAGCTCGCTGAGCGATTTCTCCTCCTTGTTCTCGTCTTGCCGTGGAGCGACTTGTTCATCATTGCGAATTTTTCTAGTTTTCTTTAACTTCTTAAATTTTAATTTCTACCATTGAAGACTTCCATTGTTCGTCCCTCCTTGTGAGGGTTTCGGGGTACCGGGTTTTCCACCTCTGAAGCTGTCTCCGTGCGAGGGGTAACCAGCCTGAACTTTGGTCGTTTTCTCTGACGGGGTCCATGCAGCCTATTCGTGTCTTCCGTTGAGCCAACATCACGGGAATAATGGGGCTTCAATTTGTTTAACCAGATAAGATTTATTTTAATTTTGTCAAGTAGTAAGATAAGTAGGAGACAAATCAGTAATTTGTTTAACGTAATGTGTATTCAAGGTGAATTAAGATTTTCTGTAAATGAGAAGGGGATCCCCAAGTAACACAGGCTAGGCCTAGAACACCAACTGGATGGAGTGAATACTTAGGATAATTCAAGGGCTATTTGTTAGATTTAGTAGATTAATAAATTCGAAAGTTTGTAATATTGGACTTTGGGTTTTATTTTAGTACCCAGAGCTGAAAATTTGTGCAACTCGCGGTAGCTTGTAAAGCGTTACGTAAATTGTCTACCGGAGTTGTAGCAATCCTGCGCCACTCTGCTGTTTTTGCAGCCCAAAGGGGGGGGAGTGGCACCTGCAGGCACTTGCAGGTGCACAACTCTTTAGGCAGCCTTGACAGGTGTACAGCCGTGCCAAGTAGCATTGCATTAATGCTACCACTTGAGGGATCCTGCCCTAAACTGGCTTCATATGCCAGTGTGAGACAGAAATCCCTCAAGTGGGCAATCTCTGGGTTGTTCCCTGCCTCGCCTAATGCCCCCGTTAGGGTTTTCACCTGGTGCAACGACTTGTACTTGTTGTACAGGATTCCCAGCTCGGCCCTCTGCTGCCTCACTTTCTCCTGGAGCCCCTCCAGCTGCTCCTCCAGCACCCTGGCCTCGTCACTATAATCTTTTTTTGCAGTTCTGAGCACCCTCAGCCGCCTCTTCTCATGAGAGGCAGTGGGGGAGCCTTCTTCAGCAGCGGGAGCAGGAGGCCTGACCCCAGCATTTTCCAGGCCATCCTGCTCACACCGCTGCAGAAACCCCACCGTCTCACATTCAATAAATAGGCAATTGGGGAACAGGAATTCTCCATACGAGAAGCGTTCCTGCTCCCCCAGCCTTTTCACAGCTGCTCTGACTTGTTTTGTCTTCATATTCAGTTTTCCTTTGAACAGTTTAATACCCCTTTCGCCAAGGTATTTGTTAAAATGATCTCTCACGGCGGCATTTTCATGTTTGAGGTCTACCATGCAATTAATCATGGCGGTGATTACTTTCCCTGGCAGCCGCCTTTTGTTTATGTCAAACTCATGGTGTCTGCCTCCATTTCCTTGCCACATAATTTTGTCACCGTCTTTCCAACATATACCCTTCATCCCCATTACTCTCAGGAGGTAATCAAAGCATTTTTCAATGCGGAATGTAGACCTCATATTAATCGGGGCTAGATGCCCCGAATGATCAGTCTGTGTAAGGATCTCAGACACCGGCCGAGATCCTCTGAGGGTTCTTTTCATGTTGTTGAATCTTTAGCAGTTTCACGAGGAACTGAACAGAAAGCGAAGTTTCAAAAGAAAAATGGTCGGTGTTCCAGGGAACCTTTAGCACTGTTAAAATAGTCGGTAAAACTGTAAAATATTCGGCACTGTTAAAATAATAGTCGGTACCTTTAGCACTGTTTCACGAGGAACTGAACAGAAAGCGAAGTTTCAAAAGAAAAATAGTCGGTGTTCCAGACTATCATGGAAGTTTCAAATTCAAACATGAATGAAGAGGGAGCCAGATTCCTGAACGGCTTAAGATTACCCTGAACGGTGGATCACTTGGCTCGTGGGTCGATAAAAAACGCAGCTAAACGCGCGTTGACGTGTGAACTGCAGGACACATGAACATCGACAATTTGAACGCACATTGCGGCCCTGGGATACTATTCCAAGGGCCACGTCTGTCTGAGGGTCGACGGATTGCTACAACTCCGGTAGACAATTTACGTAACGCTTTACAAGCTACCGCGAGTTGCACAAATTTTCAGCTCTGGGTACTAAAATAAAACCCAAAGTCCAATATTACAAACTTTCGAATTTATTAATCTACTAAATCTAACAAATAGCCCTTGAATTATCCTAAGTATTCACTCCATCCAGTTGGTGTTCTAGGCCTAGCCTGTGTTACTTGGGGATCCCCTTCTCATTTACAGAAAATCTTAATTCACCTTGAATACACATTACGTTAAACAAATTACTGATTTGTCTCCTACTTATCTTACTACTTGACAAAATTAAAATAAATCTTATCTGGTTAAACAAATTGAAGCCCCATTATTCCCGTGATGTTGGCTCAACGGAAGACACGAATAGGCTGCATGGACCCCGTCAGAGAAAACGACCAAAGTTCAGGCTGGTTACCCCTCGCACGGAGACAGCTTCAGAGGTGGAAAACCCGGTACCCCGAAACCCTCACAAGGAGGGACGAACAATGGAAGTCTTCAATGGTAGAAATTAAAATTTAAGAAGTTAAAGAAAACTAGAAAAATTCGCAATGGTGAACAAGTCGCTCCACGGCAAGACGAGAACAAGGAGGAGAAATCGCTCAGCGAGCTTCACCTTCCTCCTGGCGGAGGGATTTTAAGGAAACATGGTCAAAGAAACAAAACTAGACTACATTAGAACTTGACTAGCCTAAAATTCGGTAATAAACTTCACAAATTATTAAAACAAAGTTAGATAAAAAACCCCAGAACTCCAAACTAAATTAAAATTCGACAGTAAAAATAAGGACTACTTTTTGAGAAGCCGGAGCTTCCAAGGAACTTACTGGAACATTCTATGAGTTTACAGCATCGTATTAACCAGCCAGTAAAATATTAGCACTATAACAAATGAGCGTGACAAACTGTCACATACTCCCCCCCTTAAAACCAAACTTCCCCCTTGTCCGTTCTCGAAAAGAGGTCAGCATAAAACTTAACTGTAAAACAAAACTTCGCAGAGGGAATAACAAAAATATCACAACACGACAAAGAAACCATTTGGAATAACCGGTAACAACGTAAAAGGTTCCTGATCCTTACAACTACTGAACCAAAAAACTAATAATCTCAAAACTTAAGCTCTTGGTAAACAAAACCAAAATTATAAAACTGGGGTGTACGCTAAAACCTCCGGACATCTCACCTGCCTGAAATCAGTGCTAGGAAGAGCCAGCCGTCAGCCTCAGGTACCCCCCTTCCCTATTTTAAACATGATGACAAATTTGTATGTTAAATTAATATTATATTACAACAACAATAAATCCTAAATATTACAACTTCTATTTACATCAGTCTCAATATCAGTTAAGAGTCTCATTATCAGTCTTCAAATTACAAGTTACGACCCAATCGGTTTAAATACATAATAGAAAAGGTAAATCAACTATAAAACAGTCTACGATCAGTCTTTTCAAAGGAGAGCATCTAGTCTTAAAACAGTCTTAGCAATTTGTCCTACCCCTACAACATGTGTATCTTTCCTAATTAACGATATAAACTTACAATTTTCCCCTATTAAAATACTTTGGCTTTTAAATCACAAAATTTACCACAAGTTGACAACATCTTAACCTAAAACTTTACAGAAAGAAAATTGCACTAAAATGACTATTCTTACTAAAATATTATTATTATTAATAATTTTTAAATTTTGAAATTCACAAGATATACCCCAAAAAACAAACAAATTGACTTGATGAGGAGAAACGAAGAAAAATGAAAACGAAAAGGAAGAAAAGAAGAAAGCAGAGGATAGGATAGCGAAAGCGACAGCGAGAGAGGGAGTTAACTCCTCAAAAAATCAAGAAAAATAAAGTAAAACAGTTATTTGTTTGAAGTCGTCACCCCAACCAAAAACCTTTTATTATTAGTGCAGTTTCCTTTTAACAATTATTCAGCAAAAGATTACCGGGACTCAAACATAGGCCATCAGACTTAACCTACCCTAACCTAAAAAATCCTCTTCGGGGTTGCCTTCGGGAGCGAGGGATCACCTACAGCAACAATGAGCCTTTTCTTCTGCTCTTGCCACGTGGACACCGTGCACAGCATGTGGTAGGTCGTGAAAACACGCATCCACCAACTTAGGCTTCGCTTGTACCCCAGGCTGATAACAAAACTGGTGCACCAATCTCTCCCGGCCCACTGTTTCTCGGGAGCATCACCAACCTTGAGTGTGAGCGGCAGCTTCGTTTTCTCTTCCTCCAACTCCTCACACCTGAACCGCTCCAAGCATCCGCAAGCCTTCAGACTGGCCAAGGCCGTGACCTCTTTGAACACAACTTCACTGCGCTCCATGACCAGACTTAAAATTAAGGTGCCCCTGTTGGAATAGTTGGCAATCTCACAATATCTGGAGTGACGGCGTGCGCAGAAAATAACATCAACGGGAGGATGATCTCCAGAATCAAATGCCATACATTCTTCATTGTTTGTTATGACTAGGCCCTCATTTCGATGAACGGTGTGGTAGAAATCCCTTCCAGCGCCCCACTGAGCCTGCCCACTGAGGTCAGTAACCAATGGATGTTGTCCCAAAGCGTGAAGAAACCTCATCCTCTTCTCCGTCTCCTTGGCAGCACGGACCTGTGCTCGAACTTCTCCCGCCTTACGCTCCACATGGAAGTTACTGAAGAACAGCGTTTCCGGTTTGATCTCCAGGACAAGATACATGTTATCAGGGTTGACCGTATCGCTGACCGCTAACTTGACGTCTCCTCTCTCTTCTGCTCCGACATCCTCTTCCACCAGCATCACCTCCCACGCCTTCTTCAACCCAATTTCGCAGAATTCCTTAACGAAGACAGGATCTTCCTTGGTGAACAGCGCTGCGATGGCGAGACATTGGGTCTTATGAAAAGCTCCCCAGATCAGGAACCGATTACTAGTAGTCGCAGCATCTTCCGCAGTCGCATCGAAGTCGGAGTAGCCTTCATCTTCCATCTCCTGAAGCAGGGTCAAGTTGCTCCGCCTTACTCGTACCAGGAACCGCTCCATTCGTTCACGGACATAACGCCGCTTCAGGTCTCTCCAGCTCAAATCACCTTCAGCCATCTCTCAACCAGATGAAAACCTTCCTCAAAGAAAATGACTTCTCTTCACTGTCGGACTGAAATCAAATCACGGGGACATCAGGAAGACGAAGCTACAAAGACAACAACACCACAGTAATGTTTGAAGGGCATCCCGCCAACCATAACCCCGGACATCTCGCCTGCCTGAAATCAGTGCTAGGGAGAGCCGGAAGTTGAAGGTGGGGGAGCCTAGACTCGGGGCTAATCGTTCCTTCCCTCGAAAGGTTTTAATTGACTTACATGAGCCCGATGAAAAAATGCTCCACTCTCAGGGTGAGCCAAACTGCATGAAACCGGAGTAAGAAATCTTTGAATTAGATAAGGCCCTGTCCATCGTTGAGCCAATTTCCCAGAAATCTTATCAACCTTTTTACTAATAGGATGAGCTTTAAACAATACCAGATCACCTACTCTAAACTTATTTTCTATTCTACCCCTGTTATAATATTTAGAACTTCTTCTTTGTGCGAATTGAAGATTCTTGTATGCTTTAGACCAGATTTCTTTTAAACTTTGTGGATAGGGACGTTCCGGCAAAAGTTCCCTTATATTCCATTGAGCGCAGAGAGGGTGGTTAGCCTTTCTCCCAAACATCAGCTCATAAGGACAACACTGGTGACTCTCGTGTCTAGCATTGTTGAAAGCTTGCTGTAACCAACCAAGTTTTTCATCCCAACATCTATGGTCCTTTGAATGATAAGCAATTAAAGCCGATCTTAAATTCCTTATGTACCTTTCAGCTAAATTCCCTTGAGCATGATACTCAGTAATAGTAATGTGTTGTATGCCTAATTCAAAACACATATCTCTGAAAATTTTCGATTTAAACTGCGGGCCATTGTCGCTTACAATACTTAGAGGTGACCCAAAACTCTGAAAAATGTTGTCTTTTAAAGCTTTAACCGTGGTTATTGCAGTAGCTTTATACATAGGTATTAACCAAACAAACTTGGTGAATGCGTCGACACAAATCAACATCATGGTTTTGCCAGACTTGCTTCTTGGATAAGGCCCACTAAAATCTAAATAAATTCTCTCAAGAGCTTGCTTTGGCGGTTCTACACCACTACATAATCCAATCTTGGTATTCCCCGACGGTTTGCTTACTGCACAGACCAAACAATTCTTTACAAATTCATTGACATCTCTGATCATTCCATCCCAATAGAATTCTTGTTTAATTTTATGGAGAGTTTTGAATTTTCCTAAGTGTCCCCCAAAGGGCGAGTCGTGATAGTATTTTAGAACCATGTTTCTCAGATTACAGGGTAGTACTATTTTTAAATCTTTCTCTCTTCCAACAGTCTTGCATAAAACACCTCTTCGCAATTTATACATCTCGCTGTTACGTCCTTGCTCTAAATCTTGAATAATAGGCCTCAACTTTTCATCCGATATTTGATGCTGCCGAAGATCATCAAAAGCCAACGGAAAACTAGTAATTAATCCCACTTTTGGTTTTCCTGGAACTTCAATTTCCTGATTTGTTTCTGAGTCTTGTACCTCTTCCGGTGTTTCCCTCGACCCTTGTAGTCTCCTCTCCTCTTGGGTAGGCTCGAACATCCTCGAAAGTGCATCTGCGGTAAAATTTTCAGATCCTCGAATATGTCTGGCTTTAAACTTAAGACTCTGAATTCTAAGTATCCATCTTCCAATCTTCCCGAGTTGACGAGGATGTGCTAATAACCATGAAAGAGCCTGACAATCGGTCTCAAGTATGAACTCTGTGTGCTCTAAGAAATGCCTAAACTTTTCTATTCCGAAGCAAATGCCTAAACACTCTAATTCGTAGGCCGAATATTTCCTCTCATGTTCATTTAAGGTTCGTGAAGCGTATGCTATCGGATGTCTTGTACCGTCATGCTCCTGTTGAAGAACTGCTCCCAAGGCCGATGAGCTAGCATCAGTTTGAAGTATGAAAGTTTTGGTAAAATCCGCCATTTTCAAAACCGGAGGTTGCGACATAATTTCCTTTAATTTTTCAAATGCCTTCTGTTGCTCATCAGTCCAAACAAATTTCACTCCCTTTTTACGCAAAGCATTTAATGGGCTGGCAATCTGAGCTAAGTTCGGAATGAACTTGTGGTAGAAATTCACCATGCCTAAAAATCGAGCTATTTGTTTCGGGTCTTTTGGAGCGGGAAAATTTCGAATCGCAGACGTCCTTTGATCATCAATACGAACTCCATGGCTTCCTACTAGGTGCCCAAGAAACTTAATTTCCTTTACGGCAAAATGTACCTTCGCTGGATTGACTGTGAGTTTAGCTTTCCTTAAACGTTCGAAAACCGTCCGCAAGTGTACCAAATGCTCAAGGTATGATTCACTAAATACCACTATATCATCTAAATAGTTATACACGAACTTAAATTTCACATCATGAAATATCATATCCATCAATCGAGACAAAACTTGCGCCCCAGTACTAAGTCCAAATGGAATTCTTGTGAATTGGTACAAATTGAAGGGTACTGCAAAGCTGGTGAGATGCCGGCACTCTTTGGTTAACCCTATCTGGTGGTATGCGGAATTGAGGTCAATTACCGTGAAAACTTTGGCTCTTTCGAAATAATGAAATGCTCCATGTATGTCGGGTAGCGGTACCGATTCAATCTGAATACGCTGATTAAGTAATCTGTAATCAATAACTAGTCTAAAATCCTCCTTACTTTCACCCTTCGGTACGAGAAAAGCTGGACTCGAGTAACTAGAATTAGATACTTTTATCACACCCTGGTCTAGGAGTTTAGTTATCTGTTTCCTCATTATTTCCATTTTAGGTGGGGATAGTTTATAAGGGGATAGTTTCACAACAGTAGGATCGACTAATTTTATATCATACTGAATAAGATCTGTTAGGCCTAATTTAGTTGTTAGAACGTCCGAAAATTGCTCTATTAATTTCTGCATTTCCTCTCGGGACTGCTCATCTAAATGTGATAAATCAACATTATTGTTCTTCTTATCCCCTTCAGATTTCATGTTTGTCACTTGTTTAGCTCCGGAGTTACCGTACAAATGGATAACATTTTTAGGCTCAAATTTGAAATAACAAATTCCTTTTTGCAAGTTTAAAATAAGTCCGGTTTTCCTCATAAAGTCCGCCCCTAAAATTACTGGGGTAATCAACTCATCGCCTATCATAAACGGGACAACCCAGGAATACCTGTCAATCTTTATTTTGGTCTGTACCATTCGATCTATTCTAACTTCCTCGCCAGTAGCGGTTAAATAAGTATTGCCAGAAGGATTTAGCTCCCTGAAATTCACAAACTGGTTTAACTCTTGAAAGCATTTTCGATCAATAAAACTACTAGCAGCTCCAGAATCGAGTAAACATCTCTTGTTAATGCCACCAAAATCTACATCAATATATGGCAATGACTGGGTTTTGTTATAGGCCCTAATTTTATTACCGGTGTTTTGTTTACCTTTCTTAAGCCCGACAGTTCTTTTGGGGAACGTAGACCACTACATTCCCCGGCGAGGCACGTTTTTTGAACGCTGATCGTTAGGATTAGACCTACGGCAATCTTTTCTAAAATGACCAGTGCCCCCACAACCATAGCACCTAATTTCCCCTCGATTCCGGTTTGGACCAAACTCTCTTGGATTTAAACCTGATCTCTGATTCTGAAAATATCTCGCTCCTCTATTTTCGTGGTATTGTTGATTCCCTTCCAAAGGGGTTTGTATTCTGCTCCCCGGGCCATGAAGAAAAACTCGCTCTCTATCCGCATACTCAACATTCTGCGACTGGACGCACATTAAATCTAGTTCGCTAAAATTTTCCGGTCTCTTCACGAAAATTGAACGAGAACGTTCTGCAGGGTTAAGTCCTAATAGGATTGTATCAACTACCTGACTTTCCGACACAGGTAACCTTAGCAAACAAGCAGACTCTTTGATATCAGTAATGTAGTGTGCCAGGCGCTCATCAATTCTCTGTACTCTGTGAAACCTCTCCTTTTTCAACTGCTCAAAAATACCTACGGGGATGAAATATTTCAGCACAGCTTCATGAAATTGGTCCAAAGTGAAACGATGGTTAATTGCATCCTGTATTTTCTGGTTGAGCGGATCTAGTACATATGGACTCACCAATTCCAGTATTTGTGTGTCACTCAGACTCGGTTGTTTCCGTAACTTTAAAATTACCCGCAGGAAATCCAATAAATGGGGTATGCTTAATCCATCGGTACTGGGGATCTGGCTGAGATATCGTTCGACTGGATGCGTTATCTTGCCAAAAATACTCCTACCCTCACCTGAGTTTCTTAGTGTTGTCGAGAAGTTCTGCGGTGCCGTGGAGTAGGTTGGAATGTACCTTTGGATCTGCTCCATGGGCTATAACCTAGAATTCCTTGGTTTGGATAACTTACTGAGTCTAGAGGCATGAGTCCTCCCAGACCTGGGAACACACCAGAATGACTAATCGCTGGTCGGCAGCTAATGGTTTGGGCCGAAGGCACTACTGTAGAGAGCGGAAATCCAGCAGAGCTATACAGCATGTTCGGTCCCATTGAGCTCGACTGATTGCTAGTCCAACTAGGCCTAGTTAATGTGTCCTGATGTTCGGACAACTGCTCCTTCCGGGGAAACTCGTAACTTTGTTGCATGGGCTGTGTTGAAACTGCCCCGGGTGCTCCACCGGCCGCTATTCCGAATGTTTGAGAGATCGGTACATTTAAGACATTAAAATCTGAGGAGCTCGTAGTACCTGTAGTTAATACCTGTACGGTGGTCACTGTGGGGGAAATTGTCGTGAAAACCTCGTCAAACTCTTTGTTTTCCAGGCTTTCTAGAATCTGTTTATTGACCAACTCACCAAATGAATCGGATTTCCTACGAAATTGCCTCTTAATGTTTGGCAATTCAATCAATGCAGTATCAACCAGACGTTTGGCGTCTTCCGGCAGCTCGGCCAACCCTGGCCATTTAGTAAGATTATTTATTCTACGAATGAGATGATCCACCCTAGTAAGATATTTCAGCACACTTGTCGGGTTGTCTTCCTCATCTAGATTCTTTTCAAGAGACTTTAATTCGTAAAACTTTGCTGCGCATGTTTGTATTTCTTTGTTTAAATCTAATTGAGATAACCTATTTATATCAACCCCTACATTGGTTTTTTGTGCTTGTCTTAAGGACTTCCGGAGTTCCGATACTTTAACCTCTGTTGGCAAATTGCGCAATAGCGCCTCGTAAGACAACTCATCTCCTACTAAAAATTCCGGAACAAATTTTTCCATTTTACTACTATAATAATTTCTCTTTATCACAAAACACAACAAATTTCTATGATACAGTTATTCTAGAGGATTACGGATATAGATTCTTTCTTATTAACCTTAATTCATTACAAACTGACCTCTTTTCAGCTACGGACAAATTACACTAAACATCTGGGCAAAACAGATTACCTCTGAATAAAAACTTAGACCCAACTGTTACCGTTACAAGAATCCAAACAAAAGTTAAAACTTTGTCAAGCTCTAATATACCAGAGGGATCCCCTTATATCCCAACTTCAAATCAAAATTTTGTTAAAAGTTTGACTTTACACTTTCTCCTCCCTTTACACAATTTTTGTTTGACTATAATATAACATAAATACCATACTTCCTTAGTTCCGATTTTCATCTACCATAACTGGACCCAGAGCTGTATCTTAACATCACAAGACAATAAAGATTCCTTTTTTACTGTACGTTTATTCAGTCTCACAGCAAGGTGAGAACAATCATAGCAGAGTGGCGCAGGATTGCTACAACTCCGGTAGACAATTTACGTAACGCTTTACAAGCTACCGCGAGTTGCACAAATTTTCAGCTCTGGGTACTAAAATAAAACCCAAAGTCCAATATTACAAACTTTCGAATTTATTAATCTACTAAATCTAACAAATAGCCCTTGAATTATCCTAAGTATTCACTCCATCCAGTTGGTGTTCTAGGCCTAGCCTGTGTTACTTGGGGATCCCCTTCTCATTTACAGAAAATCTTAATTCACCTTGAATACACATTACGTTAAACAAATTACTGATTTGTCTCCTACTTATCTTACTACTTGACAAAATTAAAATAAATCTTATCTGGTTAAACAAATTGAAGCCCCATTATTCCCGTGATGTTGGCTCAACGGAAGACACGAATAGGCTGCATGGACCCCGTCAGAGAAAACGACCAAAGTTCAGGCTGGTTACCCCTCGCACGGAGACAGCTTCAGAGGTGGAAAACCCGGTACCCCGAAACCCTCACAAGGAGGGACGAACAATGGAAGTCTTCAATGGTAGAAATTAAAATTTAAGAAGTTAAAGAAAACTAGAAAAATTCGCAATGATGAACAAGTCGCTCCACGGCAAGACGAGAACAAGGAGGAGAAATCGCTCAGCGAGCTTCACCTTCCTCCTGGCGGAGGGATTTTAAGGAAACATGGTCAAAGAAACAAAACTAGACTACATTAGAACTTGACTAGCCTAAAATTCGGTAATAAACTTCACAAATTATTAAAACAAAGTTAGATAAAAAACCCCAGAACTCCAAACTAAATTAAAATTCGACAGTAAAAATAAGGACTACTTTTTGAGAAGCCGGAGCTTCCAAGGAACTTACTGGAACATTCTATGAGTTTACAGCATCGTATTAACCAGCCAGTAAAATATTAGCACTATAACAAATGAGCGTGACAAACTGTCACAGTTTGAGTATCGCGATCTTGATTTTAACGCTTTAGACAGGAACGAGTTTATTATGCTAATGCGGCATCCCAGACATTTATATCCTGAGTTCTGGCCCTCCTACATCGAAACTGCCCATTTGACAACCAATTATTACGAATTCTTCATTGGAGACAGCAATCGTCCTTTGTATCTGTGTAACGTGTGCTTCCAAAAAAGATCCGTACCACAGTGTAATATCGATGATGATTATGATCAAGATTGTCAGAAATATTGGCAAAGCAAGAACTGGCGGTTTTTTAACATTATAAGGCATTACGACGTAACACCCAGATGGTTTGTCTGTAATATCTTAAAATCCAACAAAAGTTGGTGCGATTGGTGCGTGTTAAGACCATTATTTCAATTGTACAATTTCGATAAATGTACTGAATACACTTATTTCCACGATAATGATGATGATGATGACAGTAGCAATGAATCGTTTGTTAGAGTTTTTAACACTATTGAAGTATTAGATTCATTCTAAAAGAAAAAAAAATCCTTGGTTACATTGTGTATTTTTACTTTTATATAACTCTGTTATGTGTAAACTTGAAGAGATTGTCTTTAACAGCCTTGCTGTAATGCTAAAACACACACACACATCGTTAACATGTAAGGAAAAGGTTCGATTTTTGTTATGTAAACGATTAAATGTTTACGTTAACCTGTTTATTTCTTGTTTTTTACATGGAATGAATGTGCTACATTGTACTATATTTTTAGAAAATCAAGAATTTACTATCATTATTATTTAAGTAAACTATTAATGATTTACGTAATCTAGTTGTATGTATTACTGCTAGAAAACAGAATAATTGTATTAAATAAAACAACAAATTGTATTCCAGAACAAACGTGTCTTGAATGATTAACAACGATTTACGTAATCGATTAACGATTTACGTAATCTGGTTGTATTACTATTAAAAACAAAATTGTATCCGAGAACAAACATGACTTGAATAAAAAAAATATACACCTGTTAACGTTTTAACTATTAAATATTTATGTATTCGATTAACGATTTACCTAATAATTGTATTCCACAACAAACATGTCTTGAATAAAAATTATTATAACCCATGTCTACACCTGTCTTCATTTCTTTTTCCCCCTTTTCCCCCTTTTCCCCCACACCCCGCACTTAGCCATAAAGATAGAGGATCGAGAAAGAGAGAGAGAGAGAGAGAACACACACGTTTTTCAACACACTTTTATTTGTCTTTTTTTTCTAAAACGACCATCTTACCGGCTTTTTCCGCTATTTCTCCATGAAACAGCACATCCTTGTACTTTTGAAATGTCAAATGCTTTGCTCCATAGGAACTTTTAATTCCTTTCGCGTTAACAGTAGAGTTCACCTCGTCCGACCGAAAACGGTGAGTGTACATTTTCGATCGCAGACCAACGTATTCAAAAAGAGCTCGTCCTTTGGCTTCATCCTTAAATGTCCCAATTTTTCCTTTGTTTAAATCGCACTTTAGTGGATGGCCTGGTGGATAAAGTGATCCATCGAACCATTTGGAAAATGACTGGGGTTTCATTATCTTAAACACGTCTTGTTCTGTCTTAAGACTCCAAATACCCCCGTCAGTATCCAGATATGCAAGCTCGAGTTCACATTCGGGCTGTTTAAAGTGTTCTTTCATTACCGAATAATGGAACTCGTACATGTGAACCTTTGAAAGGTCCAACACTGTCATGCCTATGGGTATGACATAAAAACAGCGAGGAGATGTTGCACCAAATTTGGGGAGGCGGTAATTCTCGAATTTGACTACAACGGACAACCAGCAATGTGCTTTTTACCAAGGCGCTTTGCAATTAGTCTATCAGACGAAGACATACAAAACATAGCCGTGCCCGGGAAATACAAATTTAAATGTACAGGAAAGACTGGAAATTCATTTGATGTACTGGTGTGGGACCCAACACAATAAACGTAAATTGTTTCTCAGAACCTATGTTAATGTTTCTTTTTTACCTCAACAATTTTTAAGTTAAGAAACAACACTTACCTAAAGTTTTGGATGGAGGGCGTCGGCGCTCCTGAAAGTCGTCCTCGCAGTCCCAGAGCTCTAGACGAACTTTGAATGCACGCTGGTAAGTCCTTAGCCATCGACGTCGCTCCCTCGTCGACATCCTCTTAGTTTTCAGTACAAACTGAGCGTCCCGCATGGTGGCCGAATGATGTTCGATTTACCAGACACAGAGTTTATAAGAGGGGACCTACACACTTTCGGGGATATGGCCCGGACCCCGATTTCGCTTGCGAGAAAGTGCACTTGCCTTTTATGGGGTGCAAGTGCTTCAACTGCGATGCAGTCGATACATTGGGACACTTGCAGGTCTCGGCTGTGAACCGGTTCCCACAATAACATCCGTAATCTCCAGGTCTGCGAGCCGCTGCCGCTCTGCTCGCCGAGCCCCGCCCAAGGCCACCAAGTACTCTCGGTGCAGAACTTGCAATTCGACAGGATCGACTCCACTACTTTCTCCACTACTTTCTCTACGTAGCGGAATCTATCTACTAAGAGTTAGCAAAAATTTCTAAGTCTCAAGGTTATTTTGTAAAAGTTTAAATGAATTTGAAACTTAAGTTTTTGCGTTATAACTTTTATGCCATTGGATTTAAAGAAAAATGTTATTGAACCTTTTTTGTTTGTCTTTTCAATCCCCGTAATTTTAGTACTCGCACAATAGGTTTCGAGTAATTTTTTTACCCAAAGCCAAAGTAGGCCAGACGAGGTTGTGTGAGCCAAGGTCACAGACCCGGCCAAAGTAGGGTACCGGCCTTCAGCTGGGAGACACGTTGACCTACCAGTCAAGACTGCTGCCTTGAGCTCGCAGTAAAAAGTTTTAAATGACCTTGAAACTTTGTAACCTGGACGGTTTTAAAACTTAAGTTTTTGCATTATAACTTCTATACTGTTGGTTTTATCGAAAAATGTTAATGGACATTTTTGTTTGTTTTTTTATTTCACATAATTTGAGTAGCCACATGATAGGTTTTGTAAAAGTTTTGAATGACCTTGAAACTTTGTAACCTGTACGGTTTTAAAACTTAAGTTTTCGCGTTATAACTTCTATAATGTTGGTTTTATTGAAAAATGTTAACGAACATTTTTGTTAGTTTTTTTATTCCACATAATTTGAGTAACCACATGATAGGTTTTGTAAAAGTTTTGAATGACCTTGAAACTTTGTAACCTGGACGGTTATAAAACTTAAGTTTTCGCGTTATAACTTCTATAACGTTGGTTTTATCGAAAAATGTTACTGAACATTTTTGTTAGTTTTTTTTATTCCACATAATTTGAGTAACCACATGATAAGTTTTGTAAAAGATTTGAATGACCTTGAAACTTTGTAACCTGGACGGTTTTAAAACTTAAGAGATTTTTTTTAAACTAACATTATTTAACCTTGGCACTTAGTTTTTTTTTAAACTTGCATTATTAGACCTTGACACTTAGATTTTTTTTTAAACTTGCATTATTTAACCTTGACACTTAGATTTTTTAAACTTACATTGGATGATCTTAGTACTTAGGAGTTTTGAAATATAATATATTTACACTTTTTATGTTTAATACAGAAAAAAGTGGTGGGGGTATTGTTATATATATAGGGGTAGTTTTAGAGTGTTTTCAATATTACGGCAACATTTGTGGAGAGCACACCTACGTCATGTATTACTGCATCAGTTGCGAAGAATCTTTTGAAGATGAAAACTTACTACATATACACAAAGAACTTTACCATAACAACGAAACAAACCAAGAAACAAATAACAATGCAGAAGAAGATTTGGAAGAATTAGATCAAATGCTGGCCACCCATCAACAACAACTAAATTCAAGAGCAAGTGATTTGGACAACAGCAATGATGATCATACTTACAACACATAACATGTATTTTTTTAAACTAACATTATTTAACCTTGACACTTAGATTTTTAAAACTTAAATCATTTGACTTTGACACTTAGATTTTTTTTTAAACTTACATTATTTGTCCTTGACACTAAGATATGAAATGTAGATTTTTTTAAGCTTTTGCGATATAACCTTTACACAGTTGGTTTTATCGAAAAATGTTACTGGACCTTTTTTGTTTGTCTTTTAATTCCGCGTAATTTGACTACCCGCATGATAGATTTAGAGCATTTTTGATAACACATAGAGAAGTTGTCCACCATGACGTCACCGTGGCTGGAACACAACACACACTAAGTGGTAGTCCTCCAGGCTCATGTTAAACGTCACGTTGGATGAGAAGTTGTCCACCATGACGTCACCGTGGCTGGAACACAACACACAGTGAGTGGTGTTTTTGCTCTAAGTCCGGATCATGCTGCTCCAGCATATGTCTGTCTAGTCCATTTTTGGTTGTGAAAAACGCATCGCACATTCCAGTGCCGGCTGCGATGTCGCCCAAAAATCCAACACCGGATTTCAAAGCCTCTTGACCCAAAGCTTTCGCTCCCGACTTGAGCAGTGGTGCGATAGTGCGGAACATACCGCCGAGAAAACTGCCCACTCCATGTCCTCGCTGATATGCCGCTCCTCGAAATACTCGGTCGATCGCACCGCCGGTCTGCAACTGTTGACGGCGGTAATACGCCAAATACGGATCGTTTGAATTCATTACTGCTGCTGCGCTCTTTTGAAATGTAGTTTCACGTACGACGATCCAAAGAGGAATGACAGGCTTTTCCCTGTGTGATCCCTTAAGTCGATTTCGATAGTTTCAAATGTACCCTTAATGATGGGCACGTAATGCGGACTTGTATAAACCGTTGTTTTATATGCACCGTGAACGTAGTTATCTCTTTCGATATTGACAATCTTCAATAGCGGTGCTGTAGTGTCACCAATCAACTGCGGCTCCACCAAATCACAATATACATAGATATGTGGTGGGATCCCCATAGTCAGATCTGGTTCCCATAAGCCGAGAACTGAAGAAACATCTTCCGGTGCTAGATTATCTTTAAAAGGGTCATAACCAAACATTAGAGATAATTCGTGGCTTATCTGTATTATGTTCACTGCAGTTGTGTTCAACACCCTCATATTGACTCTTTTTAATTCGGCCAAGTATTCAAATTCGAGGAATTCATTTAGATGCGCATGGCTATTTATTGCATTTAATAAATCTGTTATACTTCTGTAATATCCTGGTTTTATTTTGACTATCAATGAATTCTTTTTAAATAATGGAGGGAATTGATATTCGATACAAATGAACGAATTATCGTTGACTGTCATCAATGAACACGGATATTGCGCTTCCACCAATGCCATCTCCCACTCGCCACCTTCCAGTCGTATTTGTTTCGGCATGTGTGTAGTGTAACTCGTCACGGTGTTTTTGGGAAAATAATCCATAGAACTATTGCTGGGCAATGTCAAGTAAAATTGGTTTTTACTAGACAGAAAATTGATAGTTTCTTAAAAAAGTAGATTTTTAGGTGTGGTATTGGTGTACCAAATCTTATTGATTTGTCTGTTGTCGTTTAAAAAATATTAAGACCGTACGGGACTTTATATACACCCTGTATAATTCAAACAATATAAAGAATCTAAGAATATCCGCATAGAAAAGATGCTATAGAAAGATATATTTTTCAATTAGTTCAACGGGGGTATGTGCATTGAATTTGAGATACGTAAGAAATTCATTTTAAATTATTCTTTTATATAATTTTGTAAAATAATAATATTATTTCTTTTTATGTATGACCTTTTATTTTTAAACAGGAGCGGCTTCTAACCGTACCACTACTTTTCATCATAAATTGTTATTATAAACTAAACGTCATTCGTAACAATTCCCATCAATTCTTAGTTTGTGATGAATTATTATAGTTCTACGTAATTTTAAAACTACAGGCTACATCGGATTAAACTTTCATCATGTTTTTGAAAAAAATAAATTTGCTGGTGTATTTATTTACTAAATACAAAGTTACATCTTTCTGTAGAAGATATAGTTGGTGTGATTGTTTTATTTAACAATAGACTAGGCTATATCAAATTTATTTGAACTATGATTGAACTATGCGTGCCCGGTATATTGGCCTTTTCTCTTTGTTGGAGGAGTAATTAAATGATTTGAATCATTTCTTTTGTCAAAAGCATGGATACAATTTTCCTCCCTTTCCCCCTGGCTTGTAATCTTTTGTACTGCGAGGAAAGCAATTTTTCAGATTCTCTAAGAATTTGGCATGTGAAAGTACATTTCTGTATATTGTGTTTTTTAACTAAATCTTCTAAGGTAATTCTTGACACATCTCCACCCTTTTCCTGTTGAATAGCATTAGCTTCACCATAGTCGCTTTGTTTAGGTTGGACCATTGGGGAAACGAAAACTGCCTTTCCAGAGCAGCACTTGCATTCTCAACAACTTTTTTAATATGAACATTTAATTTCATGAGATCGTCTGTGATTGGTGTAATTTTTGGGTTTTTACCTCTGATTAGAATCGAGGGTTCTTCTGGTATGTTTTCCTATGTAAGCATTGTACTCTTCATTAATTATCTCTATCCACTTCTTTACTTGTTTCTCTTCTTCTTCAGTTTTTGGCAGCTAACAGGTACCGTTTGGCACACTGTTAAAGAAATGTGGCCATTTAATTCGCCATTGCTGGTCTTTTTAAGATGCCCATTTCTCTATCCCGGTCACTTTTTTTTATCTCATAAAACAATGTATTTTTTTGGTTGAAAAATGTCTTTCAGTGAGGTGACATCATTATTCAGTTTTTTAATGGCTAGGAAACTCTGTAACCTGCCTCAGTTTTCTTCTTATGAGGTTCATTAGGTGTTTGTCTGCACCATAGTATAAACTCATGAATCTCCCTAGGACTGAATAAGAGGGTCATTCTAAATTTCATTTTTGATCTCTCCAACCCTCATATCGGACGTCTTGCTTGAATTTTAAAATTGATCCCTGGCATTTTGTTGTAGTTTTGTGGCATCTTTAACAGTTTTTACTACTTGTTTTGTTGCCTCACTTTGGGTCTTGTTTCTTAAGAAATTTGGTTTTGTATATGCTACCACATAAATAGCATGCAATATATTGATCGATATTAATATATTTCTTGGTTCGTGGTAAACTTTCTTTAGAAAGCAAAGTTTGTAGGGCATTGTAAATGTTTGATCCTTTGGCCCTTAATGATACTGTAACTTTTCTTCTTTCAGGGTAATTTTTCAAAATTCAAAACAGCAGCAACTTCGTCAAGATAAACCCAGGTCAAAGTGTCTAAACTTGTACATTACCAAATATGATTCTATATGTTTGAGTTGGACAAAGAAATTACTAAATAGGGAAAAATAATATTCTTTTCTTTGAATAATATTCTTTTCTTTGAAGTTCTAGAACCGATTGTGAAATCCAATAAACTTAAATTTGATATACGAGATCCCTACTTTTTCCGAAACAAGTCTTTTTTATCGTGTTTTGGGCTCGTCACCCCACCGGGCTCAACTTACACTGTTTTACTGTACGCTTCACTTAATCCGTTACGACATCGAACCACTTGATCAGTCTGGAACACGGGGATATACTTCCATATCTGCGCATCTGGCCAATCTTATTACGGGCAAACTTGTTCTTCTCAATGACAAACAGTTCCCACATTGCCTCAGTGAAGAAAAGATAAAAGTAGTGCAAAGGGTTTATGGATTGAATGCAAGTTGACTAAATTATTCTTAACTGTAAATTTTTGACTTTCGTCTTTTAGCTGCTCAGGAGGATAGACGCTAACTTTTCTTTTCGGTACGTCCGCCCCTTCTTCAGTAGAGAAGGAGATTCCGGCATGGGAGGAGGCGGGGGCGAGTCAGAGAACAAATCATCCGACCCAGGATTCCCGAGGAAATTGGAGGTCGCCAGCTCTTCTATATCAGGTGCGGAACCGACTGAATCACGGTTGAATGATAAGTTCGACCCTCTGTGCCTGGCACTTACCCGGGAGGGTTTCTGATTTGATGTTACAGGCGTATTACGCTTCATAAGTTATTTAATTTTTTTCGGCATTTGTAGTATCATGTGATCAGAAAGACTGGGGGTACTGGGCATCGCATCAAAGGGTCTAAAAAAGGGGCCTAAGAGGGTTGCATATGAGGGGGTCCAAGAGAAAAGGGGAATAAATTACGTTTTTTTTGGTTCGGGAGGGGGCATCACACAAGGAGGGTCCACAACTGGGGGGGGGATTCAACTAGTTCGGGATGTAGCACATAAACATCTGAAGGAGGGGCTAGTAATTCAGGGGTTGCTGAAGGGGTTGCTCCTCATAAAGTCTGTCAAGCACTTCGTATATCTTGTCCTTGTGGGGGCGTAGGGATATTTCATGTCAATTGCAAGGGTTTTGTAGCCGTCGTCTTTTACATCACCTTCGTCCGAAAAGGGCTCTATATTCAGCACCTCTAAAATAGAATCCACGTTAATATGTTTCTCCATCCAAAATTCACAAAGCACTGACAAAATCGCTCCTACTTTATATCATATGTGATAAAAAATTTGAGTGATTTTGTTGTGTGATATTGATGATACCCCCGCTCAAAGGCTACGGACGGGGAGTCTTTACATGTTTACCTCCTAACTAGTCCAAACAAAGCTTCAATGTCAAAAATTGTGCTCCAAAACTTTCTTTCTATACCTTTTTGTTACCTGGACTATTTCTAAAGCTACCCATCAGTCGTTGGAAGGTATTGTGACATTACAAATTATACAGAATGAAAGCTTGCTTCCTCCTTGTTGCAGTGGCACCACCCGTTTTTCCAGAAATAAAAATTACCTCACCTATGATTTTTTGAAATCACTCCTGTTTCACAACTGAAACATGGCTGCCGCGACCATGCGCTTTATTTTCCTTCAGATGTTACTCATGATTGGATCGATACACTTATGTAGTAAGTTTGATTCCCATAATAAATTGAAACTTTAGAACCTCATCTTCTAGAATCATCTTAGAATCATTGGTTTAAGATTTATCTCATTTCACCGACTTTTACATTGCGTATAATACAACGGAAAGAAAGTACGTAAATCGTCAAATTTTGCAATGTGCCATTCACACCATAAAATTATGAAATAGTATATTTCACTGCTATTCACTACGAGTTGTGAACAATACTTTTCATCACGATGCAAACAAGTAACCAAACTTATAAAAAACCATCCAACATTTCATAATTTAGAAATTTTTCTATAAGCAAACAATACGTCTGAACTGTCTATTTCAGTTTAAAGTCAGCTGTTTCAACTGTCAAAATAAGAACTTCGTTTGTTTGGGTACGGAAATGAAATTTTTGGGTACCGAAAAACCAGCTGATCGTTATTTGTTTTCTTGTAAGGAAATCGAGGGTATTTGTACATCTCAGCGGAACGGTAACGGGAAATTTTCGTTTACAGAGTGATGAAAAGCAGTTTTTGCTGCCTGCATTCGTAGGACTCGGAATTCAGAGGCAAAAAGCAAGAAAGAATATTAAAAAGTCATCCATCAACCTTCTATTCAAATTGATTACATATTTATTTTTTCTAGTATCTAGTTAATTTAAAATGCAAACCCTTTTTGACTCCAAATGTATACGTATTTATATTTTGTTGGTAATTAAATTCCTTCGAAGAATATTTGGAATATTCTTTAAAGATATATTGATTAATCGGTCTTTTCCTTTCTGGTGTTTTCTTTGTAAAAGCAACTTATTTCACTACTACCACTTCATCAATAAGCACTATCGATAGCAGAAATAAAAAAAAGGTTCTTGATGAAAATTCATGTTTCCGTCCTGGCTAGAATTTTTAGCTAATGTCAATTTGTTTACGTCTTCAATCTGCTAGTTTCGTTTGTTCTTGTCCTTGTTGCAAGTTAATGGTTGTGAAGGAAGCGGCCATAATAATAAATTAGGCCTATGTAGGCGCGCAGCTCATCCTTGTTGGTTGGCTCGGGAGCGTCCCGATTGGCTTCAATGATTCCTTCCTGAGGGCTGATTCCATCACCAGACAGGCGATAACCTAAGTTTTCCGGTAATTATTGCATCCGGTGATTATTGCAATTTTTTTCCGGATTGCACGATGATGATCGCTCGATAACATCTTTGTCATACTTAAACAGTTTTATTTATGAAAATTTTTCCACTATGGGATTTTAAATAGGTAATGCGAACTATTTAATTCTTTACCAGTTATTTTGCGTAAAATAGTAAAAAAAGTTGTAAAACATTTAGCTTAATATCTATAGTAATTAAAGTTACTATTCTAGAGCCCTTAGCAAATAAAAATACAAAAAGCCTATAAGGTTTTTTGAGTATCTTCTGTCCATACAAGAATCATTGAGAGAGTGAGTGATTTTGGATGGTATTGATCCAGCATTCAATACCATCTTTTTGCATTGCATACATGTTCGATTGTTCTGCTATCCAACTAAAAAGGTCTGCCGAAAACAGTGACGTATCTACACTTTCTGTCGCCCAGGGCAAAATCGGAGTTTGGCTCCCCCCCCCCCCATCACCAAACACAAGAAATATATTATATTTTTAGTCTTTAATGTGTCGGAAGAGCAACTATTTCGTACATCATAATATGATTTTATCTAATGGTTCTTATGATTTTTTATAACCGATGTTCATAGGCTACGATACAGCCAAACTAAGATCGTCATTGCCATAATATGACCGAGAAATTTGCCAGCCGCTGTAAAACCAAAGCAATGTCTCTACCATATTTCACATATGAAACTTCCGACTTCTTTTCTGACCTTTCCCAAATACTGTATTTCAAATCAATTCCCGATCAGCGAAATCGGCCATGTTGCCTTCTAAAAAGAATACTTTAGCCCAATCTATGTAAAGTAAAATACAATATTATTTTACGGTCGCGATATGTCCCAACATAATTAACAGCCGCAATGAGACCAAGAGATTTGCTGGTCAAAGAAAAATAGCGATTTTTTACGGCCGAAATACGACCGAGAGATTTGCCGGCCGTGGTGTATACGAACGCGATTTGACAGCACCGATGCGACCGCGGAAGGTGAAACCGGCCGTGACAAAGGGCAAGCAGTAGTTGCAATGCTACACATATTTGCCAGCCGTGGTCTCAACGACAGATTTTTCGGCCGCAATGTGGTCAATAAATATGACGACCTCGAAAATAGCGAAATACTTGTCAGCAGTGAAACAACAAAGGAAGGTGCCTGCCACCAACTACTGATAATCTGTTCAAGATACGGCCAATAGATGTGACGGCCGCGATAAGAGCGAGAGACTTGTCGTCCATAATGCGATCAAGAGATCTGCCGGCCGCAAAACAAGCAGGCGATTTTCCGACCACTAAATGAGCGAAACAAGCGAGCGGTTTTCTTGCCTTCAAATGACGAGAAATGTGACGGTCACGAACACAGAGACAGGTTTGACGGCCGCGATGCGACAGAGATTTTCCGGCAGTGATATGCTGCTGAGAGATTTGCCGGCCGCGAAACGAAAAATATCACTTTAAATTAATTTTTTTCAATTTTTACCTAATCGGAGCCAGCCAGTTGGGGCGCCGCTGGCGCCCCCTACTGGCCGGCGCCCGGGGCACGTGCCCCCGCTGCCCCCCCCCTAGATCCGTCACCGGCCGAAAAAATAACTTGAAATACTCCAAGGGACCCATTTCCAATGCAGGCGGAGGTGGAATAGATGGAGGATTTAGATGTAAAAAATTAATTAATAGCATAGGCGAAGGCCCAAAGATAAAAACAAAGTCATTTTATTTGTACAAAAGAGAAGTTGTTTTAATCACAATACACTCACCATTAATCTTGTAAAGTTCATATTATTATTCCATTCCATAACAATTCATCACTATTTCATCTCGTTCGTCAATTTCTTTTCACTGTTATGTCTTGATGCACTTATTAGGTTTTATGTACTAGTAAGTGGATAACCTTCATTTTTGTCTTCAGGTGTTTCAAACTGAGCGGTGTTTTAAATTGTTTATTTTTACTAATACTGCCACAACGATGGAATTTAACTATTCTAAGACTAAATCTGATAGGAAATTATTTTTTTTTTATCATGTAGTTAAATAATTTTCTGTTAGCTCTGGTTGTAAAGTTATATGGAAGAATTTTTGATAACAATTTACTTTTTCAAAGGAAATTCTTCAACTTCTACTTTTTCAAGGGAAGTCTGTGGAATGTAGATTTATGTGCTAGGTAATTATAATCCTTCGTTAATTACTTTTTCTCGGTTTGCTGATTCGTACTAATATGTCGCAAACTTTGTGTGGCGGAAGGGGAGGGAGCGGGGGGGGTAGGCCGCTGTTAGAAGGTTATTTTCCTTGCTAATTAATAATTTAATAGTTAATAATATTGATCATTTTAGAAATGTTAATTGCAAGGAAGTGGAGTCTATTAGCGAGTTAAATGATAGCAATAAGAATATAAAAATGGTACTTCTTAATATTCGTAGTTATAACAAAAACTTTGATGAAATTATCGTGTATTTAAATTATAGTAATATAAAATGGGATATTATTATTTTAACAGAGACATGGTTTGAGGAAGGGGATGGAATTTTAACCGATATTGAGGGATATGATGTATTTTGTAACAAGTATAAAAGAAATCAAAATGATGGAGTAATATGCTACATTAACAATAAAATTAATGTTGAATGTTGTGAAATTAATTTGTTTGGGGTAACATCCCTGAAATTAGACTTAGCGTTGAACGGTGAGCGGTTCACGGTCCTGGCCGTGTACCGGAGCCCCTCCGATGACAGGACCCTTGATAGTTTTATCAATGATTTGGAGCGCTTTTGCGATAACAGACCCAGGGACCGCGTACATTGGCTGTTAGGTGATATCAATGGATGCATTCTTGAGGATAACAGATCCTTGGTCGCAGAACGTTATTTAGATGTTCTATATGCGGCGGGATTCGTCGCTTGCATAAACAAATCAATCCGTGTTACTAGCAATGCTGTCAGCTGTATTGATCATTGTTTTACTGATTCAAAATGCACTGATACTGTTTCTTCTGCTGTTGTTAAATCTGCTATCACAGATCATTTTATTGTAACATCTATGTGGTCAATTAACGATAATTCTGATAAGGTTGTAAACTCAGTTAAAACAAAAGTGGATCAGAGTCGTGTTAGCGAGCTTTTAAACAGTGTAGATTGGAACGGGGTTACGGATTGTATTGATTTTAACGATTCATCCGGTCTTCTTGTTAATACTATTCAAAATATTCTGAAAACATCATCGAAGCAGTTTAAAGTTCCGCACAAAATGACAAAACTTAAACCATGGATTACTAGGGGACTTTTGACCTCCATTCGAAAAAGGGATAGGATGAGTAAACGGGTGAGAGCTTAACCATTCAATACAAACTTAATTAACTACTTCAAAACGTACCGAAATACTTTAATAACATTAATTAGATAAGCAAAATGTAATTATTACAAACAAGCTATTAACGAAGCTTCAGGGAGCCCAATATTATTATGGCGTCATATCGGCGACATATCCGGCCAAAAGAAATCAAGTACTTCTTTTCCTGTACAGCATTTTAAAGCCGACAATACTGTTACAAGTCATTGTTTAGAGGTTCAAATTGCGAATAAATTAAATGAATATTTTGTCAATGTTGGAGCCGAACTAGCTCGTAACATCCCTTTAGCTGCGGGCGATCCCGTCGTCGATGATGATCAGCACGGTGTGTTGACGCGATTCAGATTAGAGCCTGTCACGGAGGAGCAGCTTCTTGGGTGCGTGCGTGAGCTGAGGGGAGGGTCGGCGCCGGGGGTGGACGGCATTTCAGCAGATATTATAAAAAATAATTTTGGTGTACTAAAACTTCCCTTGTTTCAACAACAGTCAATAACAGTTTACAACGAGGTATGTTTCCAGATATTTTTAAAACAACCAAAGTCATTCCAATTTATAAAGGTGGAACAAAAGGAGCGGAGTGTAACTATCGTCCAATCTCTTTACTTAGAGTTTTATCTAAGATTATAGAGAAGTGTGTAGCTAAACAATTTTCAGACTATTTATTTAACAATAAGCTCATAATTGGTAATCAGTATGGTTTTAGAAAGGATCTTACCTCCGAAGATGCTTTGTTTAACTTAACCAACAAAATTCATCAGATTATAGCAAAAAATAAGCGAATTTTACTTATTTTTTTAGATCTTGCAAAAGCCTTTGATTCTTTAGATAGAAGTATGCTTTTAAAAAAGCTTTCATGCCTAGGAGTTAATGGGGTTGAGTTGAACTGGTTCAAAAGTTATCTTACTAATAGACAGCAACTAGTATCAATAAATTCTCATATAAGTTTAAATCAAGACATCAATTACGGGATAATTCAGGGAAGTACACTTGGGCCTTTGTTATTCCTTATCTACATCAATAATCTGGGCAAAATTAAATTAGAAAATGGGGAAATGTATTTATATGCCGATGATACTGCCCTCCTCTTTGACGGCGCCACCTGGGACGAGGTGTGCGGCCATGCGGAGCGGGGACTGCTCACTGTGAAAAGGTGGTTTGATCAGAACAGACTTACTGTAAATGTGTCCAAGACCAAGTACATGGCTGTCTCCCTTAGGGCTTCTGTGCATGCTATTGACAAAACCTTAACATTGCATTCATGCAATAGACACGGTACGTGCAGTTGTGAGCCTCTTGAAAGGGTTGATAAATACAAATATTTAGGTATTTTTTTCGATAACAGAATGACCTGGGCTGCTCACACTCATTATTTCAATAATAAACTAAGGAAATGTATTTATATGTTCTCAGTATTAGCTGATGTTCTCGAGGAATTCCAAATAAAAACAGTCTATTATGCCTATGTCCAGTCGATTCTTCAATATGGGATTCTTGTGTGGGGAGGATCATATAACTATGTCATCAATCCTTTAGAGATTACGAAAAAACTCGTAATTAAATCTGCTCTGAAAAAGCCCCGTCGGTTTCCTAGTGACACTCCATTTGATTCGTTTAAGGTACTTGACGTAAGGCAATTGTTTATAAAATCATTGCTTCTTTACAGTTTTAAAAGGGAAAATGCGTTCTTAGGTAAAATTTCTCATTCATATTCCACTCGGCTACGAACAAATTTTGGTAAACATACTCCGAAAATCGAAAAGTCCATAAACTATAGATGTTGTCTTTATCTTGCTCACAATATCCATTTAAATTTGCCTGTCGAATTAATAAATATTGCCCCTGCTCCATTACAGTCTATAAGAAGAAAATAATTAATTGGCTGACAGCGATGGGGAGGGAGGCTGCCATGGACTTGGTCACTTCAGCAAATGTCAATTGATAGTTTTAACTTTAATTTTTATTTTTTTATTTTTTTGTTACATGTTTAATTTTCTATTATTGATTAATTATTTACACTGCATTAACATCCTGTAGCATAATATTGCATTATAATTATAGTTATTTATAGGCGTAACATGAATATATTATGCGCTTATGCAATTTGGCATGTTAAGAAAAGTGCTTAGGTTAATGTTTAGTGCGGATTTTAGTATTAAAGGCTGCCTATGAAAAAGTCTGGTATAGTCATTATGAGTTATTGCGTGAAGTATTGATAAGGAAAACTCCTATATGTGATTGTGTGTGCGCGCGCGCGCGCGTGTGTGTGTGTGTGTGTGTGTGTGTGTGTGTGTGTGCGCGCGCGCGCGCGCGCAATTCTCCGCTCCAATGCACCGCCGCCGCGCCGCTCGATGCAACGATGCAGCGGTGCATTCAACCTCTTGCATTCCAATTAGTCACTTCTACCGTCTCCCAACATGAAAATCAAAGTATCCATTCCACTTTCAAAATTAAAACAAAAATCATTTATTTAAAAAAAAACTGAAAGAATAGAAAAATTTCAAACGATCATGTTCATTAAAAAAATTAATACAACACCAGCACCAACACCAGCACCAGCACCAGCACCAACACCAGGAACAAGCACCAGCAACCAGCAGGATGGAAATCAGCAAAACTTTAGAAGAAATTACCAACCCAAAAATTTTAATCACTCCAATTCACTGCACCGAGATTAAATTCGAAATGTTAAAGAAAAATGTCAAGTACGAGCTGATTGGCGAGGAAGATGAAGAAAACAAATACACTTTCCAGCACGCTGAATCACACATTGTGGTTAAACTACTACATTGTGTGCCAAAACCGCCCAGGAGAGGGTTCTACACGAAATTATATCTTATTAGGCAGAAGAGTGAAGCACAATCAATTGTATGGAGATTAGAATAGTTTAAGTCCTTCCCTATCCTTCCCTTATCAACCTCTTACAAGTAGAGTTAGACAAATAAAATAAATAAATAAATAAAACAAAAAAAAAACAAAAAAACAAAAAAAACAAAAAAAACCAATATATTGAGATAGATTAAGCCAGAGACACGGGGCGACTTTTATCGCCGCGGTGAAACTGCCGCTTGCCCGTGGTGCATAGATTTAAATAGACGCTTACACACACACACACACACACACACACACACACACACACACACACACACACACACACACACACACACACACACACACACACACACACACACACAGGGCGGTAGGAATATCGCGCGATAACATTACCGCGATCCATTTAAGTCTATGCTGTACGGGCAAGCGGAAGTTTCGCCTTGTATATCTCCGGCATTATATGTTGCATGCGTAATCCGTTTCAGCCGTGTACTGTTTCCTAATACGCTACAGATTATTTTTCTTTTACGTTTCATTGTTCTTCCATAAGCTAAAAAAAAAAACTACATCTGTATGCAAAATTTGTTTAATATTGATAGTACCGTTTTCAAGATTAGATTTAATATTTATGTAGATATATACAGAAAATGGTCATTTAAAGTATTAACATATCGGAGAATATCGATCAAGATACGGTTTTAACAAAAACACTCCGTATACAGTAATGTGATCATATTATAAGTTATCATTGGAGCTAACAGCTATTTAATACCGACTAATAATGTGGGTAACAGTTTTAACAAAAACATTCCTCGTACGTTTTAACATAAAATATCCATGCAGCAGTAGCCTGTTTTATACACACCTCAAAATTACTTTGTTTAAAACTTCATCGTTATTCCATAAGCAAAATAGTAGTTTATGCAACGATTGTATAATGAATGTCTTTAAGCCACGAGTGAGATGTAAGTTAGAACACGAGCGAAGCGAGTGTTCTAAATATCTCACGAGTGGCTTAAAGGCATAATACAATCGTTGCATACACTATTTTATCTACGACCAACAATATACGACAACATTTCCCCCGAAGTTAAACAAAACTCATGACTTTTAATAATGATGGAATAGGTCAACTAAAATTTGAGGTTAGGCAAATAAGCAGACTGAACCATGAACCGTTGTGGAACAATCAGCTGATGGGATAAGTAAACTCAAACATGAATCGTAATGCAACAATCAGCTGATGTGCGAATTGCGTAATTGTTATTATGACACTACTTCCGTCAAATGCCGAGCTCTCATTGGTCTAGAACCAGTACTCTAAAGTGACTCCAGTACTCTAAAGTCGTCATTAGAGTACTGCTTGGTTTTTGGTGTTTTAATGTATATCATTATAATGTTTATTGTAATACCATAATAGGTGCTTATTGCAATGGTCGTAGATAAAAATAAATAAACAACTACAACTGAATGCAAAATTTTGTTAACATAGCTAGAGCCGTTTTCAACATCAGATTTATATATTTATATAGATTTATACAGAAATTGCTCATTTAAAGTCTCAGCATATTGGAGAATATGGATCCGGATAATGTTTTAATAAAAACATTGCGTTTACAGTGATGTGACCATATCATAAGGCTATCATTGGAGCAAACAGCTATTTCATGCCGACTAATAATATGGGCGACAGTTTTAACAAAAAACAATCCTTGTGCATTTAACATAAAATATTCATGCAGCAGTAACCTGCTTCATGCACAGCTAGAAGATTATTTTTGTCACTTTAAAAATTTCTACAGCAAGTCTAACAACGTTGGTAAACTTTAACACAAATTACATCTAAATGCAAAATTTTCTTAAATGCCGTTAGAACCATTTTCAAGACGATATTTATATATCTATGCAGATATATACGTGAATCGTTCATTTAAAGTCTAAGCGTATCATGGAAGATACAATTTTAACAGATTAAAAATGATACGGGTAACAGGTTGAACACTTTTAAACAATAGCTCCGAGTGTAGGCTGGACAATGCTGGCTAGCGGTCAGTACTAACTGTGTTAACACATGTATTCCTCACACATTAATGTATTCCCATGATTTTTCATATGATTTATTCACTATTACATTTCTCCAAAGTAATTGAGGCAAAGTCTATTAACTATGGAATTTCAAAAACTTCATTCAATCAAGACAATCGCTGGCTGACGAAACATAACAATCGATTGTAAACGACAGGTACCCATCCTCGCAAGCGTGCCACCCAGGACACGCCCGCACTTATGGTTAACGAGCCGTGCCGCGGTCACCCAGCCGAGACGGTGGCGCTACGGTTGAGCGCCTCGCCCCAGAACTGCCACCAGCCCGTCTCGGATAACTGCACGGTCACTTCACCGGAAGT
Organism: Flexamia atlantica; assembly: GCA_035578135.1. Lineage (NCBI taxonomy): Eukaryota > Metazoa > Arthropoda > Insecta > Hemiptera > Cicadellidae > Flexamia > Flexamia atlantica. The sequence goes on along the minus strand of JAQJVK010000021.1, from coordinate 9,952,567 downwards.
GGCCAATTAAATGAGCTGACTACTTACAGATCTTATAATACAAGAAACCAAAAATAGTCGTAAAGCTTGAATGTAATATAAATAATTCGAAAATTTTCCAAAGTCCCATACTCCAACCCCATTCACAATTTTGGGAATTTTAAATATTTTATAATATTCTGATCGAATAGCCAGATAATTATACAAGGAAAATACAGAAAAGTATTATATCTGAAAATATTTTATTTGCTACGGACTGGACTGCACGTGTGACACTGTCTGCCGGAAGGTTCATGCAAAGTTAGACAGATCATGATCCACGTCATCACTAATAAAACAGTGATTTGAAATCTTTTGTTCCCCCTCACTCGCGAAATAAACTCATCCGGGATGAAGTGTACAACCGCATCTTTTCCAGTGATAGCTCTGTATTTCATTTTTGAATTACAAAAGAATAGTTCTCACTGAAGTTCATCAATAGTACTGCATCATTAGGAGAAAGGTTTTCTTTAAGATGTTTTAAAGACTTAACTTGGGATTTTGCTATGAAAGAGCGGGGAATAAGTTTCTGAAGCTTATGAACAAGCAAATTGATGAATTCTTGTACGCTTGTTGTTTGCCTGACTAATTCTGGTCGGTCATTGCTCATCCACTGAGAATACTCACTTTCATCATCTTCTTCATCATAATCTTGTAGTTCGTTTAAAAAAATTGTGTTATTGCATAATTTGATATGCATTCATCACAATGTCCTAGCAGGCAGTCTGATTTTTCAGGATCACAAACCATAAACATTATTAAATCATGATGCATTTCTTCAATTTTGATAGCGTCAAGAAGTAGTTTAAAATTTTGGCGTATGCTACACACACAAACTGAATGAGTGCCGAACGCACCAGCCTTAAATACACCACTTTGGTCGCAAAGTACAATGTCGCAATGTTGGAAAATCCTAATTTGTCGCGATGGTTGTCCCATTTGTAGCAGGAGAGTAGTTCTTTTAGATTACATAATAGTAACCTATTTTGAACGTAAACATTTCGACTGATTTAAACTTTATCTTTTGCTCCAGGTAACATTTTGCTTTACTCATCTATCTGATTAAACTCTTTGACACGACTTATAACTTCTGCAGGAAGTACTTAACCCTTTTTGGCTCAGGTAGGGATAAACACCACCCTTCCACCTCCTTTTTTAAGTTTTCTTGATTGACGAACAATGTATTCGCTAACTTTAAATTCGGCCATTACTTTTTCTTTGCTCCAAGATGGTGGGGCTAATGTTAAAACTTGGATTTTCTTAGATCTGTTGACTTCTTTTACCTTATTTTTTATTTTTTTTTAGAAGTTCTGTCATTATGTCAAAGTATTTTGCTTTTTTACTATTTCAGGGTCAACAATTTCTTCATCAGAACTTTCAACTGGATAATCTAAAGCTCTGGAATTTTTTTTTTTACAGCATCAGTAACACTTTTTAATTTTCTCTTTCCTAATGAACCTTTACTGTGAGGAGCAACTCCATGAAGTTTTACGGGGGAAACACCCAACTAATCTAAAGTTTTATTAGCGTCCTCGATCGAATGTTTTTTTCATTCACTATCGACAATGGGAAATGTTGGATCTCCAGTTTCACTGTCGCTGTCAACAGATTGAATTTTCGTGGTACACCAAGTACGACATTGAGCACATAGTTTTTGACACTGATACACTGTTTTTAGTGGGTTTCACTAAGACACTGTTTTCAATCAAATATTTTGCAAAGGACAAACTTGCAGGACGCAAAGCTTTTTTCACAGTTCTGTTGTGTATTTTGTTTGTATCACAAGAACTCCTTTCACGAGATTCAAATACTTTAGTGTAATAGTATTATTTGTAGTTGGAAGTTTTCATTCCTATTAATTGTGGAAGAGACGGAATTTAAGGGCCTTATAAAGCTTACAAGCCTACGATACCAAGCGCCCTGTTGAACAACATTTTCGAGGAATGTATTCCGAAAATGCATGAAGCTTTGAAAAGCATGATAAAGAACCAACTGAAAAGTTCGGAAGACTTAAAATCATGGAGTTTCACAACAAATGGACTTCAAAAAACATGATGGCTACGTAACGCTGACATCTCATTGTCTTACAGAGAATTTTGTATTGAAGTCATACTGTTTTGCATCTTAGCAGTTGAGTGTTCAGCACACTGGGGCTAATATCCACAGAGCAATAAAAGAAATCATCCAGGAATGGGAGATTGAGAAGAATCATCAATAGCAATCCTTCAAAACATTCCTATATAAGCAGTGACCGATGGTGCTGCCAATATGAAGTCAGAAACTTTTATTATCAAATGAGTGTGTACATATTGCATGTTTTGGGCGTGTTCTACTACTGTGTGTTGAGGATGCCATGAAAGACAGTGCCTGTGAGACACCTAATGGGTAAATGCAGAGCCTTTGTTGGCCATTATGCCCGCAGCAGTGGGGCGAATGCTAGACGTGTTAAACAGGAGAATCTTGGGCAAAGACCATTGGACGTATTAGGGGATGTTGCAACTAGGTTGAAAAGCTAATAATATATGCTTGAACGACTGATTAGATGCCGCAATGCCATAAACCTAGAGGTGGGAAGAAGTGATTGTAAAATCTACACTCTAAAAGGCACAGAGTGGGTTTTGGCTGAAAATGTTCTAAACGTTTTTGAACCACTTGTTGAAGCGACTACATTTTCAAGTGGTGAATCACATCATTCTTTTTTAATCATTCTTATCCAAATATCCAACCATATCAGCCATTTCGCCTATGATATTTGGGATTGAGAAGATGCATGAAGCGAATACATTTTCAAGTGGTGAATCATATCCGACCATATCAGCCATTTTTCCTATAATATTTGGGATTAAGAAGGTGCTAACTGAAATAGAAGAACAATATGGCCTAATACAATTTGGTGCAGCCATAAGAAGAAATATATTAACTAGATTTGTACCTCTTGAATCTAACTCCCTTTATATTGTTTCATCTCTCGTAGATCCAAAGTACAAACTTGTAGGTTTGAAACCAGATATACACATTTCTGAACCGCTTCATCTTAAAGGAGAGCTGCGAAGTCAACCTGAAAAAGCTTCAACGCAAACAGAGAAACCTAGTGAAGAAGTGGGCCCTTATGCATCAAGAAGTGTTTCCAGGTACATAGCGGAAGAGTCAGAAAGTGTGTCACAGAATACGGTTGGTGACGCTGATTTTGAGGTTAACATGTACTTGAAAACGCCAAAGATCAAGCAAAATGAATGTTCCCACATTTGATGGAATAAGAACAAATCTGTCTTCCCAAAAATTTCCAAAGTAGCTCACAAATAGGCCTATTTGGGAATTCCTGCTACATCGGTTCCTAATGAAATACTCTTGTACAGGAAATTTAATCAGTTCTAGGCCAAAGGATTTGCTACCAGCACATGCAGAACAACTAGTGTCTCCATGATAAAAAAATTAAGCTCGTATCCTAAATAACCTGTGTCCTAAAGAAATTTGTTTTTGCTCAAATTGTATACAAATCCAAATTAACTCTTTACGATGTGTCTTTATAAATCGATGAGTTAATTAATAGAACGATTTTTACTTAATGTTACCACAAGAATAGACTGAGTCCTAATAATTATTTATTAACTATTATTATCCGTGTGATTTAATTATCTTTGTTATTTGTGATTTTTAATTATATTCTTTTGAGCGTTTCTGGTCTTTTTATAGACTATCTAAGCCTTAAACATTATTCATGAACTATTATTATCTCTATTGTTTTATTGTCTTTTGTAATTTCTGATTGTATTTAGATTATTTTGAGCGTTTTTTGTCTTTTTGTTTACATTTTTTAGCGATTCTGGTTGGCCAATCTTACCCCTAAAGTAACCCACAGAAAATAATCTGGCTGAGAATAAAATAAGTTCCTGAAATTATGTTGTAGTTGTTATTTTTTTTTACATTTTATACAGGGGTGCTGAAAAGTCCTGGAATGGCTAAATATTATTTGAACCGAATTGATCTGAGAAATTAAACTTTGTACATTCACTCCTATGTAAAAAACTACTTTCTGAGGTGTCTACTGACTCTTTGCCCTCAGTGGGGGACGGCCCACAAGTAGTCGGTACAAAATCTTAAATGTAAGCATTGGTCGATATGCACATCATTTTAAAGGGCTAATCAAGTAGAGTTCAATGCCGCAAACCGCACTTCAAAATGTGCATTCATTACAAAGTGTTCGCTTAAAGATTGCTTAAGAATTGTTTATAGACTTTGTCTGAAGGATCTAAACTCAGGAATTGTATGTCAGACCTAAAAGCCTATATTTTAGGGTGCCGTAGAGGATATTACCTCCAAGGGGGGATGGCCCACAGGGAGCCGGTGCAAAATCTTTAATGAAATAATGAAATAATGACTTTATTCCCCCAATAAAGTATACATAAAATAACAAAATAAAAATCACCTAGGAACTACGTTGTCACTGTCTCAAGTAGTTGTGACAACGTTTGAATTATAAAATAAAAGCACTTTAATCTGTTGGTGAATTTGAGTCCAGTCCTTTGAAGAATTAATAAAATAAACCATGCCGCTCTTTGTGGCGTCTTAAACTATAACTAAAACTATTTTTACAATAAAACAGGATATTCTTAAATAACTAATTCAAATTACCAATATTAAACAGAAATCAAAAATTACTTTTCATATTTAAATTTCAAGATCAAAAATATATATTAGCAAACCAAGTACATTTTTGCTTGCTTGATCGAAAGAATAAAATAAAAATTATAAAAAAATACAAAATTGAAAAGGTTTTATTAGCAAAGAACGTTATTTAAATAATCTACATCTGGTATTTTGTAAAGCCAATCCTTTAATTTTACGGAAAACGCTTTCAAGGTCAAACAACTTCTGATTTCGCTCGGTAACTGGTTGAAATATTTAGGACCGTTGTATTGATAAGAGTGTCTGAATAATGATTTGTTTACTCTAGGCAATCTAAAAACTCTTTGCACATGATTTCTAGTATTATACAAAAGGTTACTTGTTCCAGTGTTTCCACTTCGTACATAAAATAGACGTAAAACCTTATAAATGTATAGATGCTGAACAGGAAGTATTTTTAGTTCATAAAATAAAGGAAATGAGCTATCTCGTCTTCGACTATTTGAAATTATTCTTACAAAATGATTTTGACTGATTCTCAATTTTTCTATGTGACATTTAAAAGTACCCCCCCCAACACTGAATGGCGTACTGTAATCTTGAGTCAATAAGAGCAAAATAAAGTGTTGTCATTAAAAATGTGCTGCAGATATTTTTTAAAAAATAAAAAGTTCTTACGGAGGATTTAATTTTAGAATGAAGGTTTGACACGTGTTTTTCCCAATTTAAATTTTCATCTAAAGTAACTCCAAGATAACGAAAGTTATTAACCTTTTCAATTCGTTTGCAATTACATGAATGTAAAGAGCAACCAAGCATATGGTAGACGAGATCGTTTTGAAAATTGAAACTGTTGACCAAACTAAAATTAATGTATTTTGTTTTATTAACGTTTACTTGCATTTTATTAGCTGCACACCATCTGTTTAGTAAATTTAGATCATCTGTAATTAAGTTGAAAATTGAATTACTATCTTTTTCGGAATAAAAAAGGGCAACGTCATCAGCAAAAGCACATATTTGTCCATGAAAAGGGAGGTCAAGAAGGTCATTAATAAAAATTAGGAATAAGGTATCGGAACTTACTGAACCTTGAGGCACTCCTGTTGTGACATGTAAAGGCGAACTTAATTGATTTAGTATTTTAGTTTGTTGTACTCTGTTTGACAAAAAGCTTTGAAACCAATTCAACGCTGTTCCTCGCACGCCAGCCGCACTTAGTTTCGATAACAAAATATTGTGGTCGACTAAAACAAAAGCTTTTTTGAAATCTATAAATAAACCAGTTGATTTGTTTTTACTATTAAAACTGTCATAAATTCTTTCTGTTACTGTAATTAATGCGTCTTCAGTTGATTTACCCTTCCTGAAACCAAATTGAAAATACCTGAAATACTTTAATCTATTTAAGTAATTTACAAGTCTGTTTTTCAATGATTTTAGAAAAAACAGAAAGTAAACTAATAGGTCTTAGATTATCTATTTTTAATGAAGAACTTTTTTTATAAATCGGAACAACTGTGCTTAGTTTGAGTTTTTCTGGAAAAATACCGCTAGAAAAACTTAAATTTATTATATGAACTAATACAGGAGCAATACTTGTGGCCACGAATTTAACAAGCTGAACTGAAATCTGATCAAAGCCCGTAGATTTTTTATTTTTCAAATTACTTATGGTAAGTAGTACCTCGGTGACATTAGTAGGCGCTATGAAAAAGGAGTGAGGTTGCACGGGTCGGGGCGGGGGAGGCAGCGGACCGCTGTGACCTTGGTCGTGACCTTGCACAGATACAAAGTAATTATTGATTTCTTCGGCAACCAGTTTCGGCTCACTCACTACTGTTCCATCTTCTAATTCTATTTTACAAACATTTTTACAGTCTGATTTTCCGATTATATTGTTTAAAACTTTCCAATACTGGGACGAATCACCATTGCACATATTTATTTTATTTTGAAAATATTCATTTTTTGCTAACTCTATGTCAGATCTCAACTTTTCACAAAAACGAGTAAAATAGGTGTTAAAATGCAAATCGTATGGTTTCTTTCTATGTAGTCTAAAAAGTTTTTTTCGTTTTGATAATCTATTTAGAATATTGGCACTGATCCAAGGGCTTAGGGATTTTGCTTTTTGAAGCTTATTTTGCTTAACAATTAACTTTGAATTTTTTACAATTGCTAAAATCTTATCATGAAATGTATTGTAAGCATAATCAACATTGTTAGATAAAAAACAAGCATCCCAATTTTCTACTTCTAGTTTGTTTTTAACCAATTCAAAGTTAATCAAATCCTTTAGTAGGATTGTATTATTGGATAAATTGTAGTCCCTTATCTTACTCTTTATATTGAAGTTTAATCCCAACAAGCAATGATCAGTTAAATTTATATCAAATAATGCAGTTTTAAACAAATTCATATTTTGATGTCTGATAAAAATGTGATCTACCAGTGTTTTTGAAATTGCATTTATTCTAGTCGGACTATTTACAACAGAAATAAAACCATGATTGCTTAATAAACTAAGATAATTTTGTACGTAAGATTGACAACTATTTAATAAATTTATATTTGCATCACCTAACAAAATTACATTATATTTTAACTTGTTTAATACATCAGATAATTCATTTATGAAGTTAATTTCTGAAAACATATGCAATCTATAAAGACAAAAAATATTAAAGTAAACACTTTTAACTTTGACGTGCAATAACAACACATCTGCAGTGACCATTTTAACATCTAGTTGGGTAATATCAATAGCTTCACTAACATAACACATTACACCTCCGGCTCTATAGGCTTCATTGCAGCAAGAAAAAACATTAAATCCAGGAATGTTGTACAATTTAATTTCATCCTCATTTATCCATATTTCACTAAGCACAATAAAATCTACATTTTCATGAATATGGTTTAATTCAATCAACAAGCTATTGAAATTCTTTCTTAAAGAACTGATATTAGCATAAATGATATTTAATCCGTCACATTCATCATTAAAAAAAACTGGCAAGCTATCAATATATTTGTCTGGGTTTATGCCTGTCATTGTATATGCCTATGTTATGTGTTTGAAACAGCAAAATGTTAATAATCATAAACATAATAAAATTACCAATTGTTGCAAGTTATTTAAACTAAGCATAGCCTATTATTTCCCTATTTACTTGAGCTTTTCCATTTCCTCGTAAGTACTCACTTTGACGGTTTTGTCACTCACAGATCTTTTTACGAAGAATTTCCCGTCACGGCTCCACACGAAAGCGTATCCTAGGTCCTTGCACTTAGCTTTTAGTTTGGCGAAGAAGATCTTGTTTTCTGGTGAGAGATGATCGTTGACGTAAATTCGTTCGCGCGGAAAGGCGTTGTTCACTTTGTCGGCAGTCAGATGAGTACTTTTCGCTCTGGATTCCTTAAATTTCGAGATGAAAGCCTCCTTCATTGATCTGTCAGTAAACTGTACAACCAGCGACGGGGTCCGCGTCTTATTGAAGGACGGGATCCTGTGGGCTGCTGCGATATGGGTCGGTAGCACCTCTAAATCCAGGACTTGGCCGATGTCTTTAACAATCGCCCTCACATCTTCGTTGGCTGTCTTCGGAATGCCGCTTATCTCCACATTATTTTTCCTACTGTACTGTTCTAGATTACGTAGTCTTTCCTGCAACTCCGTGACTTTGCCGCATAATGTGGTGTTTTGCATTCGTAGTTCTTCATTTTCCTTTTTAAGTTTGCTGATTTCTTTTTTAAAATCAGAAAATTGTTTATTTACATCGTCCATCGACCTAATGTAAGCTTAGGTCGATATGCAAATCATTTTGAAGGTCTAATCAAATCAAATTCAATGCCGCAAACCGCTTTTCAAAAGGATTATTGGTTACAAAATGGCTTACGTTTTTAATTGTCGTGTTTAGTTTTCAAGATATTGACTAATTTCTGATAAAATTCTCAAAAAATATGAATTTTTCATCAACTAAATTTTATAGCTAAAAACGGGTTGCGGAATTGAATCCGACGCAAAAAGTTAGTTTGAAATTATGTGTCGCAATACCATCTCCATATTTGAAAAAAATACCTCATTTCAAAACGGCGGATCCAAGATGGCGGCCAAAAAATTTACATTGGTGAAAGTTAACTGGAAATAACTTGGCAATGACTGATGGTTATTCTACTTAGCATTATTTTGTTGTTATGGGTCTATTTTATTAGTTTGTAATGTTTAAATTGGTTGAAAATAAATAAAATTAAAGTACTCATATCTTGAGAACAAATAGAGATATTAAAAAACAGATTGCGGCATTGTAATCAGTGAAAAAATCTAGCTTGAAGTGATGGATCACACCACTTTTACATTTGGAAAATTTATTTTAGATCCAATATGGCGGATCCAAGATGGCGGCCGAAAATGAGTACCCTCTCAAAACGATATACTTACTACCCAATAATGTTTAGGTTGGGTCTGGGTTAGTTATTTTTAGAAATATAAAAAAGTAAGGGGGGGGACAATTAAAACAAAACTCACCCTGTATACTCCTTAGTACATCAAAGGTAATATTTTGAATCTATGTTCAACTGCTTAATTTGATCTCATTTTTTTGTTATTAAAGACTGATTTTTGTCGGCCTTTTGTTACCTCATTACAAAGAAATGAATGGATGAATGAATCACAATGGTCTGAAGGAACCTATTAAATGATAAAATAATGATAATATGATTGTTACGTTAATGAAAGACGGTGCCTTATTTGTGAGCCTAATTAATAATTTCGATAATTTTGTCCTCCGCCAATTTGTTATTGTTATTTGAGGAGTTAGCGTACATTCTTAGAATATCTTGTTTATTTCTATTATAATATTGTTAATTTATTAACATGGTCTGAGCCTTTTTATAAATACTGATATTGTGATTGTTATTTGGTTACTTAGGAAATACCGTTATTATTCTATTATTGATTTATTCAAATATGTTCAAAACCAACAATTGTTTTTTCACTAAAATGACCCAGCAAGATTTTCTATCTTTGAAAATTTTGGAAGAAAAGTCTATCGCCAATAGGATGAAAAATGTTGATAACGAACCAGTCAACTGGTTGACTATGAGATGGATTCGACTTGAAAACACTGAGCCACTTGCGATTAAATACAAGTCAACTTTTCTGGAAGAGATGCGTTTGACTAAAACAACATTCAGAAAAAAAATAGATCTGGACGGCCCTTAAGAAGTCTTTCTTTTGTTTCTCAAGAACTTCTGTGCAACACAACAAGAACCATCTCGATGGCGAAAAAGAAGGACATGATCGAACTTCTGAAGTACATCCCTCCGGTCCACAACCAATACTACAACGATCTAAAGACTGACACAACAATCAAAGAAGCTGAACCTACCAGTGACGATGACTGCATCGCTTTTGCAGAATAATTTAGTGCCTAAGATGGTATTTTTAAGTTTCTAAATAATACTAGGCAGTTTAATTGCCAATCAGTTTGTAACAAGTTGTTGATAGGCCTATATTGTATTTCAATAAGTTTCATGCCTATTTGCTTATTGTAAAAGTACTTTTTCACAATAATTAATCATATTAGGCATCAGTTTTATTGCGCATTACAGTAGAACGCCGATTATCCGAACGTCGGTTATCCGAACCGTCGGTTAACCGAACGCCATAATAATTCATATTTTGAACATAATTCTTAAGCAATTCAAATTCGCGTGCCAACCGAAACTCCCGTCGCGCCAGGATATCCATGTATTCTGATGGATTTCATAATAAAATTACGTGAATAATTTTTATTTGATCATTTTTTAGCCTTTTTACTACTAAGAATTACGTTACATATATAATTTTAAAATGTTGTCTTTTCATGTTCGATTATCCGAATATTCAGTTATCCGAACACCCCTTGTCCCCAATTAGTTCGGATAATCGGCACTCTACTGTAGTTTGTAACAAGCTTTTGATAAGGGTATGTTGTACATTTCAATGAGTTTTATGACTATTTGCTTATAATAAAAGTACTTTTTCACAATTGGCTGTGAGTACTTACTAAATACCTTGCAGTTGGCAATGTGACTAACTGTGAAATTCTATAGGAAAGAATAATGTCGTGCCAGTCCCGAGGAGAAAATATGTTAATGCTCTTTATAGCCCTACTAGTAGATATACTCGCGGCTTCGCTCGCTGAAAGTAAAACAAATATTTGGTTCAATTATACGCTATTTGTAATGTACAATTATGAAAAATTTCGAAATAGATGATTATAATAATTTATCTGAATTGTACGTTTTTAAGCCCTTAATTATAAACTTAAGGTTGCATCTCCATACCAGATTGACATGAGAAGATGAAACGTTTCCTCGATTGATTTTATTTTTCCTTCAAATGGCATGACTTGGCTACCATGTGCTAACACATTCTAATTTTTCAGACATATTGGAGATTAAATTACTCGTTTAGAAACTTGAGGCAAAAATCTACAATTGAAATAGTATATTTGTTTGAACTTAGCCTATGGCTTTCGGCCAGCACGTGAACGCTCCTGAAATTTTTAATTCAGAAAAACCTAACGGACCTATTTTTAATTCTATAAAAGTAACGGAATGATATGTCCATGCAGAGTTTCAAGATTCTAGTTCGATTACCTCGGGTGATCCGAAAAACGCGAGTAGTCTATGTATAGGGCATATGGTATCTGACAAATATATAATATAATATATCCGTAATAGTTTTGTACAGTTTATTCTTTAATTTTATTTTATTTATTTTATTTATTTATTTATTTGCATGCTCCAATACAGTATACAATACCAATTACATTGAAGCAGTTCAAAAATATTATAAAGTCCATCTTGGAGATCTTCACTTCAAAACTCACTAATACTCTAACATGCGAAATAATCAACTTTTGTGGTGAACAAATTAATGTAAATTACTAGATTAATTATTGCTAAGTTAAGTAGATTAAATGTAATTTAAATGTAGATTAAATGTAAATGTAATTTAATGTAATCATTAAATGTAATTTCTATTTCTGTCTCTTTAAAATATTCTAGACACCTCCTATTGATATTTTATGATCATAGTTCTTATTAAAGCTGAAAAGCCCGCCATTTAGAATTTTTGAATTTACCTTTATTTAGGCTTTCCGCAGAGAAAACACTTTAAAATCTCTAATTTGTATACATCTAGAGCCTATAAAGATTATCTGAACCAAAATTAATGGTCCAAGGCCCTACATTGTTTCAGAAAATGAACTTTGAAAACTAAACTTGGCCACCATTTTGAATTTTATAATATACCCTAAGTAGGGGGGTCTGGGGGCTCCCATCCTGCGGAGGAGCAGAGGAGCATGACGTCACAGGTCACGTGACCCCCCCCCGAGACCACCCACGACGACCCCCCCCCCGACCCTTCCCCCCGACCCCCCCCTCCCCCGGTTGATTGATGGATGATTGACAGGTGATTGACAGGTGACATGTCATTCCATTATGTTCCCTTTGTTGTTGGGTCGACTGTTATTAAGTGAACAAAAGACCGCCGAACTCGGCTGCGTGTTAGCTTCAGATGGAAGGTGAACAGCGAACGAGCAACATGACTGTACTGGAGCTGCGTCGAAAGGAGAGATTTTATCTCCAATGTCCCAGTTGTGTTATGAAGTGGGAGAAACGTTTTCTCCCACTCATCTACGATAATAATATACACATGAAAATAAGAGTGTATTATCACAAAGTTAATGGGAGAGTGACTCCGACTCGGCGCCCGGCTCGTCACTATGAACGAGCAAGATTTCATCTGTTCGTAGTATGGTGCCACAGGGTTGTCCGGAATCAGAACTCAGCTGTGGACGTAGAGGTGCAGATCTTCAAATGAGTAAAATAAAATTTGTATTTTTTATTATTTTGAGTTTGTAAAATAAAATTTGTATTTTTTATTATTTGCAGGCTTTTGTATTGTAAAAGAAAAATTAAATTTGTAATGTAAAAGAAAGAAATTAAATTAAATAAATAAAAAAAAATAAAAAACTGAACACAAACAATAATTTGAATAAACTTATACACTCACACTCCTCGCGATTTCTTCAAGTAGTAGGTGCATGTAGAGGCTCCTACCCTGTGGAGGTGGATGACCCCCCCCCCGACAAAATGGCGGCCAAAACCCCCCCCGACAAAATGGCGGCCAACCCCCCCCCCCCGACAAAATGGCGGCCAACCCCCCACCCGACAAATTGGCGGCCAACCCCCCCCCCCCGTTGATTGATGAATGATTGACAGGTGACATGTCATTCCATTGCTGCCGAACGACTGCCGAACTCGGCTGCGTCTTTGCAATAATGGGACCCAATTATCCCTTGATGTAGGGTTGACAGGTTGTTATTTGAACAAAAGAGTGCCGCAGACTGCTGCGCACTTATCACAATGAAACCCCATTATCGGGAACACAACACTGAAAGGACACTATTGTGTTGTGACATTGATGAATGAAGGGTTTCGTATTCAATTATCGCCAACAACGAAACGTTTAACAAAAGAACTACGGACCCAATTATCCCTTGATGAAGGGTTGACAGGTTGTTATTTGAACAAAAGAATGCCGCAGACTGCTGCGCACTTATCACAATGGGACCCCATTAGCGGGAACACAATACTGAAAGGAAACCATTGTGCCGTGACATTGACGAATGAAGGGTTCCGTATTCAATTACCGCCAACAACGAAACGTTTAACAAAAGAACTGCGGACCCAATTATCCCTTGATGTAGGGTTGACAGGTTGTTATTTGAACAAAAGAATGCCGCAGACTGCTGCGCATTTATCACAATGGGACCCCATTAGCGGGAACAAAACACTGAAAGGAAACTATTGTGTCGTGACATTGACGAATGAAGGGTCTCGTATTCAATTATCGCCAACAACGAGACGTTTCACAAAAGCACTGCGTGTTGCAAACAGATGCCTTTGACGACCCTTGTCACTGTTGGGGCTTTTAACGGCCCCAATTAACGGCAACAAAAAGGTTCCAGAACGTTCTAGAAAGATCTGGTCCCACCGAACAATAGGAACTGCGCGCCAATTCCAGTAATCCGAGACGTCACTGGCGGTACTGCAGCGTTCTCGCTAGACTCTGGTCAGAAGTGGTTTGGCGTTCGAGGTGTGAAGACGTGCCGTCTCTGCTCTCCCTCGTGTTAGTGTGGTGAAATACTTTGTGATTTGGTGTAAGTGATTATTAAATTGTGTAACCGTAAGTAAATAGGTAATAAGTATTTACGAAATATATTAAACCATGTTTCTAGTATTTTGATGCTAAAATATCTTTATTTTATACCAAAACTCACAGTACCGAATTGATTGCACCATCACTTACTTTCATGAGCTAGGTTAAGTCTTTCAATGAAATCTTTTAACTTTTAAGGAACTAAAATATTATTTTAAAATAACTTTTTACTTTTTAAAAATTATTTCGGGTTTTTAATTTTATAAATTTAAACTGTGTCAGGTTCTGCTAGAATTTATCTTTAAAATTGTTTCGTTAGTAATTATTATGAATGGAAACTTTGTTTTAACATTTTATATAAATTACTTTTTAAAAGTAGGTGTATTTTAAAATTAATTTATTTTTTTTAAAATAGGGATTATTATCCACTGGATAAAGTGTTAGCCCAGTGACTACGCCAACCAGTGATAAATTTTCTTAGCCACTGAACATTGTGTGTTAGTCACTGGATATTGTGTGTATATTTTATAAATTTAAACTGTGTGAGGTTTGGCTAGAATCTATCTTAAAAATTATTTCGTTAGTAAATTTTTCAACTAGAAACTACTGCATTTGGTTCGGCTAGAATTTGTCATTAAATTATTTCGCTAGTAAATATTACAACTAGAAACTTGGTTTAAAACAGAACTGAAATATTTTTTAACTTTTATTTTATTTTTTTTAATAATTGTTTTTTTAATCAATTTTCAATTTTTAATAAATTTTAAACTAATTAATTTTTAATTTTTTAATTAATTTTTATTAATTTTTAATTAATTTTTAATTAATTAAATTTTTAATTTTTTAATTAATTTTTAATTTCGAATTACATTTTAATTTTTAATTAATTTTTTTAATTAATTTTTAATTTTGAAATAATTAAATTTTAATTTTTAATTAAATTTTTTTTTTAATTTTTAATTAATTTTTTTTATTATTAATTATTATTATTATTTTTTTTCTATCGACTTCTGTACGGTACGTACGACATTACCTTATGATTAATTAAATTTAAATATTTATGTTTAGATCTACTATGGATTGCCAGCGTCGTTTCGTGTGCGGGGTCTGCTTCGCAGACTTTACCGCCAAGCGGAATCTCGTGCGACATATGAGCTGAACCTGAGCGGTGCGGATAGACTCAAACAACATAAAGAGTACTGTTACGAACACGCACCGCTCAGGTTCAGCTTTGTAGGCCGGTTATCAAAGTAGGCAAAGCACCTCTTACAAATGAAAATTTTCTCCTTGCGTTTTGTTAACTGAGACTTAACCAGCCTTTCGAAATCTGAAATGTAGGCATAGTGGCATCTCCCTACATCGGTTAAGTACAGCAGGTCGAAATGGTTATCGAGTTCCTGCTTGGTGACTCGCAGGGGGTAGACGAGATATATGTATTTGTACTGGCCTGAAAAGTCATCAAATACCTTCTCCAGTTCCAGGCCGTACACATTGACACTTACCCCCCGGTTCATCTCCTCGAACTTACCGATTTTGTCCAGCCTCACCGGAAACTCGAGACCTGGAAAGTCTAAATTTGCACGTGCACGAAGGTCAGGGGTAAAATATGCCGCACGTAGTTGGTTATTGCTTGTTCGGATAATGTATTTGGTGAGGACAGCATACAAGTAACATCGCTGATACTCATTAACTGCATTAATAACTGCTTTATGTTTTCTATGGAGGGCGGTAGCGTGATGTAGGAGCTACCTCTGAGCAGGCGATAGACATTGACCCTGACCTCCATGTCTAACACCCGCACAAAGGTCCAGCCAGATCCCTTCCTCTCGCACTGCTCTTTTTCTGATACTAATTTTTGGAAGAAGTTCCCACAGATGTCCTCCATGTTGTCAGTACGGACGACGGGGCCGTTTTTGGTTTTAAAAGCACGGCGGCAGGTTTCTCCGTGCACGTCCTCAAACTCGCATTCGACCCAGAGGTTTATTTTGACGGCGGTGACGAATTCCAATACTCGGTGCATGAGAGCAACGATGTCCTCGAAGATGGTCGTCAGGAACTCCGGCAACGTGAGGCCTTCGGAGTCCGGCTCCCGCAGACAGTAGGTTTTCAATCGTCCGCGGTAGCCAGATTCAACCTCGACGAAGTGTGATGTCTCCGGTGGCAGGTCGTCGGGGATGGCCACCGGAACTTCGTCCTGGCTGCTGCTGGCGTTGCCTCCGCTTCCTGACGACGTCGACGGGGCGGGGGAGTCCAGCGAGATGTCCGTGGCAGGCGACGGTGCAGGCCCACTACCGCCTTGAGATCCCCGGTGTAGTCGACGGACATGACGTTGCAGAGTATCACGTCTGGAGAAGCTCCGGCGGCAGTGGGGACACACGAATCCTTAAACAGAACAACACAATATCTATTACTTACCTAATTAATTATTGTTCAAATACAATTATAAAAACAAACAATGGGGATGAAGGGAAATAAATAGTACACATATAATCCGGCTTTATTTACATAAATCATTATTCGATAAGTATATTTCATTTATTAGTTTTAAATTTTTAGAAGAAAATAATGATTAGATTTAATAATTCATTATCATTCTACACACCTGTCCGGTCGTCTGGAACAGACGACGGGCCAGGGATGGGGGAATCCGCAACATGACCTGCGATAGGTGAAGCACCTGACAACACAACGTTTTTCATTACTTACTCAGTTATTGACAGTATCTTTAAAAACACTTTTTAAATATTTCTCAATTTACTGCACTCAGTTATTGACACCTTTTTTTATTATTATTTTTTTTAATAATCTCAGTTATTCAAACTCTGTTTTCATATTATTAATTATTAACACTTAAATTTTTAACTAATCCAGTTGTCGATATGTGTGTTAATTTACACTAACCCAATAGTTGACAGATATGTTAAATTGAAAATACATCATACAGTAGTAAGATATAGAAAAGTGGGATAAAGAAACTGTACACACAATAAAAATCCAGCTTTATTTATACAAGTCTTAGATTTTTACCCACCTATCCGGTCGGCTGCGGCGGATGACGGGCCAGGGGCGGGGTCTGCCGAAGGGGTCGGGGCGTGGGCCGCGCGCTGATGCCGCAGAAGGTTGTCCCGCCGGTTAAACGTGGCAGGACACTGCGGGCACCGGTGGTTCTCCTGCACGCCACGGTGGTCCTTCATATGTCGCACGAGATTCCGCTTGGCGGTAAAGTCTGCGAAGCAGACCCCGTACACGAAACGACGCTGGCAATCCATAGTAGATCTAAACATAAATATTTAAATTTAATTAATCATAAGGTGATGTCGTACGTACCGTACAGAAGTCGATAGAAAAAAATAATAATAATAATTAATATTGAAAAATAAAAAAATTAATTAAAAATTATAAAATTAATTAAAATTTAATTATTTTAAAATTAAAAATTAATTTAAAAAATTAAAATTTTAGTTAATTAAAAAAATTTGATTAAAAAAATTAATTAAAATTTAAAATTAATTAATTAATTAAAAATTAAAAAAATAATTAAAAATTAAAAAAATTAATAATAATTAATTAAAAAATTAAAAATTAATTCGTTTAAAATTTATTAAAAATTAAAAATTGAAAATTGATTAAAAAAACAATAATATAATAAAATAAAATAAAAGTTAAAAAATATTTTAGTTCTGTTTTAAACCAAGTTTCTAGTTGTAATATTTACTAACGAAATAATTTTAAAGACAAATTCCAGCCGAACCAAATGCAGTAATTTCTAGTTGAAACATTTACTAACGAAATAATTTTTAAGATAGATTCTAGCCAAACCTTACACAGTTTAAATTTATAAAATATACACACAATATACAGTGACTAACACACAATATTCAGTGGCTCAGAAAATTTATCACTGGTTGGCGTAGTCACTGGGCTAACACTTTATCCAGTGGATAATAATCCCTATTTAAAAAAAAAATAAATTAGTTTTAAAATACACCTACTTTTAAAAAGTAATTATATAAATTCCCGCTAATGGGGTCCCATTGTGATAAGTGCGCAGCAGTCTGCGGCATTCTTTTGTTCAAATAACAACCTGTCAACCCTACATCAAGGGATAATTGGGTCTGCAGTTCTTTTGTTAAACGTTTCGTTGTTGGCGATAATTGAATACGGAACCCTTCATTCGTCAATGTCACGGCACAATGGTTTCCTTTCAGTATTTTGTTAAACGTGGCAGGACACTGCAGGCACCGGTGGTTCTCCTGCACGCCACGGTGGTCCTTAATATGTCGCACGAGATTCCGCTTGGCGGTAAAGTCTGCGAAGCAGACCCCGCACACGAAACGACGCTGGCAATCCATAGTAGATCTAAACATAAATATTTAAATTTAATTAATCATAAGGTAATGTACGTACGTACCGTACAGAAGTCGATATAAAAAATAATAATAATTAATATTAAAAATAAAAAATTAATTAAAAATTAAAAAAATTAATTAAAATTTAATTATTTTAAAATTAAAAATTAATTTAAAAATTAAAATTTTAGTTAATTAAAAAAATTGATTAAAAAATTAATTAAAAATTAAAATTTAATTAATTCAAAATTAAAAATTAATTTTAAAAAATTTAAAATTTAATTAATTAAAATTTAGAATTAATTAAAAATGTAAAAAAATTAAGTAAAAATTAAAAAATAATTAATTAAAATTAAAATTAATTAATTAAAAATTAAAAAATTAATTAAAAATTAAAAAAAATTAATAAAAATTAATTAAAAAATTAAAAATTAATTAAAAAATTAATTAGTTTAAAATTTATTAAAAATTAAAAATTGAAAATTGATTAAAAAAAACAATAATTAAAAAAATAAAATAAAAGTTAAAAAATATTTTAGTTCTGTTTTAAACCAAGTTTCTAGTTGTAATATTTACTAACGAAATAATTTTAAAGACAAATTCCAGCCGAACCAAATGCAGTAGTTTCTAGTTGAAACATTTACTAACGAAATAATTTTTAAGATAGATTCCAGCCAAACCTTACACAGTTTAAATTTATAAAATATACACACAATATACAGTGACTAACACACAATATTCAGTGACTAACACACAATATTCAGTGGCTCAGAAAATTTATCACTGGTTGGCGTAGTCACTGGGCTAACACTTTATCCAGTGGATAATAATTCCTATTTTTAAAAAAAATAAATTAGTTTTAAAATACACCTACTTTTAAAAAGTAATTATATAAATTCCCGCTAATGGGGTCCCATTGTGATAAGTGCGCAGCAGTCTGCGGCATTCTTTTGTTCAAATAACAACCTGTCAACCCTACATCAAGGGATAATTGGGTCCGCAGTTCTTTTGTTAAACATTTCGTTGTTGGCGATAATTGAATACGGAACCCTTCATTCGTCAATGTCACGGCACAATGGTTTCCTTTCAGTATTGTGTTCCCGCTAATGGGGTCCCATTGTGATAAGTGCGCAGCAGTCTGCGGCATTCTTTTGTTCAAATAACAACCTGTCAACCCTTCATCAAGGGATAATTGGGTCCGTAGTTCTTTTGTTAAACGTTTCGTTGTTGGCGATAATTGAATACGAAACCCTTCATTCATCAATGTCACAACACAATAGTGTCCTTTCAGTGTTGTGTTCCCGATAATGGGGTTTCATTGTGATAAGTGCGCAGCAGTCTGCGGCACTCTTTTGTTCAAATAACAACCTGTCAACCCTACATCAAGGGATAATTGGGTCCCATTATTGCAAAGACGCAGCCGAGTTCAGCAGTCTTTTGTTCAGTTAATAGCCTGTCGACCCAACATCAAAGGGAACACAATGGAATGACATGTCACCTGTCAATCATTCATCAATCAACGTGGGGGGTTGGCCGCCATTTTGTCGGGGGGGGGGGGTTTGGCCGCCATTTTGTCGGGGGGGGGGGGGGTTGGCCGCCATTTTGTCGGGGGGGGGTTTTGCCGCCATTTTGTCGGGGGGGGGGGTCATCCACCTCCACAGGGTAGGAGCCTCTACATGCACCTACTACTTGAAGAAATCGCGAGCAAGTGTGAGTGTATAAGTTTATTCAAATTATTGTTTGTGTTCAGTTTTTTTACTTTTTTTTATTTATTTAATTTAATTTCTTTCTTTTACAGTACAAATTTAATTTTTCTTTTACAATACAAAAGCCTGCAAATAATAAAAAATACAAATTTTATTTTACAAACTCAAAATAATAAAAAATACAAATTTTATTTACTCATTTGAAGATCTGCACCTCTACGTCCACAGCTGAGTTCTGATTCCGGACAACCCTGTGGCACCATACTACGAACAGATGAAATCTTGCTCGTTCATAGTGACGAGCCGGGCGCCGAGTCGGAGTCACTCTCCCATTAACTTTGTAATAATACACTCTTATTTTCATGTGTATATTATTATCGTAGATGAGTGGGAGAAAACGTTTCTCCCACTTCATAACACAACTGGGACATTGGAGATAAAATCTCTCCTTTCGACGCAGCTCCAGTACAGTCATGTTGCTCGTTCGCTGTTCACCTTCCATCTGAAGCTAAAACGGAACGCCAGAGAAACTGCGACGCTAACGCAGGTGTGAGAAGAAAGGAGGGTTGGTCTATTCATTAGGTTTTCAAAGCCGACAAAGCTCTTCATTCGTCAATGTCATGGGACAAAAGGATTCATTTAGAAACCCATCAACCTTTGTTAGTGGACCTTATTGTGAAACCATCTTACAATGTGTTATATTGCAAACACGCAGCCGAGTTCGGCGGTCTTTTGTTCACTTAATAACAGTCGACCCAACAACAAAGGGAACATAATGGAATGACATGTCACCTGTCAATCACCTGTCAATCATCCATCAATCAACCGGGGGAGGGGGGGGGTTCGACTCCATTTTGTTCGGGGGGGGGGGGTCGGGGGGAAGGGTCGGGGGGGGGGTCACGTGACCTGTGACGTCATGCTCCTCTGCTCCTCCGCAGGATGGGAGCCCCCAGACCCCCCTACTACCCTATTTTAGCCTTTAGAGAGAATATACAGAGTATCCCGTAACTCTCTGGACAAACGTATATAGCGTTATTCCTTAGGTCAAGACAAACAAATTTCACCATAGGAACAGGGGTCTCAGGTGCCTAGTTTTCTGTCTGTCCGTCTGTATGTGTTTTTTATAAAAACCTGCATAGCTCCTAAACGGTTTGAGGCACATCGATGAGATTTTGCACAAATGTTTATCTTATTAAGATCTATTTCTGTTAGAAAGTATATAAAAATATCATCAACCGTTCCAAAATGGCGGCCATTTAAAATATTTGATGCAAAATTTCACGAAAACCGTTAACTTTGAAAAAAATTGCAAGACACATAAAAGGTACAACGACACCTTATTTGTTTCGATAGGACAAAGAATTACAGAGATATTGGTTCTTTTCCTAGTGCATGACCACTTTGCTCCATTTTAACAATGCTAATACTCCTTTTAAATTGTCTGAATAGCTTTATAATCATCTGTCATACGTCAATCAGCTGTTTTTACTTAATAAACAGCTGATTGAATTATTTGCTGTTGTAATTTCTGAAAGCATTATTGTATGAACATTAAAGCAAGTCTTTTCTTGTTGTTTACTATTCTTACAATAGTAAACCTAGTTAAGTCATTATTTATTGACAATACACAATAAATACTTAACTAGGATTACTGTTGTAAGAATAGTAATCAACAAGAATTACATTTAAACAATGCTAACACAACGCTTATTAATACTCCTTTTACATTGCCTAAATATCTGTTGCTAAGAAACATTAAATTTTCTTTAACTAAATAAAAACTATCAGTGATAATGAAATTTTTTAAATTATAATTAAAATAGTGGGACAATACCTTATGATACTTATTATTTACAATATGGCCACCTTTATTTACAATAACCGTTCAAAATGACGACCGTCAACCCTGTTGCATAATCTAAACCGGTCAATCATGGATCGTTGAACACGTCCAAGAACTTGGCCATCTTCTTTTATTATCGCGGCTGCTTCGACCACTCGAGCTACTAAGTCCATCTCATCTTCTACAGGTGTGCTATAAACTAATTGTTTCATTGTGCCCCAAAGGAAGAAGTCGAGAGGAGTGAGGTCGGGCGATCGAGCGGGCCACGGCGTCGGACCTCCACGCCCAATCCAACGATTTAGAAAAGTAAGATTTAAATAATCGCGTCGTGCGTCGTGTTGAAACCATAAATGTTCTCGGACATGAAGAGGAACATCTTCCATCAACTCCGGAAGAATTTCTCTAAGGAACACTAAATAGGTTGGTGAGTTCAGCCGATTTGATAAAATGTAGGGCCCAACAAGGAAGTTGCCTATAATACCCGCCCACACATTAATAGAGAACTTTTCCTGATGTCCAGCTTCAAAAGTGCCATTAGGATTTTCTTCTGCCCAAATATGACATGTTCGGTTGTTAAAAATGCCTTCCCTACTAAAACTAGCTTCATCTGTAAACAAAACGTTTTCAAGATATAGAGGGTTGTTTAGGTCTTTTTCCAAAAACCAGCGAGCGCAGTTCACCTTGGGAAAATCCTCTGGTTTCAAGGCCTGTACTTTTTGGGAACTATACGGGTAAAGTTTCTCTCCTTTCAAAACTCCCCACACAGTGCTCTTACTACAACCAAGTTCTTGCCCCATCACTCTTACACTTACCGACGGATCCGTTTTAAACCGATCAAGAACGAGTTCTTCAAACTCAACATCACGAACTGATCTGTCACGCCCAGTGTCACTCATATTTACCTTAAAGGTTCCCGTTTCTTTTAATCTGTTGTATATAGCACTAAATGTCTTATGGTTAGGACATTGCCTGTTTGGAAAACGTTCTGCATACAATCTTGCCGCTCCTCTTGCATTGCCACGAGCCATTCCAAAAAAATAGACCATATCACAGTATTCTTCTGATGTGTAAGTATTCATTTTGCTCACATGTTGTACTAAACTGTCAACTTAATAACATAAAAACACAGTAAATAAAGACTTTAACTAGATTTACTGTTGTAAGAATAGTAAACAACAAGAAAAGACTTGCTTTAATGTTCATACAATGATGCTTTCAGAAATTACAACAGCAAATAATTCAATCAGCTGTTTATTAAGTAAAAACAGCTGATTGACGTATGACAGATGATTAGAAAGCTATCTAGACAATTTAAAAATTAGCATTGTTTAAATGGAGCAAAGTGGTCATGCACTAGGAAAAGAACCAATATCTCTGTAATTCTTTATCCTATCGAAACAAATAAGGTGTCGTTGAAAACTACATAAAATGGACTAACCTTTTTGTCTTGCAATTTTTTTTTCAAAGTTAACGGTTTTCGTGAAATTTGGCATCAAATATTTTAAATGGCCGCCATTTTAGAACGGTTGATGATATTTTTGTATAATTTCTAACAGAAATAGATCTTAATAAGATAATCATTTGTGCAAAATTTCAACGATGTGCCTCAAACAGTTTAGGAGCTATGCAGGTTTTTATAAAAAACACATATAGACGGACAGACAGAAAACTAGGCACCTGAGACCCATGTTCCTATGGTGAAATTTGTTTGCTTTGACCTAAATAACGCTATATACGTTTGTCCATAGAGTTACGGGACACCCTGTATTTAAAAATCCATTCTTAGTACGCATCTAGAGCCTATAATGATTAATTGTACCGAGTTTCATGGCCCAAAGCCTTATAGTTTTTGGGAAACTGTGATCATTGAGTCAGCCAACCGTTTTGGCTTTTATATATAGAGATTTTGCAATAAATGAAAAGTCTTGAGTCGTAGGAAGGTAGCTGTGTCCTGGCACGAGAAATTTCAAATCAATCGTTTCAGTAGTGATATCTTCAGTTTGCAGATATTTCAAGAATGACAAAACCATTTAAATATTGCGGTTTCGTCCGCCGCAAGAATCTGAACATCACAATGTGTTTCACATTCTTAGCATGACTTTTCAAGTGTTTTATGACAAAGGAGCTTATTTTCTGTGAACCTGTTGAACCTTCAGTCTCCGGCCATACGTACATGTAAGCTTTTTTGTTACTAAACACTTGAACTTCCAGGTTATAAACGTACAAGTTACGTTTGCAATAGGCCACAGATGTTGAAAGTTTTTAGAAAGCCAAAGCTTTATGGAGATCAAAAGATAAAATATAATAATCATCGGAACATTTTTCTGGTCTTCTTTCATACTTTCCCTCGCCTTATCCGCCTTTCTCAGATGTATATCTTTCTCAGTTTCTATTACCTTCTCCTCATCTTTACTCGCCACCAAAAGTTTATTTTGTAAGGCGTCGTACACCTGACAGGTGTCTTTAAGTGGCGGTTTAAAATGCAAATTGAACTTTGATGAAAACACATGGTAGTACATTTTTTCTTTAACAGGAGTTGCTTGGTTTTCCTTACACCACGAAACAAACAAATCGCACAATATATTATAGTTAGATCAGGGTTTAAATATTTTGAGTTGGGATTGTGTGCTCTGGTATAGTGGTATTAGTTTTAGTATACTAAAATATCCCTGGATCATACTCTGGCTGTCCCTGTTTCTCCACATCCCTCTTCCTTTCCTTGAGAATTCTGGAATACTGTCTTCTCTTCTTGACCTCTTTCTCTTTCCGCACTCTCCGACGATCGATCCACGTTTTGGTTCCATTCAGTTTCAGGTTTCAGACCAAACACTTCAGAACACTTAATCTACCTTGGTTTTCTTGATTGTAAGTTATAATAGAGTCAAAGGTTCCAAACTTTAGGGTAATGATACCTACAAAATTTACTTTGGGTACCCTACACCATAAAACTGAGTTGTAGGACTCGTTCACGTTTTGGGTTCTTCCGTGAAGGTATCTCTTTCAGCAGTTCTGGGTTGGCCAAGGCTTTGTATATAGGTTTTATTACTCCTACTCTACTACTGCAACATATCTCGAGTCGTCATATCTGTTAGGGCGTCCCATCCCGTTTGGTTTTTTTTTTTATTTGCACCACGAAATTTCGCATTTGTTGCGCTGCAGTTTTCGGTTTGAGGACGCTTTATGGTAAAATGTAGCCGTGCTTTTCTCAAATTGTGGAAAAATACGAAGAAGGAAAAGAAATACAATTTTTTAAATAAAAACATATTTTATTAGGCTTGAAATATAAAGATTGTGTTCTTAACTTAATGTGTAAAGGGCTGAGCTGAAAAAACACTTTTATGTATATTTTTTAATTATTATACAACACGTTGCTAGGCATTGGTCATTTATGTAACGTTTTTATAAAAGAAAATAATATTAAAAGTTTCAGTGTATAAACAAAGTCTTATTTACATCATTTACCCTCGTTGAAACTCTGCTTTAACTAATTTAAAGAAACTGGTCCTGGAAATTTGTGGTACAGCCTATCGCCCTTCAAAATAATCTCTGGTTGAGGCAAAAATTTAGACATCTTTTACCCCCCTGTTTGAAACGTAACGATAATAAACTCGTCCTGTTTTAAATCATCGTAATTATAGTTTTCTTTTAACTGAGTTGGTTCTTCAGGCAAGTTTCCTTCGTCATTATAAACATCTAACACTTTTTAAACAGTCTATTTCTTTGTTGGTTCTTCTTGCTCTCTTGACCTAACATTTGTTTCCTGATGTCTTAATTTCTTTTCTTTGAGGGAATTTGTTTACCATCGGCTGCAAACGAAAATAAATGAAAGTGTTTACATTGCATGTAATGAAAATAATTTATTTTTGCTTAAAAAATCAACCGACTTCAAACGCTCTAAAAAGTATGAAATTATTTTAATTTATAAGTCAAATTTTGTAATATCCAAGCTCGCGTATTTTAAGTCGGCGCGGCTCTATCAATACATGAAACACTAAGCTGTGTGTAGAGATTAAATATTGTTGGATAAATTGTTATAATCAATCAATCAAAATCAATTATAATTGTTGGATAAAATTTCAGTCGCAACTGGAACATTTTGCTTTAAAATGCAAATTTGTAAGTATTGTAGACCCAAAAATAATTTCTCTGTTCTTAATAATTTAAAAATCTGCCTCTCTCTATTTGTGTGAAATTGACACACAATTTTTATTTTAATATTACATTCATGTAAGCCATTCAATAAATACCCTATTTTCATACATAAATTCTTCAAGTGTTAAAACTACGAGCTATTCTGCCAAGTAAATACATAACTAAGATGCTATATAGAGCCGCGCCGACTTGAAATACGTGAGCTTGGATAATACAAAATTTGACTTATAAAATGAGGCGCTCAGCGCCAAAGTGACCTAAGCGACAAATTCGTTTTTTTTAGATTTGTGTTGTAAAATATTCTTTGGAACAAGGAGCATCCAGCCAAACTAGCCTAAGTGACAATAAAAATAGCAGGGTATTTTTTAAAGGTATAAGTTTAGTTTGGCATCACTGTCTTGCAACAATGTTCTAATGCCATACTGACATAAGAAGGTTAAACCTCCAATTCCTGTGTTAAGAAGCCCATAAGGTGAGAGGTTAGAGGTGCAGCTTTCTAAACTACGGCAATTTAAATGATTTTCTCTAGTTAAAATGCTTAAATCTAGAACTTTAAAAATACTCAAGATGTCACAGAAAGTGAAAAATAACACCATTAACTCAGTAAGCCCTAAAATATGCTTTTTAATAGAATTTATAATAGCTCTAAGTTTCATAGGTTATGGATACAATGGGGTTATACAACTTTAATTACAATAGGTAATTTAAAATAAAAAGTGGCAAATAGGATTCAATAGTAAATAGGAGGATATAATTTTTCTGAAACGAATGTAGAAGTTTTAATTTACATTAGAGCGCCGATTATCCGAACTAATTGGGGACAAGGGGTGTTCGGATAACTGAATATTCGGATAATCTAACATGAAAAGGGAAAATTTAAAAATTATATATGTAACGTAATTCTTATCAGTAAAAAGGCTAAAAAATAATCAAACAAAATTATTCACGTAATTTTATCATGAAATTGATGAGAATACATGGGTATAAATTTTTAAAGAACAATTTATCATACATAGATACAGTACACTGTATACTTTTTATTTAGAGAAAAAGTCCAAAATGTGTTTTTGCTTTAGCCCTGACACTTTTTTGGCGCGCAAATTTGAATTGCTTGAGAATCATGTTCAAAATATGAATTATTACGGCGTTCGTTTAACCGACGGTTCGGATGACTGACGTTCGGATAATCGGCGCTCTACTGTATACAGTATAAAATAACTAAACCAATAGTTAATCAAGGTATGCGAATTGTTGAGTATTGTTTAACTTTTGGTTTAAAAAGTAAATGTTATCTGTGTAAACGCTGTGAAAAGCAATGTTACATTTTAAAATAATGTTACTTAGCATAAAACTAAGCTTTTTGGTCACATTTGCAACAGTATAAAAGCTGTTTTTGTGATTTTTGGCACTTAGGTATGTTTTGGTGGTTAGGCTACTGTGGTTCTGGTCCTTAGGCTACTTTGGCATTAATACATTCTGAGAAATTTTGTAGCCTTTTTTGACGATTAATTTGTTAATTTGTAGCCTAATGAAACGTTTTTGTTTCAGATGATCACTCCTACGTTGACGATAGGCCTAGAAACGAAAATAAAGAAGTCATATCCGACGACATAACTAGGCCAGTAGAAGAGTTGTTAGCCAGTGAAATAAAATTAAATACTGGCGAGGGAGATTTTGAAGACGCTGCAAAAAATAATCCAATTCCCTCGGAAAATCCTGAAATACAGCGAAGGCCGTGTCGAAATAGTGCCTATAGAAGCAACGAATAAACTCATTCAAAATTACTATCCAGCTGATTTACAACTTCAAAATGAAGAAGGAGAATGTTTTATTGATTTGCGGGTTTTTGACGATACACTCTTGTTAAATGTTAATGAAACTTCAGTTGAAGGTGGTTCTAATGAGGCAATCGGGGACGTTATTTATGAAGCTGTTCTGGATTAAGAATATAATGCTGGAGAATCACATGGATTAGAAGTCGAAGTAATTGGCGAAACCAATGAAATGTCTATAGTGATGGACGAGGCGGTAGAAGAAAATGAAGATCAAACAGTGGTAGAAAGTTTTGAAGTTGCTGGAAATGAAGAGGTTTAAGCCAGATAATCAAATGAATTTGAAGTTGAAGCAATTGAGGAAACAAACGGAATTCTCCGGGAAGTTGGAAACCAATCCATTGAGGAGTCAGTTGTTAATATTAATAATGAAACAGGTATGGACGCGGCAGTAGAAGAAAATATAGACCCAGACAATGAAGATCAAACACCTAAACGCTCAAGAAAACGACAGAAATGAAATGAATTTGCAGAAGAACGTAAGGAAACGACAACGAAATAGTGGTCAAGAATATAGTGTGTAAAAAAAGTCCCGGAACGGCTTATATTTTTTGAACCGAATTGGTTTGAGGAATCAAACTTTGCACATTCAATCCTTTGTAAAAAAACTACTTGCTGAGGTGTTTACTGACTCTTGGGCCCCGGCGGGGGACGGCCCACAAGGAGTCGGTACAAAATCTTAAATGTAAGCATAGGATAGGTCGATATGCACATAATTTTAAAGGGTTCTTCAAGTAGAGTTCAATGCCGCAAACCGCGCTTCAAAAGGTCCATTCGTTACAAAATGGCGGCTGATCAAAAATCAAATAGAATTACAACGTTTTCTCCTAAATATCGTCTAAAAATTTTTTTACAGCCTATGTCTGGAGAATCAAAACTCCGGGATTGAATGTCAGACATAAAAGCCTATTTTTAAGGGTGCCGAAGAGGATGTTAGCTCCAATGGGGGACGGCCCACGAGGAGTTGGTGCAAAATCTTAAATGTAAGCATGGGTCCATATGCACATAACTTTAAAGGTCTAATCAAATAAAGTCCAATGCCGCAAACCGCATTTCAAAAGGATTATTGGTTAAAAATTGGCGGGTGATTTAAGTTTTCAACAAAAATACGTAAGACTTAGATTTGTTACGCAATTTGATTTATTAAAACTTGTATTCCACCCCCCCCCCCCAACAAACCTAAACAAATGAATGTTTTTTGAAAACTTGAATCAGCCGCCATTTTGTAAGGAATGAACCTTTTGAGGTGCGGTTTGCGGCATTGATCTCTACTTGATTAGCTCTTTCAAATGATGTGCATATCGATCTATACTCACATTTTAGATTTTGTACCGACTCCTTATGGGCCATCACCCCTCCTTGGAGGTAATATCCTCTACGGCACCATAATATATAGGATTTTAGGTCTGACATACTATTCCGGAGTTTAGATCTTTCAGTCATAGTCTGTAAACAATTTTTAAGCAATCTTTGTAGGAACACCGTGCATTTCCTTTAGATGTTTGATCACGCGCCATTTTGTAACGAATGGACCTTTTGAAGTGCGGTTTGAGGCATTGAACTCTACTTGATTAGCCCTTTAAAATGATGTGCATATCGACCTATGCTCACATTTAAGATTTTTTGCCTACTCCTTGTGGGCCGCCCCCCACCGGGGGCCAAGAGTCGGTAAGTTCCTCAGAAAGTAGATTTTTTACATAGGAGTGAATGTGTGAAGTTTTATTTCTCAAACCAATTCTGTTCAAAAAATAATTAACCGTTCCGGGACTTTTTTTACACTTTGTATAAATCTGTGAAAGGAAAGATTGTAGATGAAAGAGTTTCGGTTTTTTTAGTGCAAATGCAAAGTATTGAAATGTTCGACAAACTTTCCTGTGGACAACAGAAAGCAAGTTCACTCTTACTTTAATGATTTAAATGATTCGACACTTCAGACAATGTATATACAAAGAAATATTAAAGTTATTAATGTGAATCGAAAGCGTACAAAGAATGAAAATAGTTGGAGGGCTTTAACTCGCAAGTACTTTTTTCCAGCTCCTGATGATAAAGATATAGAAGTTTTGTAAGAATGTTTTTAAACTTTCCTTAAGAATTTCAGACCAGAGGATTGCTCATGCTTTGTCAAAAAGCACTCCTACAGACTAGAGGGGGAAACATGAACCCCACAACAAAACAACACTTTCAACTCGAGATCATATAAAGAAATTCATATCACAATTTCCCTCATATGAATCTCATTACACACGTGACAAAAATCCAAATAGGCGTTACCTGTCGCCATCATTGAACATCAAGCTAATGGACAAAATGTACAAGGAATTTTGTTTAAACCAATCGCCGCCACTGGAAGCAAAGAGCGAATTTGTCTTTAGGGAAGTCTTTAATAAAGAATTTAACCTCCACTTCCATCCTCCACTGAAGGATACATGCAAGAAATGCAACCAGCTTAAGAATAAATTACAATTTTCAAACAATGAGGAAGAAAAGATAAAAATAAAGAAAGTTCACGACGAACACTTAACATTTGCTGAGGAAGCAAGAGAAGCTTTAAAATCAGATATTTAAAAAAAGCAAAGAGAACACTAGTGCCAGCTATGTTGTATGTTTTGATCTCATGAAAACGTTACCAACACCTGACTTAGATGTGGGCATTTGTTACTATAAGAGGCAGCTGTGGACATACCTTTTAGGAGTACACAATATGACGACAGATGAAGTCTACACTTACATGTGGAATGAGAATCAGGCATCAAGGGAACCTGATGAAATTGCTTCCTGCCTCTTACATTTTTTTTTTTAGAAATCACGCTAATGGTAGATCCAAAGCTATTTTGTACAGCGATCAATGTGGTGGACAAAACAAGAATGTCAAAATTACAGCTATGATGGATTACATTGCAAATAGAGATGAGTTTAGTGTGACGCAAATAGACCACAAGTTTTCAACGTCCCTTTCCAATGTCCGGCTATACTCAGGGTGATGGGCGGGGTATTTCGTTTGCAATAGCAAAGTGTAGACTAGTGACCTTACCAAACTGGAGACCACCAATGTCTGTAGTTGTAGTTTAGGGCACCACTCCGTTCCAGGTGCAGAGTATGAGGGCATTAATGGAGAACCAGCCCTCCTCAGGGGTTACACAGTAAGGCAGAATGTCAAAGTCTTACCCAAAATATCGATTATTCATGCCAGGTTACATTATACAGCACTTGACTAGAGCTATGGCAACTTAAGTAAAAGAATAGTAAATTTGATGGCATTGCATCAGAGAACTACTAAGTTCCAACAGTGATGTTATCTTTGTATATCAAAATTATTGATCAAAGGCAAAAATTCAAGTTTCAAAATTATAAGTTAAAAAGACAAGATCTATAAGGGAACTTGAGATTCAAAATTAATGAAGAAAACCTAATTTGTTATCACTTGGAATGGCCAGAGAGGCATAACTAACTGACTCAGATAACAGGAAACTTTCAATGAAACAACAACAATTGAGCAAGAAAATTAATCATCTTTACTGAGAGGGAGATTATCAATAATTCAATTCAGTCTCACATTAGGAGAGCTCATTTTGTAAATATTTTCAACTCACAATTAGACTTAGAAACCTTCCACCTAATATCTTTCAATAAATTCTCTTTCTTAATTATTAAGGCAAAATATGTGACATTTCACACAGTGACAAAATTGTAACATTAAAATTATTAACACATATTATATCCAAAGCTGACGGTGGCCACCCGCTGTAAAACAAAATTATTAGACTTAATCAGATTACAAATACACAAAATTAATATCTTAATATTTTTTCACTCCTTAACATCTACGATAATACAGTAGTTTGTTTCACTTATCGTCCGCAGCGAAGACACAAGAATACACTGGGTCCAAAGTCCAAAGTCTCTCAGCAGATAGGTCGGCAGATAGGAAGTGGGTGGTTAGGCCTGGGCTGTCCGGAGTCGGTTGGTCGTGGTCCCAGCTCCATGGATCCGCAGACATACACCCTCTTAAAATAACATACTCAGGATTTTATGAATATCCACGACGAGAAGAGGGTTGTCTTCCACGGCGACCAACTCGTTGACGGCTCCTACAGCAATGGCGATCAGGTCACCAATGGCATTCACGGCCTTTCAGGGGGTTCAAGTCGGAACCTGGCTAGGTCAGAGTCCAATAGCGGCAGGCATGGGTCACGTAAGCCGCAGCGCTAGCGAATTATCCTTGCGCCGGCAGAGGTCGAGTGGCAAATGTATGCCGTGGGCGTTACGAGGGTTTGGGACAGTTGAAGGCGTCCCCTCAACTAGATTAAATTCAGATCGGTTGATCAGGCCGATATTCCCCGAAATTTTATTCAAGTAACGGGCACGTTACAAGTTTTTAATACCGGGGCACACTTATCTACCATGTGACCGTGATTTCGTAGTAATTGAAAAGGAGAAGAAATACCATAAGAATATTTTTGTCCCAGCTGATTAGGCAAAAGTAGTCAAAGACGCTTGCAAGAAGAAACCTTTCCACGTTTACGAAATGACTTATGACAATTTTTTTCTTCAGACTGTTTGCTGCAACGCATTACAAACAGGAAAAAATACACTTGACAAACAGTTCAGCTGGCGAGACATCGTTCATATTCAAGAAATGAAGTAATGAAATTATAATTTTGTTTAAATGGAGTTGCTCCCACATTTCACTGTGGTAGCGAAGCCACCGATACACAGCAAATGCTAAAGAGATGGTTATCAATAATTTACTAATAAATGGTATTGAATACATTTGTCATTAATTTTAGTTTTTTTAACAGCTGTTTGTATAGTATTTCTGTAAATATGATCACAATGTAAAAATTCTAAGTTGTAATTCTGTACATTATAAAAATGAAGAATTTATTTATTGTTTTATTTGTATAGATTCAAATATTTGTTAATAGTTGCAAAACACTTTACTAAATACAGTTAAAAAAAAACTTGTATGTATTTTGTAATATGCCTGTTATTTTCTAGTCACACTTACTTTTGAATTGCGTAGAAATGTGGAACCATTTATACTTGGAGATCCATAAGTTACTGGATGATGTACAAAAACTAACAATCGATTAGTATGTCCATTTGGAGGAATATTGCGCTCGCCCAAGAAGGGAAGGTAATTACGTTTCCTGTGACGGTGTTCAGGGTACCGTACGTCGACTCCGAATATACAGCCGACACTACCATTGTCGGGTAGAGAGCGGACATTTAGCTGTTTTCTTTCTTCTTTATCTAGGCATTTAAAAACTCCAGAGGGAAGACTTTGACTCAAAGCTTATCCATAGAGATTATTAGCATCCAATTATGGGATATATTTGGATGTCTTTGATTATTAAAGCCTAGACAATCTTTACCGTTCGCTTTCGAAAGTCGTTTACACACCTGACATATCCCACCGCGTATCCCTTTCTAAAAAAATAGGTATAGTTCTGGGTCTTGGAGGTTTTGGAGCGAAATACCAGTTTTTAGCATACAATCTTAAGCCTAAGAAGGTAGGGTGACATAATGTGCTGTGTCTAATCCATATGTCTTGAGGGGTGTGTTTCGAAAGTTTTCACAAATATCTGTAATAGTAAAAAATCAGTTAATAAATATACATCTGATTACTGACCCAACGTTTTAATTTCAAACTCATGCCGAATTGTATGTGCGCGGTAATCCTCATCAGATATTTGTTCTAAAGTAAGATTATTATAAAATGCCTCACTTGGTAGAAGTTTTGTATCGTTACGTTTTTTCAACAGTGCTAATATAGGTGTATGGAAATACTCCTTTACAGGTTATTAAGTTTAATTCTGCGTCATCAGGGAACTATTTTAAGGTTTCAAAGAACGATTCTTTTGGAAGGTTCGCGGCTAGTTTCGGCAGCCTTAATGGACGAAATAGCAGAGAACCAACAAAACGTAGTTTAGGTGTCCTCTCCTAGCTTTTTTAAATAGAATTTTTTCTGTAAATTAAATGTACTTTTCCTCTGATGTGGCGATTACTAATATGTTTTTTTTTACCAAGAGCTATACTGCAATAAAAGATGACAATCATAAGCTAAGTTATGGCGAAACAACTGATCGTGTTTTATTCTGCAACGCGAAAATTGCTGGATGAATGACCCGCTGCTTTATATGTATTTGGGTGTGAATGTTGATGGTCACGAACTTTCCCATCAGTATTTGTAAATTAATTCCTGCAAATAAAGCAATTAGTTGCAGCATCAAAATCTCTTTGCTCTTGCATCGTTGCATTCGATGTCAAATTAAATATTATCATATAATTTGTGACCTATCTCACACACATCAGGTTGAATATATTCCCTACATCTGGCCCTCTGTATTGCCTAATAACGTTTTTCTCACTGAAGGCATATTTTATTAGATGGCAATAAGAAAACGGAGCGTGAGTGTGGGATAGCTTTTGGGGTACTTTCTAAATCCTCGATAGATTTCAAACAGGATTCGAAATCTGCATAAATGGTAAAGCGGACTCGTTGATTCCTTTTGGCGTTTTTAAACTTTAAATGGGAATCAGAAGAGGGATCGAGTCTAAGTGGACCTTAGTAGACGCAATATATTTTGCGCTCCCTAAATCGACGTACGGTACCCTGAACACCTTCACACGAAACATTATAACCCTTCTTCTGTGAGCGCAAGTTTCCTCCAAATGGACATTTGCCGAAAATATTAACTATCCTCACATACAAAAGAAACTGTGTCTTATATTACCAACTTCTATAAGCTAATAAAAGTAATTTCAACGATTAGAGCAATGGAAACTGAGTAATACTATCCAAACGGTAATTTTACAAAGAAATATTCCCTATAAGTTTAGTTATTGATTGGCAGTGAAAAATGTGCATGTTAAAAAAAGTCAGAACATCTCCAGAAACATATTTGCTTAAAGTATTCAACAACAATTTTTTGTATTTGCTGACAGGAAAAAGTCCCCTTTTCTTGAGCTTAAATAGTTTTTCTCTCTTCGAAGTAAGAAGTACTGCCTGTTTTTGTATGTGGGTTTTTTGAGTTTCAATCAGTTTTTTTAATACTTTTATCCTTGGCGTACAAGGTCTTCATTTTGGGTGTTTTCAATAGACGTAAAATCTGACAAAAACCTTCGAAGAGATTCACCTTAGTTCGGATTTTCCATTCGCACTGTAGAAGAACGTGTGCTGGTGTTACAAGCAGTTTTAAAATCCACTGTTGTTGAGTTCCTCACAGACAAAAGAAACTTATGTTTTGTATTACCGAGAACTTAAGCTGGCTCTTAAACATGGACTTGTTTTAGAAAAGGTACATATGGTCGTGCGGTTTAATCAATCCCCTTGGTTGAAACCATACAGAGCAATCCTGATTGTGACAAAGATCTATTAAAGCTACTTAATAATAGTGTATGTGGTAAGTTCATGGAAAATTTTAGAAACGGGATAGACTTTCGCCTATATATAAAGAAAATTTATTTACAATAAATTTACACCTTCTTCACATTTGAAGCTGCTGTTAACAAAGGCCTTTTACTTACAAATTTGGTTATTTTTGTTAGGGTTGGTGGTTAATATATTAATGATGACTATGTCAATTATTGTTTAGTTGATACAAGTGATTTCTTAAAATAGCTACGCTGAATTTTGTTGTAGTGTTTGCCAATTCTTGAAGTTTTTCATTATTTAATTTAAATTTTTTCCAAATGTCCATCAAAAATTTTGGGATTGTATCTTTGTAGATCATTACTTTCTCCTCATGTACTTCTAGAGGTTGTTCTTTATTGTTTCAAATCGGATTGTTGGGTCAAACATATAACCTCTTTTTAATTTTTTATTAATTACCAAAATGTCCGCTCTTCTTATTGATCCCATGTCAGCAACTGATGTTATTTCCTCATAGACATCATATCCTTTGTCTCTAAAACTGTCTGCTATGATTTTTCTTACTTTGTTGTGGCGTTCATTTCTTAAAAGAGCTCCAAATGGACAACTGCCAAGAATATGGGATAAAGATTCAAATACAAAATTCTCAGTGGTCGTACAATGACGACACTGGTTCCCGGTCTTGGAGCGTCCATGGTTAGATCTTGTTGGTGCCACATCTCCAATCATTTTTAGCATTGTTCTGTAATCAGAAGAAGTTAAGTTCTTTAAGTTGTGAAAGTTTAGGTTTATCTTTGGACATTCTTGAAACAAACATATGCCTCTACCTTTAATTGGTAAATTACACCATTTAATGTATTCCATTTCCTGGATATGATTTCTTAGAGCTTTTGTAGAAACTGATGGTATACAAGGGATAAGTTCATCTATGTTTAATTTCTTGAAGCATACTTCTTTCTCTAGCTTGAAATCTCTAAAAAGAGCAATATATGGATCATTAATTCTTTCAAGAATATTACATATTTTTATATGTTGTATTAATGCTTCCCACTCAGCTTTAAACAGTCCTAATCCTTTGTATGTCTTTGGCGAATATATCATCGGGTTAGGAATATCAGAGGGCAAGTCTAGTATTTTTTTTACAGCTGATTTTGTGAGAAGATCGATATCATTGAGAAAGTTTTGTGTCAATTTGTTCAGAGGAGCGGTCTGGAACGGATATATTAAACTGGGCCAGATACATTTGTTTAAAACATACAGTTTTTGCTTATGTTTTAGGAACGGAGATGCAGTAAGTCTTTCAATTTTTTAAATAAATGATCTAAGAATGTTTGAGCTATCTAGGACTATCTTATTTTCAAAATTTACTCCAAGGTATTTAATTGTATCTCCTTTTTTCAACGATTCTAATATGTGTCCTTCAATTCAAAACTTATCTGAACACAAATCACCATTTGTTACGTTTACTATTTTAGTTTTCTTAATATTGAACCTTAGACAAATTTCATCAAATTTAAATTTTATATAACTGTATAACTCCATAATAGATTCTTTATTTTTTGCCATCAGTACTGTGTCATCGGCAAAGCCTAGGACACTTAAGGCAGGCAGAGAATCATCTATTTTGTAACCGTGTGTTTCACGCCATGATGTTGCCGTTAAGTCATCCAGGATATGGTTAATGCTCAGGTTATAAAGTGTTGGGGACAGAGGAGCACCTTGTAATACACCTCTTTTTATTACAATAGGTTTTGTTTTTCCTTCACTTGTTTCAATTTGGGTATGATTATTGATCATTAGTTTTTTTATATTATTAATTAAACTAGTAGGTGCCTCCAAACTATCTAAAACACTGAATAGATGTCGATGACCTACATTGTCATAGGCTTTTTCTATGTCAAGGAACATGATGCAACAATCTTTTTTCTGTTCTTTAGCATTGTTTAAAATAAAGTTTAAAATATTTGAATTCATATGGGTTCCTGGTACCATTGTAAATCCTCTTTGAACTTCATTAAATTGAATGTATTGCTTTAATCTAGCATCAAGAACTCGCTCTTATATTCTTCTAATAATTGAACAAATTGATATTGGTCTCCAATTTCCGATTTTTTCTTGCATTCCTCCTTATCTAATAGAATAGTTCTTGCTCTTTTCTAATTATGTGGAACATTTTCCATATCTTGCAATTTATTGAATACTACTGTTAAAATTCTCGGAACTTTAGCATTTTTTATGCTGCGCATAATGATTCTATCAGGACCTGGTGCAGTGTCTACTTGGATTCCTTGTATAGCCTGGAAAATTTCTTTTTCTGAAAATTTATATACGTATTCTTCATCAATTTGTTTTCTTAATATGTCTTCTGGTATTTTATAGTTTTGTAAAGGCATTGTTCTGTTATTTTCGTGTGAGAATCTTTTGCTAAAAGCTGAAAAAGTTCATTTATATTGATTTTGCAGCCTTTACTATTTCCTTCAAGTACTTTTCTTATAGCCCGTTTCCTCTGATTATAATACTCATACTGAATTAAGTCATACATATACTTCTCTTTCCTTTTCTGTCTATTAATTCTGGTTTTCTTTCAGGGTTACTACTTTCTTTAAATGTACTGCCTAATTTGATAGTGTTCTTGGCTTTCCTCATCTCATAATATTTTCTAGCGGGGTGTTTTGGGCCTGGTAGTTCATTGATGGACTCAGCAAGGAACTGTAAAAACTCAGTAAGTTGGTTACTGAATTCAGTCTCATCCAATTCCATACCGAATTTTTGTATCCAATCATTATGCTTTTCTTCTAATACACTTGTCTTATTCACATGGTTGCTTGTTTTGGCATGACCTTTATTGTAATTTGCTTCAATGGTAGGTTCATTACAATTTCTATCTCTACTTACTTTTTTAGAGTATTTATTTTCAATATTTTTCCGCAGTATTTCAGGATGGGCTTTAGATATATGTATTTTTAAACCACCATTGTTAGCAAAATGCTTGCCACAGCTTGTACATTCAATATTTTGGGAATCTCCCTCATTGTTTTGTAATAGTCGTTTAGTATTACTTTTTATTTTTCTTTCCCTAGATTTACCTATAAACGTCTCATTAATATCTTTGTAAATCTGATTTACAGAAAAATCTTTCATGTATATGTTATCATGGTTAATATCTAGTTGTTTATGTACACGCTCACAAACCAGTTTCAAATTGTGAAGAACATGTATTCCACATTCCAAATTCTTTTTTTGACGTATACATGGTACATCTACTAATTTAAAT
Source organism: Flexamia atlantica (assembly GCA_035578135.1). Classification (NCBI taxonomy): domain Eukaryota; kingdom Metazoa; phylum Arthropoda; class Insecta; order Hemiptera; family Cicadellidae; genus Flexamia; species Flexamia atlantica. The sequence continues at coordinate 9,914,172 of JAQJVK010000021.1, read as the reverse complement.
TTATCAGAGTTCAGTAGGTGATTGGTTATCTTTTGTGCAAATTTATTTGCATATGAATTATTTAATTGGAGAGAGAGAGTCAAAATGATAAAACATCATATTTGTTTGGTCGAAAACCAAAAGTGACCAATGAAAGCAGCCATTATTTTTATCTATTAATGAGTTTTGACAATCGGTGCTATTAATCGGTGTGATCATAATATTATAGTCTTTGAAGTTTAAATAAGCATTTTTAATTATATTAAGATCATTAACATTTATTATTAAGTTACTCACAGAACAGTCCATAAAATAACAATTTTTAGGTAACTGCACATATTTTCTAACCCATGTTTTTATCTCATTGTCATCAAGTCTATGCCAATGCTCATTCGATGGTTTACCATGTTTAAGATTTACGTCCTTGTGGCTTCCTCTAATATGGGAACTTAGTCTTTTTATATTTTTCATACAATATGGACACTCAGGCCCTGGGTTTATCTCTACATCTCCACATAATAATAACAATAATTGGATAAATAGATATAAGTAATTTAGATTATTTTTATTGAAAGTCTTTTTGGAATGTTTTTTCTTGGTCTTTTTCAAATTTATAGTACCTAGGTTTACTTGGACATGTATTGATTTATCTGCAATATGAATTAAAGCATATTTCAATTTTAAGCTTTGTATCGGTGAACTACTGAATCCTAAATGATCATTTTTTGTTGAAAGAATATTTGATGCACAAACAATATGAAAGTAAATTTGAAATACTATTATGTATTTAGACAGTCTTAATTGTAGAGAATTCCTCATGTTTTCATAACCTAAAAATGCACCTTCTTAAAACTTGCTTAAAAATTATAGACAACTTGGAACACTATTTTTAAACTTACATATTCTTCCACCAACATTTACAACATGTTTTCACTACCGAAAATTTATCAAAAAATATTAAATTTATACAATTTCATAAAATAATGGAACATCATAAAAATAAACTTTTCAACCCACATTATATCAGCTGACGTATAATTAATACTACCAATCGCTAGAAGGACTAGTCAGTAAACAAAATGTTTGAAAGTCTTAGAGATGATTAGAGGTCATTTACTTTTCGATGGTATCAGTACCCTAGCCAAAGGGCATTAACGTTTTAGATAGCACCGCTGACATCAACTAGTTGCAGATAAAATATCAGTACTGTGTTTTGTGGAGACTTTTCCTTTTGTGATCTTATTTTTCCAGATTTATCTGTGAGTTTTATTAGATTTACATTAGTAAGTTATTGTAATACCCATATAGAGCTTTTTTGTAAACCATATGATAATTAATTATGACTCATTGTTTAATATCAACATATACTGATGTTCCATTAGAACAAAGATTGTTTTGATAACTTTGCTTTTTAATGATTAGTCAATTGCCTTTTACTTTCTCTGTCATAAGAAATCTCCTTGTAAAAAGTAATAACATATAGTTATGATCCATGAATTATCATTAATATTTATTTAGGTGTAAATATTACTAAGACCTTGTAAATAATGTAAAATTGTATTACTACTCTAAAATAATATGTCTATGTACAAAGTATTCGGTTATGACAATTTCATTACACTTTTATGTAACCTTTCTGTTAAAACTTTGAAAGCATAAGCCAAAAAAGAGTCTCATTTATCAAAATCTCCTAAGGAATGGACAATAAAATAGCCATTTCTATCAGAACAAGAAAGCCTTTTATCCAATAACGCTTAAATTTATTAACATAGTTCAGGTATTTTTATTTTAGAACGAATACAATTACTTAAAAATTTCTAACATAAATGTATCATTTTTCATTAGGTTTTCAGGAAACAAACTTACAAAATGTGGTATTGAAACTCCATTTGCCCTAAAAAATAAATATCCTGTACAATAATGTCCACACAACGGTGGCTCAATGTCTTGAAGTATTAATAAGTTGTATATGTAGTGACAGGAGTTCCTCCTAATAAATCTTGTGTGATCTAGAACAAATGGCGGCTGTCCGATGCACGGAGATAGAAGACGACCCCCGCCAAGCCCCTCGGACGTCGCAGCGATGGTCTCCCCGATGCGTGTGGTGCACCGGTCGAACTTGACGAGACGGTACGGAGTGCAGGGACGAAGTTCTGTGGCCCTCGTATACTGGGGCACGCGCAGGCTGTTGAGAGTATCTTTCGAGTCAAAGACGTTCATCATGTTTTTAAATAAAATGTTAAACTACCAACTACCAATTTTACTTGACATTGCCCAGCAATAGTTCTAGGGATTATTTTCCCAAAAACACCGTGACGAGTTAAACTACACACATGCCGAAACAAATACGACTGGAAGGTGGCGAGTGGGAGATGGCATTGGTGGAAGCGCAATATCCGTGTTCATTGATGACAGTCAACGATGATTCGTTCATTTGGATCGAATATCAATTCTCTCCATTATTTAAAAAGAATTCATTGATGGTCAAAATAAAACCAGGATATTACAGAAGTATAACAGATTTATTAAATGCAATAAATAGCCATGCGCATCTAAATGAATTCCTCGAATTTGAATACTTGGCCGAATTAAAAAGAGTCAATATGAGGGTGTTGAACACAACTGCAGTGAACATAATACAGATAAGCCACGAATTATCTCTAATGTTGGGTTATGACCCTTTTAAAGATAATCTAGCACCGGAAGATGTTTCTTCAGTTCTCGGCTTATGGGAACCAGATCTGACTATGGGGATCCCACCACATATCTATGTATATTGTGATTTGGTGGAGCCGCAGTTGATTGGTGACACTACAGCACCGCTATTGAAGATTGTCAATATCGAAAGAGATAACTGCGTTCACGGTGCATATAAAACAACGGTTTATACAAGTCCGCATTACGTGCCCGTCATGAAGGGTACATTTGAAACTATCGAAATCGACTTAAGGGATCACACAGGCAAAAGTCTGTCATTCCTCTTTGGATCGTCGTACGTGAAGCTACATTTCAAAAGAGCGCAGCAGCAGTAATGAATTCAAACGATCCGTATTTGGCGTATTACCGCCGTCAACAGTTGCAGAGCGGCGGTGCGATCGACCGAGTATTTCGAGGAGCGGCATATCAGCAAGAACATGGAGTGGGCAGTTTTCTCGGCGGTATGTTCCGCACTATCGCACCACTGCTCAAGTCGGGAGCGAAAGGACATGAGCCTGGAGGACTACCACTCAGTGTGTGTTGTGTTCCAGCCACGGTGACGTCATGATTGACTTCTCAGCCAACGTGACTTTCAATACGAGCCTGGAGGACTACCTGCTGATGACCCGCGGGCCCAAGCACCTGCCGCTGGAGGTGGTGCTGCCCATTACCGTCATCTACTGCGCCATCTTCCTCACCGGCATCCTCGGCAACACCGCCGTCTGCCTCGTCATCGGCGGTATGTTCCCGCATCGCACATTCCAGTGCCGGCTGCGATGTCGCCCAAAAATCCAACACCGGATTTCAAAGCCTCTTGACCCAAAGCTTTCGCTCCCGACTTGAGCAGTGGTGCGATAGTGCGGAACATACCGCCGATGACGAAGAAGACGGCGGTGTTGCCGAGGATGCCGGTGAGGAAGATGGCGCAGTAGATGACGGTAATCGGCAGCACCACCTCCAGCGGTAGGTGCTTGGGCCCGCGGGTCATCAGCAGGTAGTCCTCCAGGCTCGTATTGAAAGTCACGTTGGCTGAGAAGTCAATCATGACGTCACCGTGGCTGGAACACAACACACACTGAGTGGTAGTCCTCCAGGCTCATGTCCTTTCGCTCCCGACTTGAGCAGTGGTGCGATAGTGCGGAACATACCGCCGAGAAAACTGCCCACTCCATGTCCTTGCTGATATGCCGCTCCTCGAAATACTCGGTCGATCGCACCGCCGCTCTGCAACTGTTGACGGCGGTAATACGCCAAATGCGGATCGTTTGAATTCATTACTGCTGCTGCGCTCTTTTGAAATGTAGCTTCACGTACGACGATCCAAAGAGGAATGACAGACTTTTGCCTGTGTGATCCCTTAAGTCGATTTCGATAGTTTCAAATGTACCCTTCATGACGGGCACGTAATGCGGACTTGTATAAACCGTTGTTTTATATGCACCGTGAACGCAGTTATCTCTTTCGATATTGACAATCTTCAATAGCGGTGCTGTAGTGTCACCAATCAACTGCGGCTCCACCAAATCACAATATACATAGATATGTGGTGGGATCCCCATAGTCAGATCTGGTTCCCATAAGCCGAGAACTGAAGAAACATCTTCCGGTGCTAGATTATCTTTAAAAGGGTCATAACCCAACATTAGAGATAATTCGTGGCTTATCTGTATTATGTTCACTGCAGTTGTGTTCAACACCCTCATATTGACTCTTTTTAATTCGGCCAAGTATTCAAATTCGAGGAATTCATTTAGATGCGCATGGCTATTTATTGCATTTAATAAATCTGTTATACTTCTGTAATATCCTGGTTTTATTTTGACCATCAATGAATTCTTTTTAAATAATGGAGGGAATTGATATTCGATCCAAATGAACGAATCATCGTTGACTGTCATCAATGAACACGGATATTGCGCTTCCACCAATGCCATCTCCCACTCGCCACCTTCCAGTCGTATTTGTTTCGGCATGTGTGTAGTTTAACTCGTCACGGTGTTTTTGGGAAAATAATCCCTAGAACTATTGCTGGGCAATGTCAAGTAAAATTGGTTTTTACTAGACATGTTGTAAATCTTGCGCTGTCACCCAAGAGTTGAATTCGTCTCCGTAACCTTCCCACTTGACCAGGTAACGCTTACTGCGACCACGACCTTTCGTGTCCAGTATTTTATCAATTTTAAACAGGTGATCACCTTGGATTTCACTTTTTGCACTTCGTGTTCATAAAACTGTCCGAACAACTCTTCACCGTTGAGATCCGTGAGCGTGTACAGTGGTAATGGCATAAGTGTATTTACTCGGTGTATTACAAACACTTCTTTACTCCAATTGGTCTCGTAACCTTTGGTAAACGTACCTTTCTCCTTAGCTATACGCACTGTATCGCCGACTTTCAGTTTCGGTCTAGTGCGTTTCGGTATATTTCTGTACATGTGTTTCCACACACTGAACTACCTCTCTGTTTCTGGCGTCCACATCGACTGGACGCAGTCTGTTGCCCAAGCTCTTGTGTGGGCTGTTGTTGTAGGCATTCACTAGTTTGTCCAATCCATCGATGTATCTAAATGTATTTTTATAAGTCAAATATCGCCACATGCGGGTTTTTAATGTGCGGTTTACACGCTCAACCACGCTAGCTTTTACATCGGGGTTTTGCGTAGTGACATATTTTATTTTATAATTTTTAAATAGTTGTTTCGTCTTGCTGCCGGTGAACTCGGTGCCTTTGTCGGTTTGTAGACAACGGGGTGTTCTAGTAGCTTCTTTGAATATATCCTCAAAAGCATCAGCCACTTCTGCTCCTTCCTTCCGCTTCAACGCTCTCACATATAGGCGTTTAATAAACACATCTATTACACGTAATAAGTAATTGATACCGTCATTGTATTTACTCAGTCCACGCATGTCGTTCAAGTCTGCTTGCCAAAGTTCATACGGTCCAAACACTATATACGGGTTGCGTGTGAATCTTTTACGTACTAGTTTATGCAAAGTATAAGTGTCCTGTGTTTGTAACCAATCAATCACTTTACGTTTCGGGATGTTCTCATTTCTTGCCGCTCGCGAAAGTGGTGATACACCACCGTACGAGGAAGGCTCGTTTGGATCGTAATACAATCGCTCCATCACGGTGTTTATGGATTAAACTTCTCCCACTTCATGAGCGCGTCCGAACTTATAAACTGTCCTCTCGTCGGCGTACTAGGCGATCTTGTTGGAGGTAATGCCGCCGTCGTTGCTGCCGCCGCTGCTGTTTTCGATCTTACTCGACTCGCTATCGGTGACGGAGAAGGTGTTTGATACATTTATCAAAAGTTAAATGATTTAGTCATGATAACAACAACTTAATTTATTAATTGTTACAATAAGTATCATTCACATCTAAATAAATACATTAAACCAAATGACCCACAATTGAATTCCTCAAATCGAACCCAAACTCCAATCTACTCAGTATCAATCAACTGAAAAACACATATAAAAAAAATTACTCACTCCTATAACAAAAACTCACATCTCAGAAAGTACTAATAATCAAAAACCAATGTTTTTGTCCCACACAAAAAACAAACAACAACATATGTTAATTATCAAATGTGTCACCAAGTTTAAAAGCAGAAGAATAGAAATACTAATAATTTAAATTTGTCAATGACACAAAATATATTAATTCTGACACCTCCCCTTGTCATGACAAATTTAATCGAAGATACTTGTATGGTTGATAAGTTACTCGACTAAACCTAGCAAGTTTCTAAATTTCGATGTCACTTCTCCCGATAATGGCTTCGTGAAAACATCCGCGACATTACAGTTTGAAGGTACATACTCAAATTTGATTAGTCCTTTTGCCACAATGTCCTTCAAAAATAAATAATGCACGTCCATATGTTTTGTTTTCTCAGATACAACATAAGTTGATCTAACACATATTGCACCTTGATTGTTACAAAATATCTTTACTGGCTCTCTGACAAGTCTTGTTTTATATACATTTTCATTGGTGCCAATAACATTTTTCCCTTTCGGTCTTTCAACCAGCTCCCAAAAATCATTATCCTCAAAAGCTTGAAACTCCTTCTTCATCGCTTCTTCCCATTTCTTATTGCCTGGACCACTTAGTTCTCTGGCATTTTTTGGAAGATTTTCATTCATACCAGCCACAACACACAATCTGCATCCAACACAATCAGAACAATTTCTTGTGTTTTTCATTCTTTCAGATCTTCGTAACTCAGGGACTTCCTCAACTTCATCAATCTCAATGTCATTTTCATTTACTACCGTAATTTCTTGTTCAACATCTACATTATCATTCTCAACGATCTCACTAGTTTCATTAATGTATGCAGTCTCGTTATCAGATTCATCGCCCAAACTCAAATCAATAATTTTTGGTTTACATCTAGTTTCAGCAGTTAGGACAGGTTCAGGATTACCTCCGCTAATCTTCATAGGAAAGACTTTCTCTTCAAAAACAACGTTTCTAGACAGTACAATACATTTATTCTCCAAATCCCACAATCTATAACCTCTTCGATTATGACGATACACTAGAAAAATACATTCTTTGGCACGAGGTTCCAATTTGTCAGCTTTAGAGTGTTCCTCGTAAACCCATGCACGACATCCAAAAACTCTCATTCTCCCCAATTCATCATCAGACAGTTTTTTACCAAACCACAACTCATAAGGTATGTTATTATTAATAGAAATTGATTTGCATCTATTTTTAATGTAACATGCAGTATGCAGAGCCTCCCCCCAAAAATTAAGAGCAAGTCCTGAATTTATCAACATACACCTTACCAAGGTCAACAGCTGTTGATTCAATCTCTCTGCGACACCCATTTGTTGATGTTCTCCAGGTAATGACAGTCTATGAACAATGCCATTTTCACTACAAAATTCTTGAAGTTCACGGTTACAATATTCGCCTCCGCCATCTGTTTGTATTGACTTCAAAGTATTTTCATGAAGATTTTCAACCCTCTTTTTATACTTCATTACTTCTTCACAGACATCACTTTTGCTTTCCAGCACACTAACTTCGCTGTAACGTGAGTAATCATCAGTCAGTGTTAAGAAATATTTACCCCCTCCCAAAGATTTCGGCTTGACATAACACACATCAGAATACACAAGATCCAGTGGAGCAGATGACCTCACAGGTCTGTCAGGAAAAGAAGATTTCTTTGCTTTCCCTTTAAAACACACATCACATTTATTATTAGTTACTCTTTTGCTGATTAACTCACTGTCAGGCAAGTTTTCTGCATGTCCAAAACGATTATGCCACAATTCTCTGGTCACCATTTTACAGGCAGTAGCATTCACTGGCTCCTCATCACATTCTCTATTTGGATTGGAAGTCTCCAACTCATACCAATCACATTTGATCGAGTACATGTCATCATCCGTGGTATTAGCACAAAAAAGTTCCTCATCTCCATTACTTTTGTCAAAAGCACGCAATGTACCATCCTCAATTGTGTAGCGCACGCCAGTTTTCTCTAACTGTCTCACTGATAAAATATTGTCCGAAACATCAGGTACCCATAAAACTTTGGTCAGTTTCAAAGTCCATCCGCCATTTTCATCACTTATCTTCAGAGTCACTGACCCAACGCCTTTCACATCGCATGAAACATTTTTCTTTCCCATCTCTACTTTTCCAGTCGTGTTGTCCGTAAAGTTATTCATCAGCTCTCTAAAAGGAGTTATATGATGATTGCATCCACAATCCACTATCCATTTGTTTGCATCACTCGACTTTTTCATTTCATTATCTTCCTTTCTTTCTCTATCACAGCCATTCATCATATGCACAGAATACTTTACTCTCACCACACTGTCTCCTAATTTTTTCTCTTCCGATTCTCGCTCTTTTTTCTCTTCATAACTAACATTTCTATCTTTGAAATCTCTTTGTAGTTCACTGGTCTCATTCTTTTTGTTTGAATTTCTCAAATTACTTTTACATTTTGTCGAAGGATGTCCTTCCTTCCCACAGTTATAACAAATTATATTTCCCCTTGATTTAGCTTCCATTGCCTTTGGACATTCTCGTGCAAAATGGCCTAGTTTTCCACAGCAGTGACAAGATTTATTTTGAAAGATATTGTTCCCATAACTGAAATTAGTTTTCATAACATTACTTGTCTCATCTCTCCCTCTGTTTTTCATCATAAAGCTTTTTAGTTCTTGATTTTTCTTCTCGCGTTCGGCTTTTTCTCTCTCTTTTCTAGCTTCCTCCAGCATCAACTTACTCTTGACATTTTCTGAAGTTAACTTTTCTTCATTTAACTCCATCACATGTGTAATATATTTGTAATTTTCTTGCTTTAAACCCCTAAGCATGTAAGCTGCTAAATCTTGATCGTTGATATTGGAACCATGATTTCTCAATTTTTCCACTAACTGCTCTACTCTGTTTAAATATTCCAGTATTGATTCATCAGATTTTTTCATACAGCTAGATAGTTCATCCATAGTACTCACAAACTGAAGCGGAGAAATCTTTAGATGAATAGTTTTCAATCTGTTCCATGCATGTTTGGCTCTGTCATGTTTTGTCACATCATTTAAATAACAATCTTCCACCAGTTCAGTTAAATAACTAAGAGCAATTAAATTCTTCTTCCTCATCATCCAAGTCTTCATCATCGTCAAAACCAGGATCAATAGCAGTCCAACATTTTTTCCTCACTAGAAAAGCTTTTACCCTTTTACTCCAAACTAAATAATTTTTAGGTCCTAGTCTCTCAATTTTGAAGCCGTCACTGTTTGATGTCATAATATTTGAATATTTTCACCTCTAAGACTCAAGCAAAGTTACACAGTTAGCATTCAAGCGGGCTCTGGGCCCATGACCTATCAAAAGTTAAATGATTTAGTCATGATAACAACAACTTAATTTATTAATTGTTACAATAAGTATCATTCACATCTAAATAAATACATTAAACCAAATGACCCACAATTGAATTCCTCAAATCGAACCCAAACTCCAATCTACTCAGTATCAATCAACTGAAAAACACATATAAAAAAAATTACTCACTCCTATAACAAAAACTCACATCTCAGAAAGTACTAATAATCAAAAACCAATGTTTTTGTCCCACACAAAAAACAAACAACAACATATGTTAATTATCAAATGTGTCACCAAGTTTAAAAGCAGAAGAATAGAAATACTAATAATTTAAATTTGTCAATGACACAAAATATATTAATTCTGACAACATTAAAGTCGCTCTCGGCCTGAGTGTCGACTGCTGTTTGTAATCGTTTTTGTTACCATCGAGAAACTGTAACGCTTGTTTGTTGCCGATTATCGTTCTGGGAACATTGATTTCTTTTAGTACGTGCATTACGTCCTCCCAACCCGCCGGCGTGATGTCCATTTTACGTACTCTCACTATATTATGCAACACGTCTTCGATATTGGAATTAGGTATTTCCTCATTATTGACGTAAACAGTACCGTCACTGCTCCACTGTATCGGGTTTCCACTACGAGCTAACACATTTAATAAATTACGAGCGTCGTTTTTGTAAATCTTCGGAAACGATGCGAGTAAATCTTCCTCCAATATAGCAGTTCTCCTACGCTCATCACCACCACCACCATCACCACCTACACCTACACCGGTGTCCACAATCGGTATGTTGATCGGTTGACGTTTTCTTGAAGCGATATTTAAAAATCGATTTAATACTTGGTTACACAGGGTGTCCCATAAGTAAAGTGCCAAACTTCGGGAATAGGTTTTATGGGTCAAAATAAAGATAAAATGAAGAATAATTTTTTTCCAAAACCGCTTTGTTTACCAGATATCCGCCTTTTTGTATTTTTTACAAAATATTTTTTATCCCCTAAGTTTTGATTTTTTTGAAACTTGGTATGCACCTGTATCTTGTCAATGTTAGGTTATGAAAAAATAATGAGCATGACTAAATAATAAATCTCAAAATGGCGGCCGTTTAAAATCTTTAAGTTGAAATAACGAAAAAACGGTACGTTTTACAAAAAAATATAATGTATAACAATTTTTTTTAAATTTTATTTCCCATCTAATGACACCAAATTTATGAAATTCGGTTAATAAACAACTGAGTTATGATCGTATTAAGCTAGTGAGGCAGCATTCTTTGAAGCAAAACAGTCCATTGTTGCGCTGAGCCATGCGCTAATTCGACCATAACTCAGTTGTTTGTTAATCGCTTTTCATAATTTTGGTATCGTTGGAATGGAAATAAAATTTTCTCAATATTATTGCTCTTTATTTTTTTTTTGTAAAATGTACCAGTTATTCGGTATTTCAACTTAAAGATTTTAAACGGCCGCCATTTTGAAATTTACGATTCGATCATGCTGATTATTTTTTCATAAACTAACCTTGACTGGATACAGGTGCCTACCGAGTTTCAAAAAAATCGATTCAAAAACTTGGGAGATAAAAATATTTTGTAAAAAATACAAAATGGCGGATGTCTGGTAAACAAAGCGTTTTTGGAAAAAAATTTATTTTTCATTTTATCTTTATTTCGACCCATATACATCTTCCCGAAGTTTGGCACTTTACTTATGGGACACCCTGTATAATTTCCACTTTTCACTGTCATCGATCTTTGTATCGTTCATTATATCTTCCATTTCATCATCCAAACTCTTGTAGGATCGTTTAACAGGAGACGGATGTTGCGGTTTTTCGTTAGCAGACGGAGACTGTAGACGATCAAGTAATTCTTGGGGTAGAACAATCATTTTTCTTGCATGATCCATTTTGCTAACCGCGTGTTTCTTTCTGGTACTAGCCTCCTAAAGTGTAACTTCACGCATGATGCACCGAAATGAAATGACAGGGAATTAGCCCAACAGTCTCTCTTAAGTCATTGTTCACAGACTCGAAAATCTACCCGTGTATTAGCTGTTCAAAGCTGACTGCACTGCTGCTTGCAGTACTGTGCTTAATAGTAGTGGGTTAAAAAAGCCACCTCCTTGCTGTACAATATACTTACGCTTCTTGGACAATCTTTCACCACGTTTCACAATTCGCCGAAGAGCGGTTTTATACTTGCTCAATTGTCTTTTACTTTTATCAGACAGAGGAACGTCCCTCGTATACTGGGGCACGCACAGGCTGTTGAGAGTATCTTTCGAGTCAAAGACGTTCATCATGTTTTTAAATAAAATGTTAAACTAAATACAACAAATCGCACTGTAATGAAAACAAATAATAATACTAATAATAAAAACAAAAAATGGTTTTGGACTGCCGATTGATGGTTTAATCCATCGGCTGGATCTGCTGGATCATCTCGTGATCATTGAAATCGTCGGACACGTAGCCGACGTCGGCGAAGGCATACCGCCCCGACCCGGCTTGCTCCAGGTCAAGACCTAGAAACGTGCTGCGACGCATAGCGTGTCGCACTGGAGCATGGTCCGTGCGCCTGCAGTGGAGCGCCCTCACGGCTTCTACGCCGCTGTGGTAAGGTTTTTGTTACGGTCAGGTACCAATCGTACCTGCCCATTCCAAATTTCAATACCACATCGACTTTCCTCGATGCGGACATGAGTGAGAACAAACTTCATTTTCCGCCCGTTGACGAGAAGGTCAATTTTAAGGTCGCCATTCCTCAAACTATGGCGCCTCACAAATAGATCATGGGCTTCACAATCTACCCGCTCCACCAACATGATGTGGGCGGGTCCCGGAGTGCGGTCATGGATGCTCCTACGGGCTCTAATGACATAAGAAATCATGATTTTTTTATTCCGAAAATTAATAATTCAGGAAGAAGAAGAAGAAGAAGAAAAAGTTGTAAATCAGCCGGAGGTCAGACAAGAAATGAGCTCGTGGCGTTCCGGGTCCTGTACTTATGAAAAAATCCATTTTATCGGATAACTCCATTTCAATGCACTCGTGATTTTTCCCATCTATTATGCGACCTACTTGTACTGTCTGGCACTCGTTGACGGGCCGCTTGTCGCCGAGCGCGTTGCGTTTCCTGGTCTCGCCTGTCTAGGAACCTAGGGGTTTGATCTCTGCCTTGGATGTCCCTCTGCTTCTTAAAGCACTGAGTTTCGATATGCCCAGCCTTACCACAGTAGCGACACGTAACCATTGATTTGACATGGAAATTACTCTTTTCCTTTTTGTCACAATGTTTAAAAAACCTTTCTTTAGGAAAAGAAGTCTTTAAAAAAATAGATAGCAGTCTTTATATTCTTGTCGTACCTTTTGCAGTTTTACACCTCACTCTTGTTTCTTGTTTGTTTTCTTTTTGTTTTATTCCAAAGTATTGTTGACTTTCTTTGTCATTCAAGATATTGATTGATTCAATTACTTCCGCTTCAACAGCGTCTTCGTACACCGGGATACTTTTAGCTTTCATTAGAAATTTTATGGGTTGTCTTAATCCCTCAATGAAGGCATTGTTCAGCTGATGTTCTAGTACGTCATATATCGCGGACATAATACTGTGCGGTTTATTTGCGGATATCTGTACTGCCAAACTACTTAATATTGAGTTTAGTCTCTCGGAAAATGCCCTGACGTCTTCGTCCTTTTGTTGACGGGCGCTACTCATCTCCAGCTGCAAATGTGCAACATTCTTCTAATCTCCGTATGTGTCTCTTAAAGCTACCTTCAACTGTGCCCAAGAATTTAGTTCTTTAAAACGGACTGTGTTATAAGCATCACCCACAAGCATGTTTTTTAGAATCTCAAGCAATAGTGGCACGTACGAATCATCTACATTGTCTACGGCGAAATCCCCGCAAATAATAAATTTACATAAATCATCACGCCTACTATTGTACTTTAGAACAAACTTGGTGGCCTGATCTGAGGTCAGCGTCCTAGCCCTAACATTTTGTGTTTGTGCTACCGACCCTACTTTAGAAGCTCTTTCGTTAACCGTGCTATTTGGTTATCTACGGTCATTTCTCCTAGAGCACTCGCTACAGTTATCATCACTAGAGTCTGCATTATTATTTGCATTGGCCTCTACTACTACTTCTGCTAACCTATCAACTTGAGCAATGAGTTCATTAACCGACATTGCCTTTCTGATTTACATCAACATACATGAATCATCCACTTACTTTTTGTTTTGATTGCGAAGTCTCCTCTGATGACGGAGGCGGCCCCGAAGTGAAGTGACGGATGCTGCGACCCTCGCCGGTGAATCAACGGACTCGCAGAAGACAATGGCTGCCGAGGTGGACCTCCCTGGGGATGAGTCTCCGCAGTGCAGCGTCGTGCCATCGTGCAGCACTTGCTAGGACTCTTGATGCCTTCTTTCTTGTCTTTTGGGATGTCTCGCTGAACCAGTATTCGCAGAAGATATTCGCGAAATCACCCCTCACAACTGACACCAGAAATTTATGTCGTATCCCGTCAAGTGGCTGCCGGAATACAATAAGCACGGAGGGAGGTTCGCTGGTAGTTTAAATGATAAAAATCAACCAAGACAGTTTGGAAGATCTGTATTGCGGCTCAAGGTACATGCACAATCAATGTGACACAACTGGATAAAATAATGGCAAAGTCCAAAAATCGACACTTAGAATATTTGGAACAAGGAGACGCGCTACTCTAACTGCACTGTCGGGCTCTCTGAGAACACCCTCCAGCCAGTGTACTAGGTGTCTGTCTTCCTACTCCACGTCTAGGGGTTTATCAGAAGGGGTAAAGTAGTGGGGACGCAGCCCCAGAGGGTACCTCCTCCAGTTTAGCACCACTAGGGTGTTAGCCACACCCAACTAGACCAATAGGATTTGGTCAACATAATTATCGTTAGACTTGTCTCATAATTCTAATTACAAAGGGGAACCTTTACAAGAGTTCATAGTGACAAGTGTCACCTAAAGTGGTTGCAGCTGCATGCCACTAAACTAACGAATTTATGTGACGGTCCCGTCTAAACAAGGTAAAGTATTGATTATTTGAGTTTAAACAAGGCCCGCTGTGGGCGTGTGTAGAGAACATGAGGGTCCTCGCAGGTCAAGCGTCACAGTGATTTATTTAAAGGGGGAACTGAGAAAGAATATGGGCTTGAGGTATCGTGGGACTCACAACAAAAGTATTGCTGATAACAAATGGACTGATTTATTTATATTGCATTGACTAGCATTTTTTATAAGTGAGCTCTCGAACAAAGCAAAATTTTTGATTTAAACTTCGGGTACAGCTGGTGACTTGTAAGCTGGCACTTGGGCCTCACGCGGGCGGTATAGGCGCGGGGGTGAGTGGGGAGTGTTGGAGGTATAAGGAAAAGGCCGGACTGCAAACATTTCTGCTGACGGACGCCTTCACGCGGGTCGCGAGGACGTTGCCGCAACCCGCTTGACGGAACGTAATGTTTTTGAACTAGGCTAGTATCGACTGAATATCGATCGGTCAAGTGCCAGCTTAGACGTCACCAGCTGTAAGTCGATAGTATGATCGATGTGCATGAAGCAGTTATGCAGGCGCTGATCGTTTTGGTATCGATCGTGTATAATTTGGTACGAATATAAAAGGTTAAATACCTGCGTGTCAGCCCAGTGATTCTATGTAATCTGTGATTAGATTACGCGTTTCGGTATAAATTATGCAATCTTCAGACCATCACAAAACTTGAGTTCCTTATTCATTTGGTGAATACGTCATATTTAAAACGAACACAAAAACATTTAATAACATTTAAAATACGGCACGAATAAAAAAACACATGTAGGCCTACTTATTGACTTATTAAAACCGAACAGGAACAGAATGAAGCGTGCACAGCAAGTGTCGAGCCTCGACTTGGCTAATTTGGTACGCAACATCGTAATAGCAAACTGAGGTTTCTACCCTAATTTAAAATTCATCAGAAAGAGCGTTCAACAAATATTGGATTTTAAGGACTTTTCTTAACGACTGCATTAAATGGATTGTTGTATTGAATAAGTTAATACCAGTCGTCAAGTTTGCGTACTCACCATTGAATTTTACCGATTCCTATTTGGGAAATCGTGCGGTTCCTGGAATGGCGTTGTTCAGGACCTCCGACCTACCATGGACTGATAGTGTAGGTCGCCATTTCAAGAGAAGTATCTAAAAGTATCTAAAGTGATGCTTGGTCGATTGAGTTCTGGTTATCCGAGCTGGAGCGACGTGTCAACCCCGGATCACTCGGTTCCAGAAGGTCTTCGATGGTGGATGACAAGTAGATGTAGGTCACCACCTCATCCGACCTCATAAACCAGGAGGACACCCGAACAAGCAACAAACACAAACCCTGCGGCACAATGCATACCGATATCGATAACGGTTGGGTTAAGTAAAAAATGCCAAAGATAATAATCTTAATCTTAATTCTTAATTCTTAGATCTTAATTGCTGTTCTCAGTACCTTAAAATGTGATTTTGGTGTAGATTCAACCATAGAAATAGTTTTTAGTTGAGATTCATTCATAGTAATGAATAATTTTTAATAGTTTTTGACTCCATAAGGATTGCATTGGATGGCCCGGTTAAAATGGACACAATGAATTTCAAATGGGGGAAAATCAAAACTGCTTATATCTCCTTAACCATTAGATTTAGGAAAAAATGTCAAAGAGTAAAAGGTTCTTAAATTTAAGCGTAGAATCTAAATAGATCATAAAATACAGGGGGTTCAATAAGAAAAATCAAAGTTGTCCGCCATATTGGAAAATGTCGGCCATTTAGAGGAAAACTGAATTCAAATTCTTAAATGTCTTAAAATACCCCCGTTGCAGCAGACCTGCAAACTCAGCGAATTTCAAATGCAAAACAACATACTGTATTTCAATCCAACATAGCGAGATTTGACATGTTTTGGTAAGCTCCATAAGAATAACATGGGGAATGAGTATGCAGGTTTGCTGCTACAGGTATATTAAAACTGGGTGGTTTTAATTCAATATTCAGTAGATCTGAACTAAAAGAAGCTATTTACCACATTTTATCAAGATATATTGAGAAATAACCGAGATATAGAATTTTATTTATTTCCCATAAGGTTAACATTGGGACAACGTACTGTGTTTACCACATTCAATATCTCGGCAACCAATGAACATAGAGCAGTGATTCAAAATACTAAATTGTTTGTTTTTTTCGAGCTGAATTCATTGGTGCCAACAAAAATTTGATAAATTTCTTTTTTCTGTGTAAAAAACTCAAAAAACCGATTTTTGAGGGGTTTATCCCCCTTTACCCCACCTTCTGGTGGTCCGATCGGGCTGGTTCACGAACTCGTCCGAGTGATTACCACTTAACACGTCTGTACCAATTTTTGTTAAGATTGGACCATTTTTACGGCCGCTATCGTGCTAACAGACAAATATATATATATAGATATACAGGGTGTCCCAGTTCGTATCTGCCATACTTTACCAGGGTATTCAGCAATTCAATACGAACAAAAAAACACAGGGAACATATGCTCTATCTCTTACCGTATTCGGTATGTCGGCCATTTTGTGTTTTTCATTAAAGTCGTAATATCTCAAAAACGGTTTTATGAAATCGTTTGAAACTTGGCAAAGGTATTAACCAAGTTAATGTACAACTAGAGTAAAAAATTCATTTTTGTAAAAATTTCCGTTTCAAAATGGCGGCCAATAACAATTTTCAAAGTCAAATATCTAAATAACTAAAAGTTTTATAAAAAGTTTGCAAGACACAAAAAATGTTGCAAATTTTTTTACAAATACAACGGTGTGCCATTTGTTGAGATCGGTTCACAAATAACGGAGAAAATGCAGAAACACCGATTCAAGGAATGGCGCGATCAGCATTTAAGGTAAGCATACTCATAAAATTAGTATATGAAATAAGGAAGTTACTCAAACAGCTGATCAGTATCACAGCTGATTGTATAAAAACACCATTATCAACAGGAAACACATTTTACATCAATTTGTACTTCAGATTTTATTTTTGAATCAATGTTTTTATTGCCCTATTCATAAAGGTTGGCATTCCGCAAACAAGAACAATATCAGCTGTTCACAATAAATATTTTTAAAACACTTGACATCAATTGTTGAGGTGAATCGTGCAAGTAAATTTACGTTTAAAGATTTTAGCTTTAGAATTTCATTTAACTTTTAACTATTTTCGTTAGTCTTTATCTTATCACAAAGACATTAAGTTACCTGTTTTTACTTTGGTTTTTCTTATACTGTATTTGAAATGCATCGACATCGTTTCACATGTTCAGAATATACAGACATGCATTATCTTTATGGAGTCGCCGAAGGACATGCCTGATTAGCATCTAGGTTGTATGCTGAGCGTTATCCTAACAGAGTACAGCCAAATCGTCAGGTTTTCGCCGACACGCACGAACGTATGAGACAAGCAGACAAGGCAGAGTAGCTCCTATTGAAACCAATGAGCGTGGCAGATCAGTGAGAACTCTCGAACTAGAAGAAATGGTTTTGGAAGAAATAGAGCAAAATCCATCTACCAGTGTACGTGCTATAGCGAACGATTTAGACGCTTCCAAGAGTACAGTTTGGAAGGTTCTACATGGAAATCTTCTTCATCCATTTAAGTTGCAAAAGGTAAACATTTTAGCAAATAATCTACCAATAACGGTAAAAACATATAGTCCGTGGAATTAGCTCAAAAATATTTCACTTTTTGATACCACCTTGAGATTTTTATCAGTAAATATATATGTAATAAGAATCAAGAAATCACCGGGAGACACTCGATCACAGGTCAGGAACTCCCTGTTATGACGTCATCAAAATGGCCGCCATAAAAAATTATATGGGTCTGTTTAAACACCTATAACTCCATGATCAAGTGTATAAACCCCAAAAATGTTAATATTTTCAGAAAGGTAATTAAATTTTAAACAAAAAGAGTTATCGTTAGTTTACATCAGACTAGCCGTTTGCGAGATAAAGCGACTCAAACTTCATTTTTCTTCATTTTCACCACTCGATATATTGAAGAAACGCTTAATTCTCCTTAACTAACCACAAAACCCCCATAAATGTATATATTTTCTGAAAGGCAATATAATTCTTAACTAAACTTCCCATAACATTAGTTTTCCTCGGGCTAGCCGTTTCCAAGATATTTCGACTCAAATTCATTTTGTAATTTTCACTACCCAATAACAAATTTTAAAGAATCACATATTTCTCCGTTGTTACCCATAAAATCCCCATAAATATTGATATTTTTTAAAAGGTTATAAAATTTTAAACAAAACATGTCATAATATTAGATTACATTAAACTAGCCGTTTCGGAGATATTTCGGCTTAAATTTTATTTAATTTTTAGTTTTAAAAATATTTAAAATTTAAGGTTTATGCGTACACGGTGTTCTTTAAGTGCATTACTTAACTTCTTAATTTGGTTCTTTGGGTCAAAATAAAGAAAAAAGTTCATGTTAACATAGGTCCTATCTCGCTTCGTTTACCGTTTGTCGGTCTGTACGTTTTTTTACATTCAACAACGTAGCTTTAAAACGGCTTGAGATACTGGCTTCAATTTTTGTGTGTGTACTGAGACTATTATGATCTATTTCATTACAGGCTATCAAGTTTCTACTTTGTACTGATTCAAAATGGCGGTCATTTATATTTTTCAAAGCCTAATATCTCAGAAACCTTACATTTTATCAACAATTGTTGAAGTATAAAAAAGGCGCAAAATTTAATTTTCTTTACGAAAATGTTAAATTTTATATGGTTTATTGTACGAATAACGGAAACAGATATATATTTTATTTTGTTAGTACACGAAAATATGGCAAAAATACGTTTTTGCTGTATTAATTTGTGAAAAATGAAAATTCAACCGTTCTTCCTTATACAAACACTGTAAATATCTATGTTTCCAGAAAGTAGGGGTGTGCGAATATTCGAACTTCGAACTTTTTCGAATCGAATATCACGATATTCGATTCGATTCGAGATTGCAAAGAAGTTCGATATGACCGAATCGAATATTTAAAGGACTGGCAAAAAATCAAAAGTAGGTGAAAACGTTCCCATTTTCAAAATAAAAGTACGTTTTTTAATTGCAAACAACTACGAATCCATTTTTTACATCAGAAACAGTTGCGGCCTCACGTGGACAGACGACAGATTATAGCTGCTGTAAAATAATACTGACATCGCAGTTTTGCCTCCAAATTCCCTCTGCCATGTTGATCAGTCAGTTCTTAGGTTAATATACTGAACAATACCCGACGCGACAACGAATTTTTTTGTAAGATAAATTATAGTATCACAGCTTTAAATCATATAACAAATAATAGTCCATCCTTCATCAGTTCTGTCTCGACCAGTATCCGATACCGACGAAACATCAGTTGAGTTGTTGAGTTGGTAAAAGAGAGAATTAATTGCAATCAAGACCAATCAGAGTTCACCGATGACCGACAGTGTCCAGAGTCGTATTCAGTTGCCAAAACGAAATATCCCGTAAATACCCCATAAATAAATAGTCGTGTTGGTGTTTCGTACGACTTTTTCAGGCCGTAAATATCTTAAACGGAATCCGGGATCACCATCGCTTCCAACTTTGATACGATGAAGTACAATAATTTTGGGCTGGCAAAGAGTTGGCGGACATGTTCATTATTTTGTCTTTTCGTTTTCGAATTTCGTCGTCACGTCGTTCTTAACTTCGTCTGCTTTTGCTTTTGAAGTTTAGTTGTTGTTAATAACTCGAGAACGTCTATCGCGTGTTTGTTTCAATCACTCAGACTTCTTTATTTTTCAAATTAGCAATTACATAGAAATAGAAACGTTAAATGATCAAAAATTGGTTTTATTTTGTTGAAATCTGACGAATCAGGCGGAGCGTGTTTTTTCAATACGTGATAAAAATGGTCATTTTTAGATAACGTACAATGTTGGTTTGACAACTTAAGCCTAATTAATGGGTTTGCTTGCTGTTTATAATGTAAAACAAATAAACTTTGTTGTAAGTAAATGGCAATTGTAAATTATCTTAAAATTTAGGTTAAGTTTACTGGTCTGACTTATTATTATTTTATAGTATATAGTATTACTTTAGGAGAATCAAAATCTTTGTTCTCAGGCATTAATGCACAAATAAAATTGTAAGGCTTTCTTCAAATATGAAGTAGATGGTGAACCAAGTTTTATATGTAATTCTTTGGTCTAATTCCTTAAGCCTAGTCCCTGATCAAATAATTTATTGTTTTATTAAAAGGAAAAGGAACAAAGGGATGCAGAGGCCTAAAAGTGAGCAAATTTAGGTTGCAGTAGAAAAGGAATTGTTAAGTAGCCAAATCCTGAAATTGCTACTATAGGCCTAATGATGCTTATTCAAATGAATATTACCTATGCTTAAGGGGAATTAATAAATTTCTAAATTCTTAACAATTGATTAGTTGTACCTTTGTGTACCTTAGTAATTGATATTTGACCTATATTATTTTGACTTGTTATAATGCTATTAATAATTAAATAAGATAAATACAGGGAGGGGAGGGAGAAAGTAAGGACAAGAGTAAAGAAAACACAATGAAATAACACTTTTGTTTTGATAACATTATATTAATTATTGAATAGTTGCTAAAAAATGCTTGGTAATTTGCTGAGTATACAGGTTTGCTGTGAAAGGGTATTTATACTTACATGCTGTGATTTAAAATTTGATCTCATTTGAACGAATAACCATTGACATAAATATTTGGTTCGAAAATATTCGATATTCGGAATAGTTATAAACTATTCGATTCGATTCGATTCGAACCAAAAAATCACTATTCGCACACCCCTACCAGAAAGACAATTAAATTTCAAACAAAATATACCATTACACTGGTATATCTCAAGCTCGACGTTAAGGAGATATTTCAAATTAAAAATTAATTTTAATTTCCACTGTACAACATTAAGCTCGATATCAAGGAAACGCTTTTATCTCTGTTATAACACGTAAAAACCTAGTTTAAGAATGTGATTTCAGTGTTAGAGGACCAAAGAGGTCTAGTAGCCATCTCCAACTTTTTCCCAGTTCCATTTACAAGGATCCAGAGGCTGGAGGTTTCTCTTCAGGCAGTTCGTCCAGAGTATTGCAAATAAGCTCTTTTAGCATGCTAAAGTAGAGCGTTACTTGTTGGAGGAATACTCTCAATCGGTCTGTTGTGTTTCGTAAACAGGTTTCGCTTCCCTTCATTCACCGCCACTGATGAACTTGATGGCTGATACATTATCTATCAGGAATAACAAATGTTATCTATCAGGAAGATACATATGACTGATGTTTATTTATATTTAAGGTTAAGTTTTCATTCACCGTGATGATGGTATAATTACCGAAACACGTGTCGTGATTTTTAAATAAAATAATGATAAAAGGGTGCTCAAGTTTATTATTATTTTTACAAATACTTTTAGCAGCCCTAAGTTGTGAATTAAACAATAAAAAAAAAAAATATATATATATATATCTATATATATATATATATATATATATATATATATGTCTTTTAACACGATAGCGGCCGTAAATATGGTCCGATCATAATGAAATTTGGTACAGACGTGTAAAGTGGTAATCACTCGGACGAGTTCGTGAACCAGCCCGATCGGACCACCGGAAGAGGGGTTAAAGGGAGGTAAACCCCCCCAAAAATGGGTTTTTTGAGTTTTTTATAAAGAAAATTGAAAATTATCCAATTTTTGCTAGCATTATTGAATTCAGCTAAAAAGAAACAAACAATTTAGTATTTTGAATCACTGCTCTATGTTCATTGGTTTCCGAGATATTGAAAGTGGTAAACACAGTACGTTGTCCCAATGTTAACCTTATGGGAAATAAAGAAAATTATATATCTCGCTTATTTCTCAACATATCTTGATAAAACTTGGTAAATGGCTTCTTCTAGTTCAGATCAACTAAATATTGAATTAAAACCACCCAGTTTTAATATACCCGTAGCAGCAAACCTGGATACTCATTACCCATGTTATTCTTATGGAGATTACAAAAACATGTTGAATCTCGGTATGTTGGATTGAAATATGTTGTTTTGCATTTGAAATTCGCTGAGTATGCAGGTCTGCTGCAACGGGGGTATTTTATACTTCAACAATTGTTGATAAAATGTAAGGTTTCTGAGATATTAGGCTTTGAAAAATATAAATGACCGCCATTTTGAATCATTACAAAGTAGAAACTTGATAGCCTGTACTGAAATAGATCATAATAGTCTCAGTACACACACAAAAAATTGAAGCCAGTATCAAGCCGTTTTAAAGCTACGTTGTTGAATGTAAAAAAACGTACAGGCCGACAGACGGTAAACGAAGCGAGATAGGACCTATGTTAACATGAACTTTTTTCTTTATTTTGACCCAAAGAACCAAATTATGAAGTTAAGTAACGCACTTAAAGAACACCGTGTACGCATAACCTTAAATTTTAAATATTTTTAAAATTAAAAATGAAATAAAATTTAAGCCGAAATATCTCCGAAACGGCTAGTTTAATGTAATCTAATATTATGACATGTTTTGTTTAAAATTTTATAACCTTTTAAAAAATATCAATATTTATGGGGATTTTATGGGTAACAACGGAGAAATATGTGATTCTTTAAAATTTGTTATTGGGTAGTGAAAATTACAAAAAGAACTTGAGTCGAAATATCTTGGAAACGGCTAGCCCGAGGAAAACTAATGTAATGGGAAGTTTTGTTAAGAATTATATTGTCTTTCAGAAAATATATACATTTATGCGGGTTTTGTGGTTAGTTAAGGAGAATTAAGCGTTTCTTCAATATATCGAGTGGTGAAAATGAAGAAAAATGAAGTTTGAGTCGCTTTATCTCGTAAACGGCTAGTCTGATGTAAACTAACGATAACTCTTTTTGTTTAAAATTTAATTACCTTTCTGAAAATATTACCATTTTTGGGGTTTATACACGTGATCATGGAGTTATAGGTGTTTAAACAGACCCATATAATTTTTCATGGCGGCCATTTTGATGACGTCATAACAGGGAGTTCCTGACCTGTGATCGAGTGTCTCCCGGTGATTTCTTGATTCTTATTACATATATATTTACTGAAAAAAATCTCAAGGTGGTATCAAAAAGTGAAATATTGAGCTGATTCTGAAAACTAATTCCACGGACTAATAGTGGAGCAGAGATGCACGAGTCAAGAGTCAAGCTGCGCGTTTTTTTTCAACAGATGTTTCCAGACTTCGAATGTTTGTAAACTTTTTTTCTATTGGAAAAACGCGCAGCTTGACTCTTGACTCTTGAATCGCTGCTCCACAATGTTATACGTTGTGCGTCTGTTTTAACAGTTTATGTCTGGTGTAACTAATATCCCCTACACGTGTTTTGAGTCAGGTCAGGTATTAACAGCTTTATTTATTTTTTAGATAAAAGTAGTTTTTCCGAGGATGTTATAATTTTAAATACTAATAAATATGTATCTTTTTTTTAGGTACAGTCTTTGGAGGAACGAGACTTTCCAAAACGAACCGATTGTGCCAGATGGTTCCTACATAAAGAAGTTGAGCACCCAAACTTTTTATCACAGGTTCTATTCACTGATGAGGCAAGTTTCACAAGGGAGGGTATTTTCAACTCAAGAAATTGACACCTATGGGCCGATGAAAATCCCCATGGTACATGGGACAGGAACTTCCAGAAAAAGTTTGGAGTCAACGTTTGGGCAGGGATTTTAGGAAACAAGATAATAGGGCCATACCTTCTCCCTGACCCCCTAAATGGCCCTACCTACTTGGGGTTTTTGAGACACATCCTGCCAGAGCTCTTAGAGGACATCCCATTGGGAGCAAGAAGAAGGATGTGGTTCCAACATGATGGAGCGCCACCACATTTTTCAATAGACGTCCGAAACCATCTGAACATGACCTTTAGGAACCGGTAGATAGGGCGAGGTGGGCCGGTTCAGTGGCCGCCACGATCACCAGATATGACACCATTGGACTTTTTTTATGGGGCCATATGAAGGACCTAGTGTATGCTACGCCCATAAATGATGAGTACGACCTGGTAGGCAGAATTGTTGAAGCTGCAGCGTTAATTAACGAAAGTATTGACTTTGAAAGTGTACGAGAAAATGCTTTGAAGAGATTCAGACTTTGCAATCAAGTGCAGGGCCGACATTTTGAACAACTGTTGTAAATACCATGCATTTTCTAAAGCTACATTTTTATGTTTAAATGTAGCAATAAAAACATTGATTCAAAAATAAAATCTGAGGTACAAATTGATGTAAAATGTGTTTCCTGTTGATAATGGTGTTTTTATACAATCAGCTGTGATACTGATCAGCTGTTTGAGTAACTTCCTTATTTCATATACTAATTTTATGAGTATGCTTACCTTAAATGCTGATCGCGCCATTCCTTGAATCGGTGTTTCTGCATTTTCTCCGTTATTTGTGAACCGATCTTAACAAATGGCACACCGTTGTATTTGTAAAAAGATTTGCAACATTTTTTGTGTCTTGCAAATATTTTATAAAACTTTTAGTTTTTTAGATATTTGACTTTGAAAATTGTTATTGGCCGCCATTTTGAAACGGAAATTTTTACAAAAATGAATTTTTTACTCTAGTTGTACATTAACTTGGTTAATACCTTTGCCAAGTTTCAAACGATTTCATATAACCGTTTTTGAGATATTACGACTTTAATGAAAAACACAAAATGGCCGACATACCGAATACGGTAAGAGATAGAGCATATGTTCCCCGTATTTTTTTGTTCGTATTGAAGTGCTGAATACCCTGGTAAAGTATGGCAGATATGAACTGGGACACCCTGTATACAGGGTGAATCTTCTAAGCCGTCCACAACAGATTATAGGCAAACGACTTAACATACAAAGACGAAACAAAACATTTCCCCACTAAATCATACCTAAGAAACAAAGTAAAAATATTTTAAATCTTTTTAAAATACAGGGTGTTCCAAAAACCGGGGGTCATGGGTTCGAATCTCAGAAATTTTAAATATAAACATATGTCATATTATACATCATTTTAAAGCTCTAAGGAAGATAAACAATTTGGTGAAAACAGAACTCAATTATCTTTATTATTTTCAAAATGGCGGCCATTTTTGTGAAAAATATTGGTATTTACTGAATACCCTGTATCTCGAGAACTACTGAAGGTTTTTTCGTTCTGTTTGAAAATTCTTAATCCTTGTTAACTCAGCTTTAATTTGATATGCAACATGCCAACATTAAAAGAAAATAAATATTTATTAAAAAATTTTATTTTTTATAAATGTTGGTAGCACTGAAAATCAAAAATTTTAAATGGCAACATATGTTAAATAGGATATCATTTTAAAGGTCTTGCAAAAACCTACAATTTTTCAATTTATACTTCCCTTATATCTTTAGTAGTTTTTCAGTAATAAACATAAAACTCTATTTTCCCCTATAACGCCCATGTTAAATTTGCTGTTCTCAATATTAAAGGATGCAAATTTAAATGCTTTGAGTACTGCACATTGAGCGTGACGTCGGAGACGGCGAGGCTGAACAGGTAGTAGTCGGTGGCCGTGTGCATATTCTTGTTGTTGACAATGACGAAGCAGACGGCGGTGTTGCCGAGGATGCCGGTGAGGAAGATGGCGCAGTAGATGACGGTAATGGGCAGCACCACCTCCAGCGGCAGGTGCTTGGGCCCGCGGGTCATCAGCAGGTAGTCCTCCAGGCTCGTTTTGAAAGTCACGTTGGCTGAGAAGTCAATCATGACGTCACCGAGGCTGGAACACAACACACACTGAGTGGTAGTCCTCCAGGCTCATGTTGAACGTCACGTTGGCTGCGAAGTTGTCCACCATGACGTCACCGTGGCTGGAACACAACACACAGTGAGTGGTGTTTTTGCTCTAAGTCCGGATCATGCTGCTCCAGCATATGTCTGTCTAGTCCATTTTTGGTTGTGAAAAACGAATCGCACATTCCAGTGCCGGCTGCGATGTCGCCCAAAAATCCAACACCGGATTTCAAAGCCTCTTGACCCAAAGCTTTCGCTCCCGACTTGAGCAGTGGTGCGATAGTGCGGAACATACCGCCGAGAAAACTGCCCACTCCATGTCCTCGCTGATATGCCGCTCCTCGAAATACTCGGTCGATCGCACCGCCGGTCTGCAACTGTTGACGGCGGTAATACGCCAAATACGGATCGTTTGAATTCATTACTGCTGTTGCTGCTGCTGCTGCGCTCTTTTGAAATGTAGTTTCACGTACGACGATCCAAAGAGGAATGACAGGCTTTTCCCTGTATGATCCCTTAAGTCGATTTCGATAGTTTCAAATGTACCCTCCACCATAGAAGGTGGAGGGTACATTTGAAGCATGGATCATAGAGAATTTGATAGGCTGCCCATTACCGTCATCTACTGCGCCATCTTCCTCACCGGCATCCTCGGCAACACCGCCGTCTGCTTCGTCATTGTCAACAACAAGAATATGCACACGGCCACCGACTACTACCTGTTCAGCCTCGCCGTCTCCGACGTCACGCTCAATGTGCAGTACTCAAAGCATTTAAATTTGCATCCTTTAATATTGAGAACAGCAAATTTAACATGGGCGTTATAGGGGAAAATAGAGTTTTATGTTTATTACTGAAAAACTACTAAAGATATAAGGGAAGTATAAATTGAAAAATTGTAGGTTTTTGCAAGACCTTTAAAATGATATCCTATTTAACATATGTTGCCATTTAAAATTTTTGATTTTCAGTGCTACCAACATTTATAAAAAATAAAATTTTTTAAAAAATATTTATTTTCTTTTAATGTTGGCATGTTGCATATCAAATTAAAGCTGAGTTAACAAGGATTAAGAATTTTCAAACAGAACGAAAAAACCTCCAGTAGTTCTCGAGATACAGGGTATTCCGTAAATACCAATATTTTTCACAAAAATGGCCGCCATTTTGAAAATAATAAAGATAATTGAGTTCTGTTTTCACCAAATTGTTTATCTTCCTTAGAGCTTTAAAATGATGTATAATATGACATATGTTTATATTAAAAATTTCTGAGATTCGAACCCATGACCCCCGGTTTTTGGAACACCCTGTATTTTAAAAAGATTTAAAATATTTTTACTTTGTTCCTTAGGTATGATTTAGTGGGGAAATGTTTTGTTTCGTCTTTGTATGTTAAGTCGTTTGCCTATAATCTGTTGTGGACGGCTTAGAAGATTCACCCTGTATACATATATCTATATATATATCTATATATATATATATAGATCTATATACACAGTATTTCGGGGACCTGAGAGCTTGCCACGCGACATTTTCGGGACCTGGAAGTCCTCGCGCCAGGTCCTCAAAATGTCGTTTTTCAAACATAAAAACATCATTTTGGGGACTCTGTATAAATCTAAAACGTTTTTGCCGCCTCAGGTCCTGAGATTTTTATTTCGTTTGCTACCTTTCGAGGACCTAGCGTTAGGTCCTCAAAATGTTCACTTTCTGTATTGCTCGCCTAAATAGTTCGCATATTTTAATGATAAGCTCACAAAGATTAACGTTCTTTGCGCACCAACAACATCTGGCCCCGATGCCTTGAGCCGCGTTCCAAAATATATCTTAGGCGATTACGCCGAACGTATGAAAACTATTTTTCAAATAATAATTACGCCTGTTACCATCAGGTGAATGGTGAAGCTGTTTGCTGTTGTAATTATTTTACTTTAAACTTCCTGCCTTAGTTCGATTATTTCCATATAAATATATAGTTCTGTGACTGTTGTAACAATTTTGGGAGTTTGATAGATTGCTGAGTGATAGGGAAATGCTCAAATCAAAGTCATTGCTTCTTGGGACTCGTGATGGTAGAATTTCCAGTCAATTGTCTGAAATCTATAAATTACGATAAATGTCTACAATCAATTGGCAGAAATTGAATGTTTACGTCTGCATTGTATTTTGTGTTATATTATAAAAGGGAGATTTAATTTCCCGATTCATGGAAATGCTCAAATACAAGGTATTGCTTCTTGGGACTCGTGATGGTAGAATTTCCAGACAATTGTCTGAAATCTACAACTAACTAGAGAAAAACGGCTAGAACTCATTAAAAGAAATAGCATTTTCAAAGCCTGCATCGTATTTTGCGTTCTGTTATAAAAGAGAGACTATTTATAGATTCCCGGTTAGTGGGCTATAGATTAATGGGCTTCGAATAAATCTTAACGCTTCTTTACAAATTGTTTTTATTACCTGCGCGTGAATGTGATTAAAAACAGGGATGCAAACAGACACATTCCTCTTTTCTATTGATTCAAATTAATATTGTTGTACCTTTAATTCTGAACTCAAAAGTTGCAGACATATGGATGGTGTTACTTAGTTTTGCATCTAAAGCCTTCCAAAGTACAAAACGTTTAACAAAATTGCTATCCGCAATCAGTTGACGTAAACAAAGGCAAATTGTTTAAAGTATAAAAATTTTCAAAGCAAAATTTAAGAGTGGCAAGTCAGTTTTCAGCTGAAGCAGTTTTTAAGGGTTCCGGGTGCATATTTTTTAAAAGCAAAATTTGATAAAATATTTGAATAACTTGTGGAGAAACACACACTGACAAACTGACAGACAGACGCCCGTCAATCATAATAATTACTTTAATTATAACTAGTGGCTTGAAGGGGCTGAAAGCCCCTTATAAAGGAAAATTCAAACAAACCTTTTTTATTATAGTACAAAATACCTTCATAACAAACTGGCTTTTTAGATCTACCATATGTTAATATCTAGCACATGGTTTTCAATCAAGTATCAGCATCACATGTTTCATGCTGTTAATTAAATATATACTGGGTGACAAAGCAGACGTTTTTAAGGTCCAATGCTTTTTAAATGTCATATATGTTACGTAATTTCTCATTTTCTGGTGAATCTCAATCAATTTAAGTATTTTCCCGCTATCACGGAATAGAGAGACCTTTAATTTACGCTCTCTCCCATCTATCTACGACTTGCCAGACGCCCACGATTTTGACGCAAAGAATCGTCTTGCGAAATTAAATATATGATGGTAATTCGTAAACTATATTTCAGGATATAGAGATGCTTATAGCAAAACAAAACTGCTTAAATTAGAGTAACCGGCGAAAACAAAAATTAGTGCATTGAATTGTAGAAGAATAGCTGTTGTGTTAACTATGTTTCACCAGGGTATTCCATACCATTTAATGCTGTTAAACATAAGCTTTTACTATCAATTTTAGAATTGTATGGTTTTTGATTTTATGTGGCCATATTTCAGTAACAGGCAAAAATGAAACAGCCAATGTTATTTTTTATGAATGAAAATTGAATATTGTAGGTGTTCCGCAAGAGATCGCCTTCAAAACCTCATTAAAACTTAACCCGCTAGACAGGGTTTCATGTTTCGATTTTTTTATCTTGCCTTTTTTAGGGCGCTAGATTGGACGTAGTTGCCTGACAAAATGGCCACCTCATACCGCTAACTACTTCATTTTCTTAAACGGAGCTCTGCCATAGACTATTTTCCCTTCCCCCGGAGCTCTGCCATAGACTGTTTTCCCTTCCCCATCATAGTAATAGTCCATCATAGTTCTCCCCTAACAGTAGCCTCACAACCTACGACCAGCTGGGTGCCACGTCATCTCAGATAACAAATCCCGCCACATTGAAAAGAAAGCATTTTGAGCTCCACTGTTTGTAAACTGAGAATTTTCCAGTCCGTGAAACTTTTTAAGACATTTGTTACATAATTTTTGAAATAATATCTACATTGTATAAAGTTAAACAAATTTATAAAAAATGTTTCTGCTTCGTTGATCATAGTGATAAACTTACTACATTAACGTAAGATCTTTACCTGTCATTTTTACCCTAAATACAGTATGTTTTATACTTCCATTTAACTGTAAACCTGAACAAATTATCAAAAAAATTCAGGGAACACTGCAAATTTGTTTTACAATTTTCAACAATGTAATTATTTTTGCTCTTTAATTGAAGCAATAATAATTTATCTCAAATAGAGTTTGTTTACAAAATAACAAAATTTAAAATATAATATTTTATTACTGAAAGTGGTGCAACACAGTTCATAGCTTAATTTGTAATTTAATGCCCCACAGTATGGACACACATCATAAATTCGTCCGATATCGACGATCCTGAGAAACTTTAAATTATTGCCACGTAAAAATTGAATGCAGCTCAATGGGGATTAAACGCATAATTATATGCTCTTATTTTAACTCAGTTAAACTTATTTTGTTCTTCACGTTGTTCGTCAGTTTGACTTACTCGTATATCCCTTTGATTTGCTACATTGTGGATTCTACGACCTTAGTTGGAGCGGTGAATTAAAAGCACTTTGAAGATATCGTTCAAGAAAATTCGACATTTTATTAAACTACTAACAAACACTTTTAAAAACGCGCAAAACAAACTTAAAACCTGATAAAGGTGCCCATCAAATTGATTGTGCGGTGAAGTCCAATGATGTGGCTCAGGCCGTCTGTAAGTCCAATGATAAAATTGATATTATTCT
This sequence comes from Flexamia atlantica, assembly GCA_035578135.1. NCBI lineage: Eukaryota > Metazoa > Arthropoda > Insecta > Hemiptera > Cicadellidae > Flexamia > Flexamia atlantica. The sequence goes on along the minus strand of JAQJVK010000021.1, from coordinate 9,882,931 downwards.
TAAGGTCGGACTGGGCCGCGTCATTTGAATCGGATTATACACCCCTAAAAAGCCATAGGCTAAATGAAGGTTCCGGCTCACAGGTTTCGCCAATAAAACTAGGTTTTAGGAGAACCTTGCAATGGAACCTTTGCAGTGAGTTCCATCTGGATGCCAATAAATTAATTGAATGTGACAGTTTTATATCCTCATTATAGAAGTTTTAATATTTTCTCTTATAATTTATCATTAATAATTTGGATAAAATTTTGGTAAAAAACAATTAATTATAAGACTACTTAGTATTATTTGTCAACAGGCAATTTACGTCAAATATATTTAGAAGTTCAAGAAGAAAGAAAGAAAGAAAACATTACTTTATGACACAGACATTGGCGTCGCGTGAACCAAACTTTTTGGGGGGCACAACTGACCGGGGGGTCTGGGGTGGAATACCCCCCGGCCCAGCAGGGGGTCCGGGGGTCCTCCCCTGAAAAAAATTGGTTTTTTTGTACTCAAAAGTGAGGTTTTAAGCCTTAAAACTGTGAAATATACTGCACTAAAAAGCTTAGTTTATTTACGATTTTCAAAGTTAATTTGCGGGAAAAGTTCTACTACATACTACTTATGTTTTTAACACGTGACTGTTGAAGAATGTTTACCTAAAACCATTGCAGTTATTGTTTTCTATGTTAAGAAAATAGGTGGTCGAAAAGCAACTCTTATTCACAATTCCCCTACTTTCCTGGCTGTTTCATTGCCGTTAATGTCATTCTCGTCTACAGCTTGCAGGTTAAACTCAAGGTCTGTAGAGAAGAAAAGAGAGAAATATGTAAAGTTATCTAAGACAAAAATGTAAACAACCGTGATGTCTTTTATAGGCCGGAACGGCCGGTCTTCAAAGGAGTCTCGATTTGTCAGCGTCAAGCTGCGAGAAAAATAATCTTGACCAATCAAAGGAAGCATATAACCAAAACCTCATTTGAGGCCCAATGGACCAAAAGGGGTTGCTTGTAACCGTATATTGGGTCTCAAATTGACGTCATAAGCTTTGGTTCCACAGGCCTTTTGGGATTTGGGCATCCTGACAGTATAATAGTATAATTTTGCTATTTTTTGAAGTGGGTGGCTGTACAAACTGGGGGTGGGTTAGTGGATGACAGAATGACAGGGTGCACAGCGCACAGGGTGACTCACCTTCGCCCAGCCAACGAACGGGCCGGGCCTAAAAGACGAATGAATAACTCTTCATCCAACCTCTTTGTTTAGCCAAATGATTAATCTCATATCAAATGAATGTAATAATGGCACGTGCTCCCCCGGCGCGACGCCTTTGGTCACAGAAGAATCACAATAGCAATGCAGAATTATCATGTTCAAATTACAAATAAATATTATCAATACAGTTTCAAAGCAAAAGCCTTTATTCACAAAAATTATGTATCTTTACTGTACTGCACTAAATACGGCACATAATACACCCACAGTTATCATTATAAACAATTACTCAATCTGATCACCCATATAATCATATGAGAATGGCATGTTTTTTTATTTTTTTTTTATTTTTTACTATAAATTACTGTAAATTCCTATATAAGCTCCCACCTTATCATCCAGGCATCAATTAACATCCCAAAAGCTGCCAATCCCCCCATTTAAAAGAGCATAAAAGTCATCCCAAGTCAACTCACGTTTAAATAAAAATATCAAACCCACCCCTGTTAAAATTTGACATCTACTCAAAAAATAATATGTGTCCTTAATCTCTCCCAAATTACATAAGCTACACAGATGATTTTGATTTCCTACCTACGAGGCTTGTAATTCAAGTAAATTGTCTCTACCCGCGCTTACAAAATCCATTGCATCGCTCGCATCGGTATGCTGTTGTTGAGATAAGAGCTGCTCCCCAATGGCAGGTTCAAATGGACTATATGTAAAAGTCCATGATAGGTGTGAAGCTAAGCATTTTCATTTTGGTATTTCGAAAACGAAATAATATTTTAAAAAACGGATTGCGGCATTAGTAAAAACTAGGTAAGAACTGTTGACACAAAACAACCTTCATATATTAAATAATTTTTTATTGCGGCTCTAAGTTGGTGGTCCAAAATTTTTACCTGGTCAAAATATTTTCTGATACCATAAATAGGAAATTATTTGATACCACTCCCCCAACCTGACCCCCATGAAATGTGACTTCCGCCTGATAATCCTGAGTCCCTTATGATCCTTGAAATTTATCCCGGATAGAAATTTCATACACAAATTTTTGTAAACCGACCATTTTTTCCTTTTAACTCATTTTGTTGATAAATTTCACATGTACTGTTTAAAAAACCCCCCTTGCAATAATCAAGAGAACCCATCTAGCCTTGGTGACTCATATAAAAGATTTTAATTGCAGGACATACTAATGTTTTTCATCATACAGCCGATGTTTCTAGATTAATAAACACTAGATTACTCGGTTGCAGCTTCGCTTGCAATCTGTGGCTTACTTTTTCATGAACTATTAACAAACCGTGTTTATAGGTTCATTTGAAAACAAAGTGAATTGAGTTTGCTATGGTGTCGACAGATAGCGTCAGTGTTCCAAAACTTCAGTCCTTCACTGTAGTGAAGTGAAGCACTTAAGTGAAATTCTGGGGCGTATCGACATATGTAAAAATACCTTTATTACGACGCCTCGAACGTTAAAATCCGTCGAGCCGTTTCCGAGTTATGACTGTGAAAGTAAAATACATCGAGTTAAATATATAGATTAGCTCCTAATTAGTTTCAAAATGAGGTGTGTGAGGTTTTAGCCTGTGGTTTTAGCGTAATAAATATAGTATGAGTGATTTAGTTTCATTGTTTAAATTACTAAATTAATTTCATTTAGTCGCCTTAGAGTTTCATTTAGTTGCCGTTTTCAAATTTAATTTTTTGTCCAGAACTACACAGGGTAAAACCTTTGGTCCGTCCAATCTCAACTTTGGACGGAGAGAAAATTTTATTCTTTGTCATAGTATATAATTCTATTAATTTGGTTTAGTGATATTTTTTATAGTATATTGTTTAGTGTCCGATGTTTTACATACATGTGTTTATAAATTACTTTTATAATTTTGATGCCGCGCCACAAGCTTGCGTCGAAAGAAGAGATGTTAAAATCATCGACCACATAGTAAAAATAGACAGAGCAGCCCTATCTTATTAGCACTGCAGCAAATTAAGCAGGGGCCGCCATAATGTTTCGGTATAGAAATACAAAACGACGCTTAAAACCACGTAATCCGACAGTGCTCATGTTTCAAATAACTCGTAGTTTATATTATTTTTAACATTGAGGCTTAAGGTTGAAATTTTGCATGTGAAGAGTCCTTTAGTTTTGAACAGTAATAGTATCAATCATATTTCCAAAATAATTTCTGTTCTATTTTAAAAAAAATATAAAAAGTCATAAGTTGTTATTCAACTTTTAAACATGACATATAAAAGCGGTCGGCTGCTACTTTTTATATTTTTTGGTCAGATAAAATAAAATTCGGTGAAAATTGTGTTGCTAAAGAGTTGAATTTTTTAAATAGTACTTTAAAAAAAAAATTAGCTGCTGTAATTTGATCAATAACTTAGTTATTGTGGGAGAGTTAATCCGTTCGACGCCTGCATAAAAACAAAATCAATCCTAAACTGCTGTTTACAAAAATGTAGTCGACTACAAAAATACAAAGGTGGTATCAAATTAAAGGTCTGAATCTCACAATTACTATGGTACCAATTATAAATGGTTTAGAAGCAGTTTACACATCATAGGAACGTTACAGGTGCATTCCGTGGCGGCAGCTTCTCTTAAAAAATGTCAGGACAAGCTTCTAGGTTATCGAATTTTACGATGTGTAAACTGCGTCTAAACAATTTATAATTAGTACCATAATATTTGTGAGATTCAGATCTTTAATTTGATACCCTATTTTTAATCTTTTACTTAATTTGTTCCGCCATCTTGTCTCTGACTAAGGACAACCTCAGGCTTCACCTCAGGCGCGCGCGGGCCTATGCTCCATCTATTTGTACTATGTGGTCGATGGTTAAACTAAAGTATGATCTGAGAGTTGTAATTAAGAGTTGTAATCTAATCTGAAGATTGGATTAATCGTATGGCAGCTTGAAGTAAAAGTTTACAGTGGAAATAATATATTTGTTTGTACCGAGGCTCCCAGCCAGCATGCTAACCCTACCAAAATTTCAAATTCAGAAAACCCCCGATCCTCTAAAAATAACGGAATGATGTGTCCATACAGAGTTTCAAGATTCTAGTTCGATTACTTTGGGTGATCCGTAAAACGCGAGTAGCCTATGTATATGATATCTGACAAACATATAATATAATATAGCCTCAATAATTTTGTACAGTTTATTCTTTTAGTGAATGGAATGTCTATTTATGGTCTAATTCAAAATATTCTGGAGACCTTATATTGTTATTTTGTAATTATAGCTCTTAAAACTGATAAAGCTGTCATTTTAAATTTTTGAATTTACGTTATTTTAGCCTTTCCAAAGAAAACATTTTGAAATCCTTCATTAGTACGCATCTAGAGCTTATGAGGAATATTTGAGCTAAGATTCATGGCCCAAAGCTCTACATTGTTTTAGAAAATAAGCTTTGAAAACAAAAAATCGTCGCCATTTTGAATTTTATAATACACCAAAATATTTCAGCCTTTTGAGAGAATATAATTAAAATCCGTTCTTAATGATTTATAATGATTAATGATTAATTCTTGGCCTATAATGATTAATTGTGCCAAGTTTCATGGTCCAAATCCTTATAGTTTTTGAGAAACTGTGATCAGTAAGTGAGTCAGTCAGTCAACCGTTTTGGCTTATATATAGATAGGGTGCACCACTTGAGATAACCGAGGCGCATAAATTTCATCCAGATCGAACATTTTTTTCCCCAGTGTTATTGGTTATCATGCCTACGAGATATTCACAGTACAATAGAATATACATTCACACCATATACCATATAAAGTATACACACATAATAAGCATAAAATTGAAAATCAACTGCGATTACCAACAATTTGTAAAAAAATACAAGTATTAATTTTTAAACTGTCACTTGGCCTCTGCCGACGTTAATAAAACGTTCAAGTGATAAACCCACAAAATTCACATATATCTTTGATCACAATATCAGATGTCAGTTCTCTTACCCTAAATAAACTTGTTCCGTGGTAAAACACTAAAAAAAGAATGAGGTGTACTCGCATGTAGTAAAAACAGTTTGAAAAGCAATTATTGAGCCTTTTAAGTAAATTATGCTGTTTGAAAATATGTTACTATTTCCGTAGGCTTTTGGTTACGAGGTGTTTTGCATTATTTTTTGCCTCGATAAGACTAAACCCATAGACCGTCAACACTTGACGAACTCTATGGGGCTGGCTCCCGGGAGTTGGTTAATTATTTCTTTAATGTCCCTTCACTCAGAACTAAGTAGTTGAGTTCATTTGTTTATGAGGCGCTAGCTGTCACAGCAGCTGTAATATTTTAGGGGCTTAATCGAAACACGCAGGAACCTTCATCTAAACAAACAATGTTTTGAATGCCTGTTTTACGTATTTAAAAATTTTAGACTAATAGCGAAAAACTGAACTCAATGAACGTTCCAACAGAATTAAAAGCATTTCGTTTAACAATCGAAAGGAAATAAATAATGATTTTAGTACGCCTTCCGCCTTGGGATTATTGAAATGATATAATAACAGTAATAAGAAAGTAACATTAAGATACTACATACTAAACATATGTATAATACTATTATTTTAGTGTGTGGAAATAAATTATCCACATATACGTTAAGCAGCAACAGTACACGTTACTACAACAGTTTAGCTATAGCTTGTATCTTTGTTTTTTAACAACAATTAACGAATTCAGGCTACAGGAAATTTTTGTTCAGGTTAGGTAAACCTAAACAAACCCATGACAGTTAAGAGGGATTCAAAAAATATTTAAAGGTTTACACGGGTCGAATAGGAGGGCGAGTGGAGTAGGCAAATTTTGACCGTCAACAACTCGCCAGTGTAAACAGATGAATGAGTCCAGTGACGGACGAGTTGGCTAGCAATTAACAAACTTTACTTAATAATACCTGATTCTTCTATTTGTAGTAATTTATTCCTATGCATGATTAAATAGCTTAGAGCTGAATTCCCCATTAAATTAGCCTAGACAGTGGAACTATTAAACATATAAAAAAGCGAACTCCAAATTTAAATTATAAAATCTCACACTATCTAATAAACTGTTGTCATTACCGTAAGACCTGGGTTTGACTGTTCAAACCCAAACAGGGCCCCAGACATGTGTGTGCTGAGTTATCTACAGCAACCTCGAGATAAAAAGCCCGCCAGTTATATTATGAATCAGTTTTTAAAAAATGGCATTTTAGTTTACACATAAAAAAATAATTGAAATTGGTTTAAGAAGTACACCAACCAGAAATAAAGAAAACTCTTCTCTTTGATCAACTTTATTAAATGGTTTTATCAACATGTGTTTAAAATGTTTGTTATATGCAAAATAAATGTTATACCCTGTAAACCCCGTAAATCTTGAACATTCTTAACCTTTTCCTGTTCTTGATGACAATGAGTTTATTATATTAAACGTAGGATAATGTTTTAAAATAATACATTTTACTTCAGTGATTAGGTATGGCATACCGTTAAACGTGATTGAAAAAAAATGCTTAAACAATTCAACATTCAACAATTAATGATAAAATGTTCATTAAAGGTGATGGACAGCCTTGAACAGGTTTTCCTGTAAATAAAGTTTGCTAAATAAACATTAGAAGTTCGCATACATTTTTAGAGTACAACTATACAATTTCGCGAGTTTTTAGTATACGATTTCGTAAAGATTACCTCAGTGAAATAAATGGTTTGGTTAAACTTTGGGAGTTTTTCTAAACAATATTTTTCAAATATTCTATTATATCTCAACAATTTGATGGAGCCATTAAAAAAATCAAACTTTGAGCTCGCTTGTAAGGACGGTCCTATGAACGTAGTATTCAATAGTGTGGATGTTAATCCCCATTAGAGAACACCGCGTTCACAAGCCATCGCTCATAACAATCCACAACTCGTGACCTACAAGTACCTGGATTACAGGACACGCCAGTTATTTACTGGATTACGATGTAAACCAAGCAGACGGTTTTAGATTCCAATGTTTATTAAATGGTAGACATTTTACGTTAATTTTTCATTTTCTGGTAAATTTCAAGAAATTCCAGTATTTTTACCCGTCCCTGGGATTAATACATTCAACTTGAGCCCTCTCCCATCATCCTGTGACTTGCCAAATAATGCCCACAAATTCCATGAAAAAATTTCGCTTACGTAATTATACATATAGACTGTCAATGATAATTGTAAGAAAATAAGCTAAATAAAATAGGTTCAGTGACATTTTGATGTAGCTCTAAGAATTATGTACCATTCTAACGACATAGAATGGTACATAATGGTAGTTGTTGTACCATTCTAACGGTTAATCGGTATCAGACTACCGCGTTAGATATTATTGGAACGGATAGTCGTATTTTGTTATATAATGACTCGAATCTCATGTTTTCATATATTTCCAGTTGGATGGAATAGATTTCGCATATTCAATTATTTTTAGTTTAGCCAGTATTTACAAAAACTCGGAAAACCCAAAAAATACTCTTTTTTAGTGATTTTTTGTCGTAAGATTGTAAATCATTATCAAAATAATTGTAAGAAATTAAGCTAAATGAAATAGGTTCAGTGACATTTTGATGTAACTATAACCATTATGTACGTTTCTAACGTTTTATCGGTATCAGACTACTGTACCGCGTTAGATATTATTGGAACGGATAGTCGAATTTTATTATATAATGACTCGAATCCTATGTTTTCATATATTTCCAGTTGGATGGAATAGATTTCGCATATTCAATTATTTTTAGTTTAGCCAGTATTTTCAAAAACTCGGGAAACCCAAAAAATACTCTCTCTTAGTTCATTTTTGTCGTAAGATTGTAAATTATTATCAAAATAATTGTAAGTAATTAAGCTAAATAAAGTAGGTTCAGTGACATTTTGATGTAACTTTAACCATTATGTACCTTTATTTTTATGTTAATTGAATATTACAAATATCCACCAAGATATTAATGCTTGCATAAGGTAGTTTTAAACTGAAAAAATAACCAAAAATGTAAATAAATATCAAAGTGACTGAAGGCAGTTATTATGGTTTTTCTCAAAACAGCTGTTTATTTCAATCAAAATAAATGTTTGGTAAAATACACTTCTTCCTTTTAAAATACATGAAGACTTTAAGTCCAGTGGGGCAAAGTACATTGAAATGAACGGAGCGAGATAGGATATATACTTATATGACGTTTTTTATTTGTTTTGACCTCAAGAACAATATCCCAAAGTTTGTCGGTGTATTTCAGATACACCCTGTATATAGGGGATACTCATGTAATATATTTGCCCTACTTGTCGCCGCAAATTTCTCAAAAAGTATAGCCTTAATAATAATATTCAGTTTTAAATTATTTTGAAAATGTTACCCAATACTAAGTTGTAAGAGGGGAGTGAAATAGAAAGCATGATGATTCGAAAACTATCACTCAATTTGAGCTAAATACAATCTAATTGCGGTTTCCTTGGGTTACAAGCTCTCTAATAAAACTGAGTTCAAAATGACTTTTCAAAATGAATGAGTTTTGAACTTTTTTTCAAAACTGTCAATTAAAAAAAAATACAATCCAATTAATTACAAAGATACAACTTTGACTATGGGTTAGAATATATAAGGTATAAATAAGTTCTAACGTAACATAGAGCTACTTGCAGTAGTCTGAACGTGATTTTTCTTTATTCAAACACGCATTTAATTGAAAACTTAAAAAACAAAAAAGTTCATAGGGATGCTTGATCAATCGTGATATCTTAAATATTCTTGAAGAAAATCTAACGAGAAAAGTGTAAAGAAAAAGTAAATGATTCTTGATGAATGACTTGGCGAAATGACATGACGATTTTTGGGAGGGGCGAATAAAGTATTTAAAATTGTTTGGCATCACCCACCTTAATTTAATGATATGCTGATTCTCGTCAAGTTGTTGATAACAAATGTCACACACGAACACAGATACCGGAAATATTTTCGTGTGATCCGGTGTCTGTGTCCGTGTGTGACGATTATTAACAACTTGACGAGGATCAGCATAGCATTAATTAAGGTGGGTGTTACCCAAGAACTTCAAATAATCAAGTAAACGATGAAAAAGTCTATGGACATATAATTTTCAATTCAGTTATAGCCAATCTATTTAAACGAGAACTTGAATTTTTGAAGTAAACGTAACTTTAGCATCACTCTGTTTTTAACCAAACTCTTTGATTGATGAATGGTCATAAAAAAGTAGATTAATTCCATTTTAAAAACAACTAAAATGTTTTTATTTTATTCAAACAACCCACAGTTTGGTGTAACAGAAAAAGTGAAGTAAAAGATATTTATCTAAAATTACAAATCAAACTTTTACTATCTACAAACAAAGGGTTATTTTTAGCCAAAGTTGTATGAGGATTCTGTTGAAGACAATAAATTCACCAAAAAATACTTTCTAATGCTCTTATAGGCATTTAATCAGGGATTTATACAAGGAAACAAATTTGTAAAAAGCCTCTTGTGGTCTGGTATAGTTTGTAATCGTGTGCCATTGTGTCACGAGTCTTTAGTACTTAGTAGTTTAACATATACAAATTGTTAACACTAGTTTCATCTTACCCTGTATAACAGTAACTTTTGTTATTACTTAGTAAAACGTTTTAATTTGCAACTAGCGTCACTTCGTGACATAAAAACGACTTGGTAAGTAGGCTTTAGTTTCATGAGTTTCATGTTGATTATGTATGGAGTTTTGCAGCGTAAAATAATTTTCAATGATGAACTGTGTGAATTTTTGTGATTTTTTTAGTTTCCTACAATTTTTTCATGTAATAGCACTGGAATAAAATTGCCAGTAATCAAACTTCTCATCGGAGCAAACTTTTAAAAATAAGTTATTACTTTATACTCGAAACTTCAATATGGGTAAGAAATTCCTCACGGAATTTGAGAAGTCCATTTATTTCACCTGCTTTAATAATGTCCAAGTTTACACTTTTGTACGTTTTACACTTTGAAATTTCGACAGTGCGTCAGCACTCATTTCACATTAAATGGGGGTTAGTTTATATGGATCTTCATTGCTTGGCGCATCTTCATGTCTCTGTTTTAGAGTTAATTCTACACAACATCTACGCATCAGTGTCTTGCATTCATATTTGTTAGGACTTAACAACAATCGGTAAGAGGATGGACAAACCACTGATTTACTGCCGAACTTTAATCTCTAACTAACATTTATAAAATCGCCTCTAAAATAGCCATTCGCTGTAAAAACAAATTATTCAACACACATAACGGCCAAAGAATTAAACTTCAAACAGACCCGCTTTTTGTTTCGCATATTAAATACATATTTGGCAAATTTTTACCCAAGCAAATAACACAACTTTCTATAAAACGTCTTCATTAAATTAGGCATATTGTAATTGGTACATTTCAAAATCGAGTAAAATAGGTAGGCTAACCGTTAACACTTAAATATCCCATTCCAAGTACGTTTACAAAATACAGGTTTTAAATTTATAATGTGTTTTAAAATATGAATTTTATTATAGGTTAACATTAAACTAATATTGATATTTTAAAGCTCAAAACGTTGAAAAATGCATAAATGTGTTGTAACATGTATCAATGTGTTTCAACATAAATACATTTTCAACCTAAACACTGTCAATAGTTTCTTATAAAATCCCATATTATAAAAGAAATGCAGTAAATTAATATGATTACAGACTATTGGTCTTAGTTTCAATATGGAAAATATTCTCATCCTTATTTTCTGTTGTCTTAGAAAAACTTCAGTATTTAAAGAAATCAAAATCATAATGACATTTGCTTGCACTGCGTTCTGTGGCATATCTCTGGAACTATTTCAAATCTTGATCATCTGTTTTGCTACAAACAAATATAAATTTGAAAAAGTTCACAGGTTCTCCCACAGATAATAGCACTTTCGCTGAAATTTCAAAAGCTTCCTGTGTGAAGGCTTTTCATGGGATATTTCCCAAACCCGCAAAAGGAACATCTAGAGAGTAATAGCTTTAATTTGATACCAAACATGTGTAGAAAAAAATAATTTATAGGTGTCGATTTCCTCTGTACAAAATTCCAGAAATTTTTTAAATAATATAGATCAAATTGTCTTTCATAGTTTCCAAAAATGTCCGACATTTTTATAACGTAGCTACATGTCTGTACAGAAATTCCACTCGCCATTGATGTATTTCTCGACTTTGCTCTATCATAAAGCTTCATAAGGCCCATACCATACTAGGTGGTTGAGTAACATCAAAGAACAGCTGCTCCCATTTTTGAAAAAACAAGAAAATAATCTAGCAACACCGCTTCGCTCAGCCACCTAGTGGGAAAGGGGCTTAAGATAAACAGTAAGGAAGTGCTTTTTGAAAGTCAAACCATCGAAATTCTCTAGTTGCACTCTGACTCATAAATTGCATTTAAATTGTAGCTGATGAGACTCGAAAACTGATCTAAAGGCAGGGGCTCCTCCATGGTTCTCTGCACTATTAACAAACAACCTACTGTGGAATTACTGTAAACAAAGTGATAGCGGCCGCGGGACTGTCGCCCTGCGCACGTGATCTAAGTTGTTTATTTTGTCATTATCGATCATCACTCCGAGGTAAAACGCAACTACAAAAAAAATTACTGGGGCTAAACGGTTTTGTTTTTCAGGATTCAGAAGTTTTCACTTTCCCCTTTCAGTTTTCACTGTAATATGAAAGAAAAATGTGTCGATGTGCATGTTTTTTACAATATGCTTAGTGTGCAGTAAAACATTAATTCTTTCCTCATACAGCGTCATTGTAAATATTGAGGTTTATTTGTAGGGCAGAAATGAAGCCTGGTTTACCTCACCCCACAGGAAAACCCTGATGAGAGGGTACTTACAGAACTGTTTGTTTTTTCACGGCTACGGAAAGGAAGCTTTCCTTGTAATATCCCTTAGGCTGTAGGTCATCCTTTAGTATAGTATCATCCTTTAGTTTTTTGCTTCCTTCGTAAAAGCTATATGAAAAAAGGAAAAGAAAGATGGAATAGGTTCGGCCAAGCTTAGACTAGTTGAGCAAAGATTTTTTTCAATGGATGGAGCTATTTTTTTCTTCAAGAGCTATGGAGCTCTTAAAGGGTTTCGTCCCCCTTCATCTCAGTCGTCAGTACACTCCCGTCAACCCTGCCATTAAGTCCAGCCTTCCCTGGTGGGGAACCAAACTTGTTCACTGAAGACAACCACAACACTGCCTCAAATCGTGACAACCTCCCTTATTGTAAATAGTGAGCCATGGTATTGGTACCTAAGCTAGAAATATCCAGCTAGGTTATAATCAGGTGATAAGCCAGTGAGGATTGAAGCTACTGCTGCGAACAATAATTCTCTTAAACATTCATAGAACTCAGGGTGTGCTAAGGGGCCTTCAGTGATTTCTGATTAGTGCCCTCCTCATTGTAACATCAGCGATCAAATAGTAATAAAATATTTGAATTAACACAACTATGAAGCGCGAGAGGGAGGGAAATTTATATAATTATGAATCGCCAGCGACAGGCCAACCCCTCGAAGGTTGACAAAAACACACGAGAAGTTCTGGAACATCAAAAAATCCAAAGTCTAAGTGTTAGGCCCGCATTACACTATCAAATATTTTATAAAAGATCTTTTATAAAAGATTTGATTTGACCAATCAAAATTTAAGTCAGCTGATTTTAAAAAAAAACCTTTAATTCTGATTGGACAAATAAATCTTTTATAAAATATTTGATAGTGTAATGCGAGCCTTACAATCGAGCGGACAATCAATAAACTTTTAGGGCAAGATATAAACAACAACAAAGCAAATGATTCATCCAATAGGAAACGACGTCGTGACAAAAAACCGAAATGCTCCAGCCAATGATATACTTAGCGGGGATCTTGCGAATAATACTCGCTGGTAATAGTTTGTTTTCTGATTGACATTTCTGGCGCTGGGGAACGATAAGTGCGAAATTTCCCTCCCTCTCGCGCTTCATAGTTTTATTAATTCTATAGTATTCTTCTATAATATTCTAATATAATATTCTTTGGTCGCTGTATGAAATATAACTGGGTCACGTAGAAAATTTTGAAACGGTATTCTAGCAAGCAAACGGGGCACCAAAGGCTAAATATAAAAAATATAGCTTGCGATTGAAATTAACCCTTACATTCACTAGTTGCATTGATATTTTTCCAGGATGTCTTGATTATTTGTAGCCTAAAATCGCAAAAATCAACCTTAATTCTGTGTTGACGTGAAGAATATCGAACATGTGACGTGACTAAGCTGGACATATTTTTCAAACGCAAATTATATGCTGGCATTACGTGACCGTCATACCACTGTGACTGTTCCATCCAAAAAAGTCATAGTTTCGTAAAGGGGGATCATTTTAATAAAGAGTACAAAGAAGGATAAAATTAATATGAGTGTAAAGTGAATGAAATCGCCTAGGTTAGTACTCTGGTTAGTTTACAGTTATCGGACAACATTATCGAACGAGCTAGGAATGCATCATTTTACATCTGCGGTTCTAAGAGACGTAGGCCCTAATATTTTATTTGTATAATCGTTAAAAATACAAAATAATAATCTAGTAAACATGTCTAAGCCTCGAAGTAAGTAATTTTAAGTTAAATATTTCTAGCCCGTTGTAAGAACCAATACATGTGTTAGTGTTTCAAGATTATTAGAATTATATCAAACGGGAATGTTAAAAGAACGAAAATTCAATTTCATCAGAGTGCCAATCAAACTTTTATTATTATTTTTCATGAAAGTAAGCATGTAAAATTAAAATTTTAGATTTTTTTACCTCGTAAAACATTTATCATGACATTTATCAAATTAGGCAACACAAATTAAATAGTTTGTTGAATTAAAAATCATGGCAATCACTTAATTTGACTATTAGTAAATTAAATCAATATTTAAAAATAACTTGCCAAGTCAACAGTGGCTTGATTTGATTGAAAGGTGGAACAAAATATACTCAAGGTCAGTTGCTGGCAGTTGGACCAGACATCTTGTCGCCAGGCCCGGTGAGCGCTCCTTATCAAGTTTACGTAGGAGCCAAACAATCATTCTCTCTTATCTAGCGGGGCCCCTGTAGTAGTTTGAATCTATAAATTATTTCTGAAATACTAAATCGATAGCTCTGGCAAACTTAAAAACTCCAAATGTTTTATTAATTTCCAACTAATATACAATTTTACAATTTTTTATAGTTTCGGATTGCATTTTCGGTCGCGCATTAACTGCGCGAAAGAGTTCATTAACTGCGCTAAGGGTCCCAAAAAATGTTCCATAGCTGCGCGAAGTCCACGCCAGGTAGGGGTGAGTTGCCGGCAGAAGGAATGTCCTTGTTAACGTGTCATCATATACTGCAAACCATTATTGACAGATTGCAATTTGTAAAGTGCGTTTGGTGCAAAATCTATCTTGTGTAGATGCCTTGATTATGATTGTGATTATGACGTTATTTTTTTAATAAAGATATAAGTATGTTTTTAAATTTCTGAATTGTTATTGCAGTAGGCCTACCTTCCTTGGTCCTATTTACATTTTATTTATTGTAGTCGTATTATTATGACATCACAGAAAACCATTTGGAAGATTAACATTTCTTTCAGGGAATATACACATAAATGTATGAAACATTAATATTAATTAATAAATGTTATTTATTCTACAGTATCGGGATTTAGTTTGAAAATACGGTTTACTTATTTTTCCGTTCAGAGCAATGTATTGTGAAAAACTACGACAATACTTTATAAAACCCTATATTGCTATGTTATTTTTAACGTAGGCCTATGCGATTGAATAACATGCACTTTGGTCGCCGTCTTGAAGCCATCATATTTTCTAAATCCCCAAAAAGGTGCATGTTATTTTTATTAACATGTTCTATAAATTTTATTTTATTTTCATTACAAACTTAAATACGCTACCTCAGTTCGAAATAAACTGTTGAGCACTTTCTCCCTTTTAGTAGAACATAAAATCCGTAATGAATGCACTCTCTGCAGATGACTTGAGCTTTGACAAATTCTTAAATGCTCACATCTAAGAATTCTACAGTCAAAGAGGGCCGCCACTTCGCGCAGTTAAGGAACGTATCTGGTGGCTATCTGGAGTAGTTCGCGCAGTTCAGGAATATCCGACTACCTGACTCAGGTCAGTTCGCGCAGTTAATGCCCGCCCGCATTTTCCCATTCATAAATAACCCTTTATGTTTATTAATAGTACAACGTTCCTGATTTTTATTATTTAACTTAGCAGCATGCAAAAATTCATCCGTAGGCGGGTGGTCGTGTATACAAGGCGGGAGTCAAAGTACTGACATGTGATCTATAAACAAGTGATAGCAGCCCGTTATCAGTTTCCCGCTTTGAGTCCCTCTGTCAAATAACGAATTCCTGAATGCTGTAGAGTCAATTATTTTTTACGATTACGATTGCAACATGTCAAGAGGGAGATAGAGAGAGGGTAAGAGGGAGAGAGAGAGAGAGAGATGAGTGTGTGGAGGGGAGTGTGGTTGAAAGGAAATAGGAACAAGACGCTTTCCCGCGCTTTTCGGGTTGAGGTCCTGGTAAACTCAGGTCCCCAAAATGTCGTATACACGGTTTCAGTATATAGGTCCTTGAAATATGACGAATATGTACGATAGTATAAGTTCCAGAGTCTCAGTTATTGAAGTCCTCGAAAGGTGGTATACACCTGTATATATATATATATATATATATATATATACATACATATATATATTTGTCTATTAGCACGATAGCGGCCGTAAAAATGGACCAATCTTAACAAAAATTGGTACAGACGTGTTAAGTGGTAATCACTCGGACGAGTTCGTGAACCAGCCCGATCGGACCACCGCACAGTGGTCCAAAATGGGGAAATACCTGGCCAAAATGATAAAAATGAACTATTGTGCCCGGTCTTATCTTATCTACAGTTATCAACAGAACTGATTGAAGACCTCTTTTGTTCATGTCTGGCGTCTCTCTGCTCGTCTGTCATTTGTGTACTGTCATTCAAAGTTGATCGACCTGTGGTTGCTCTTTTGCTGAGTTGTACTTAATCATGAATTAAGTTTTTATATAAAAGACCCCTGAATTTATAACAGGTTAGTCGCACTATATTATTTCAATTTTATCAATTTACTTCCTATTTGTGAGGAAATATAGCCATTTTTCACTTAATAACATATTTTTGGTGTAAGTTTAAAAGAGCATGTTATACAATTCAATAAATGATTTTCCGGTAGAGTTTAAAAAAAGTCCTGGTGAGTCCCGGTTACATTTAACATACCATTTTAAAGTTATTTTTGTCTACTTTAATGTGGTTTAAAAATAAATTGCCCCAATTTGCCCGCTTCATATTTATCATCTCATAAACTTTATCGCTTAATTTTATATAACGTACTAGCTAATTGGTTTAAATCTCTGATGTTCAATTTATAAAATATTCTCAGTAACAGTTTGAGGTTTAAAAAAACTGTTAAATAAACAATTATTTTAATACATAACTATCACAGAAATATTTATTTTAGTTCCAATATGGTGTTTCGGATAACCCGTAAACTTTTGGTTTAAGTTTAAAAGCATATGTTATGCAATGAAATAGATTATTTTCCGGTAGAGTTAAAAATAAAATTCTGGTGAGTCCCGGTTGCATTTAACATACTATTTTAGAGTTATTTTTGTCTACTTAAATGTAACATAAAAATAAATTTCTCCTATTTGCCCGCTTCATATTTATTATCTCATTAACTTGCACTTAATGTTACATAACATAATAGGTAATTGATTTTAATCTCTTATGTTAAATTTATAAAATATTCTCAAATAATAGTTCAAAGTAAAAAAAAAACTGATAAATAAACAAATATTTTAAAACATAACTATCACAGAAATATTTTTTCCAGTTCCAACATGGAGTTTCGGATTCCACGTAAACAACTTTTTGAAATTGTACAAGAAAAAGCCGGAAATGGACGCATAGAACAAAAAAATCATCTTTTACATTTTTTGGTAGAAAAAACCCAAGTAGATGAGAGTGAAGAGAACTTTAAAGTACTGCAAAAAGATGTTTCAAGATTTTGTAGCGAAATCTTCAAAAGATTCGATGAATCCAACAGAACCTTGGACAGGTTTTTGTCGAATAACTCTCAGTGGCTAGCCAAAGACTTTGTTACAAATGTTACAGTTAGTCATAGAGCATCTACTTCTTCTGCTGGCAGACCGGAAACTGACTTTAATGACAGCAGTGAAAGAACAAAAAGGCGTAAAACAGAAAGTTTGCGTACTGAAAACACAGCTGAAATGTTAATGTTTGCTGCTAAAACCAAGCAGAGGGAGGTGGGAAATATCGACGCCGCTAAATTGATGTCAGAAATGGAAATTTCTCCGGGAAGGCCCGGTAAAATACGAAAAGCCTGGACCTCAGCAAATGAAACTACAGTGTCTTACAAACCTGATGAAGCACTTGCTTTATTCCTTGAGGGAGATTATACTAAAACCAGTATAACCTAATGAGAAGTGGATCAAAAAATCTTGGAGTAAACATTTACCCGAGCTATAATAAAGTCCTAGAAGCTAAAGTTAAGTGTTATCCTACTTCTATAACTGTTACTGAATCCGTAGCTGAAGTGAAACTCCAAAATCTTCTAGACCACACAACAAGAAGAATTGTTGAATTCAATGCAGAGGTGTTTTTAGCAGTGAATGATCCCCTTGCAAGTAATTTAATACTTATCTCGAAATGGGGGTGTGATGGCAGTAGTGGTCAGTCAGAATACAAACAAAGAGCGGAGGAAGAAGGATTTTCCGATGCTGACATATTTTTCACATCTTTAGTGCCATTGCAGTTATATTTTTTAAACGAATCTTGCACAAAAACAGTCTTGTGGCAAAATCCACATCCCTCGTCGACTCGTTTCTGTCGCCCAATCAGGATTCAGTTTAAGAAAGAAACTTCCGAAATATCGAGGAATGAAAAACAGTTAATAGAAAACCAAATCAGAGATTTAACGCCTACTAGCACAGAGGTGGAAGGGAAGGAAATCAATATTACGCACAACCTAATCCTCACTATGGTTGATGGGAAAGTGTGCAATTCTATTACAAATACAGACTCCACACAAACATGTTATATATGTAAAGCCACTCCGAAGGGCATGAACAATATTGAAGAAATTTCCTCCAAGCCAGTTGATATTTCAACATTTCAATTCGGCCTGTCAACCCTCCATGCTTGGATAAGGTTTTTTGAATGTCTTCTGCACATTTCATATCGCCTCACAATAAGATCGTGGCAAGTTAAAGGAGCAGAGGCTAAAGCAGAAGTATCAACTCGAAAAGAGTACATTAAGCAGCAGTTTCGAAAAAAGTTAGGCTTGATTGTGGACCAACCAAAACCGGGATCTGGAACGACAAATGACGGTAATACAGCTAGGAGATTTTTCCTAAATCCGGAAGTTGCAGCTGAAATAACGGGTATAGACCAAAATCTGATTTTCAGATTTAGGGTGATCTTGGGAGCTATATCCAGTGGGTTTCCAGTCAACCTCAAAGCATTTGATAACTATGCAAAAGAAACAGCTAAGATGTACGTTGACCTATATCCATGGTACTACATGCCTGCCTCTGTGCACAAAATTTTGATGCATGGAAAAGACATAATTTCTGCTGCTATGCTCCCTATTGGACAGATGTCCGAAGAAGCCCAGGAGGCTAGAAACAAACACATCAAACAGTATAGGGAACACCATTCAAGGAAGATTTCAAGAGAAGCCACTATGACTGATGTTTTTAATAGGCTACTAGCGACATCAGATCCTGTAATATCAACCTTACGGAACAAATTTATTCAACGACAAAAGAAAAGGCCGTTCCCACCAGAAGTTCTCTCTCTGTTGTCTCCACAACAAGAATCGTGTGATTCAAGTGACAGTGATGAGTGAAAGATCATTTCCAGTGAATATACAGCTTAAAAAGTGTTAGTCACCTTGTAAAAAATTATGATTACATTGTATATAAACTAGATGTATTCACTTTCTTTCCAATTTATGATATTTTTTATGTTTATAAATCACAAAAAAGAGTTTTTAGCCATTAAAAGAATAAATATGTTAGGTTTTATAATTTTGTCCAACTTTCGAGGCGTTCTGGACCACTGTGCACCGGAAGGTGGGGTAAAGGGGGATAACCCCCTCAAAAATCGGGTTTTTGAGTTTTTTACATAGAAAAATGAAATTTATCAAATTTTTGTTGGCACCAATTAATTCAGCTCGAAAAAACAAACAATTAAGTATTTTGAATCACTGCTCTATGTCCATTGGTTGCCGAGATATTGAATGTGGTAAACACAGTACGTTGTCCCAATGTTAACCTTATGGGAAATAAATAAAATTCTATATCTCGGTTATTTCTCAACATATCTTGATAAAATGTGGTAAATAGCTTCTTTTAGTTCAGATCTACTGAATATTGAATTAAAACCACCCAGTTTTAATATACCTGTAGCAGCAAACCTGCATACTCATTCCCCATGTTATTCTTATGGAGCTTACCAAAACATGTCAAATTTCGCTATGCTGGATTGAAATACAGTATGTTGTTTTGCATTTGAAATTCGCTGAGTATGCAGGTCTGCTGCAACGGGGGTATTTTAAGACATTTAAGAATTTGAATTCAGTTTTCCTCTAAATGGCCGACATTTTCCAGTATGGCGGACAACTTTGATTTTTCTTATTGAACCCCCTGTATTTTATGATCTATTTAGATTCTACGCTTAAATTTAAGAACCTTTTACTCTTTGACATTTTTTCCTAAATCTAATGGTTAAGGAGATATAAGCAGTTTTTATTTTCCCCCATTTGAAATTCATTGTGTCCATTTTAACCGGGCCATCCAATGCAATCCTTATGGAGTCAAAAACTATTAAAAATTATTCATTACTATGAATGAATCTCAACTAAAAACTATTTCTATGGTTGAATCTACACCAAAATCACATTTTAAGGTACTGAGAACAGCAACTAAGATCTAAGAATTAAGAATTAAGATTAAGATTATTATCTTTGGCATTTTTTACTTAACCCAACCGTTATCGATATCGGTATGCATTGTGCCGCAGGGTTTGTGTTTGTTGCTTGTTCGGGTGTCCTCCTGGTTTATGAGGTCGGATGAGGTGGTGACCTACATCTACTTGTCATCCACCATCGAAGACCTTCTGGAACCGAGTGATCCGGGGTTGACACGTCGCTCCAGCTCGGATAACCAGAACTCAATCGACCAAGCATCACTTTAGATACTTTTAGATACTTCTCTTGAAATGGCGACCTACACTATCAGTCCATGGTAGGTCGGAGGTCCTGAACAGCGCCATTCCAGGTACCGCACGATTTCCCAAATAGGAATCGGTAAAATTCAATGGTAAGTACGCAAACTTGACGACTGGTATTAACTTATTCAATACAACAATCCATTTAATGCAGTCGTTAAGAAAAGTCCTTAAAATCCAATATTTGTTGAACGCTCTTTCTGATGAATTTTAAATTAGGGTAGAAACCTCAGTTTGCTATTACGATGTTGCGTACCAAATTAGCCAAGTCGAGGCTCGACACTTGCTGTGCACGCTTCATTCTGTTCCTGTTCGGTTTTAATAAGTCAATAAGTAGGCCCACATGTGTTTTTTTATTCGTGCCGTATTTTAAATGTTATTAAATGTTTTTGTGTTCGTTTTAAATATGACGTATTCACCAAATGAATAAGGAACTCAAGTTTTGTGATGGTCTGAAGATTGCATAATTTATACCGAAACGCGTAATCTAATCACAGATTACATAGAATCACTGGGCTGACACGCAGGTATTTAACCTTTTATATTCGTACCAAATTATACACGATCGATACCAAAACGATCAGCGCCTGCATAACTGCTTCATGCACATCGATCATATTATCGACTTACCCGAAGTTTAAATCAAAAATTTTGCTGTGTTCGAGAGCTCACTTATAAAAAATGCTAGTCAATGCAATATAAATAAATCAGTCCATTTGTTATCAGCAATACTTTTGTTGTGAGTCCCACGATACCTCAAGCCCATATTCTTTCTCAGTTCCCCCTTTAAATAAATCACTGTGACGCTTGACCTGCGAGGACCCTCATGTTCTCTACACACGCCCACAGCGGGCCTTGTTTAAACTCAAATAATCAATACTTTACCTTGTTTAGACGGGACCGTCACATAAATTCGTTAGTTTAGTGGCATGCAGCTGCAACCACTTTAGGTGACACTTGTCACTATGAACTCTTGTAAAGGTTCCCCTTTGTAATTAGAATTATGAGACAAGTCTAACGATAATTATGTTGACCAAATCCTATTGGTCTAGTTGGGTGTGGCTAACACCCTAGTGGTGCTAAACTGGAGGAGGTACCCTCTGGGGCTGCGTCCCCACTACTTTACCCCTTCTGATAAACCCCTAGACGTGGAGTAGGAAGACAGACACCTAGTACACTGGCTGGAGGGTGTTCTCAGAGAGCCCGACAGTGCAGTTAGAGTAGCGCGTCTCCTTGTTCCAAATATTCTAAGTGTCGATTTTTGGACTTTGTCATTATTTTATCCAGTTGTGTCACATTGATTGTGCATGTACCTTGAGCCGCAAGACAGATCTTCCAAACTGTCTTGGTTGATTTTTATCATTTAAACTACCAGCGAACCTCCCTCCGTGCTTATTGTATTCCGGCAGCCACTTGACGGGATACGACATAAATTTCTGGTGTCAGTTGTGAGGGGTGATTTCGCGAATATCTTCTGCGAATACTGGTTCAGCGAGACATCCCAAAAGACAAGAAAGAAGGCATCAAGAGTCCTAGCAAGTGCTGCACGATGGCACGACGCTGCACTGCGGAGACTCATCCCCAGGGAGGTCCACCTCGGCAGCCATTGTCTTCTGCGAGTCCGTTGATTCACCGGCGAGGGTCGCAGCATCCGTCACTTCACTTCGGGGCCGCCTCCGTCATCAGAGGAGACTTCGCAATCAAAACAAAAAGTAAGTGGATGATTCATGTATGTTGATGTAAATCAGAATGGCAATGTCGGTCAATGAACTTATTGCTGTAGTTGATAGATTAACAGAAGTAATAGTAGAGGACAATGCAAATAATAATGCAGACTCTAGTGATGACAGCTGTAGCGAGTGCTCTGGTAGAAATAACCGCAGAGAACCACATAGCACGGATAACGAAAGAGCTACTCAAGTAGCTGGGGGTGTCGTCACAGTCGCTGCTCGGGATTTGGAGGGGTACTGATGTTGTTCCCCAGGAAGTATGCTAAGTAGGCCTCCCTCCAATTCTGGGAATCTCCTAGAGATAGAATATGTGATAAAAATTAATTAGCTTTTTTAGCGAATTTCCCCCTGTACGGAAGTAGCTATTACCGTAGGCAGCATTCAATACAATGGAGAATCTGATTATTAGAGCCAAAATAGCTTATTTATTTTTAAACATTTTGAGGCCTTAGCCAACCAAGTTATATGCCCACTACATGAAATTACTACGGTGGCTTTATTACTATGTTGGCTTAGTTAAATAAAGTAATACAAACCAACCGTCATGCGTATTAGGTCACTGATAATACCAAAATACGATACTAAATGGATAAAAAAATGTATTCGTCTACAAACAGAGAGTAGGTATTAACTTATACCACAAACATCCGCTAACACTAAATTATTACACTATTTAAAGTCTCAATGGGATTAGAACACGTATAATAAACAAAAATAAAATAAAGATTTTTATTAACATAGACGTTTATTTTGTTTAATAGTAATAATTAGTAAGTACTATAGTAGCACTCACTGCCGTTTTGACGGTTTTTCATTTCGAGGTTAAGTAATGATTTACAAATTGACAGTCAGTAGGCAGGCAGGCTGTCAAAGGGTAAGAAATAGGCTGAAATATACCTTGTGAAACTTAAAAAAACCTAAATTCCCATCAATTAATGACAGCACAATGTATTAATATTGATGTAATTTATCATACTTTAAAATATTTTACCTGACTTAAACGTTACAACTCGAAAGTTTTTTTACCTTTGATTACGAAGAATGTTAGGGTTTTACACTTTAAGCCATCCTAAATAGTTATAGAAGCCTTGTACTGTAGATTAAAAATGCATTAGCATATTATAGGCTACACTCGCCTTACGGCTCGCTGGGGGCTCCGCCCCCAGGCCCCCAGTGATGTGTCCCTTATTGGGAGGTGATGGTTTGTGCAAAGACACAAAAACATAATTGATTTAATTGTTAGGTTTAAAAAAACTCCGTACAAGGTATCTTTGGTCGTGTTTTAGGGCAATGTATTTAGTGGGAAGTGAGTTTTCTCTAGCGGAAAATTTGTTAAAAAGAGAGTTGTATCGTCTGCATAAATTATGCAGCTGATATTGTAATTTTGAATTAGAGACGGGAAGTCGTTAGAAAACAAAATGAACAGAACAGGTCCCAGCACGGATAACTGGGGACTCCCCTTGTGATTGGTTTAGGATCTAATCTAAATGTGGTAGTGATGCCAAATTTAGTATGTTGGATATCTACAACTTGGTATCTCACTTTTAGGCAGCTGACAAACCATTTGTTTTCTAAGCTCCTTATTCTTAAGCTTGTAAGTTTTCTAGAGATCCGGTCTTTAATAATGAGTAGGCCACTTTGAGGGCGAAGGAGGTAAGGTAGGGTAAATTACATATCTACCAAAGTTGTTGGAAATTTAATTTTAAATTGTCCTTCTTTTTGCGATGCCGACTTGGAGGTTAGGAAAAATTGAAGGAGGTGTGTATTGAAGAGTCAGAGCATGAATACACCTTTTACAAATCCTAGCAAAATTTGTTCGGGGGGTTAGTTGGTGAGGAAAGTAGCCGGTGGAGGTATTTATGATGGAGGGGGTGGGGCTATTTTTTTGAAGAGGTTTCATGGGGCTCTGGTTGAGGTAAACGTATTTCATAAAAAATTACAAGTTATTTACTAATTCTCAACACAAGTTATTTTTGGTTTGTTCAAGGGGGAGTGGTTATTGGTGGTAAGGGGTTTTTGGTTTTAGAAGGTTAATTATTTGAAAGGGGAGAGGGTTGGTAGCTAAGGACGTGAATCAAAAGTATTTATTTAAAAATAACATCGCCAAACAATTGAAAAATGCTTAATTTTTTTCATTTATTGGTCGGTTTTGGGGTTGAAAGGGGTTAGAGCTATCTAAGGGTGAATGAGGAGGGTAGGGCAAAAGATCAAATTACCAAATTTGAAGAACGTGAAGAATCCGTGGCACATGGTGCAGTCCATATTTTGATAACATCATCCGTTTGGCCACTTCAGCTCAAAATAACAGCTTTTAGAAAGGCATTTTTTAACGATTTTAAAATGATTCTTTAGGGGGTTGAAAATTACAATAGCAAGTTGTGATAATTTTACCCTCGGATTTAAGCAATTAGGAAAGTGCATGCCAAATTTCAGGTTCCTAACTCAACAGAAAATCATAAATTAACTGTTGAGAATCAGAAAATTTTCAGGGATCTAAGTCTTAGTTAGCAAATTTCTAAGATTTACTACCTTTTAATGCATTTTAGTACCAAGAACTAGTTATACTATTAGTGATTTGTAACATATATGCTGTAGAGATGATGTGTACCAAATTCCAGCCCTCTACGTATAATATTAAAGCTGTAAAACGTCGGGGAAATCATAAAAATTTGAATGTTCTAGAGCTACCTAAGAGTGAAGGAAGCGAGATAGGGCAAAATATCATAGGACCAAAGATGTAGATCATGAAAAATCCGTGGACATGGTGCAGTCCATTCCTTGATAGAACCATCCTTTCGGCCACTAGAGCTCAAAATAACTGTTTTTTAAGCATATTTAAAGACTTCTTAATAACCTTTTTGAGGGTATTGAAATTTAAAATTGCGATTTTTGATCAATTTACCCTCGGTTTTAACCAATGAGGAAAGTGACAAACGCTGACATTTGGAAGATTTCGACGATTTTTTTAACTGTATACGCATTATAACATTAGGAACTGGTTATTTTATTATTGATTTGTAACGTATACGCTGTGAAGTCAAAACTTGGGTCTCTCATTTAAATAATATATTAGAAAAAAACACGAGGAAAATTCAAATTTAATGAAAGTTAAAATTTAGGACTCTTTTGGGGTTGAAACGAAATAAATTGGCGAATGACCATTGATAGAGGCCTAAACCTGAGCGGTAAAACTGACTCTAAATGTAAAAACTTTGAATCACAATAAAAAATAAACACACAAATAAAGAAAAACCAAAAAAGTGGAAATTTACAAACAAATTTATTTCAGGGCACAGTTTAGGGGTTAAGGAGGTGAGATAGGGTAAAATATCCGAAAACAAGAACCAAAATTGTATAAAAACTAATTTAAATACAATATTGACAATTGTTTTTCGATAGGACCACTAGTTTGGTGGTGGGAGCTGTTGGTTGTGGAAGTTTAATTATTAGAAGGGGAAGAGGGTCGGGGGCCACGGGGTTAGGCAAAAGTACTTGTATAGAAATTACAATGCCAAACATTTGAAAACAGTTTAATTTGCTTCATTTATTGGTTGTATGAAGGGGTGAAAGGGGTGAGAAATGGCCAATGACTTCGCTTAAACGTGGGCGTAATACTGAGTAATACCTCAAATACTGAGTAATACCTCAAAACTTGGGTCTATCATTTAAGAATATATTAGAAAACCCCACGAGGAAAGTTCAAATTTGATGAACGTTCAACTTTAGGACTCTTTTAGGTGTTGAAACGGAATAAATTGGCGAATGACATTTGATGGGGCCTAAACCTGAACGATAAATCTGACTCTCGTCATGTCAAAACCTTTAACCAAGATAAAAAAATACTAAAAAATAATTTCCAGGCGGAAACAGAATTCAAAAAAATATTATGTTAATTCTAAGCAATGTTTGTTTGGCAGTGACTCCTAACAAGAGCCTGTCTGGTCTCCAAACATCACACCCTTTGAGTTTTGGACGTTGAGTTACCTGAAGAGCAAGGTTTTTGCTTCGATAACCACCTTTGTTAGAAAACATGGCATTAAATAAAGAGTCGTTCTCT
This sequence comes from Flexamia atlantica, assembly GCA_035578135.1. Taxonomy (NCBI): domain Eukaryota; kingdom Metazoa; phylum Arthropoda; class Insecta; order Hemiptera; family Cicadellidae; genus Flexamia; species Flexamia atlantica. The sequence continues at coordinate 9,856,547 of JAQJVK010000021.1, read as the reverse complement.
ACAATATTCGCTTAAAAATTGACTGAGTAATACTAATATCAATACAAAGATCGTTTTTTTAATGTTATGATATAGATTTTGTTCAGGCATTTGTCATCACTAATTAGTACAAACAAACCAGACTGGAAGATTTTTCTCGACCACCCGTCATTATATTAATAGGGTATTAATAGAGATAGATTGTTACTCTTTTACTGATAACAAATATAATAGTTATTACTGGTACTGAAACACTGCAATACACGGAATGAAGGCAATATTTAAAGATGTGTTAAAAATGTTTAAGTTTAAATAATAAAAATATTTGGTTTCGACGGGTGTTCTAATATTAAAATTCTACATAGAAAAAAATTGGAGAAATTTCAAGTCGACAAAAACGTACTGCATTTTCCCGATAACGTAGAATCGAATTTATACCTAAGCGCGGTAAAACTGAACCAGAGAACCACCAGATAATAACCTGCTACTTCTTTAATCTGATTTGGGCACGTACTGCATTACCGCAGGTATGAAGTGAAAACAGCGAGAACCTAAAAGTAAAATCATCGTTTTAAATACAATTAACGCATGAAAGAATCATACGATTGAAGTATTTTCAGGCTTAAAACATCAACTTTGCTTGTAAAGAATATTTATCTATAAAAGTTATTTATTATTATTATTTTTACCGATAAGAAACATATTAGCAGTTATGAAAGCTGCATTAAATAGCAACTTAAAAGAACATGTCGGGAGGGTTTAACGAGGCAAATTTCTAAGATTTTTTAGCTTTAGATGCATTTATATGTTAAGAACTAATTATATTATTGGTGATTTGTAACATATATGCTGTACAGACGATGTGAACCAAATTTCAGCCCTGTACGTTTAATATCATGCCAACTGGAGCTGGAAAACCAAAGGAAAATCTTCGAAAATTGAAATTTCTAGAGAAATCTAAGGGTGAAGGAGACGAGATAGGGCAAAAAGTCACTGAACCAAAGTTGTAGATCTTAAAAAATCCGTGGCACATGGTGCAGCCCGTTTCTCGATAGGACCATCCGTTCGACCACTAGAGCTCAAAATAACATTTCTTTAAAAAAAAGCTTTTTTAGCGATTTTTTAGTAATTTTTTTGAGAGGGTTAAAATAAAAAATGTCGACTTTTGATAATTTTTCCTGTACATTGACCCTCTATGGAAAATTCGTGCTAAATTTCAAGTCTCTAGGTCGTCGGGAAGTATGGTTTGAATTTGTATCTATTAATCAGTCAGTTACACATCGGATTGTATATAGTTTCAAAAAAATCGATTCAAAAACTTGGGAGATAAAAATATTTTGTAAAAAATACAAAATGGCGGATGTCTGGTAAACAAAGCGTTTTTGGAAAAAAATTTATTTTTCATTTTATCTTTATTTCGACCCATATACATCTTCCCGAAGTTTGGCACTTTACTTATGGGACACCCTGTATAATTTCCACTTTTCACTGTCATCGATCTTTGTATCGTTCATTATATCTTCCATTTCATCATCCAAACTCTTGTAGGATCGTTTAACAGGAGACGGATGTTGCGGTTTTTCGTTAGCAGACGGAGACTGTAGACGATCAAGTAATTCTTGGGGTAGAACAATCATTTTTCTTGCATGATCCATTTTGCTAACCGCGTGTTTCTTTCTGGTACTAGCCTCCTAAAGTGTAACTTCACGCATGATGCACCGAAATGAAATGACAGGGAATTAGCCCAACAGTCTCTCTTAAGTCATTGTTCACAGACTCGAAAATCTACCCGTGTATTAGCTGTTCAAAGCTGACTGCACTGCTGCTTGCAGTACTGTGCTTAATAGTAGTGGGTTAAAAAAGCCACCTCCTTGCTGTACAATATACTTACGCTTCTTGGACAATCTTTCACCACGTTTCACAATTCGCCGAAGAGCGGTTTTATACTTGCTCAATTGTCTTTTACTTTTATCAGACAGAGGAACGTCCCTCGTATACTGGGGCACGCACAGGCTGTTGAGAGTATCTTTCGAGTCAAAGACGTTCATCATGTTTTTAAATAAAATGTTAAACTAAATACAACAAATCGCACTGTAATGAAAACAAATAATAATACTAATAATAAAAACAAAAAATGGTTTTGGACTGCCGATTGATGGTTTAATCCATCGGCTGGATCTGCTGGATCATCTCGTGATCATTGAAATCGTCGGACACGTAGCCGACGTCGGCGAAGGCATACCGCCCCGACCCGGCTTGCTCCAGGTCAAGACCTAGAAACGTGCTGCGACGCATAGCGTGTCGCACTGGAGCATGGTCCGTGCGCCTGCAGTGGAGCGCCCTCACGGCTTCTACGCCGCTGTGGTAAGGTTTTTGTTACGGTCAGGTACCAATCGTACCTGCCCATTCCAAATTTCAATACCACATCGACTTTCCTCGATGCGGACATGAGTGAGAACAAACTTCATTTTCCGCCCGTTGACGAGAAGGTCAATTTTAAGGTCGCCATTCCTCAAACTATGGCGCCTCACAAATAGATCATGGGCTTCACAATCTACCCGCTCCACCAACATGATGTGGGCGGGTCCCGGAGTGCGGTCATGGATGCTCCTACGGGCTCTAATGACATAAGAAATCATGATTTTTTTATTCCGAAAATTAATAATTCAGGAAGAAGAAGAAGAAGAAGAAAAAGTTGTAAATCAGCCGGAGGTCAGACAAGAAATGAGCTCGTGGCGTTCCGGGTCCTGTACTTATGAAAAAATCCATTTTATCGGATAACTCCATTTCAATGCACTCGTGATTTTTCCCATCTATTATGCGACCTACTTGTACTGTCTGGCACTCGTTGACGGGCCGCTTGTCGCCGAGCGCGTTGCGTTTCCTGGTCTCGCCTGTCTAGGAACCTAGGGGTTTGATCTCTGCCTTGGATGTCCCTCTGCTTCTTAAAGCACTGAGTTTCGATATGCCCAGCCTTACCACAGTAGCGACACGTAACCATTGATTTGACATGGAAATTACTCTTTTCCTTTTTGTCACAATGTTTAAAAAACCTTTCTTTAGGAAAAGAAGTCTTTAAAAAAATAGATAGCAGTCTTTATATTCTTGTCGTACCTTTTGCAGTTTTACACCTCACTCTTGTTTCTTGTTTGTTTTCTTTTTGTTTTATTCCAAAGTATTGTTGACTTTCTTTGTCATTCAAGATATTGATTGATTCAATTACTTCCGCTTCAACAGCGTCTTCGTACACCGGGATACTTTTAGCTTTCATTAGAAATTTTATGGGTTGTCTTAATCCCTCAATGAAGGCATTGTTCAGCTGATGTTCTAGTACGTCATATATCGCGGACATAATACTGTGCGGTTTATTTGCGGATATCTGTACTGCCAAACTACTTAATATTGAGTTTAGTCTCTCGGAAAATGCCCTGACGTCTTCGTCCTTTTGTTGACGGGCGCTACTCATCTCCAGCTGCAAATGTGCAACATTCTTCTAATCTCCGTATGTGTCTCTTAAAGCTACCTTCAACTGTGCCCAAGAATTTAGTTCTTTAAAACGGACTGTGTTATAAGCATCACCCACAAGCATGTTTTTTAGAATCTCAAGCAATAGTGGCACGTACGAATCATCTACATTGTCTACGGCGAAATCCCCGCAAATAATAAATTTACATAAATCATCACGCCTACTATTGTACTTTAGAACAAACTTGGTGGCCTGATCTGAGGTCAGCGTCCTAGCCCTAACATTTTGTGTTTGTGCTACCGACCCTACTTTAGAAGCTCTTTCGTTAACCGTGCTATTTGGTTATCTACGGTCATTTCTCCTAGAGCACTCGCTACAGTTATCATCACTAGAGTCTGCATTATTATTTGCATTGGCCTCTACTACTACTTCTGCTAACCTATCAACTTGAGCAATGAGTTCATTAACCGACATTGCCTTTCTGATTTACATCAACATACATGAATCATCCACTTACTTTTTGTTTTGATTGCGAAGTCTCCTCTGATGACGGAGGCGGCCCCGAAGTGAAGTGACGGATGCTGCGACCCTCGCCGGTGAATCAACGGACTCGCAGAAGACAATGGCTGCCGAGGTGGACCTCCCTGGGGATGAGTCTCCGCAGTGCAGCGTCGTGCCATCGTGCAGCACTTGCTAGGACTCTTGATGCCTTCTTTCTTGTCTTTTGGGATGTCTCGCTGAACCAGTATTCGCAGAAGATATTCGCGAAATCACCCCTCACAACTGACACCAGAAATTTATGTCGTATCCCGTCAAGTGGCTGCCGGAATACAATAAGCACGGAGGGAGGTTCGCTGGTAGTTTAAATGATAAAAATCAACCAAGACAGTTTGGAAGATCTGTATTGCGGCTCAAGGTACATGCACAATCAATGTGACACAACTGGATAAAATAATGGCAAAGTCCAAAAATCGACACTTAGAATATTTGGAACAAGGAGACGCGCTACTCTAACTGCACTGTCGGGCTCTCTGAGAACACCCTCCAGCCAGTGTACTAGGTGTCTGTCTTCCTACTCCACGTCTAGGGGTTTATCAGAAGGGGTAAAGTAGTGGGGACGCAGCCCCAGAGGGTACCTCCTCCAGTTTAGCACCACTAGGGTGTTAGCCACACCCAACTAGACCAATAGGATTTGGTCAACATAATTATCGTTAGACTTGTCTCATAATTCTAATTACAAAGGGGAACCTTTACAAGAGTTCATAGTGACAAGTGTCACCTAAAGTGGTTGCAGCTGCATGCCACTAAACTAACGAATTTATGTGACGGTCCCGTCTAAACAAGGTAAAGTATTGATTATTTGAGTTTAAACAAGGCCCGCTGTGGGCGTGTGTAGAGAACATGAGGGTCCTCGCAGGTCAAGCGTCACAGTGATTTATTTAAAGGGGGAACTGAGAAAGAATATGGGCTTGAGGTATCGTGGGACTCACAACAAAAGTATTGCTGATAACAAATGGACTGATTTATTTATATTGCATTGACTAGCATTTTTTATAAGTGAGCTCTCGAACAAAGCAAAATTTTTGATTTAAACTTCGGGTACAGCTGGTGACTTGTAAGCTGGCACTTGGGCCTCACGCGGGCGGTATAGGCGCGGGGGTGAGTGGGGAGTGTTGGAGGTATAAGGAAAAGGCCGGACTGCAAACATTTCTGCTGACGGACGCCTTCACGCGGGTCGCGAGGACGTTGCCGCAACCCGCTTGACGGAACGTAATGTTTTTGAACTAGGCTAGTATCGACTGAATATCGATCGGTCAAGTGCCAGCTTAGACGTCACCAGCTGTAAGTCGATAGTATGATCGATGTGCATGAAGCAGTTATGCAGGCGCTGATCGTTTTGGTATCGATCGTGTATAATTTGGTACGAATATAAAAGGTTAAATACCTGCGTGTCAGCCCAGTGATTCTATGTAATCTGTGATTAGATTACGCGTTTCGGTATAAATTATGCAATCTTCAGACCATCACAAAACTTGAGTTCCTTATTCATTTGGTGAATACGTCATATTTAAAACGAACACAAAAACATTTAATAACATTTAAAATACGGCACGAATAAAAAAACACATGTAGGCCTACTTATTGACTTATTAAAACCGAACAGGAACAGAATGAAGCGTGCACAGCAAGTGTCGAGCCTCGACTTGGCTAATTTGGTACGCAACATCGTAATAGCAAACTGAGGTTTCTACCCTAATTTAAAATTCATCAGAAAGAGCGTTCAACAAATATTGGATTTTAAGGACTTTTCTTAACGACTGCATTAAATGGATTGTTGTATTGAATAAGTTAATACCAGTCGTCAAGTTTGCGTACTCACCATTGAATTTTACCGATTCCTATTTGGGAAATCGTGCGGTACCTGGAATGGCGTTGTTCAGGACCTCCGACCTACCATGGACTGATAGTGTAGGTCGCCATTTCAAGAGAAGTATCTAAAAGTATCTAAAGTGATGCTTGGTCGATTGAGTTCTGGTTATCCGAGCTGGAGCGACGTGTCAACCCCGGATCACTCGGTTCCAGAAGGTCTTCGATGGTGGATGACAAGTAGATGTAGGTCACCACCTCATCCGACCTCATAAACCAGGAGGACACCCGAACAAGCAACAAACACAAACCCTGCGGCACAATGCATACCGATATCGATAACGGTTGGGTTAAGTAAAAAATGCCAAAGATAATAATCTTAATCTTAATTCTTAATTCTTAGATCTTAGTTGCTGTTCTCAGTACCTTAAAATGTGATTTTGGTGTAGATTCAACCATAGAAATAGTTTTTAGTTGAGATTCATTCATAGTAATGAATAATTTTTAATAGTTTTTGACTCCATAAGGATTGCATTGGATGGCCCGGTTAAAATGGACACAATGAATTTCAAATGGGGGAAAATAAAAACTGCTTATATCTCCTTAACCATTAGATTTAGGAAAAAATGTCAAAGAGTAAAAGGTTCTTAAATTTAAGCGTAGAATCTAAATAGATCATAAAATACAGGGGGTTCAATAAGAAAAATCAAAGTTGTCCGCCATATTGGAAAATGTCGGCCATTTAGAGGAAAACTGAATTCAAATTCTTAAATGTCTTAAAATACCCCCGTTGCAGCAGACCTGCAAACTCAGCGAATTTCAAATGCAAAACAACATACTGTATTTCAATCCAACATAGCGAGATTTGACATGTTTTGGTAAGCTCCATAAGAATAACATGGGGAATGAGTATGCAGGTTTGCTGCTACAGGTATATTAAAACTGGGTGGTTTTAATTCAATATTCAGTAGATCTGAACTAAAAGAAGCTATTTACCACATTTTATCAAGATATATTGAGAAATAACCGAGATATAGAATTTTATTTATTTCCCATAAGGTTAACATTGGGACAACGTACTGTGTTTACCACATTCAATATCTCGGCAACCAATGAACATAGAGCAGTGATTCAAAATACTAAATTGTTTGTTTTTTTCGAGCTGAATTCATTGGTGCCAACAAAAATTTGATAAATTTCTTTTTTCTGTGTAAAAAACTCAAAAAACCGATTTTTGAGGGGTTTATCCCCCTTTACCCCACCTTCTGGTGGTCCGATCGGGCTGGTTCACGAACTCGTCCGAGTGATTACCACTTAACACGTCTGTACCAATTTTTGTTAAGATTGGACCATTTTTACGGCCGCTATCGTGCTAACAGACAAATATATATATATAGATATACAGGGTGTCCCAGTTCGTATCTGCCATACTTTACCAGGGTATTCAGCAATTCAATACGAACAAAAAAACACAGGGAACATATGCTCTATCTCTTACCGTATTCGGTATGTCGGCCATTTTGTGTTTTTCATTAAAGTCGTAATATCTCAAAAACGGTTTTATGAAATCGTTTGAAACTTGGCAAAGGTATTAACCAAGTTAATGTACAACTAGAGTAAAAAATTCATTTTTGTAAAAATTTCCGTTTCAAAATGGCGGCCAATAACAATTTTCAAAGTCAAATATCTAAATAACTAAAAGTTTTATAAAAAGTTTGCAAGACACAAAAAATGTTGCAAATTTTTTTACAAATACAACGGTGTGCCATTTGTTGAGATCGGTTCACAAATAACGGAGAAAATGCAGAAACACCGATTCAAGGAATGGCGCGATCAGCATTTAAGGTAAGCATACTCATAAAATTAGTATATGAAATAAGGAAGTTACTCAAACAGCTGATCAGTATCACAGCTGATTGTATAAAAACACCATTATCAACAGGAAACACATTTTACATCAATTTGTACTTCAGATTTTATTTTTGAATCAATGTTTTTATTGCCCTATTCATAAAGGTTGGCATTCCGCAAACAAGAACAATATCAGCTGTTCACAATAAATATTTTTAAAACACTTGACATCAATTGTTGAGGTGAATCGTGCAAGTAAATTTACGTTTAAAGATTTTAGCTTTAGAATTTCATTTAACTTTTAACTATTTTCGTTAGTCTTTATCTTATCACAAAGACATTAAGTTACCTGTTTTTACTTTGGTTTTTCTTATACTGTATTTGAAATGCATCGACATCGTTTCACATGTTCAGAATATACAGACATGCATTATCTTTATGGAGTCGCCGAAGGACATGCCTGATTAGCATCTAGGTTGTATGCTGAGCGTTATCCTAACAGAGTACAGCCAAATCGTCAGGTTTTCGCCGACACGCACGAACGTATGAGACAAGCAGACAAGGCAGAGTAGCTCCTATTGAAACCAATGAGCGTGGCAGATCAGTGAGAACTCTCGAACTAGAAGAAATGGTTTTGGAAGAAATAGAGCAAAATCCATCTACCAGTGTACGTGCTATAGCGAACGATTTAGACGCTTCCAAGAGTACAGTTTGGAAGGTTCTACATGGAAATCTTCTTCATCCATTTAAGTTGCAAAAGGTAAACATTTTAGCAAATAATCTACCAATAACGGTAAAAACATAGTGGAGCAGAGATGCACGAGTCAAGAGTCAAGCTGCGCGTTTTTTTTCAACAGATGTTTCCAGACTTCGAATGTTTGTAAACTTTTTTTCTATTGGAAAAACGCGCAGCTTGACTCTTGACTCTTGAATCGCTGCTCCACAATGTTATACGTTGTGCGTCTGTTTTAACAGTTTATGTCTGGTGTAACTAATATCCCCTACACGTGTTTTGAGTCAGGTCAGGTATTAACAGCTTTATTTATTTTTTAGATAAAAGTAGTTTTTCCGAGGATGTTATAATTTTAAATACTAATAAATATGTATCTTTTTTTTAGGTACAGTCTTTGGAGGAACGAGACTTTCCAAAACGAACCGATTGTGCCAGATGGTTCCTACATAAAGAAGTTGAGCACCCAAACTTTTTATCACAGGTTCTATTCACTGATGAGGCAAGTTTCACAAGGGAGGGTATTTTCAACTCAAGAAATTGACACCTATGGGCCGATGAAAATCCCCATGGTACATGGGACAGGAACTTCCAGAAAAAGTTTGGAGTCAACGTTTGGGCAGGGATTTTAGGAAACAAGATAATAGGGCCATACCTTCTCCCTGACCCCCTAAATGGCCCTACCTACTTGGGGTTTTTGAGACACATCCTGCCAGAGCTCTTAGAGGACATCCCATTGGGAGCAAGAAGAAGGATGTGGTTCCAACATGATGGAGCGCCACCACATTTTTCAATAGACGTCCGAAACCATCTGAACATGACCTTTAGGAACCGGTAGATAGGGCGAGGTGGGCCGGTTCAGTGGCCGCCACGATCACCAGATATGACACCATTGGACTTTTTTTATGGGGCCATATGAAGGACCTAGTGTATGCTACGCCCATAAATGATGAGTACGACCTGGTAGGCAGAATTGTTGAAGCTGCAGCGTTAATTAACGAAAGTATTGACTTTGAAAGTGTACGAGAAAATGCTTTGAAGAGATTCAGACTTTGCAATCAAGTGCAGGGCCGACATTTTGAACAACTGTTGTAAATACCATGCATTTTCTAAAGCTACATTTTTATGTTTAAATGTAGCAATAAAAACATTGATTCAAAAATAAAATCTGAGGTACAAATTGATGTAAAATGTGTTTCCTGTTGATAATGGTGTTTTTATACAATCAGCTGTGATACTGATCAGCTGTTTGAGTAACTTCCTTATTTCATATACTAATTTTATGAGTATGCTTACCTTAAATGCTGATCGCGCCATTCCTTGAATCGGTGTTTCTGCATTTTCTCCGTTATTTGTGAACCGATCTTAACAAATGGCACACCGTTGTATTTGTAAAAAGATTTGCAACATTTTTTGTGTCTTGCAAATATTTTATAAAACTTTTAGTTTTTTAGATATTTGACTTTGAAAATTGTTATTGGCCGCCATTTTGAAACGGAAATTTTTACAAAAATGAATTTTTTACTCTAGTTGTACATTAACTTGGTTAATACCTTTGCCAAGTTTCAAACGATTTCATATAACCGTTTTTGAGATATTACGACTTTAATGAAAAACACAAAATGGCCGACATACCGAATACGGTAAGAGATAGAGCATATGTTCCCCGTATTTTTTTGTTCGTATTGAAGTGCTGAATACCCTGGTAAAGTATGGCAGATATGAACTGGGACACCCTGTATACAGGGTGAATCTTCTAAGCCGTCCACAACAGATTATAGGCAAACGACTTAACATACAAAGACGAAACAAAACATTTCCCCACTAAATCATACCTAAGAAACAAAGTAAAAATATTTTAAATCTTTTTAAAATACAGGGTGTTCCAAAAACCGGGGGTCATGGGTTCGAATCTCAGAAATTTTAAATATAAACATATGTCATATTATACATCATTTTAAAGCTCTAAGGAAGATAAACAATTTGGTGAAAACAGAACTCAATTATCTTTATTATTTTCAAAATGGCGGCCATTTTTGTGAAAAATATTGGTATTTACTGAATACCCTGTATCTCGAGAACTACTGAAGGTTTTTTCGTTCTGTTTGAAAATTCTTAATCCTTGTTAACTCAGCTTTAATTTGATATGCAACATGCCAACATTAAAAGAAAATAAATATTTATTAAAAAATTTTATTTTTTATAAATGTTGGTAGCACTGAAAATCAAAAATTTTAAATGGCAACATATGTTAAATAGGATATCATTTTAAAGGTCTTGCAAAAACCTACAATTTTTCAATTTATACTTCCCTTATATCTTTAGTAGTTTTTCAGTAATAAACATAAAACTCTATTTTCCCCTATAACGCCCATGTTAAATTTGCTGTTCTCAATATTAAAGGATGCAAATTTAAATGCTTTGAGTACTGCACATTGAGCGTGACGTCGGAGACGGCGAGGCTGAACAGGTAGTAGTCGGTGGCCGTGTGCATATTCTTGTTGTTGACAATGACGAAGCAGACGGCGGTGTTGCCGAGGATGCCGGTGAGGAAGATGGCGCAGTAGATGACGGTAATGGGCAGCACCACCTCCAGCGGCAGGTGCTTGGGCCCGCGGGTCATCAGCAGGTAGTCCTCCAGGCTCGTTTTGAAAGTCACGTTGGCTGAGAAGTCAATCATGACGTCACCGAGGCTGGAACACAACACACACTGAGTGGTAGTCCTCCAGGCTCATGTTGAACGTCACGTTGGCTGCGAAGTTGTCCACCATGACGTCACCGTGGCTGGAACACAACACACAGTGAGTGGTGTTTTTGCTCTAAGTCCGGATCATGCTGCTCCAGCATATGTCTGTCTAGTCCATTTTTGGTTGTGAAAAACGAATCGCACATTCCAGTGCCGGCTGCGATGTCGCCCAAAAATCCAACACCGGATTTCAAAGCCTCTTGACCCAAAGCTTTCGCTCCCGACTTGAGCAGTGGTGCGATAGTGCGGAACATACCGCCGAGAAAACTGCCCACTCCATGTCCTCGCTGATATGCCGCTCCTCGAAATACTCGGTCGATCGCACCGCCGGTCTGCAACTGTTGACGGCGGTAATACGCCAAATACGGATCGTTTGAATTCATTACTGCTGTTGCTGCTGCTGCTGCGCTCTTTTGAAATGTAGTTTCACGTACGACGATCCAAAGAGGAATGACAGGCTTTTCCCTGTATGATCCCTTAAGTCGATTTCGATAGTTTCAAATGTACCCTCCACCATAGAAGGTGGAGGGTACATTTGAAGCATGGATCATAGAGAATTTGATAGGCTGCCCATTACCGTCATCTACTGCGCCATCTTCCTCACCGGCATCCTCGGCAACACCGCCGTCTGCTTCGTCATTGTCAACAACAAGAATATGCACACGGCCACCGACTACTACCTGTTCAGCCTCGCCGTCTCCGACGTCACGCTCAATGTGCAGTACTCAAAGCATTTAAATTTGCATCCTTTAATATTGAGAACAGCAAATTTAACATGGGCGTTATAGGGGAAAATAGAGTTTTATGTTTATTACTGAAAAACTACTAAAGATATAAGGGAAGTATAAATTGAAAAATTGTAGGTTTTTGCAAGACCTTTAAAATGATATCCTATTTAACATATGTTGCCATTTAAAATTTTTGATTTTCAGTGCTACCAACATTTATAAAAAATAAAATTTTTTAAAAAATATTTATTTTCTTTTAATGTTGGCATGTTGCATATCAAATTAAAGCTGAGTTAACAAGGATTAAGAATTTTCAAACAGAACGAAAAAACCTCCAGTAGTTCTCGAGATACAGGGTATTCCGTAAATACCAATATTTTTCACAAAAATGGCCGCCATTTTGAAAATAATAAAGATAATTGAGTTCTGTTTTCACCAAATTGTTTATCTTCCTTAGAGCTTTAAAATGATGTATAATATGACATATGTTTATATTAAAAATTTCTGAGATTCGAACCCATGACCCCCGGTTTTTGGAACACCCTGTATTTTAAAAAGATTTAAAATATTTTTACTTTGTTCCTTAGGTATGATTTAGTGGGGAAATGTTTTGTTTCGTCTTTGTATGTTAAGTCGTTTGCCTATAATCTGTTGTGGACGGCTTAGAAGATTCACCCTGTATACATATATCTATATATATATCTATATATATATATATATATATATATATATACATACATATATATATTTGTCTATTAGCACGATAGCGGCCGTAAAAATGGACCAATCTTAACAAAAATTGGTACAGACGTGTTAAGTGGTAATCACTCGGACGAGTTCGTGAACCAGCCCGATCGGACCACCGCACAGTGGTCCAAAATGGGGAAATACCTGGCCAAAATGATAAAAATGAACTATTGTGCCCGGTCTTATCTTATCTACAGTTATCAACAGAACTGATTGAAGACCTCTTTTGTTCATGTCTGGCGTCTCTCTGCTCGTCTGTCATTTGTGTACTGTCATTCAAAGTTGATCGACCTGTGGTTGCTCTTTTGCTGAGTTGTACTTAATCATGAATTAAGTTTTTATATAAAAGACCCCTGAATTTATAACAGGTTAGTCGCACTATATTATTTCAATTTTATCAATTTACTTCCTATTTGTGAGGAAATATAGCCATTTTTCACTTAATAACATATTTTTGGTGTAAGTTTAAAAGAGCATGTTATACAATTCAATAAATGATTTTCCGGTAGAGTTTAAAAAAAGTCCTGGTGAGTCCCGGTTACATTTAACATACCATTTTAAAGTTATTTTTGTCTACTTTAATGTGGTTTAAAAATAAATTGCCCCAATTTGCCCGCTTCATATTTATCATCTCATAAACTTTATCGCTTAATTTTATATAACGTACTAGCTAATTGGTTTAAATCTCTGATGTTCAATTTATAAAATATTCTCAGTAACAGTTTGAGGTTTAAAAAAACTGTTAAATAAACAATTATTTTAATACATAACTATCACAGAAATATTTATTTTAGTTCCAATATGGTGTTTCGGATAACCCGTAAACTTTTGGTTTAAGTTTAAAAGCATATGTTATGCAATGAAATAGATTATTTTCCGGTAGAGTTAAAAATAAAATTCTGGTGAGTCCCGGTTGCATTTAACATACTATTTTAGAGTTATTTTTGTCTACTTAAATGTAACATAAAAATAAATTTCTCCTATTTGCCCGCTTCATATTTATTATCTCATTAACTTGCACTTAATGTTACATAACATAATAGGTAATTGATTTTAATCTCTTATGTTAAATTTATAAAATATTCTCAAATAATAGTTCAAAGTAAAAAAAAAAACTGATAAATAAACAAATATTTTAAAACATAACTATCACAGAAATATTTTTTCCAGTTCCAACATGGAGTTTCGGATTCCACGTAAACAACTTTTTGAAATTGTACAAGAAAAAGCCGGAAATGGACGCATAGAACAAAAAAATCATCTTTTACATTTTTTGGTAGAAAAAACCCAAGTAGATGAGAGTGAAGAGAACTTTAAAGTACTGCAAAAAGATGTTTCAAGATTTTGTAGCGAAATCTTCAAAAGATTCGATGAATCCAACAGAACCTTGGACAGGTTTTTGTCGAATAACTCTCAGTGGCTAGCCAAAGACTTTGTTACAAATGTTACAGTTAGTCATAGAGCATCTACTTCTTCTGCTGGCAGACCGGAAACTGACTTTAATGACAGCAGTGAAAGAACAAAAAGGCGTAAAACAGAAAGTTTGCGTACTGAAAACACAGCTGAAATGTTAATGTTTGCTGCTAAAACCAAGCAGAGGGAGGTGGGAAATATCGACGCCGCTAAATTGATGTCAGAAATGGAAATTTCTCCGGGAAGGCCCGGTAAAATACGAAAAGCCTGGACCTCAGCAAATGAAACTACAGTGTCTTACAAACCTGATGAAGCACTTGCTTTATTCCTTGAGGGAGATTATACTAAACACCAGTATAACCTAATGAGAAGTGGATCAAAAAATCTTGGAGTAAACATTTACCCGAGCTATAATAAAGTCCTAGAAGCTAAAGTTAAGTGTTATCCTACTTCTATAACTGTTACTGAATCCGTAGCTGAAGTGAAACTCCAAAATCTTCTAGACCACACAACAAGAAGAATTGTTGAATTCAATGCAGAGGTGTTTTTAGCAGTGAATGATCCCCTTGCAAGTAATTTAATACTTATCTCGAAATGGGGGTGTGATGGCAGTAGTGGTCAGTCAGAATACAAACAAAGAGCGGAGGAAGAAGGATTTTCCGATGCTGACATATTTTTCACATCTTTAGTGCCATTGCAGTTATATTTTTTAAACGAATCTTGCACAAAAACAGTCTTGTGGCAAAATCCACATCCCTCGTCGACTCGTTTCTGTCGCCCAATCAGGATTCAGTTTAAGAAAGAAACTTCCGAAATATCGAGGAATGAAAAACAGTTAATAGAAAACCAAATCAGAGATTTAACGCCTACTAGCACAGAGGTGGAAGGGAAGGAAATCAATATTACGCACAACCTAATCCTCACTATGGTTGATGGGAAAGTGTGCAATTCTATTACAAATACAGACTCCACACAAACATGTTATATATGTAAAGCCACTCCGAAGGGCATGAACAATATTGAAGAAATTTCCTCCAAGCCAGTTGATATTTCAACATTTCAATTCGGCCTGTCAACCCTCCATGCTTGGATAAGGTTTTTTGAATGTCTTCTGCACATTTCATATCGCCTCACAATAAGATCGTGGCAAGTTAAAGGAGCAGAGGCTAAAGCAGAAGTATCAACTCGAAAAGAGTACATTAAGCAGCAGTTTCGAAAAAAGTTAGGCTTGATTGTGGACCAACCAAAACCGGGATCTGGAACGACAAATGACGGTAATACAGCTAGGAGATTTTTCCTAAATCCGGAAGTTGCAGCTGAAATAACGGGTATAGACCAAAATCTGATTTTCAGATTTAGGGTGATCTTGGGAGCTATATCCAGTGGGTTTCCAGTCAACCTCAAAGCATTTGATAACTATGCAAAAGAAACAGCTAAGATGTACGTTGACCTATATCCATGGTACTACATGCCTGCCTCTGTGCACAAAATTTTGATGCATGGAAAAGACATAATTTCTGCTGCTATGCTCCCTATTGGACAGATGTCCGAAGAAGCCCAGGAGGCTAGAAACAAACACATCAAACAGTATAGGGAACACCATTCAAGGAAGATTTCAAGAGAAGCCACTATGACTGATGTTTTTAATAGGCTACTAGCGACATCAGATCCTGTAATATCAACCTTACGGAACAAATTTATTCAACGACAAAAGAAAAGGCCGTTCCCACCAGAAGTTCTCTCTCTGTTGTCTCCACAACAAGAATCGTGTGATTCAAGTGACAGTGATGAGTGAAAGATCATTTCCAGTGAATATACAGCTTAAAAAGTGTTAGTCACCTTGTAAAAAATTATGATTACATTGTATATAAACTAGATGTATTCACTTTCTTTCCAATTTATGATATTTTTTATGTTTATAAATCACAAAAAAGAGTTTTTAGCCATTAAAAGAATAAATATGTTAGGTTTTATAATTTTGTCCAACTTTCGAGGCGTTCTGGACCACTGTGCACCGGAAGGTGGGGTAAAGGGGGATAACCCCCTCAAAAATCGGGTTTTTGAGTTTTTTACATAGAAAAATGAAATTTATCAAATTTTTGTTGGCACCAATTAATTCAGCTCGAAAAAACAAACAATTAAGTATTTTGAATCACTGCTCTATGTCCATTGGTTGCCGAGATATTGAATGTGGTAAACACAGTACGTTGTCCCAATGTTAACCTTATGGGAAATAAATAAAATTCTATATCTCGGTTATTTCTCAACATATCTTGATAAAATGTGGTAAATAGCTTCTTTTAGTTCAGATCTACTGAATATTGAATTAAAACCACCCAGTTTTAATATACCTGTAGCAGCAAACCTGCATACTCATTCCCCATGTTATTCTTATGGAGCTTACCAAAACATGTCAAATTTCGCTATGCTGGATTGAAATACAGTATGTTGTTTTGCATTTGAAATTCGCTGAGTATGCAGGTCTGCTGCAACGGGGGTATTTTAAGACATTTAAGAATTTGAATTCAGTTTTCCTCTAAATGGCCGACATTTTCCAGTATGGCGGACAACTTTGATTTTTCTTATTGAACCCCCTGTATTTTATGATCTATTTAGATTCTACGCTTAAATTTAAGAACCTTTTACTCTTTGACATTTTTTCCTAAATCTAATGGTTAAGGAGATATAAGCAGTTTTTATTTTCCCCCATTTGAAATTCATTGTGTCCATTTTAACCGGGCCATCCAATGCAATCCTTATGGAGTCAAAAACTATTAAAAATTATTCATTACTATGAATGAATCTCAACTAAAAACTATTTCTATGGTTGAATCTACACCAAAATCACATTTTAAGGTACTGAGAACAGCAACTAAGATCTAAGAATTAAGAATTAAGATTAAGATTATTATCTTTGGCATTTTTTACTTAACCCAACCGTTATCGATATCGGTATGCATTGTGCCGCAGGGTTTGTGTTTGTTGCTTGTTCGGGTGTCCTCCTGGTTTATGAGGTCGGATGAGGTGGTGACCTACATCTACTTGTCATCCACCATCGAAGACCTTCTGGAACCGAGTGATCCGGGGTTGACACGTCGCTCCAGCTCGGATAACCAGAACTCAATCGACCAAGCATCACTTTAGATACTTTTAGATACTTCTCTTGAAATGGCGACCTACACTATCAGTCCATGGTAGGTCGGAGGTCCTGAACAGCGCCATTCCAGGTACCGCACGATTTCCCAAATAGGAATCGGTAAAATTCAATGGTAAGTACGCAAACTTGACGACTGGTATTAACTTATTCAATACAACAATCCATTTAATGCAGTCGTTAAGAAAAGTCCTTAAAATCCAATATTTGTTGAACGCTCTTTCTGATGAATTTTAAATTAGGGTAGAAACCTCAGTTTGCTATTACGATGTTGCGTACCAAATTAGCCAAGTCGAGGCTCGACACTTGCTGTGCACGCTTCATTCTGTTCCTGTTCGGTTTTAATAAGTCAATAAGTAGGCCCACATGTGTTTTTTTATTCGTGCCGTATTTTAAATGTTATTAAATGTTTTTGTGTTCGTTTTAAATATGACGTATTCACCAAATGAATAAGGAACTCAAGTTTTGTGATGGTCTGAAGATTGCATAATTTATACCGAAACGCGTAATCTAATCACAGATTACATAGAATCACTGGGCTGACACGCAGGTATTTAACCTTTTATATTCGTACCAAATTATACACGATCGATACCAAAACGATCAGCGCCTGCATAACTGCTTCATGCACATCGATCATACTATCGACTTACAGCTGGTGACGTCTAAGCTGGCACTTGACCGATCGATATTCAGTCGATACTAGCCTAGTTCAAAAACATTACGTTCCGTCAAGCGGGTTGCGGCAACGTCCTCGCGACCCGCGTGAAGGCGTCCGTCAGCAGAAATGTTTGCAGTCCGGCCTTTTCCTTATACCTCCAACACTCCCCACTCACCCCCGCGCCTATACCGCCCGCGTGAGGCCCAAGTGCCAGCTTACAAGTCACCAGCTGTACCCGAAGTTTAAATCAAAAATTTTGCTTTGTTCGAGAGCTCACTTATAAAAAATGCTAGTCAATGCAATATAAATAAATCAGTCCATTTGTTATCAGCAATACTTTTGTTGTGAGTCCCACGATACCTCAAGCCCATATTCTTTCTCAGTTCCCCCTTTAAATAAATCACTGTGACGCTTGACCTGCGAGGACCCTCATGTTCTCTACACACGCCCACAGCGGGCCTTGTTTAAACTCAAATAATCAATACTTTACCTTGTTTAGACGGGACCGTCACATAAATTCGTTAGTTTAGTGGCATGCAGCTGCAACCACTTTAGGTGACACTTGTCACTATGAACTCTTGTAAAGGTTCCCCTTTGTAATTAGAATTATGAGACAAGTCTAACGATAATTATGTTGACCAAATCCTATTGGTCTAGTTGGGTGTGGCTAACACCCTAGTGGTGCTAAACTGGAGGAGGTACCCTCTGGGGCTGCGTCCCCACTACTTTACCCCTTCTGATAAACCCCTAGACGTGGAGTAGGAAGACAGACACCTAGTACACTGGCTGGAGGGTGTTCTCAGAGAGCCCGACAGTGCAGTTAGAGTAGCGCGTCTCCTTGTTCCAAATATTCTAAGTGTCGATTTTTGGACTTTGTCATTATTTTATCCAGTTGTGTCACATTGATTGTGCATGTACCTTGAGCCGCAAGACAGATCTTCCAAACTGTCTTGGTTGATTTTTATCATTTAAACTACCAGCGAACCTCCCTCCGTGCTTATTGTATTCCGGCAGCCACTTGACGGGATACGACATAAATTTCTGGTGTCAGTTGTGAGGGGTGATTTCGCGAATATCTTCTGCGAATACTGGTTCAGCGAGACATCCCAAAAGACAAGAAAGAAGGCATCAAGAGTCCTAGCAAGTGCTGCACGATGGCACGACGCTGCACTGCGGAGACTCATCCCCAGGGAGGTCCACCTCGGCAGCCATTGTCTTCTGCGAGTCCGTTGATTCACCGGCGAGGGTCGCAGCATCCGTCACTTCACTTCGGGGCCGCCTCCGTCATCAGAGGAGACTTCGCAATCAAAACAAAAAGTAAGTGGATGATTCATGTATGTTGATGTAAATCAGAATGGCAATGTCGGTCAATGAACTTATTGCTGTAGTTGATAGATTAACAGAAGTAATAGTAGAGGACAATGCAAATAATAATGCAGACTCTAGTGATGACAGCTGTAGCGAGTGCTCTGGTAGAAATAACCGCAGAGAACCACATAGCACGGATAACGAAAGAGCTACTCAAGTAGCTGGGGGTGTCGTCACAGTCGCTGCTCGGGATTTGGAGGGGTACTGATGTTGTTCCCCAGGAAGTATGCTAAGTAGGCCTCCCTCCAATTCTGGGAATCTCCTAGAGATAGAATATGTGATAAAAATTAATTAGCTTTTTTAGCGAATTTCCCCCTGTACGGAAGTAGCTATTACCGTAGGCAGCATTCAATACAATGGAGAATCTGATTATTAGAGCCAAAATAGCTTATTTATTTTTAAACATTTTGAGGCCTTAGCCAACCAAGTTATATGCCCACTACATGAAATTACTACGGTGGCTTTATTACTATGTTGGCTTAGTTAAATAAAGTAATACAAACCAACCGTCATGCGTATTAGGTCACTGATAATACCAAAATACGATACTAAATGGATAAAAAAATGTATTCGTCTACAAACAGAGAGTAGGTATTAACTTATACCACAAACATCCGCTAACACTAAATTATTACACTATTTAAAGTCTCAATGGGATTAGAACACGTATAATAAACAAAAATAAAATAAAGATTTTTATTAACATAGACGTTTATTTTGTTTAATAGTAATAATTAGTAAGTACTATAGTAGCACTCACTGCCGTTTTGACGGTTTTTCATTTCGAGGTTAAGTAATGATTTACAAATTGACAGTCAGTAGGCAGGCAGGCTGTCAAAGGGTAAGAAATAGGCTGAAATATACCTTGTGAAACTTAAAAAAACCTAAATTCCCATCAATTAATGACAGCACAATGTATTAATATTGATGTAATTTATCATACTTTAAAATATTTTACCTGACTTAAACGTTACAACTCGAAAGTTTTTTTACCTTTGATTACGAAGAATGTTAGGGTTTTACACTTTAAGCCATCCTAAATAGTTATAGAAGCCTTGTACTGTAGATTAAAAATGCATTAGCATATTATAGGCTACACTCGCCTTACGGCTCGCTGGGGGCTCCGCCCCCAGGCCCCCAGTGATGTGTCCCTTATTGGGAGGTGATGGTTTGTGCAAAGACACAAAAACATAATTGATTTAATTGTTAGGTTTAAAAAAACTCCGTACAAGGTATCTTTGGTCGTGTTTTAGGGCAATGTATTTAGTGGGAAGTGAGTTTTCTCTAGCGGAAAATTTGTTAAAAAGAGAGTTGTATCGTCTGCATAAATTATGCAGCTGATATTGTAATTTTGAATTAGAGACGGGAAGTCGTTAGAAAACAAAATGAACAGAACAGGTCCCAGCACGGATAACTGGGGACTCCCCTTGTGATTGGTTTAGGATCTAATCTAAATGTGGTAGTGATGCCAAATTTAGTATGTTGGATATCTACAACTTGGTATCTCACTTTTAGGCAGCTGACAAACCATTTGTTTTCTAAGCTCCTTATTCTTAAGCTTGTAAGTTTTCTAGAGATCCGGTCTTTAATAATGAGTAGGCCACTTTGAGGGCGAAGGAGGTAAGGTAGGGTAAATTACATATCTACCAAAGTTGTTGGAAATTTAATTTTAAATTGTCCTTCTTTTTGCGATGCCGACTTGGAGGTTAGGAAAAATTGAAGGAGGTGTGTATTGAAGAGTCAGAGCATGAATACACCTTTTACAAATCCTAGCAAAATTTGTTCGGGGGGTTAGTTGGTGAGGAAAGTAGCCGGTGGAGGTATTTATGATGGAGGGGGTGGGGCTATTTTTTTGAAGAGGTTTCATGGGGCTCTGGTTGAGGTAAACGTATTTCATAAAAAATTACAAGTTATTTACTAATTCTCAACACAAGTTATTTTTGGTTTGTTCAAGGGGGAGTGGTTATTGGTGGTAAGGGGTTTTTGGTTTTAGAAGGTTAATTATTTGAAAGGGGAGAGGGTTGGTAGCTAAGGACGTGAATCAAAAGTATTTATTTAAAAATAACATCGCCAAACAATTGAAAAATGCTTAATTTTTTTCATTTATTGGTCGGTTTTGGGGTTGAAAGGGGTTAGAGCTATCTAAGGGTGAATGAGGAGGGTAGGGCAAAAGATCAAATTACCAAATTTGAAGAACGTGAAGAATCCGTGGCACATGGTGCAGTCCATATTTTGATAACATCATCCGTTTGGCCACTTCAGCTCAAAATAACAGCTTTTAGAAAGGCATTTTTTAACGATTTTAAAATGATTCTTTAGGGGGTTGAAAATTACAATAGCAAGTTGTGATAATTTTACCCTCGGATTTAAGCAATTAGGAAAGTGCATGCCAAATTTCAGGTTCCTAACTCAACAGAAAATCATAAATTAACTGTTGAGAATCAGAAAATTTTCAGGGATCTAAGTCTTAGTTAGCAAATTTCTAAGATTTACTACCTTTTAATGCATTTTAGTACCAAGAACTAGTTATACTATTAGTGATTTGTAACATATATGCTGTAGAGATGATGTGTACCAAATTCCAGCCCTCTACGTATAATATTAAAGCTGTAAAACGTCGGGGAAATCATAAAAATTTGAATGTTCTAGAGCTACCTAAGAGTGAAGGAAGCGAGATAGGGCAAAATATCATAGGACCAAAGATGTAGATCATGAAAAATCCGTGGACATGGTGCAGTCCATTCCTTGATAGAACCATCCTTTCGGCCACTAGAGCTCAAAATAACTGTTTTTTAAGCATATTTAAAGACTTCTTAATAACCTTTTTGAGGGTATTGAAATTTAAAATTGCGATTTTTGATCAATTTACCCTCGGTTTTAACCAATGAGGAAAGTGACAAACGCTGACATTTGGAAGATTTCGACGATTTTTTTAACTGTATACGCATTATAACATTAGGAACTGGTTATTTTATTATTGATTTGTAACGTATACGCTGTGAAGTCAAAACTTGGGTCTCTCATTTAAATAATATATTAGAAAAAAACACGAGGAAAATTCAAATTTAATGAAAGTTAAAATTTAGGACTCTTTTGGGGTTGAAACGAAATAAATTGGCGAATGACCATTGATAGAGGCCTAAACCTGAGCGGTAAAACTGACTCTAAATGTAAAAACTTTGAATCACAATAAAAAATAAACACACAAATAAAGAAAAACCAAAAAAGTGGAAATTTACAAACAAATTTATTTCAGGGCACAGTTTAGGGGTTAAGGAGGTGAGATAGGGTAAAATATCCGAAAACAAGAACCAAAATTGTATAAAAACTAATTTAAATACAATATTGACAATTGTTTTTCGATAGGACCACTAGTTTGGTGGTGGGAGCTGTTGGTTGTGGAAGTTTAATTATTAGAAGGGGAAGAGGGTCGGGGGCCACGGGGTTAGGCAAAAGTACTTGTATAGAAATTACAATGCCAAACATTTGAAAACAGTTTAATTTGCTTCATTTATTGGTTGTATGAAGGGGTGAAAGGGGTGAGAAATGGCCAATGACTTCGCTTAAACGTGGGCGTAATACTGAGTAATACCTCAAATACTGAGTAATACCTCAAAACTTGGGTCTATCATTTAAGAATATATTAGAAAACCCCACGAGGAAAGTTCAAATTTGATGAACGTTCAACTTTAGGACTCTTTTAGGTGTTGAAACGGAATAAATTGGCGAATGACATTTGATGGGGCCTAAACCTGAACGATAAATCTGACTCTCGTCATGTCAAAACCTTTAACCAAGATAAAAAAATACTAAAAAATAATTTCCAGGCGGAAACAGAATTCAAAAAAATATTATGTTAATTCTAAGCAATGTTTGTTTGGCAGTGACTCCTAACAAGAGCCTGTCTGGTCTCCAAACATCACACCCTTTGAGTTTTGGACGTTGAGTTACCTGAAGAGCAAGGTTTTTGCTTCGATAACCACCTTTGTTAGAAAACATGGCATTAAATAAAGAGTCGTTCTCTACAATATTCGCTTAAAAATTGACTGAGTAATACTAATATCAATACAAAGATCGTTTTTTTAATGTTATGATATAGATTTTGTTCAGGCATTTGTCATCACTAATTAGTACAAACAAACCAGACTGGAAGATTTTTCTCGACCACCCGTCATTATATTAATAGGGTATTAATAGAGATAGATTGTTACTCTTTTACTGATAACAAATATAATAGTTATTACTGGTACTGAAACACTGCAATACACGGAATGAAGGCAATATTTAAAGATGTGTTAAAAATGTTTAAGTTTAAATAATAAAAATATTTGGTTTCGACGGGTGTTCTAATATTAAAATTCTACATAGAAAAAAATTGGAGAAATTTCAAGTCGACAAAAACGTACTGCATTTTCCCGATAACGTAGAATCGAATTTATACCTAAGCGCGGTAAAACTGAACCAGAGAACCACCAGATAATAACCTGCTACTTCTTTAATCTGATTTGGGCACGTACTGCATTACCGCAGGTATGAAGTGAAAACAGCGAGAACCTAAAAGTAAAATCATCGTTTTAAATACAATTAACGCATGAAAGAATCATACGATTGAAGTATTTTCAGGCTTAAAACATCAACTTTGCTTGTAAAGAATATTTATCTATAAAAGTTATTTATTATTATTATTTTTACCGATAAGAAACATATTAGCAGTTATGAAAGCTGCATTAAATAGCAACTTAAAAGAACATGTCGGGAGGGTTTAACGAGGCAAATTTCTAAGATTTTTTAGCTTTAGATGCATTTATATGTTAAGAACTAATTATATTATTGGTGATTTGTAACATATATGCTGTACAGACGATGTGAACCAAATTTCAGCCCTGTACGTTTAATATCATGCCAACTGGAGCTGGAAAACCAAAGGAAAATCTTCGAAAATTGAAATTTCTAGAGAAATCTAAGGGTGAAGGAGACGAGATAGGGCAAAAAGTCACTGAACCAAAGTTGTAGATCTTAAAAAATCCGTGGCACATGGTGCAGCCCGTTTCTCGATAGGACCATCCGTTCGACCACTAGAGCTCAAAATAACATTTCTTTAAAAAAAAGCTTTTTTAGCGATTTTTTAGTAATTTTTTTGAGAGGGTTAAAATAAAAAATGTCGACTTTTGATAATTTTTCCTGTACATTGACCCTCTATGGAAAATTCGTGCTAAATTTCAAGTCTCTAGGTCGTCGGGAAGTATGGTTTGAATTTGTATCTATTAATCAGTCAGTTACACATCGGATTGTATATATTTTAGACTCGCCTTGCGGCTCGCTGGGGGCTCCGCCCCCAGGCCCCCGATGATGTCTCCCGGCAAAGGAAGAGTTTTTTAATTATTATTCAAGGACTAAATTGTATTCAAAATTAATCTCCATCAGAGTAATGTTTGGTAGTGGAGTTAAAGTGATGAAAAAGATTTGACTAGAGGATGGAAATGGTGTAAATGGTCAAATTAATTAGACTTAAACTAGAGCATTAGTAATTTACAAATTTGTATTAATGTTGTCATTGCGTTGTTAGCTGGTGATGAGATTTATTTCGAAGGTAGTATGTTTGAGGATAAATTAACATTGATAGTAGGTAGATATGTTGTTGAATTAAAATTTAAGTAGGTATGATCAAAGATTTATGGTAGTAGTAGTAAAATATGTATTAGTTAAAATGAAGTTGTATGAACACGATGTAAGAATGTTTTAGTGAATATTAAATGTTAAGTAATTCAGTAGTTAATGTTCCCCTGTCAGTTAGCCGGTGCTTTAAGTTGCATCCCGGCATATCCAGTTCCGCCAACGGGGAGGCCGGGAAACGCAGGAACCATATTTACAAACTTAATAATATACTAGAAACAAAGAAATGGGGAGTTTGTCAAGGCAGTCCCCCTTGCCTCTGCCATCTTAAACTAATAAACAAATTATTTCACACCGGAGAGTTTGTTTAGGCAGTCCTCCTCGCCTCTGCCGTCGAAAAAATCTAAATAACATACAAATATATACAACACCGGGGAGTTTTAACTAAGCAGATCCCCTAGCCTACTGCTCGTCATAATCGGTTTTAAAGAAGGAGTTCGCCATACACAATGTTTTTTGCATAGGCGACTCCTTCATTGATCCTGTCAGGGCGGACAAGTACAACAATGTGATCTGGATGTCTGACCCTGCTAAGCAACACGTACAGCTGTCCATGAGTGAAGCAGTCTGTGCGCAGATCAACACCAACTGAATCTATTGTCTGACCCTGGCTCTTGTGGCCAGTCATACAATAGGCCAACATCAGTGGGAACTGACGTCGGCGGACCCGAAGCGGCGATCCCTCGACAAACGGAAACGTAAATGTTATTCTAGGGATACATATATGCTCCGTTTGTCCAGGGAGTCTGACAGTAATTAACCGATTGGTAATTGCAGTCACAATGACTTTGGTGCCGTTCACGAGTCCTTCAGCGATGTTAAGATTCCTCATGATGAGGCACACAGAACCGATCTTCAAACGCAGAATATGATCTGGAACACCCTTGCCTGTAGCCTGGTTCAGCAACTGAACGTCGACATCCAGACCGTCATCATTATCCTTGTCGACAGAGTCGGCGCTTCTCAACTCATAAAGGTGTCCGTCAAGTAAGTGCAATATGTTGTCATTGACCTCCTTGACATTCACAATTAGAGTTGAGAGAATCGCCCGTCGAGAACACAAATCGGGATTCATCAAGACATCACGAGGAAAAACGGAGCAAATCAAATCAGTCAAAGACGTCACATGTCTAACACCGTGCAGTGGTACTAGACTTTGATTGTCCCGCCCCTCCCCCAGTGACACTGAAGGAATAGTCCCATTGCCGACTGCAAGCAGGAATTCGGAGTAGTCAGTACAACCACTGGTCCTATGTGGCGTCGTGAGAGAAAAGATTTTGAAACACTGCCACAGATGGGACGCCCGAAGTGAAACAGATGCAATGTCGGTTGGCGTACGTGCGTTTGCAACGACGGGAGCGATCTGACGGAAGTCCCCAGAGCACAGAAAGATCTTATCACCAAATGGCACACGGGTATTCATGAGATCTCTCAGAGATCTGTCGAGAATTTCAAAAATGAATCGATGAGCCATCGGTGCCTCATCAAAAACAATGAGCTTGGAAGCTCTGATGAGTTCAGCCCTCTGGGAACCGTTGGTGATGTTCCAAAATCCAGTGCCGTCGCCGAGATCGAGTGGTAGGCGGAACATGCTGTGAGCTGTGGTACCACCGGGCAGGTTTCCGGCAGCGATCCCTGAGCTAGCCACGGCAAGAGCCACTTGGTGACAACTCCTCACGTAGGCAAGGATTACACGAATGAGTGAGGTTTTCCCATACCCCCCGGGACCGTCGAGAAAAATTACTTTCGAAGAAGCAATATCGCCACGGTTATGAAAGAGAGAACGAACATACTCAAAGACAAGCCTCTGATCTTCGGAGAGCCTGGGAAACCACTCTTCCACCAAAGCACTCTGTTGATTCTTACCGTAAGTGAGCAGTTCCCTACCCAACTCAGAAGTGTCATCCTGAACATCAGGGAGGCCATGATCGGCCAAACACGATCCTTGGCGCCTGAGACTCCGGTCTATTTCAATGAGAGAGATTGTGTATGCAAATTCTCTGTCATTGAGGTTCCGCTCTAAGTGGTCCTCGCAAAGTGAGTCGCGGAACTTGTCCCACAGAAGTGCTGCAGGAGCCCCCATGTTGCAGAGAATGACGAAGAACGAACGAAGTCTCGGGCCAGTCATAAATTGAGCGGCCTCACTCAGCGCGTAGTCATACTCATCATTATCTTCTATCAAACCGAGTTTACGTGCGACCTCCTGGAAATTACGACAGTCGGGCCCACCTCGAGACAAGAGATCGGCGTAACCACGGCAAGGAACGAACGATAGAAGAATGCGCAGATAATATAGTTCACTGCGGCTGGGAGAAACCCAAAACAATCTGCATACCTTTTCCCCACGCTGGCGGGCCGTGATGAAATGTTGGCCATCCTGATGTTCGAATACCTCCACAATGTTTGGTCTTTTAGTGTGTACGACGAATTTTTCAAAGAAGGATGGATACGTCAGATTTTCAAACACAGCATCAAGAGGCCGATCGAAATACAAAAGAAGCTTGGAGCTTGCCCTAGTGGTTGCATTTTCCAGCTCGCCAGGACGAAAACAGATTGATTGTTTTCCTTCCAGATGAACAGGAAGACATTCAACGCTGGGTTCAGACTTGGAGATAGGAAAATCCAAGAGCCTCCAGCATGCGTCGCTGGCACCCACCATTCTCTTCGTCACATAATGTTCAACCTCGTCGTCTTGCTTGCTGAACGGAGTGACAGTCACATTCTGGAGAGAACCACCCTTCATTAGATATTTGAACAGGTACTTGATCACACGGCGGGTGGAAGCAAGCTCCAAGTTTATATGAGCCTCGTATTTCAAAATCAAAGCTGCGTTGTATGGGACTACCCATCCATCGTGAACAGGAATAGATTTATTACGACAGTTAATTGAACCTTTGTTGTTGTAGTCCCGTTTGTATTGGACGAACCCCCTTTCATCAACATGGGTGGTTTCACAGCAGGGCTTCGGGAAGAATTTAGTACAGTAACCCTTGGCGGAATCCCAGCAGGGAAAGTCAGTCCTGTGATCTGTACCACAAGGGCCATGGATCATATGTTTCAGGACCAACATCCTGAGCCGACCTCCGGCCTCCTCCTCCGAGGGAATATCCGCGCGGATGATAGAGTCTATGTCAGTAGCCTGAACAGGGCCGTCTCCTTCGATTTTGAAAACAATATGCGCGTGTGGAAACCCGCGCATTTGCGTTTCAATTACGTAAAGAAGAAAAATTGGTTTGCCAAACATGGCTCCACTGCGCAGATCTCGGAGGAGTTCCAAAAGTTTGATCTGGAAGACTCTGCATGCCGTAGCCGGGTCGCTGCGACTACCACCGCGGGGGCAAGCCTTTTTGTTTTCCTCCCAAGTTGCACAATAAGTAAAAGTGAGGAAAAACGTGGGGGCTCCCAGACGAGACACCAGAGCCATGGCGTTCTCATAATGTACTTTCATGTACCTGGGTCCCCCCGTGAATGTGCTTGGGAGGTAAACTTTACCAGGCTGCGCCCCACCCTCACCTTGGACAGTTTCATCATTATTGATGTCATTTAGGACTTGTCTCCCCTGTTGTGCGCCGATGAGTTCATCCAAAGGCCCTACCCGCAAGGCATTCCCAGTTGGCTTGGACTGAGAGAATTTTATGAAACGCAATTTCTCCTCCTCATACCTGGCGAACATTTCAACATGCCACGCTTGAGAAAGGCGGCCAAGATGAGAGAAGCGCGGCTCAGAAAGTAAAAGGCATCGAGAATAATTGTACTGAGACAATTTGTTGCCACGATTGTCAGTACGGCCAATATGCCAACCTAGCGTGCCTTGCGGATAAAGCAATGGATACTGGAAAGGCTCCATGAGGGGACTAAGAAGGTCTATGGAAGTAGGTCTGGCCGAGCCATGCTTCCAGATGGTCAATTTTCGAGGTTCAGTATTTGATGAATCGTCTGTGCTGAGGACAGCATGCACTTCAATACCTGTCTGCCGGTCACCAAGAACAGGGCCATGGGTAGCTCTACTTGTAATTTGAAAATCCAAGTGTGCGTTCACTGACGGCTCATTACTTAACCGACGGTAGTGCTCGATATATGGATTTTCTCGAGCAAGAAAACGAGTAATATCGTCGGTAATGACCCCGTCAAGAGATCTGCCCTCGGCAATGTTTCGGCGTTCTTCCCCGTCATCGATGTACAGGCGGGACCGATTTACAAACTGGACGTTCCCAGCAGAAGTAGTGAACTTTTGACCAGGAGCGTCGAGATTGTATACCTGATGGTACATCCTACCTTCAATCTTAAAAAAAGACAAACCGGAAGGATGCCGGTACCCACCTGACACTTCGAGGGCGCAAAAGGCAAACAGATCATTATAGGCCCGCGCTCTGTCAATGAAACGACGATCAAAATAAAATCGCTCTTGAAGAGGAGGAAGTTCAAGAACGGTGTACAACCCTTCACCGCAGCACCATTTTTTCCTGTTCTTTTCTTCTTCGAAGAGCCGTGCATGGCAATGAGGACATCTATGGCAATTCACATCCCAAAGACTAACAGTTTTTAATTTAAAAGGTGTTATATGATCTAGTAAATCCCCCATCCAACGTGACATGGGTCCCTCATTAATTATAATGCGTGCAAGATTGACAGGTAAATGTCTAAGTTCCGACAATTTCGGATTCTTGAGACGAAATGTCTGTACTCTGTGAAGAGAAGCATCAGAGTGACTACGCTCATACTCTCGGACTGCAGCCCTATGAACCTCAGGATGCTGTTGACTGTAGCGTTCGACAGCTGCTCTATGGGCCTCTGGATGTTTCTTAGTAGACTTACGAACGTTTTCCCTGTTTTTCTCTGGGTGAGACTCAATGTATTTCTTTTTTGCTGCTTTTAATTGCTCTTCTCTCGTAGTCTCAAAAATCTTAGGACGGCCCCTCTTATTTTTTTTTGGTCTTCCTGGGCCTTTTTTATCATTGGTGGGGTTTGATTCAGGGAGTGGTCGAATGCAGGAAAGAGGGGCAACGGGAGGGATAACAGACGGACTATCTTCACAATGGCCATCAGGTCGAGAGAACTTCAGACCTGTGATGTTATATTCCCCGCCATTAAAAGCGCAGTTTGCCAGTAATAAAGACGCTAACGAGGAAAAGGAATCACACATGAAGAGCCGTGCTAGGTTATTTATCCCATCATAGTCTCGTTGACGGTATTCGTTTACAGCATGCGAATCAAATAGATAGAACCGCCCTTGGTTACGCCAAAAAGCGACTGTCACGAGTTGTGATGTGAAAAGAAAGCCTCCATTAATGGAATCTTCTCGCAGAATGTCCTGCAAGGTTGACGATAGCAGGGTTACTGCCTCCGCAAGATTATCACTGCAAGAAGGCATTAGCCCGTTGCAGACAAAGGCGATTTCTTCGATGAAAACTACTTTGTCTGCAATTTCAAGCTTTCGGACGAGATCCTCAGGATACAAATACCTGTTTAGGACCTGATTCTCATGACGAGATCTCGTGTAATTACGATCACCAGCCATCAGAATCTGGTCAATAGTGTATGAGCTAAAAGTGCCCCCCAGAGCCTGCCACGCTGCCGCAGTTGCACTTATAGCCATACATTGAGCGTTAACTGAAAAATCAGCAAACCGAGAGTCACCCTGGTGAAAGGTACCTCGGGCAACGCACGAAAACGCCATGACAATTGAAACGCCTTGAACTTTAAAACTCCAGACGGTAAAAGTCAAGTAGGAAGGTTATGATGTCGGATAGAGTACGGTTAATAGAAGTACACTATATTAACACCGAGAACCAAAAATTAAACTTACGTTCATTAGTGTTTTTGCAGCTATTTAGGAAAATAAAAAATCTTCTCATTACAGGTGTTCATAATGAAAATGTATCAAAAACATGAATCTCGATCATAAAAGAATTTTTTTTTAGTGGACTTTATTTTTGTAAGTCCAAACTACAATGTACTGCATGGCATATTTCAGTGATAAAGAAGATTAGTAGAAGATCGATCTGAGATAAACTGTAATGTACTACATGGCATATTTCAGTGATAAAGTAGATTAGTAGAATCACTAGCAAGTGGTAGATTTCAAAGATTTTTTAACTTTATTTGCGTTTAATTATTAAGAAATAGTTATATTATTGGTGATTTGTAACATATTTGCTATAGAGATTATGTGTGCCAATTTTCAGCCCTCTACGTATAATATTAAGTGAATTGGAACTGGAAAACCTAGGGAAGATCTTCGAAAATTGAAATTTCTAGAGCTATCTAAGGGTGAAGGAGACCAGATACGGCAAAAAGTCACTGAACCAAAGTTGTAGATCGTGAAAAATCCGTGGCACATGGTGCAGTCCGTTTCTCGATAGGACCATCCATTAGGCCACTAGAGCTCAAAATAAGATTTCTTGAAACACCATTTTTTGGCGAATTTCTAATAATTTTTTAAGGGGGTTTAAATAAAAAATGTGCAGTTTTGATAATTTTTCCTGTACATTGACCCTCCAAGGAACATTCGTGCCAAATTTCAAGTCTCTATCTCATCGGGAAGTATGGTTTGAATTTGTATCTATTAATCAGTCAGTTACACATCGGATTGTATATATTTTAGATACGCTTTAAAAATTAAACATTATACATTGCTTGAAATGGTGACCTACCCAGGTAGGTATCGCCAAGTATGAATGACAGATGAATGAAGGATGATTTTGGCGCGATCTTGTAGTCTTGTTACTGACAAAGGCCGACATGTTCCTTAGACAAGATTGTTAATTAATTAATAGCCCAACAGCCAATTTCAGCTAAGGAGCCTACATTTTAACGTGGGATCTGAGCTACAATTTTGCCTGATTTACAATTTATGAACTGTTCTAATTATGAGGACGTTCCTATGGGCAGGGATTTTAGGAAACAAGATAATAGGGCCATACCTTCTCCCTGACCCCCTAAATGGCCCTACCTACTTGGGGTTTTTGAGACACATCCTGCCAGAGCTCTTAGAGGACATCCCATTGGGAGCAAGAAGAAGGATGTGGTTCCAACATGATGGAGCGCCACCACATTTTTCAATAGACGTCCGAAACCATCTGAACATGACCTTTAGGAACCGGTAGATAGGGCGAGGTGGGCCGGTTCAGTGGCCGCCACGATCACCAGATATGACACCATTGGACTTTTTTTATGGGGCCATATGAAGGACCTAGTGTATGCTACGCCCATAAATGATGAGTACGACCTGGTAGGCAGAATTGTTGAAGCTGCAGCGTTAATTAACGAAAGTATTGACTTTGAAAGTGTACGAGAAAATGCTTTGAAGAGATTCAGACTTTGCAATCAAGTGCAGGGCCGACATTTTGAACAACTGTTGTAAATACCATGCATTTTCTAAAGCTACATTTTTATGTTTAAATGTAGCAATAAAAACATTGATTCAAAAATAAAATCTGAGGTACAAATTGATGTAAAATGTGTTTCCTGTTGATAATGGTGTTTTTATACAATCAGCTGTGATACTGATCAGCTGTTTGAGTAACTTCCTTATTTCATATACTAATTTTATGAGTATGCTTACCTTAAATGCTGATCGCGCCATTCCTTGAATCGGTGTTTCTGCATTTTCTCCGTTATTTGTGAACCGATCTTAACAAATGGCACACCGTTGTATTTGTAAAAAGATTTGCAACATTTTTTGTGTCTTGCAAATATTTTATAAAACTTTTAGTTTTTTAGATATTTGACTTTGAAAATTGTTATTGGCCGCCATTTTGAAACGGAAATTTTTACAAAAATGAATTTTTTACTCTAGTTGTACATTAACTTGGTTAATACCTTTGCCAAGTTTCAAACGATTTCATATAACCGTTTTTGAGATATTACGACTTTAATGAAAAACACAAAATGGCCGACATACCGAATACGGTAAGAGATAGAGCATATGTTCCCCGTATTTTTTTGTTCGTATTGAAGTGCTGAATACCCTGGTAAAGTATGGCAGATATGAACTGGGACACCCTGTATACAGGGTGAATCTTCTAAGCCGTCCACAACAGATTATAGGCAAACGACTTAACATACAAAGACGAAACAAAACATTTCCCCACTAAATCATACCTAAGAAACAAAGTAAAAATATTTTAAATCTTTTTAAAATACAGGGTGTTCCAAAAACCGGGGGTCATGGGTTCGAATCTCAGAAATTTTAAATATAAACATATGTCATATTATACATCATTTTAAAGCTCTAAGGAAGATAAACAATTTGGTGAAAACAGAACTCAATTATCTTTATTATTTTCAAAATGGCGGCCATTTTTGTGAAAAATATTGGTATTTACTGAATACCCTGTATCTCGAGAACTACTGAAGGTTTTTTCGTTCTGTTTGAAAATTCTTAATCCTTGTTAACTCAGCTTTAATTTGATATGCAACATGCCAACATTAAAAGAAAATAAATATTTATTAAAAAATTTTATTTTTATAAATGTTGGTAGCACTGAAAATCAAAAATTTTAAATGGCAACATATGTTAAATAGGATATCATTTTAAAGGTCTTGCAAAAACCTACAATTTTTCAATTTATACTTCCCTTATATCTTTAGTAGTTTTTTCAGTAATAAACATAAAACTCTATTTTCCCCTATAACGCCCATGTTAAATTTGCTGTTCTCAATATTAAAGGATGCAAATTTAAATGCTTTGAGTACTGCACATTGAGCGTGACGTCGGAGACGGCGAGGCTGAACAGGTAGTAGTCGGTGGCCGTGTGCATATTCTTGTTGTTGACAATGACGAAGCAGACGGCGGTGTTGCCGAGGATGCCGGTGAGGAAGATGGCGCAGTAGATGACGGTAATGAGCAGCACCACCTCCAGCGGCAGGTGCTTGGGCCCGCGGGTCATCAGCAGGTAGTCCTCCAGGCTCGTTTTGAAAGTCACGTTGGCTGAGAAGTCAATCATGACGTCACCGAGGCTGGAACACAACACACACTGAGTGGTAGTCCTCCAGGCTCATGTTGAACGTCACGTTGGCTGCGAAGTTGTCCACCATGACGTCACCGTGGCTGGAACACAACACACAGTGAGTGGTGTTTTTGCTCTAAGTCCGGATCATGCTGCTCCAGCATATGTCTGTCTAGTCCATTTTTGGTTGTGAAAAACGAATCGCACATTCCAGTGCCGGCTGCGATGTCGCCCAAAAATCCAACACCGGATTTCAAAGCCTCTTGACCCAAAGCTTTCGCTCCCGACTTGAGCAGTGGTGCGATAGTGCGGAACATACCGCCGAGAAAACTGCCTACTCCATGTCCTCGCTGATATGCCGCTCCTCGAAATACTCGGTCGATCGCACCGCCGGTCTGCAACTGTTGACGGCGGTAATACGCCAAATACGGATCGTTTGAATTCATTACTGCTGTTGCTGCTGCTGCTGCGCTCTTTTGAAATGTAGTTTCACGTACGACGATCCAAAGAGGAATGACAGGCTTTTCCCTGTATGATCCCTTAAGTCGATTTCGATAGTTTCAAATGTACCCTCCACCATAGAAGGTGGAGGGTACATTTGAAGCATGGATCATAGAGAATTTGATAGGCTGCCCATTACCGTCATCTACTGCGCCATCTTCCTCACCGGCATCCTCGGCAACACCGCCGTCTGCTTCGTCATTGTCAACAACAAGAATATGCACACGGCCACCGACTACTACCTGTTCAGCCTCGCCGTCTCCGACGTCACGCTCAATGTGCAGTACTCAAAGCATTTAAATTTGCATCCTTTAATATTGAGAACAGCAAATTTAACATGGGCGTTATAGGGGAAAATAGAGTTTTATGTTTATTACTGAAAAACTACTAAAGATATAAGGGAAGTATAAATTGAAAAATTGTAGGTTTTTGCAAGACCTTTAAAATGATATCCTATTTAACATATGTTGCCATTTAAAATTTTTGATTTTCAGTGCTACCAACATTTATAAAAAATAAAATTTTTTAAAAAATATTTATTTTCTTTTAATGTTGGCATGTTGCATATCAAATTAAAGCTGAGTTAACAAGGATTAAGAATTTTCAAACAGAACGAAAAAACCTCCAGTAGTTCTCGAGATACAGGGTATTCCGTAAATACCAATATTTTTCACAAAAATGGCCGCCATTTTGAAAATAATAAAGATAATTGAGTTCTGTTTTCACCAAATTGTTTATCTTCCTTAGAGCTTTAAAATGATGTATAATATGACATATGTTTATATTAAAAATTTCTGAGATTCGAACCCATGACCCCCGGTTTTTGGAACACCCTGTATTTTAAAAAGATTTAAAATATTTTTACTTTGTTCCTTAGGTATGATTTAGTGGGGAAATGTTTTGTTTCGTCTTTGTATGTTAAGTCGTTTGCCTATAATCTGTTGTGGACGGCTTAGAAGATTCACCCTGTATACATATATCTATATATATATCTATATATATATATATATATATATATACATACATATATATATTTGTCTATTAGCACGATAGCGGCCGTAAAAATGGACCAATCTTAACAAAAATTGGTACAGACGTGTTAAGTGGTAATCACTCGGACGAGTTCGTGAACCAGCCCGATCGGACCACCGGAAGGTGGGGTAAAGGGGGATAACCCCCTCAAAAATCGGGTTTTTGAGTTTTTTACATAGAAAAATGAAATTTATCAAATTTTTGTTGGCACCAATTAATTCAGCTCGAAAAAACAAACAATTAAGTATCTTGAATCACTGCTCTATGTCCATTGGTTGCCGAGATATTGAATGTGGTAAACACAGTACGTTGTCCCAATGTTAACCTTATGGGAAATAAATAAAATTCTATATCTCGGTTATTTCTCAACATATCTTGATAAAATGTGGTAAATAGCTTCTTTTAGTTCAGATCTACTGAATATTGAATTAAAACCACCCAGTTTTAATATACCTGTAGCAGCAAACCTGCATACTCATTCCCCATGTTATTCTTATGGAGCTTACCAAAACATGTCAAATTTCGCTATGCTGGATTGAAATACAGTATGTTGTTTTGCATTTGAAATTCGCTGAGTATGCAGGTCTGCTGCAACGGGGGTATTTTAAGACATTTAAGAATTTGAATTCAGTTTTCCTCTAAATGGCCGACATTTTCCAGTATGGCGGACAACTTTGATTTTTCTTATTGAACCCCCTGTATTTTATGATCTATTTAGATTCTACGCTTAAATTTAAGAACCTTTTACTCTTTGACATTTTTTCCTAAATCTAATGGTTAAGGAGATATAAGCAGTTTTTATTTTCCCCCATTTGAAATTCATTGTGTCCATTTTAACCGGGCCATCCAATGCAATCCTTATGGAGTCAAAAACTATTAAAAATTATTCATTACTATGAATGAATCTCAACTAAAAACTATTTCTATGGTTGAATCTACACCAAAATCACATTTTAAGGTACTGAGAACAGCAATTAAGATCTAAGAATTAAGAATTAAGATTAAGATTATTATCTTTGGCATTTTTTACTTAACCCAACCGTTATCGATATCGGTATGCATTGTGCCGCAGGGTTTGTGTTTGTTGCTTGTTCGGGTGTCCTCCTGGTTTATGAGGTCGGATGAGGTGGTGACCTACATCTACTTGTCATCCACCATCGAAGACCTTCTGGAACCGAGTGATCCGGGGTTGACACGTCGCTCCAGCTCGGATAACCAGAACTCAATCGACCAAGCATCACTTTAGATACTTTTAGATACTTCTCTTGAAATGGCGACCTACACTATCAGTCCATGGTAGGTCGGAGGTCCTGAACAACGCCATTCCAGGTACCGCACGATTTCCCAAATAGGAATCGGTAAAATTCAATGGTAAGTACGCAAACTTGACGACTGGTATTAACTTATTCAATACAACAATCCATTTAATGCAGTCGTTAAGAAAAGTCCTTAAAATCCAATATTTGTTGAACGCTCTTTCTGATGAATTTTAAATTAGGGTAGAAACCTCAGTTTGCTATTACGATGTTGCGTACCAAATTAGCCAAGTCGAGGCTCGACACTTGCTGTGCACGCTTCATTCTGTTCCTGTTCGGTTTTAATAAGTCAATAAGTAGGCCTACATGTGTTTTTTTATTCGTGCCGTATTTTAAATGTTATTAAATGTTTTTGTGTTCGTTTTAAATATGACGTATTCACCAAATGAATAAGGAACTCAAGTTTTGTGATGGTCTGAAGATTGCATAATTTATACCGAAACGCGTAATCTAATCACAGATTACATAGAATCACTGGGCTGACACGCAGGTATTTAACCTTTTATATTCGTACCAAATTATACACGATCGATACCAAAACGATCAGCGCCTGCATAACTGCTTCATGCACATCGATCATATTATCGACTTACCCGAAGTTTAAATCAAAAATTTTGCTGTGTTCGAGAGCTCACTTATAAAAAATGCTAGTCAATGCAATATAAATAAATCAGTCCATTTGTTATCAGCAATACTTTTGTTGTGAGTCCCACGATACCTCAAGCCCATATTCTTTCTCAGTTTTCCCTTTAAATAAATCACTGTGACGCTTGACCTGCGAGGACCCTCATGTTCTCTACACACGCCCACAGCGGGCCTTGTTTAAACTCAAATAATCAATACTTTACCTTGTTTAGACGGGACCGTCACATAAATTCGTTAGTTTAGTGGCATGCAGCTGCAACCACTTTAGGTGACACTTGTCACTATGAACTCTTGTAAAGGTTCCCCTTTGTAAT
The DNA here is from genome assembly GCA_035578135.1 of Flexamia atlantica. Classification (NCBI taxonomy): domain Eukaryota; kingdom Metazoa; phylum Arthropoda; class Insecta; order Hemiptera; family Cicadellidae; genus Flexamia; species Flexamia atlantica. The sequence continues at coordinate 9,818,905 of JAQJVK010000021.1, read as the reverse complement.
TAGAATTATGAGACAAGTCTAACGATAATTATGTTGACCAAATCCTATTGGTCTAGTTGGGTGTGGCTAACACCCTAGTGGTGCTAAACTGGAGGAGGTACCCTCTGGGGCTGCGTCCCCACTACTTTACCCCTTCTGATAAACCCCTAGACGTGGAGTAGGAAGACAGACACCTAGTACACTGGCTGGAGGGTGTTCTCAGAGAGCCCGACAGTGCAGTTAGAGTAGCGCGTCTCCTTGTTCCAAATATTCTAAGTGTCGATTTTTGGACTTTGTCATTATTTTATCCAGTTGTGTCACATTGATTGTGCATGTACCTTGAGCCGCAATACAGATCTTCCAAACTGTCTTGGTTGATTTTTATCATTTAAACTACCAGCGAACCTCCCTCCGTGCTTATTGTATTCCGGCAGCCACTTGACGGGATACGACAAATTTCTGGTGTCAGTTGTGAGGGGTGATTTCGCGAATATCTTCTGCGAATACTGGTTCAGCGAGACATCCCAAAGACAAGAAAGAAGGCATCAAGAGTCCTAGCAAGTGCTGCACGATGGCACGACGCTGCACTGCGGAGACTCATCCCCAGGGAGGTCCACCTCGGCAGCCATTGTCTTCTGCGAGTCCGTTGATTCACCGGCGAGGGTCGCAGCATCCGTCACTTCACTTCGGGGCCGCCTCCGTCATCAGAGGAGACTTCGCAATCAAAACAAAAAGTAAGTGGATGATTCATGTATGTTGATGTAAATCAGAATGGCAATGTCGGTCAATGAACTTATTGCTGTAGTTGATAGATTAACAGAAGTAATAGTAGAGGACAATGCAAATAATAATGCAGACTCTAGTGATGACAGCTGTAGCGAGTGCTCTGGTAGAAATAACCGCAGAGAACCACATAGCACGGATAACGAAAGAGCTACTCAAGTAGCTGGGGGTGTCGTCACAGTCGCTGCTCGGGATTTGGAGGGGTACTGATGTTGTTCCCCAGGAAGTATGCTAAGTAGGCCTCCCTCCAATTCTGGGAATCTCCTAGAGATAGAATATGTGATAAAAATTAATTAGCTTTTTTAGGGAATTTCCCCCTGTACGGAAGTAGCTATTACCGTAGGCAGCATTCAATACAATGGAGAATCTGATTATTAGAGCCAAAATAGCTTATTTATTTTTAAACATTTTGAGGCCTTAGCCAACCAAGTTATATGCCCACTACATGAAATTACTACGGTGGCTTTATTACTATGTTGGCTTAGTTAAATAAAGTAATACAAACCAACCGTCATGCGTATTAGGTCACTGATAATACCAAAATACGATACTAAATGGATAAAAAAATGTATTCGTCTACAAACAGAGAGTAGGTATTAACTTATACCACAAACATCCGCTAACACTAAATTATTACACTATTTAAAGTCTCAATGGGATTAGAACACGTATAATAAACAAAAATAAAATAAAGATTTTTATTAACATAGACGTTTATTTTGTTTAATAGTAATAATTAGTAAGTACTATAGTAGCACTCACTGCCGTTTTGACGGTTTTTCATTTCGAGGTTAAGTAATGATTTACAAATTGACAGTCAGTAGGCAGGCAGGCTGTCAAAGGGTAAGAAATAGGCTGAAATATACCTTGTGAAACTTTAAAAAACCTAAATTCCCATCAATTAATGACAGCACAATGTATTAATATTGATGTAATTTATCATACTTTAAAATATTTTACCTGACTTAAACGTTACAACTCGAAAGTTTTTTTACCTTTGATTACGAAGAATGTTAGGGTTTTACACTTTAAGCCATCCTAAATAGGTATAGAAGCCTTGTACTGTAGATTAAAAATGCATTAGCATATTATAGGCTACACTCGCCTTACGGCTCGCTGGGGGCTCCGCCCCCAGGCCCCCAGTGATGTGTCCCTTATTGGGAGGTGATGGTTTGTGCAAAGACACAAAAACATAATTGATTTAATTGTTAGGTTTAAAAAAACTCCGTACAAGGTATCTTTGGTCGTGTTTTAGGGCAATGTATTTAGTGGGAAGTGAGTTTTCTCTAGCGGAAAATTTGTTAAAAAGAGAGTTGTATCGTCTGCATAAATTATGCAGCTGATATTGTAATTTTGAATTAGAGACGGGAAGTCGTTAGAAAACAAAATGAACAGAACAGGTCCCAGCACGGATAACTGGGGACTCCCCTTGTGATTGGTTTAGGATCTAATCTAAATGTGGTAGTGATGCCAAATTTAGTATGTTGGATATCTACAACTTGGTATCTCACTTTTAGGCAGCTGACAAACCATTTGTTTTCTAAGCTCCTTATTCTTAAGCTTGTAAGTTTTCTAGAGATCCGGTCTTTAATAATGAGTAGGCCACTTTGAGGGCGAAGGAGGTAAGGTAGGGTAAATTACATATCTACCAAAGTTGTTGGAAATTTAATTTTAAATTGTCCTTCTTTTTGCGATGCCGACTTGGAGGTTAGGAAAAATTGAAGGAGGTGTGTATTGAAGAGTCAGAGCATGAATACACCTTTTACAAATCCTAGCAAAATTTGTTCGGGGGGTTAGTTGGTGAGGAAAGTAGCCGGTGGAGGTATTTATGATGGAGGGGGTGGGGCTATTTTTTTGAAGAGGTTTCATGGGGCTCTGGTTGAGGTAAACGTATTTCATAAAAAATTACAAGTTATTTACTAATTCTCAACACAAGTTATTTTTGGTTTGTTCAAGGGGGAGTGGTTATTGGTGGTAAGGGGTTTTTGGTTTTAGAAGGTTAATTATTTGAAAGGGGAGAGGGTTGGTAGCTAAGGACGTGAATCAAAAGTATTTATTTAAAAATAACATCGCCAAACAATTGAAAAATGCTTAATTTTTTTCATTTATTGGTCGGTTTTGGGGTTGAAAGGGGTTAGAGCTATCTAAGGGTGAATGAGGAGGGTAGGGCAAAAGATCAAATTACCAAATTTGAAGAACGTGAAGAATCCGTGGCACATGGTGCAGTCCATATTTTGATAACATCATCCGTTTGGCCACTTCAGCTCAAAATAACAGCTTTTAGAAAGGCATTTTTTAACGATTTTAAAATGATTCTTTAGGGGGTTGAAAATTACAATAGCAAGTTGTGATAATTTTACCCTCGGATTTAAGCAATTAGGAAAGTGCATGCCAAATTTCAGGTTCCTAACTCAACAGAAAATCATAAATTAACTGTTGAGAGTAGGGTTCCCAGCGGTATAGGCCCCCAATCAGAATGCAGGATTTTCCCCCCACCCCACCCCCCAGGAAGAAATGGAGGCTTGTGATTGGTCGATAGGGATTGAGGCCCCGCCCCTCCCCCTTGACCTGAGGTTTCTGATTGGTCGAGAGGGATTGAGGCCCCGCCCCCTAGCCTGTGAAAAAAAGTGGTGGCCATTATGGAAAAAAAGTGCGGTATGTTTCCCGCGTAAGCAGGGCATCCAACTATACAGAGTATAAAACCTTATAGTTATATAACTATTACTATATTAAGTGTATGTATATATATATATATAATGTAGGATATAATAAATGTAGAGGTAGCTGTGGCTAATAGTAAGATTAAGGGTTAAGAAAAAAAACAATATATAAATATAAAAAAGGTATTTTATTAAAAAGAGTTTATAATAATTACATTTGAAAATGGTTAATTTAATCAAAAAAAATATTGACCCTCCCTGTAATAGTTTTTCTGCAAAAAGGACATTTTGCTATTCGTCTTGAACAAACTATACATAAAAAATGCTGACAACTTATTAACAAAACAGTGGGTAAATTGGAAAAACAAATACCGCATTGGATGGTTCGCGGTTCTTCAATGTTCTGGAGGGGTTCATGGTTGATTCGGTTGTCGATTTGTGGACCGTTGGCGATGAGGATCCTTTCAAGCGTTGTGCGTATTTCATACCAAACGGAGGGGGCGACGTCGGGGATGCGGTCGATGCTGGTGTCTTGGAAAATTCTGTTTACCAGCCGGAGTGTTTCATCGAGCTGTTCCCGAACGACGACTAGCATTTCGATGCAGCCGTGCCGCCCCCTGGACGCAGATCGTTGTTCCTAAACAGAAAATACCAATATTATAATAGATGTGTTATGTTCACTTGTTATAGTGCTTAATTGTGTACTGGCCGGTTAGATTTGTGCTGAAAGCCAACTACCTGGATGCCACTTGGCAACCTGTTGCATGTTTGGTTATTGCTCGGTAGGCTTATGTCTCTTGGGAGTGGGAAATTTTCGGAGGGAAATTTCCCCTTCCGGAGGGATTTTTTCCCTCCCTGAGGGAATTTTTCCCTGTTTTCGATATTCCCTATTTTTGGGGCGAGAAATTCAATGGAACCATCGCCGTCCCCCTACGACCCCCCCTTTTTTACCTAAAGGGGGGGTTTTGGCCCCTCTAATTTTAGAAAAATATTTTTTACCTTAGATCGATTCCTTGTATCGCCCTGAACACAAAAATATCGGGTTTGTACCATCTATCAGCTCCCCTTATCGAACTAGGGGGCAAAAACCCCCTTGGACCCCCAGTATAGGGGTCTCGGGAGTCAGTATGTTCCAGTTGAGCTGTGAGGCTGAAACTCAGAATGTACCCTATTTTCGGGGCGAGAAATTCAATGGAACCATCCCCGTCCCCCTACGACCCCCCCTTTTTTACCTAAAGGGGGGGTTTTGGCCCCCCTAATTTTAGAAAAATATTTTTTACCTTAGATCGATTCCTTGTATTGCCCTGAACACAAAAATATCGGGTTTGTACCATCTATCAGCTCCCCTTATCGAACTAGGGGGCAAAAACCCCCTTGGACCCCCCGTATAGGGGTCTTGGGAGTCAGTATGTTCCAGTTGAGCTGTGAGGCTGAAACTCAGTATGTACCCTATTTTCGGGGCGAGAAATTCAATGGAACCATCCCCGTCCCCCTACGACCCCACCTTTTTTACCTAAAGGGGGGGTTTTGGCCCCCCTAATTTTAGAAAAATATTTTTTACCTTAGATCGATTCCTTGTATTGCCCTGAACACAAAAATATCGGGTTTGTACCATCTATCAGCTCCCCTTATCGAACTAGGGGGCAAAAACCCCCTTGGACCCCCCGTATAGGGGTCTTGGGAGTCAGTATGTTCCAGTAGAGCTGTGAGGCTGAAACTCAGAATGTACCCTATTTTCGGGGCGAGAAATTCAATGGAACCATCCCCGTCCCCCTACGACCCCCCTTTTTTACCTATAGGGGGGGTTTTGGCCCCCCTAATTTTAGAAAAATATTTTTTACCTTGGATCGATTCCTTGTATCGCCCTGAACACAAAAATATCGGGTTTGTACCATCTATCTCCCTCAATGGAACTACTTCTAAGGTGGGATAATGGATCACAATAAATGTTGACAATAATGTAAGGAAATTAATTTAATTTTCTTCAATTATTGAAATTTTCTACAATTACTTTAATTCAATTTATTTACATGATTAGATAAATTTTACAATGTTTAATTTATATCTTTGTCATTAGTTTTTGGAATAGCTTCAACTAATTAACATGTACACCCAGAAAAAGGGTTAATGAGGTGTACATGACGTGCATCTTTTGCCGTGAAGCAGTAAAACAATTAAACTAATAATCAATACGATATTCAATGTAAGCTTCACGTTGCCCAGGAGACACGACGGGGACATAGATACTCCGATTTCGTCTCCCAAAAAGTTTGTTTAGTGCCCACACTTGTACAATACCATACAATGTGGGCACTTAAATGTAGCATCACCTTTTTAAGGTGTTCATGAATTACTAGTGTTACCGTAATACAGGAACATGACGGCACTCCTGTAACAAAATTCATAACAGTTAATAACATACTCTATTTAAATAAGCAACCAATTATACACAGAATTTATTATTTGTCTGTACGTCTCACCCACGTAATAGGCAAATAATGGATACCTGATGTAAGACTTAATAAATACTTCTTATCAGATTTTGAAAAATAGGTCATTTAAAAACATACTATATTTAAATAAGCTACCAATTAAACAGAGAATTCATTATTTGTCTGTACGTCTCACCAACGTAATAGGCAAATAATGGATACCTGATGTAAGACTTAACATGTAGCACAGTTAATGGAACAGTAACAAATATTGAACAAATCACAAAAATAAAGAATAAAGGAATAACACTGAGAATTCATATAAAAATAACGATTCAGCAATATTCAAAACCGTAATAACACAACATCAAAATATTAGCATAAACAATTTTCCTATACTAAGGAAAAAAAGTGTATCAGAATGATAAAAAAATGAACATCATAATAAAATAAACACAATAAAAAACATTAGTACACAACACAGTTTTATAACTATAATGAAAACCTGTACAAACAGAAAATATACTTAATATAATATTATAAGACTAAACAATTACTTATCGTAACAAGTTCTAGAATAGCACAGTTAATAGAAAAGAAGCAACTAATAAACAAGAAACAACAAGAAGAATCAACAAATAACACTGATAATTCATAAAGACATAACGGAATAGCAATATTCAAAACCATAAATAACACAACATCGGAACATTAGCATATACAATTTCACTATACTAAGGCAAAAAAAGTGTATCAGAATGATAGGAAAAGAAACCAATGAACGTCATAATAAAATGAACACAATAAAAGAAACATTAGTATTCAACACAATTGTATAATTATAATGAAAACCTGGAAAATAAGAAATGCATTAGAATGTACATTACAGCGATTAAATATGGTTGTGAATTTTAATTAAAGATGAATGACAATGCTACAGAGTAAGTAAAAATATTACAAATTTAAATATGTGCATATGAAAGTTGAGAAGAATGACAGAACATGAAGGAAAATAAGTAAAAGTAATAATCAATTTGTATGTTGAAAATGTAGAAAAACATTGTAAAACACATACAAAAATACAAAAAAGAACATATCAAAATTAACAATATTCCTAAATATAACATAAAAAACATAAATCGTACAAATATATAGGTTTCATCGACCATACACCTTACTGCGTGCATTCGTGACATTGGCAAAGATCCAGATCGTCGTTCATTGGAACTTTACCAATGCCAGGATAGGCACGGCCGCAGTCCCGCAGAATTTGCCGCAGTGCCTGGCCGTATTGGGACCTCTCGAGGTTGGCGTCCGCTGTCTCGAACTGCTTCAAAACGTTGCGGCGGTACATCCACTCGCCGATGTACTTTGGAACGAGGGTCTGGTCGTTGACGCCATCCAGGTTCTGCTTCAGCCACTTCCAGGCATTCTCAATATTTTGAGTATGCACCCTGAAAGGGCGGAACCCCTGAAGATGCTGAGGCAGCGGACCTATATGAACATATCATCGAGGCAAGCGTCATGAAACCTTCCATCAGGCACCCAGAAGGGATCCTCTTCCCTGGGCGGGTCCAAGAAGTTGGTGCTGTGGTTGACAGTGCCATGCTCTGCAAACACATCAGCAACCCTGTTGTACGCCGCCCACAGGTCGCTGCAGATGAAGGTTTCCGGGTCGATGTATTGCTGCATGATGGGCAGCAGCGTATCGGTCGAGCGGTCATCGACTTGAACAGCGAAGACACGCTTCGTTGTCCGGCTGATCCCACCGAACACCCAGACGTCCTCTCGTTCATTGGCTGCCAACCTCCCTCGGTGGTTCTTTCGCCGGAACAGGTGTGTCTCGTCGATTTCGACGACATCATCTGGTCCTCCCAACATCTAAAATTGAAAAACCTCATGCCCAAAATGGCCTTCTGTTATCAGTAAATTAAAATTATATATGTCATATTATGTATTAAAATAAAAATGAAATAAAAAATTAAGACATTTATGTATAGTCATTTTATAAAAATTTATATATATATATATACAGCAAACATATTACCCCTATACTGAGGGTCCAAGGGGGTTTTTGCCCCCTAGTTCGATAAGGGGAGCTGATAGATGGTACAAACCCGATATTTTTGTTTTCAGGGCGATACAAGGAATCGATCCAAGGTAAAAAATATTTTTCTAAAATTAGGGGGGCCAAACCCCCCCTTTAGGTAAAAAAGGGGGGGTCGTAGGGGGACGGCGATGGTTCCATTGAATTTCTCGCCCCAAAAATAGGGTATATCGAAAACAGGGAAAAATTCCCTCAGGGAGGGAAAAAATCCCTCCGGGAGGGGAAATTTCCCTCCGAAAATTTCCCACTCCCAAGAGACATAAGCCTACCTATTGCTCTTGAAAAAGTAGTTCGGGTTTTAGAAGAACTGTTTTGTATTTAAAGTGTTTTAACCAGTTTTTGTTTTATTGTTTGTAATGATAAATACTCCTATATTAATTGATTTAAAGTGTTATTGTCTATATTATATTTAGTTATGAAAGTGAAACAAGTATTCGTGCGCGTAACGGCATTCCGTTATTCTGTTGTTAACACGTTGACTGCTATAAAAATATTATGGTATCGACCTAAAAGCTGAAATTAAATACTGGTGAAAAGTCTTACCTATAGATGTAGTTTGTTGACTTTCATCGTTATTTTGGTGTTTCCAGTGGTGGTTGACAAAAAAAACATTTTTTTTATGCCCCGCGGATCCGCGTGGCCAGTCCCGCGGGCAAGTTTTATCACACAAAAATTTCGAAAAACTTGCTAAGTTACGCACTAATTGCAATAATTATGAATGTTTAGTAAAAAAAATTATTGAAATAAACCAAAATGATAAAAACTGAATACAACTATTATTTACAACCCTCCTGCCCACCCGTACGGTTGTGATTTAGTTCATGTTCTTGTGGTAGTCATCGAAACACTTTCCCGCACACAGGCCAGGCTTGTCCGGACATGCTGAACACGTGAAAGTGGTCATTTTCCTCTTTTTTTCGGCTCTGTAGCATTGTCTGCAGTCCTTTCTCTTCCTATCTCCTCTACTGTCTCGATCCTCATTCTTGATTGAAGTGTGAGTGGGGTTTCGTGGGGGCGTGATGACTGGCGGCCTTTCTTTTGGGGGTAATAGAGATTCAATAATACTCAGTCGGAAGTCGTACAATGTCATCCTTCTGTCAATGTTGGCGGTATTATACAAAATCATGGAATTGACCAAGATCATTTGCAGGACATGTATGAAAATCTTTTTATACCAGCGAAGACTTTTCCTCTCGCATGGGTAATACGACATTAGTTGGTCATGTCTATCCACACCTTTCATGTGGGCGTTATATTGCACCACAGGAAGGGGTTTTTGTTTTTGTTGCTTTCGCTTGTTTTCACTTGTTACCATCGTGTTCTCAAATTGTGTTGACAAGTACAATACAGTTCGCTTGTCGCGCCATTTGCCAACCATCACCCCTTCGGCATACCTGGTGATCGTCTCTCCCTTTTTCAGCTTAGCGCTGGTGACATCAGCCGGATTATGTTTCCTGTTAGTACGAAGTGTCCCTGTGCAGTATGTATTTTTAGATAATAGTTGTGCTGCTAATGAAAAGCTATTGTAGAAGTTATCCATATACAGACTATGGCCATTGTACAGGTAACCATTCATTAGCCTCAATACAACTTTTGAAGTGTGGCCTTTACCTGCTAGATCGCCCTCTTTTCCTGAATAAATCAGGAATCTCATCGTTAGCCCATGTGGCTCATTTAGAGAGTATAATTTGATCCCATATTTATGGCGCTTTCCCTTGATGTATTGTCTAAATGACAACCGCCCGCGCCACAGTACCATGGCCTCATCAAGGGAAAGCTCTCTAGTCGGGTAATACACAGCTTGCATTTTATTGTTGAAATAGTCAACTACTTTTTCGATTTTGTGAAGCCGGCCTACTTCAACGTTGTCTGGTGGCGGCGAGGAAAAATGCAAGCATCTTAGAATGATAAGAAACCTATCCCTACTCATATATTCTCGAAAGAGCGGTAGGTTGAAGAGCCGGTGAGTTTTCCAGTAGTCCTGGATCCTGTTTAGTCGGATGGTGCCGGTATGCAACAGAACACCAATGAATGTTTTCAGTTCCGCGACTGTTATATCCTTGAATTTTGTAATGCGGGACTTGGGCGTCGTACTTGGGCCGCAAAATAGCTCTAAGGCATATTTATTAGTTTCTCTACATATATCCTCTAGGAAAGGCTCATCAAGTAGCAAAAAAAACCAATCAGCCGGTGTATTTTGACCCGGGATCGGCACCAGAAGACCATCGACTTTAGTGAAATCAAATCTGCGGAGGCCTGAAGTCGCATTGGACCATGAGGGGTTCAAAGTATTTTCGTCTAATTCACTCTCTGGTTCTGAATCTATATCGGTATCTAGGCCTACACTAGAGTCACTGTCAAAGTCGGACCCTTCGTCATCACTTACAATTGTGTTATGCAATCTCCTACCTGATGGACCTGATGCCATGTTCAGAAACTAGGAAAATCCATAAACTATCCAAAAACAGTACGATGTACAAACACGTAACACTACACACACATCACTTCAACAAACAACGCAAAGGTACACAGGATAGTCACGTACGAAACGATCAAACAATGTTTCAAGGTTATGTCGGACCGGTAACTGCGGCGAAAAAGCGCGAGAACCTCCCCGAATAAGAGCTGAGCTCACACTGACTCAGCAATGTAGGTAAAGTAGATGAAGTAGGTAAAGTATACATGGTTTAGCATCCCTTGGATCCGCGGGGCGCGCTCCAGTCGGGCGCCATCTACCCTGCCGTTCCGCGGGACCCGCAGCCGCGGCGCCTTTGACTCAGTTCGTCAAGGCCAAATATATTTTTCAGAGAAGCATATTTATTTGGGAATACCTATACTTTGCTATGCGCTGCCATTTGAAATGAAATAGTTCACAAAAACACAAAAAAACAACGCCAAACAATGCCCTGTGATACCGTGCGAATACGGTCAAAATGGCGCCAAAAGATCGCACAGGTTCACAAACAACCAAACGCGGGAAATTCAAACGAACGCCCGTTTGAGGTAGGATCTGACCTTAGTAAGGAGCTGCACGCGAGCGATCTACCCTGACTAAAAGCTGGGCTCGTAGTGAGCAATGGAAGGTTGCTTGACAACGCCCCGCGGTTCCGCGGGGCCCGCTACATCCGGGAGTCCGCTACCCCGCGGTTCCGCGGGGAACGCAGTTAACGTGTTAATGTCTTCAAGTGAACAAGGAATTCTTTGGTCTGGTAAGCATAATCTTTATTTATATTTAAACTATCTAGTAAGTTATTCTTTAGTCTCTGAATTAATAGTTAAAGGCTATTATAAGACCTTTGAATAAATCAGCTGATATAATGTGCTAGCAAGTGATATAATATGTCTTCTTGGCTAAGAATGATTTTGTGATATTAGGTCATTATTTATGTAGGCCTAGGCTTGAATATTAGGTAAGTAAGTGAATTTAGTTTTATATATCTCTTTTTAGGCAGTTTTGAGATATTTCAAATCACTTAACCTAAGTCTAGCCTGTATGCTTAAAGAAGCATTTAGGTTAGGCCTAGGCCTAGGCCTAGAGTGATTTGAAATATTGTAGCTTAGTGGTTTATTTGTTTAAATTGAATGTTTAGGATTTATTAAAGTGTTAAAGTTAAAATAATTACTTACTCTATTAAATAGTTCCCTCCTTAATTGTAAAACCCGTTCTTCTCTGGCGCAGCTTAAGCAGGCTGGAGGTTCACCGTTTAGTCTTGGAGGTAGAAGTTCATTACACAGTAGATCCTATAAAATAATATAAACTAATTAGTATATATTTGACAATTGTAAAATATAATGTTATAGTTGTAATTAATTTATTACCCCATAAGATTTAATGTTAAATCTATTCCCCATAAGAGCCCATGTTAAATTTATTCCCCATAAGAGCCCATGTTAAATTTATTCCCCATAAGAGCCCATGTTAAATTATAATTGAGGGTTTGATATATTTACTTACACGTAAGTTGGGCGCTGCACTCCTAGAGGTTGAAGACTGGGGTTGTGGGATGGTCCTTGAGCAACAGCCGATGATGACCGTTGTGTCTGCATCCACACTGGTAAGATCCTCTGGGGTGTTTCAGGTGTTGATGATCCTGGGGCAGGTGATGACTGGGATGGTCCTGCGGCGGGTGTCACACTGGATGGTCCTGGGGCAGGCGATGACCGGGATGGTCCTGGGGTGGGCGTGACACCGGATGGTCCTGGGGTAGGTGATGACCGGGATGGTCCTGCGGCAGGTGATGGCCCGGATGGTCTTGCAGCGCGATGGCTTGAAAACCAAACCTGATGTGGAGGTAGGTCTTGGTTTGATGTGGATGCTGTTGACACTCTTGTAATGTCTTGCAAAATACTCTGAAAAAGTACAAATTAGTATTAGGCCTAGGCCTATTTAAAATATATATATATATATATATATATATATATATATTATTTGAATATTATAAGTTATATGAAATAATCCTAAATTAAATAATAATAAAATAGCCTACCTGTAGTTGTCTAGTGTCTTCCGCAAATTGAAAGTCCTCAAGAGTAAACCGGACATTTCCCATTATTGGGGTGTCTGGAACGGTTTCTTCCGGGATATATTGAACTCCATTTCTCTAAAAAATTAAAATCAAGTAAGTAAATGAAATATATTGTATTGGTTGGGTAGGTAGGTAGGTAAGTAAATCTTTGATATCAATTGTATACTCACATGCAATTGATACAATGTCCATGTAGTATTGAAGTAGTTCACCTCCTCCACATGTACATATGTGGTTGTATGTACGCCTTCAGGATGTGAATATGATGCCATAACCTCAATCATCCGGTAACCCCGTCTCTAAAAATAATAAAATTAATGAAATCAATAAATAGATTTTTAACCTAATTAATAATATAGCCTAATAATAATATTATTAAAAATATAAATAACTTACTTGATTTATTGTATGAAACCCTTCTGGTGGGTTAAATTGGCCAGGGTTACCAATATAACTTATTAGTGTCCAATCGATACGTTGGAAAAATACATCTTCACCATCTTCATCATCTTCATTTGGTAGCTGAAACAAAAAAATTAAATGTACATTGAATAAACAAATAAAATAATAAAAGTTATTTATGTGTAAGTTTATTTTTAGATTAAAATAATAAGACTTACTGAATTGTTAGATGGTGTTGACTGGTTGGTGCTCATGGGTTGCTGCTGCTGCTGCTCACGGGGTACTGGTGTTGGCCGGTTGGTGCTCATGGGTTGCTGCTGCTGCTCGCGGGGTACTGGTGTTGGCTGGTTGGTGCTCATGGGTTGCTGCTGCTCGCGGGGTACTGATGGAGGAAGAGCTCCTGAACCAGTAGTGGGTGTCCTCTGAAAATAAAGTAAGTGTTAAATATAATATGATTATCTTTATATTGTATTATAAGATATTTAAAATAAATATATTATAAAAGTTACTCACCACAGAAAAAAGTATTGTGAGAAGAGTATATGGATGTAAATCTTCTGATCGGCTTTCCCGACAGTGATGACACAGAGGGAGGTTTGTGGGTAGAGGTAGATGTACAGGCTCATCATTTCCTCTCTAAAAAATAAAAAAAATTAGTTTGAATAAAACCTATGATTAACTATAGACTCCTTTATATTAAATTATACATACCATTAAACGTGTGAGTGTCCAAAGATCTCCCCATACAGTAGCACTTTGTTCGAGAGTATAATAGCCTGCTGCACTGCTGAAATTTTCCATGTCATTGCTTATTGAAGTGTATTCTGATTCAGTTATTTGTATAAATGTTGAAGGAAATCTGATTGGTCCATAAGGGAATGGCTGAAAAACAAAAATATAAATTAGTAAAAATAAAAAATTGAATTAAATTATAATATGTTTTTAAGTAAGTAGAAATAATACTTACCATTACAATTTGTAGAATACCCAAATCTTGATTGAGAAAAAAGTATGCCAGACCATCATCAGTAACCATCTAAAAGAAAAAAATATGAGTTATAATAATATCAGTAATGATAAACATTATAGTAAATGTAAGAAAAGTATATGTTAAACTCACATCTCTATTGGCGATCCGTAATGGATAATCCAACATCCGTGGTCTCATATCTGGTGACATAATTGGTGTTGTATAGTCATATTCAAGAACACTGTTCTCTCTTACTACTGGTCCATAAGGTGTTGGTGTATTTGGCCTTGTGTGTGGAGAATGGTCCCTTGCCTGTAAACCATAACATTATTAAAATATTATAATTAATATTAAAGAATAAAATAGTTAAAACTATTTTGTATATATCTTGTAGATAATTATTAGTACTCACCAGGTTAGTGTGTGTCTCATGCCGCCGTAAAATGTTTGGTCTTGTTCTAATAGGGGACCTTTCCCTATTGGAATCAGGAGAAGACTACAACAATAAAAAGGTATTAGTTATTACTATTATTATTATTATGAAATACTATTAAGAACAATGATTTATAAAAGGTTATTAATTACCTCTTGTAATGCTTGTAGGTTGGCCGCTAATAATTCAGGGTTTATACCTCGGTCAGGCTGAAAAAAACAATAAATATAAAATCTATTTAGCTTATCCTTTTAAAAATATTGATATGATAAAAGAAATGATACTAACCATAAATCTATTTCGGGTTAGTAAGCTCCCATTTTCCAAATAGGTCCTGGAGGTCTCAATATACAAGCTTCCTCCACTAGAGGAGCTTGAGAGTCTCAGCATATTAGTAAGTCTTCCCTGGTATTCTTGCTAAAAATTAGAAAAAAATCTTTGACATTTAAATTAAGTGATAGAAACCCTTACATATGAGACAAAGAAATATAAAAAATTAAAACAAACCTGAGATATTTCCTGGAGACCGCTAATTGTAGATGATGTAGAAGAAGCTGAACCGGCTTGTGTAAGAGGATAAACCCCTGACACATCACTTAAATCAATTGGGGAGTCATTCTGAAAATAAATAAAACAATTACCCTCTAAACTTAAAAGTAAAAAATTGTAAATACTGTAAAAATTGATAAATATACTTACATGGATTGAAATAATATCAAGGTCATCTATAAAAAACATATCTTGACTTAAAGATGGTGGGTTTCCTTGTGAGGCTGGTTGTTGGTCCTGTAATAAACAATGCATATATATAATACCAACAAAATTATATCTTAAAATACTATGGATTGACTGTATGATATTTATATTAAACCTACCTGAGAATTTGGAGGTATGTTCTCTTCATCTGAATCGGCAGCCATTATAAGGCGAAGGCAAATAAGTATGAACACTTGTATCAACATGGTGACTACCAAAAAGACCACAATGAGCATACTACTAAAATGTTAAGTCTGAAATCCAATATATATATAAGGAGAGAGTGCCCCCTCTAAATGTTGTGGGCGTGAACCAACTAGGGCCAGCCCTCCTGCTGGCTCAACCAACCACAGTAAAGAATGACTGTTGCCCCCACCTAACCAAGTTCAGTCACTGTTGTTCTGTTCATCTGTCTACACAACTATGGCACGTTATTTCCCTAGTTTAATTGAACGCTGTTTAATGAAACTTTGTCAAACTTTCCATCGCTTGCATGAAATTCAATCTCTTGAAATACCATTTTTAATAAAAAAACAATTGGAAGAGCAACATAAAGATCAATGTTTTACAAAGTTTAGTTATACAAATTATCTTGTAAAGTTTCGGTATGGAAAGAGGAGGAGATGGACTAGGATGTGTAAAAAGTGTTTTCTAGTAAGTATAAGAAATACATATATGGGGTGTATGTTAATATAAATAACTATTAAATGTTGGTTTAATTATATTTTGTATTTATAGCGTCATCGAGAGAGTGGTGGTCGTCAGCCATTTCAGAGGAGTCTCCCAATGAAGATACCCATCGGGTACTGCACCAGGTTGCCTGAATTCTGTCTCCATTGTGAAAACTGTGAAAGATCCCTGGATATGGTTTCGGAGGTGTGCTACTGTAATGGTGAGTACACTTTATTATTTACTAATTTTTAAATTTTTACTTTTTAGGGCCCACGTTTCCACACCACGGTAAGCCTTTATGGCTATGCCGTAGGGGCCTCGGCGCACTCTTTTTGTTAACCCAGAGCATCCCCTGTAGGCCTAACCTCTGGGGTGAGGATAGCATTATAAGCTCTATCTCTCACACTAACATTTATTTTATTTATTTTTTTTGGTCCTCTGCCGGTCTGTTCATTGTGTTTGAGGCACTCGGTCATTTACTGGGGATAATTCCCTTTCATTTTGACCTGTAACCTCTACATTTACTTGGACAGACAGAGGATTTTAAATTATTTTATATACTTTTTTTGTCTCTTACAAATATTTAGGTAATATTAAAGGTCCAAGACTATGGGGTTGTACTTTGCTCATATATGTCTATAGTGGGAGTTGCTTTGGAGGGAAACATTTTACGTTTTCCGGCTTTTTATGGCCAACCTCCGTACTCACCCTTAATATTGGGTGAGCTGGTAATCTCCCACACACACACATACACACACTGGGCTTTTCAAAGGAGTAGCCCAAACCCTCCTCAAGTCAAGGCGCCTCAATTTACTAAGCCCATTACATTCACCTTAAGGGCTTTTCAAAGGTGTAGCCTAGAATTTTCCAAGTTCTAAGCGCCACAGTTTACTAAGCCCCTGTTTTACACACACACACACACACACACACACACACACACACACACACACACACACATTGAGTTTAGTCAACCCATTATCTTGGATAGGTGGTATATACCAAAATATATGTAAGAGGTTTATAGTTTTATAATATTTTTCCAGCATAAAACTGTGCTGATTTTAAGGCACAGTTCTTGCTATTTTTTAACTTATGTTGCTTAACTATACAATCTACTGTAATATCATTATCTATATACAAACCTTCATTTATTTCTACAACATTATTATGGAATTCTCTTAAAAATTTTGCCTTCTCTAGGCCTTTAGTGTGAATAGCCACAAATGGCTCACACAATTTTTCAATTAACTCTTTACTAAATTGAACATCACCCTCTTCCCACTTAATGTGGTGAAAGTTGCGAGTTAGCCAACAGGCTGTTCTTTTCATTTTACTATCTAGAAAATTATAACTATAAGGAGGCTGGAATACAAGTTGTGTTCTGTAAGATTTACCCACAATAGCGAGTTCCTTGATAATAAACTTATTATTATTGTCCTTAAACCCTTGAAATTCAACTATTGCCTCCATCATTATTATCTGATTGATCCAAGTAGAATAAAACTTCTCTGTTTAACCTCTCCACTATATGTGGCGGTAATAATTCTAAATTGTTTTTGAAAATATTATTTATTATAATATTATTAATAAAGTCTTTGATTAGGTCCTCCAAATAAAATAATTCCAAAAGATCTCTACTAATGAGATGTAAATTTAATATAAACTGATTCCACTCGTTTTCATTTATAGATAAAGTATGTTCCCCATCTGTTACATATGCATGATTCCTACCAAGAATACATGCAACTTTAATTTTGTCTTTACTTTGACAAGTGATTGTTGTCTCAATGCTACAATCTTTTTGATGATGGAGT
Organism: Flexamia atlantica; assembly: GCA_035578135.1. Taxonomy (NCBI): domain Eukaryota; kingdom Metazoa; phylum Arthropoda; class Insecta; order Hemiptera; family Cicadellidae; genus Flexamia; species Flexamia atlantica. The sequence goes on along the minus strand of JAQJVK010000021.1, from coordinate 9,801,371 downwards.
GATAGTGTTACATCATTGAATCTTTCAAAGTATTCACAAAAAGTATTATAGGACCACCAAACCCAACCTCTTCTCCCCTTAATCAGAATGCCAAGACTATTGTCCCGATTTTTAAATATACCGGTGATTATACATTTTGTACCTTCAGAGTTTAAAAAATATACTGACTTTAAAAATACTCCAGATAAAATATTTATAGTCTCAATCGGTTTTGGAATAGGAGCGGGTAAAAGTATGTCCGTTTCAGTCGGATCCATCTTGGCTACTGATAAATATTTGTATTGCTTGTTACCTCCTTTGATTTACCCCCACCACTAAAAGGAAATTAATAATAATGTTTTCCGTTAGGGTATAAAAAAGTTAATTTATCCTTTATTGTGAAACTTTTCTGACATCCCCGGTGATGGGTGTGTAAGTGTAATGGGTATCATGAATTATGAGGCAGTATGCCCAGGTATTTGCAGGAAAAGGTTCTTTTGTTTCAATCTCAAGACGTACATCAACAGGTCCAGTTTTTATGCTATCATCTTGTCTTGAACAGTCAATTACATAAATAGGGCTTTTTGATTTATATTCATTAAAGTCTAGCACTGGTGCTCCTATTCTCCCATAATAAGAACTTTGGAAATTTGCATACATATCATAAAATAGACAAGTATTTCCCCGTATATTATCATAGGGATAAAATGCAGAATTAAGAAAAAGTTTTACATCAATCAAGTCACAAGCATCAAATTGTGACATATCTTTAGTTAAATTATTTTTTCTCCCAGTTTGGAATGCCAAAATAACATAGCGAGGTTTCTCAAGTTGATTGCTAGTACGTAATGTCCAACTTAAACTTTTTGTACTCGGCAAATTAGGGTACTCAATTAGCTCCCATTGCCTGAATGGTACATGGATAGCAGGGTCTTTTTCGATAAATTTATAAAGTCTTAGCTTTTGAGCATCATTTACTGTTATGTGCGGTATGCGCCAATAAATCTTCTCAATCTCTAACTGGATTGTACCAGCCACTGCTGTTTTTACAGCGTTAATATCTGTAGCTGATCGTAGTAAAATTAATTCTTGTTTTATATTTACTAATACCTTTCTATAGTCTTCTGCAAAGCCCAATAAATGTTTTAGTGGGATAGAGTAAATAAAATCTGTAACTGTTTCAGTCTTGCCCGGTCCAAACCAACAAGAATTTTTCAAAGTATTTTTTTCATCTTCGCGAATAGAGAGAATATGTTTTAAAGTTGTAGTGATACCTACATTTCTAGTCCTATCAATCTCTTTCCCACATATTTCATATCGGACTTCTTCAAATAAAAACGCGATTGCATTATTAATAAATGAAACATCTTGAGCGGTATTGTCAGCTTTTTTCCCACTAACTTTTCCATGTATTATAATATAGCTTTCAAATGGGGCTGTTATCAAATCCGATTGAAGAAGGGGAATCCTAATTTCATCAGAATTACCATAAGTAGTTGAAGCATAGGGTTGATGGGTGTGATATTCCATACTAGTTATCAAATCATTGTACAGTGCTTTGCTGTCTATTGCTAACATATCCATTTTGAAATACTTTAAAACCAAGAGAGCGGAGAAACTTTATATTTTTGTGAGTTAACCCTTTGCCTTTTGAAACACTACTAACACTAGTTAATACTGGTTTCTCATTAAATAGTAACCCCATTATTGTGTTTTCTAAGGTGAAGTCTGACTGAGATTTTTTCTCCGCGGAAATTAACAAGTTCTCCGTTTTGGTCTTTAAGAGACACTGTTAGGTTGTTTATTGTTTGACCGATGACCGGCAAGTAGATTACATTCCTAGGTATCTCTATGATTTTATAGCCTGGAGGATCGGACGGGTAAAACTCGTGTATAACATGTCCTTCTACACCATTATCATAAGAACCCCTTGTTATATTACACTCTACACGTATAGAGTTTACTTTAATTATATCTACAGGCAGTTCAGAAGTATGTTGTTTATTAGGGTCATATACAATATCTTTAAAACCCAAAAGTTTTCCCAATGAATCACCTTTTTTAAAATTAACCTTTTCAGAACAAAATAATTCCGATTGTAAAGTATTATTATTAGGTTTTAATGTAAATTTTACATTTTTAGGTAACTGAGACACTAAATATTTTTCAATGTCCTCAATTTCATAAGACCCTTCAGGTATAGTTATTTTTTTATCATCACCATAATAAAACTTATCATTTTTATCTTTTTCAATGTTTGGAATAGAATTGTATGTTGATAATTCTACTAACCCTAGTTCCCATTCACCACTGCTTACATCAATTGGAACATTTAATTCATAAGAAAGTGTACTAGTATTCCCTGTTAGGCAAAACATCTTTACAAAGAAACTTTAAACACAAGTGCCCACATATCACTGAGTTAAAACTCTGTTGTCTCTCATAATTATAGTAAATGTCACAACCATTTAAGTAATTTAACAACTCATATGGTGGTTTTAAGTTCCCAAAACTATCATAATAATAAACCTTTTTCTTTAACTTTTTATAACATACCCAATGGGTTCCTGGTCCACTTGAAATATCTAGATTAACAATTGCGGTTTCATTTCCCTTAGGTCTGTTTGGTAGTGAATCCCTCATATAAACACCTCTAAAGTTTGGTATTTTTAACAACTTTGCATACCTGATTAAATCAAAATTTGTAAGAGGTTTCATTGGTATTAATATCGGTAAACTTTTTTTTTCTTACAACACCTTCTTTTCTTTCTCCTTTGACCTGCACCATGTTTTCGATAAGGTCTAAGATATAACCCTTTGCCGGCTTTTTGTGGACGTTTTACACGGCGTTTTTTCTTACAACCACCACCAAATTTCGTCTTTGCCTTCATAGCTGTTGTCACTGCCCAAGCCGCGGCTCGTTCTCCTACTGATGCGTCTGAAGCTTTAAACCTTTGCCAGGCCCGTTCGGCTAACTCTTTATCAGCTACTCTTCGCCTCTCTGAGTCTTTATATCTCGAGTATGCAATGTCATGTGCTTTACAGGCTTGGTCTAATTTATTGATTCCCGGGTCTCCTCTTGCTAATCTCTCCTTTAACCTAGTTCCAGGTCCGCAATATTGATAACCTCCGGGTATATGAAGTTCTATAGGTAATAGATCGATTGCCTTGTTCAGGACAGATGAAACTATACCTCCACCCTGTTTGACTGTTCGTTTACGTCTGGTTGTCTTTCTTTTCGTCTTAGCCATTTTATTGCAAGTACTTGATCACCTCATACAGTTTAGTTAAAAGTGTTTCTCTAATACAAGGGATTTCCAACACTTCAAATGCGGTAGGCACAGTGCGAGCAACAGTATTTGTAAACTCATTAAACTCTAAAACTCCACTGTCAGTAAAAAAGTAAATCATGCCATTTATATATTTAAAAGCACCATAAACTGTAGCTGGGACACCATTTAAAACGCTAGAGACCGTACCCATAAAGGACCCTGAATAACTGCACTCATTAATTTCAATTAAATAGTATCCATTTATTATCATAAGTGTTTTTGCTTGGTTTGTAGAGACAACTGCGTTAACTTTGAAAACTTTTCTACCAGCAACTGTACTGGCGCTATACCTTGATTTAAGTGAAAGTCCTGGGTATGTAAATATGTATACATCATTTCCGGCAAATAAGGCAATACTCCCATCTGGTCTCTGATAAATAGCTGAAATTTCTGTAAAGTCTTTTGGAAGAAACTCAAGCCAATCAGTAATTTTTTTCACTTCTTTAAACTGCTCAGGGGTTCTTTCTGTAGGGTTTAAATTAATAACCCATACATATTCTTTATAAAAAGCAAATATTTTACGATTTACAATTAAATACTTAGTAATTTGATTGTTTTTAAAATCACAAATGTCTTTTTCTTCTTTTAAATCAGATAGATCTGTTGTATTAGAAGGTGGTGCTATAGTTGTTGTTGTTGTGGTTGATGTAGTACTTGAGGTTGACATTGTGGTTGTGGTTGTAGATGTTGTAGATGTACTCACAGGTTGAGGTCGACCATACAAGAATTGAATCGCTAGTATATCATCTTTACTAAGATCAAGTTCATTAAAATTAGCAATACCACTTGGTGTTCTTGATGTTGGATACATAACTGATTTTTCAACACTAGAATGCTCTAAGCCCAAGGCATGACCAATTTCATGTACTATAGTATAAAAGAAAGATATGTTGTCACCATGGGGTAAATTCATTGTAAAGTCCCATGTTTCTTCAGAGTCTACATGAATATCAGTTTGGTTATAAATAATTGTTGGGAGATAAGCATGACCCAAAACCCCTCCTGGTCCATCAAAATCATTAGGACATATATCATTCCTAGAGTAAAACATGTGTTTTTTATCATCTGAAAATGAAATAATAATTGTGGGGTTTTTATAGTCTCTTTTAAATGTGACATTTGTATATTTTTGCCACAAACCAAATGCCTTTTCAATAATATCATTATGTTGAGGTCTTCCATATTGGTACCATGTAATAACTGACATATTCCAATGTCTACCCGGTAGGGCTGTAAAGGGTCTTATGTCATCTTTATTTCCACATCTAGGTAGAGCCATAAATTCAAGAGTTGCATTATCTAAAATCCCTGTAGGCACAAGGCCAAATGTCTCTTGTAGCTGTATTACTGCTGGGGTAATATCTTGTGTTAATGATAAATTATTCATATATCCATAGTGTGCTAGGTATTCTATAGACTTATTGCATAGGGCAACCGGTATGAGTACTAAAAGTACAACCAACATCTTTTACAGCCAGTGAACATATGAAAGGCTATATACACAATCCCTTGTTTATAAGGTTAAATTCTTCTATCTCTATAATAATCTGTATCATCACCTTCCTCTACTGGGAGATGTACATCAAGTGGTAGTTTTCCACTATTTTGGGGTGGTAGTGATGGGGGTTTATCTTTAGAAGGGGTGCCCTCAAAACGAAACTGCCTTTTAGTATTATCAAGAAAGTATTTATTTATTACATTTGTTTTAACCCATTCATCTTTTCCTATGTTGATAATTTTTATCTCACTATATATATCAAACATTATTTCACTTAAAAGTCTGACTAAATAATTCATATTTACTACATCTTGAAAATCTGTTGGGTCTTTACAGTTTTTTAGTTGCTTTTGGTTACAATCATATATGTCTCCACGCAGTAATAAGCTTTTCAAATTCCATTGGTCTAATCTTACAGCATCTGTTCCTACAATTCCATATCCAATATTATTTAATGTTAAACCTCTACAATTAATACCATTACTTTCTATAACCGGTACCTGTTTTAGTATTGTTACATCATTTGGTTCAATGCCTAGCTCAACATTTGATATCTTCCTTTTTTTCGCATTAAATACCTCTCCTTCAAGTTGTAATACAGAAGAGGTTTTTTTTCTTAGAGTTTCCAAGTTTACAGCATCCATAGGGTCAACTGGGTCTCCAATATTGGAAACTCTCTTCTTTCTCATATTGTATTTATATTTTGTATAAGGTATACTGTTTTCGTCCACATAGCTCTTTGTCGCTGCATCAGATGGTTCCAAAGGTATAGCCAAGTTACAAAGTCTTTTAGTTTGCATATCATAGTTACCATCGGGTGTTAAATTGAAACCTTCACCCTTAGGCCCTTTTAAAGCACCGCTCTTTGCATAGGCTTTTAAGCTACGTCCAAACTTGTCAATAGTCATTGTAGTAATGCTTTAAACCTACTATTGCCTGTCCCCTTTATATATTTAGCCTCTTTCAATTCCTCTATTATACTTAATATTTCATTTGTATGTACTCTATTACCACTCTCAGTAGACATAGCAATGTGTTGTAATCTTTGTACCAACTCATTAGGATCATCCCAATGTATAATGTTATGAGAATTTATTTTTTTCCATTGCATTCCTTTTCCGCTGCTAGATGTAAACAAAACCTTAATAATTGTATTATATTTGGTAGATTTACTCGCTTTAATTCTACCATCAAATTTATACCCTTCCCTATGAGCATTGGTATTAATCATAATACTTTTATAAGTATTTAAATCATCAGAGTTATATGTTGTCCTGTCAGGGACTCTTTTAAAAATAAGTTCATACAACCCTGGGGAACTTCCATACCTGGTACCACCAATAATTATATTTCCATCAATATCAAAGTCCAAGGTTTTATCACCAATCATTAGTTTGTCATTTTCATAGCGTGGCCCAAAAACATTGTCAATCATTCCTTTTTTTCCAGCATCTCTAATAAACATAGTCATATATTCCTTTGTTATTGGGTTTTTAAAATATTCATCTATATACTGGGTAGTTGAGACTAAGTTTTCTTCATTAGATACCAAATTTGACAGATCCCTCTTGAGGTTGGGAGTTGAGGATCTTAATGGAACAAATTCCTCCTCCTCGTCTCCTCTTACTTTTGGTGTTGATTCAAGTGATTCTTCTTCTTCTTCAAAGTCATCATATTCCATTGGCTCTTCTTTTTCCTCTTTAATACTCTTTTGTTCAGTCTTAATATTTATAGCATCTTGTGGATTATTTTTCCTAAGTTCCTTAAGTAAAGGTTTATACTGTTTTTCTAACAATATATCACTTTCTTCTGTTCCATCTTTAAAGATCTGATACTTGCGTTTTATAGCATTTCTCAGCTGAATGAGCTGATATTTGAGTTGTTTACTGTTTCGCTTCATAGTTGTAAATGGTATATTTCATTATTATACTTGTAAATTTAAGGCATTTCCACTTGTCTAAAGAATAGAGCATGCTTTTTATATTTTTTTAACATAGTCTATTATATCCAACAATGAAATACCTGCCCTAAAGTTTAATCCTTTATAATAACTTTCTTCTTTACTATCAAACTTTGGGATTACATAATGTTTTGTATAGCTTTTAAATACAAAAGTTCTTTTCCAGCCATCTCTCCACTGTGGTATTTCTGCTACTGTATACTTGTCATTTTCAATGGTTTTTTCCATAAATTTCTTCAATAACTCCATAGGTCTAGGTTCATTAATATGTTGTAACAAATAAGAGTTTAAAAGCCAAAATTCACTTGGGTTAGCCCCTGTAAACGATCGCCACTGCTCAAATAGGCCTCTGTTAGTTATACTATATACTCCATTGTTTAATGAAATACCAAATTTTTCACACTGTCTTGGCAAACATGGTAGGGCTTCTTTGAGAAATTCTACAGTGTATAACCCTTGGCAGAGGTTATTAACTCCATTATATGGTTTATTTCTACGGCATTTAGGTACACTATCCGGTACTTTGGAATACCCAATATTATAACTGATATCAATATAACAGCCATTGGATTTTATCGCCTTTTTATAAACGGTTAATGGGGATCTAATTGGTATTGTTCTCTCAGTTAACAGTATACACCTTGCAGCATAGGGTATTTTACAGCCATATTCCAACATTTCATTGCATATTTGTGTAAAGTTTACACTGCCATGAAGGTTACGTAGCGGTAATACTTTACCAAACAAGTCAGGGAAAGGTCTAAATCTTGATAACATATTTTAGGGGTCTCTTATTGTTCCATTTTGCATGTCTTCATGGTAAATTACTAGCTCCAAAGGCACACCTCTTTCTTCACATTTATTTAAAAATGCTAACCATGTTCCTCGGTTGTATGTTCTTTCACTCGCAGATATCATTAATAATACAACAGGTGGTAGCATAGCCGAGCTCTTTGGTTTTTTATGCCGCCAGCATCTTTTATTAAATTGGAATCCATGAGGAGGTTTTCTACTGCAGTAGTTCCCGCAAAACTTTTTTTTATCATTATAGTAATATGAACATAGGTTTGATTTTACATTATGTAGTTTGGTGTTAAACCCTCTCAGGTCATTATATGCATAGATCCTAACCATTATGCCTCTGTCACAAAACTATCAATCCCAATTCGATACCTTCCCTTATATGGATCAGAGGTCTTATCAATCACTAAAAACCCAAAATTATCCTGCCATGCTTTCCCACATAACTCTTTAAATTTTTCAAAAGACATGTCAGTTGTGACGTGGTCATTGTATATGTGTTTTAAATTCATTTCATCTTGTTTAAATAAAATAACAAAATTACAATTATCTCTAACTAATTGTTTTGGTATGGCACTGTATGTTTGTCCCAGGTAAAATGTATCAATGTTCTTATGCCTTGCCATTGTGAAATAAATTTTAATTGAATTATGTTTTTCACAAGAAATGTCATCAAATATCATAATTGAATTAGATTTAGCGTCATTAGGGTGTATAACTAAACTGTTGTCATCAAATGCAAAATATCCAATCTCTTTGGGCAATACTTTTTTTAAAAATTGATACTTTGGCTGATATAGCGATTTTGAAAATACATAAATATTCTCAAACCTTAATCCATTAGGATCAAATAATAAATTAAATAAAACATTTGTCTTTCCCGAGGAACTAGGCCCACAGATAATGCAACGTATAGAGTCAGGTAATAAAAACCCATGTTTATTCTTTTTAACCATACCAGACCCAATGTACTGATCAAAGTTTCTAACAGGAAATTCAACTTCCTGCCTCTCAACCCGCATTGTCAATGATACAATTACCTAATTTACAAGCTAATTTATACCCTCTAAATTATTCTTTTAAGACTGAGTTTGACGGTTATTTTATTAAAACGGATACAGCTGCTTGCGCCGGATATCATTATGTGGGTACCCTCATTGTAAGCAGTAAACCTTAAATCCGGCTATTATTTAAACTGTTTAAGTAGTGGGTGTCACATCAAATGGTCACACCAGATGGTCACATGCGGGCATCGTTACAACAGATGGTCATATGCGGGCGGGGGCATCGTTACACCAAATGGTCACAAAGACCAGGTGGTCAAAGAAGCCAGATAGTCATCTACCCCATATGTCTGTAGATATTATTTAAATTAGTTATACAAGGCCTAATTTGGTATTACGCCAAGTCCTTTTTGTCAATCCAAGTATCATGGCTACTATCAAATCCTTTCCACCTCACAAGTAATTTAGAACCTTTTCTCTTTAACACTTTCTCAACCAGATAGATGTTACCTGTTGTAGACTTGCTAATCTCTTCTGCATAAAACCCCCCTTTAAGAACCTCTCCCTTTGAGTCCTGAAGAATATATGTAACTGGCTTTGTTGGTTTAATAGCATAAATCTTAAATGTTTCATTAGTCCAATTAGGAAGGTATCCCTTTTTAAAGGCTTTCTTATGCTTACTGATTCGTACATTGTCACCTAACTGAAATTTAGTTTTCTTAATTTTTAACTTGTTTACCTTATAGATTTTCTTTAAAATATCTTTAACATATTTTTGTCTGACATCTTTTGGTTTCATACCTATAGTTTTATGTTTAGTATTATTATAAGACTTTACTATTCTTGGAAGTATATCTACCCATTTATAACTACCTTGTGCTGTAAACTCTTTCCACATACGTGTCTTAAGTGTTCTGTTAAATCTTTCTACTATACTCGCTTTAACCTCAGAAAATGTATGGTAATGATTAATTTTATATTTATTCATTAAAAACCTTACATGTTTATTAAACCATTCAGTACCTTGATCAGTTTGGAGATGTTTCATTTTATATTTTGCAAGAATAGGCTCTAAGGCCTTGGCAACTGTAGGTCCTGACTTATCCTTTAGGGGAATAGCAAATGCAAATTTTGTTAAGCAATTAATCATAGTTAAAATATACCTATAATTTTTATCTTTAATATCTTGCATTTCAACTAAATCTGCTTGATAAAGATCATTGATACCTTTCAATGTTACCTTACGCCTAGGATAATGTACCCTTGCAGGTCTATGTAACTCCTCAGCTATTGCCCTCTTTGCATCCATTTTAACAATGACATACATATAGTTAAATTGTAAGTTTTATAAGAAGAAAAAACCTGTTATATCAATTTTATTTTTTATAAAGTCATGGCCCCACCACCGCCATGACCCGTGGAGGCCAGCCACAAACAATCTAATTACCTCCTCCGTATTTTTAAGTTTTTTTGTTACCCCACCGGGCAGTTTGATTGAATGACCCAGAATTTTTCAAAATTATTCTGAGCCAAACTATCAACTTTGCCCTACCATTCAAGTTTACGGGTTTTTTCAAACCGCGCCAGTGACCATCATTCAGGTTTACGGGTTTTTACACCGCGCCAGTGACCTCCATTCACACCGGACATCAAGTCCTTGTCTGTGGCAGACGCGGGAAATCATTTTCTATGGCAACTAAGCCAACCCGCCATCCACATATGATAATGTTATACATTGTATATGTGGGTGTCTGTCCACAGGAGAAGTTTTCAAGACTCAGCTTTACTAACTTCTCACACACACACACACACACACACACACACACACACACACACACACACACACACACACACACACACATTTACACAGTGGGGTATTTTTACGATATCTTTAAAACCACCAACAAATATGGTTACAAAACAGCTAGACACTCAACCCTGGTGGGGGCCCCTGCTCCCTCCCTCCTCTTGGCTCCGCCCATTATTAAGTGGGGAGAACCAATAAGGGGAACAGCAGCTATTCTCACTAGGGTTTTCATACAGTGTACAACTCCAGTTGTGAAAATGTTCTTTACAGTGATGAGTGTATTTTATCATTACTTAGTGAGTGATAATGAAGACCACGCTTACCACCAATACATGCAAATTGAGTATCAAATAGAAAGGTTGAAGAAAAGACAGGCAATATTACATGATAGGATTGAATGGTGGGATTAGGTGAGTTTTTGAATTTTGTATCCATATGGCACTGTATCATTGTCTTCAACTATTTTCCTCTTGGGTCCAGTAATTTTAAACACTTTTGTTTCATTAATAGTTACAATGTCTCTGTCTTTAGTCCTCCTGATTCGTTTCTCTTCAATTTCCAATGTTCGATTTACTTCACTTAAAACCATTTCTTTAAGTTTATTAAAATTTAGTACTTTAGATGTTTTCAAATTTAATGTTAAACCTTTAATTTTACAGACTGAGACAAGGGCTTGCTTGTTAGTTGACCAGACAAGATAGGCATAAGTTTTAGGTCCCCCAGAGACAAACTCAGTAATATATGACCCCGGGCCATACTCTAACAATTCATCAGTCATTTCGCCTAAATAGTCACCTGTAGGCACTCTGTACAAATTTTCCTTATAAACGTAAAGTGCCGAGTCCGTGTCATAATATAAAACTTGGCCTCCTAAAGCATCAAGGTGCTCATAAAGCTTAAGTCTCGCCTGCGCTGTAGTATAGGCCGCGATTACAACATTAACATTTTTCAAAGGCTCGCCTGCATCTTCCAAATACTCCCAGCTTACAACAACAACTTCATCATTAACTAACTGTAATCTATTAACTTGAATTTCAGGTGTAGTAAACATTTTAAAGAGCGTTTTAGACTCTCTGACAATGGTCGCCTTTGTCTGGTTTTCCCTTTGTCCAAATTTACCCCAAAATGAATTTAGCATTAATTTAGCCAATGATCTTAAACCTCCATTCTTAGAAATTTTATCCTTTTCTAATTTTATTCCTTCATGTGTAAAGTAATCAGATATATATTTTTCCTTGTCCACTTCAGTTTTACACCACTCTGGAAACCCTGATGCCTCCTGTTTCATTTTTAAAAATTTATTAATAAACTCAGTAAACAATCCTCCTTTCTCATATGTAGCTACCTTATACTCCCATAACTCATACATGTCAAGAATAACATAACCTTTTTCTACTGCCTTTCTAATTTCATCCATAGTCCAAGTACCCACTAAAGCCCTCTCCTCATTTTCATGCTCACAAATACCCTGGTTTTGACTTTCACCACATATCCTACACAAAACAAACATTAATTTATTATTCATTTTTGCCGGGAGTACCGGGTGGTAGAGATCCCTAGGGGGCAGGATTTTACATTTCAGTAAACCATCTACTTCCATACCTCTCTGCCTACACTCCATATCACCCACATAAATGGTTGGGTGACCTACAGGATACTTACCATACTTACAAACATATGGGTACAGGGAGCAAACATCTACATACTGGATTGATTCCCCATCTTTACACTTGTAGTAAGTTTTTGAATTCCCAGTCCTACCTCCAAAAAATGATTGTCTTGGGTCAAGGGGAAGGGTATTTAGAATAGGCAAACTATCTAAATGTTTTAGGTTATTTTGTTTTTTTAAAGCTCTAAACTCACACTCCCACATTTGTACGACATTACCTAGTTTTTCCATTTTTTTTAAAGTCCTTTCATACCTTAAATGAAGTGAATCAGAGGGGTCCTCTTTATTAATAGGTGCGTCTCTGTTATATGGGAAACATTTTGGGCACCCATGCCAATAACATCCATGGAATTCATAAATATTTTTTCCATCAAACCCATCAACTTTCAATCCCTTAATTTTAACTTCCTTCCCTCTGCCCGCATGATCAATTCTGACCCCTCGCTTTTCCTCTTCCCAACTTAACCACTGCAAAGCAATAGCAGATTGATTGTCAGTTAGTCTATAACCATTTTTAGGGATCAAGCCAATAGTATTAGGTTTCAAAAAGTTTCGGCGGAAAGCCAAGTTACAAGCACTAGCAATAGTCACTGCCTCAAGAAAAGGATCAACATTACACTCTTGAAGAAATATATGTCTAAATTTAATACAAGCTTGAGCCAAGATTTCCACATCGGAAATACAATACTCCAGAATTTCTTTTTTAAAATCAAACACATAGTTTTCTACTATTCTTTCATCATACCATTTTTCAAAGTCTTTATAATTTTTCTCAAACATAGTTTCAGGACAGTAGTACTTTTTATCAGGCATCGGGCCAACATAATTTTGGTTTGCTAGGGTGTTAAAAAGGTGTGGAAAATACCCCTTCTTCCTCTCAGGAGGTAGGTCAAAAGCCTTGGGAAGAGCAGAAAGAGACATGGGGAAATAACTCAATGAATCAATAAATCTTACATTATCAATCTCCATTAAAATAATTTTAGTACCCCTCATAACAAGTTCAGGAGTAAATTTAGTTTCCTCAAGTACATACTTTAGTAAGAACTGAAAATCAAATCCCTGTCCATTATGAGCAATCACACAGACATCCTTAAACTGTTTCCTCACTGTCATTACATATTCCATAAATTGTTCTACCGGGTTACAGTTAAAGACTCTTGTACGAGTCTTACAAGCCATACAATATTTTCCATCAATACACTGATAACAAAACTGTTGAGAAACACACAAGTTTACTTTATGTATTTGTTTTTCAGGGTCTGAGACCAAAGTCTCATCCTGCCTTGTTTCCAAGTCAAAGAAAATAAAAAGATAATCTTTAGTTTTAGGCTTGCCTATATTACATTTCATATAACACTGGTGATTAGGATCAACATACATTCCACAAGGCTTACAAAAAACTTCTCCACACTTGTGAGGTACTGACCTTTCTTTATGCCAAATTAGTTTCCCACAATCAAGGCACTTTTTTACAACTTTACACCTATCAGCCTGATGGGCAATAAAGCAATGCTGATTTCTTAAAGTCAAATTACATTTTGGGCATATTATTCCCCCATGCTCTTCCTTACAAGGGGGCGAGATAGTTTGACACTGGGAACATATGTTAGTACACCTATGCTCACCCTTATGGTCATAGGGAACATGACATGCTTCACAAAAATAATTACATACAAACACAGCGGTCAGACTATTAATTACATTATAGTGACCATTATGAAAGAGCAGATTAATTTTAAATTTTGCATTATCATTTCCACCTGTAAAATATACTTCTCTACCTTTACTATCATAACTATATACAGTGATTTTAAAATCTTTCAACAAAGCCTGGAATTTTTCTAGTTCAGGGATGCCCGCACCATTCTCCGGGATCTCTACTCTCGCTCTTTGAATCAACATCTGGGCCCTGACTGTCTGTCTCTTAGCTTTGTCCTTTCTGATTGCATTATACTGAGGATCATTAGTAACTTTAGCTATAGCCACAGCTAGAGCACGGGGAAGGCACAAGTTATCTTTGTTATTAATTACTACAATCCCTCTCCTCGCATTACATTCTTCCACAAATGAATTGTAAAGACCCGGCCTCATTCTAGTTTTTCCGCTGCCTACAGGAAGGTTTACACGGGTACATTCAACTTTAAATGTATCAGTAGACTTTATAGATTCCGAATTACTCTGTACAATCCCTCCAAATATCTGCCACAATATGTCCTCATTAATTTCACTTACAGGGCGAAAAGTCACAAAACCAGGTTCCCTGGATTTTAGGTTAAGACTATGTAATGTAAAACCAAGCTGATCATTAACATCAGCTTGTTCTTTCATTTTATTTACAATATCAGCAAACCCTTGTTTTAACCAATCAATTTCACTAATTTCAGGAGGAGGATTAGTAAATTTAAAAATAACCTTTGTCCCATACAATCTAAATTTCTTAACATATGATTCTTCTTTTACAAACAATTGGACACGCTCAACTTTATCTACAGTATTATTTTGTTCCTCATCAGAGTTAACAACAGCCATTTCTTACAAAATAATATTTAATAATCACAAAACAAGATAAAACAACACACAACTCAAGCTAAAATATCAATATTACAGTTAGATTATGCAATATCAGGAAGCAAAGTAACACAGGGATGTCTTACCAGCACAGGAGCAAGTAAGAGAATGAAGAGAGGGAAAATAATTATACTCCTCACATCTCTCAACCAATCAAAACAAAGACCACCTATTTATAACCAATCACAGAGCATGATATTTTAACCAATAATGAGGCTTCTTTTTTTCAGGTTACAACCAGCATAGAGTACACCTGTCTTATTATTTTTAGCCATATATATGTATATATACATATAACAACTATCATTAGTTACTTAATATTATTTTTACTGTTACAGAGGGCGCTGGACTAGCATTATGGCTAAACTAGGAAGGAGGAGGAGAGGAAGAAAAGAAGAAAGAGAAAAAAAGAAGAAGAAAAATATTACAGATATGTATTTAAATATATATAATATAATAATTATTTCACTATATTAGTTTTTCATTGTTCACCTCTTCTTTACTTTTTACAATTAGCCACAGCTACCTCTACATTTATTATATCCTACATTTTATATATATATATATATATATACATACACTTTATATAGTAATAGTTATATAACTATAAGGTTTTATACTCTGTATAGTTGGATGCCCTGCTTACGCGGGAAACATACCGCACTTTTTTTCCATAATGGCCACCACTTTTTTTCACAGGCTAGGGGGCGGGGCCTCAATCCCTCTCGACCAATCAGAAACCTCAGGTCAAGGGGGAGGGGCGGGACCTCAATCCAATCACAAGCCTCCATTTCTTCCTGGGGGGTGGGGTGGGGGGAAAATCCTGCATTCTGATTGGGGGCCTATACCGCTGGGAACCCTACTGTTGAGAATCAGAAAATTTTCAGGGATCTAAGTCTTAGTTAGCAAATTTCTAAGATTTACTACCTTTTAATGTATTTTAGTACCAAGAACTAGTTATACTATTAGTGATTTGTAACATATATGCTGTAGAGATGATGTGTACCAAATTCCAGCCCTCTACGTATAATATTAAAGCTGTAAAACGTCGGGGAAATCATAAAAATTTGAATGTTCTAGAGCTACCTAAGAGTGAAGGAAGCGAGATAGGGCAAAATATCATAGGACCAAAGATGTAGATCATGAAAAATCCGTGGACATGGTGCAGTCCATTCCTTGATAGAACCATCCTTTCGGCCACTAGAGCTCAAAATAACTGTTTTTTAAGCATATTTAAAGACTTCTTAATAACCTTTTTGAGGGTATTGAAATTTAAAATTGCGATTTTTGATCAATTTACCCTCGGTTTTAACCAATGAGGAAAGTGACAAACGCTGACATTTGGAAGATTTCGACGATTTTTTTAACTGTATACGCATTATAACATTAGGAACTGGTTATTTTATTATTGATTTGTAACGTATACGCTGTGAAGTCAAAACTTGGGTCTCTCATTTAAATAATATATTAGAAAAAAACACGAGGAAAATTCAAATTTAATGAAAGTTAAAATTTAGGACTCTTTTGGGGTTGAAACGAAATAAATTGGCGAATGAGCATTGATAGAGGCCTAAACCTGAGCGGTAAAACTGACTCTAAATGTAAAAACTTTGAATCACAATAAAAAATAAACACACAAATAAAGAAAAACCAAAAAAGTGGAAATTTACAAACAAATTTATTTCAGGGCACAGTTTAGGGGTTAAGGAGGTGAGATAGGGTAAAATATCCGAAAACAAGAACCAAAATTGTATAAAAACTAATTTAAATACAATATTGACAATTGTTTTTCGATAGGACCACTAGTTTGGTGGTGGGAGCTGTTGGTTGTGGAAGTTTAATTATTAGAAGGGGAAGAGGGTCGGGGGCCACGGGGTTAGGCAAAAGTACTTGTATAGAAATTACAATGCCAAACATTTGAAAACAGTTTAATTTGCTTCATTTATTGGTTGTATGAAGGGGTGAAAGGGGTGAGAAATGGCCAATGACTTCGCTTAAACGTGGGCGTAATACTGAGTAATACCTCAAATACTGAGTAATACCTCAAAACTTGGGTCTATCATTTAAGAATATATTAGAAAACCCCACGAGGAAAGTTCAAATTTGATGAACGTTCAACTTTAGGACTCTTTTAGGTGTTGAAACGGAATAAATTGGCGAATGACATTTGATGGGGCCTAAACCTGAACGATAAATCTGACTCTCGTCATGTCAAAACCTTTAACCAAGATAAAAAAATACTAAAAAATAATTTCCAGGCGGAAACAGAATTCAAAAAAATATTATGTTAATTCTAAGCAATGTTTGTTTGGCAGTGACTCCTAACAAGAGCCTGTCTGGTCTCCAAACATCACACCCTTTGAGTTTTGGACGTTGAGTTACCTGAAGAGCAAGGTTTTTGCTTCGATAACCACCTTTGTTAGAAAACATGGCATTAAATAAAGAGTCCTTCTCTACAATATTCGCTTAAAAATTGACTGAGTAATACTAATATCAATACAAAGATCGTTTTTTTAATGTTATGATATAGATTTTGTTCAGGCATTTGTCATCACTAATTAGTACAAACAAACCAGACTGGAAGATTTTTCTCGACCACCCGTCATTATATTAATAGGGTATTAATAGAGATAGATTGTTACTCTTTTACTGATAACAAATATAATAGTTATTACTGGTACTGAAACACTGCAATACACGGAATGAAGGCAATATTTAAAGATGTGTTAAAAATGTTTAAGTTTAAATAATAAAAATATTTGGTTTCGACGGGTGTTCTAATATTAAAATTCTACATAGAAAAAAATTGGAGAAATTTCAAGTCGACAAAAACGTACTGCATTTTCCCGATAACGTAGAATCGAATTTATACCTAAGCGCGGTAAAACTGAACCAGAGAACCACCAGATAATAACCTGCTACTTCTTTAATCTGATTTGGGCACGTACTGCATTACCGCAGGTATGAAGTGAAAACAGCGAGAACCTAAAAGTAAAATCATCGTTTTAAATACAATTAACGCATGAAAGAATCATACGATTGAAGTATTTTCAGGCTTAAAACATCAACTTTGCTTGTAAAGAATATTTATCTATAAAAGTTATTTATTATTATTATTTTTACCGATAAGAAACACATTAGCAGTTATGAAAGCTGCATTAAATAGCAACTTAAAAGAACATGTCGGGAGGGTTTAACGAGGCAAATTTCTAAGATTTTTTAGCTTTAGATGCATTTATATGTTAAGAACTAATTATATTATTGGTGATTTGTAACATATATGCTGTACAGACGATGTGAACCAAATTTCAGCCCTGTACGTTTAATATCATGCCAACTGGAGCTGGAAAACCAAAGGAAAATCTTCGAAAATTGAAATTTCTAGAGAAATCTAAGGGTGAAGGAGACGAGATAGGGCAAAAAGTCACTGAACCAAAGTTGTAGATCTTAAAAAATCCGTGGCACATGGTGCAGCCCGTTTCTCGATAGGACCATCCGTTCGACCACTAGAGCTCAAAATAACATTTCTTTAAAAAAAAGCTTTTTTAGCGATTTTTTAGTAATTTTTTTGAGAGGGTTAAAATAAAAAATGTCGACTTTTGATAATTTTTCCTGTACATTGACCCTCTATGGAAAATTCGTGCTAAATTTCAAGTCTCTAGGTCGTCGGGAAGTATGGTTTGAATTTGTATCTATTAATCAGTCAGTTACACATCGGATTGTATATATTTTAGATACGCTTTAAAAATTAAACATTATACATTGCTTGAAATGGTGACCTACCCAGGTAGGTATCGCCAAGTATGAATGACAGATGAATGAAGGATGATTTTGGCGCGATCTTGTAGTCTTGTTACTGACAAAGGCCGACATGTTCCTTAGACAAGATTGTTAATTAATTAATAGCCCAACAGCCAATTTCAGCTAAGGAGCCTACATTTTAACGTGGGATCTGAGCTACAATTTTGCCTGATTTACAATTTATGAACTGTTCTAATTATGAGGACGTTCCTATGGGCAGGGATTTTAGGAAACAAGATAATAGGGCCATACCTTCTCCCTGACCCCCTAAATGGCCCTACCTACTTGGGGTTTTTGAGACACATCCTGCCAGAGCTCTTAGAGGACATCCCATTGGGAGCAAGAAGAAGGATGTGGTTCCAACATGATGGAGCGCCACCACATTTTTCAATAGACGTCCGAAACCATCTGAACATGACCTTTAGGAACCGGTAGATAGGGCGAGGTGGGCCGGTTCAGTGGCCGCCACGATCACCAGATATGACACCATTGGACTTTTTTTTATGGGGCCATATGAAGGACCTAGTGTATGCTACGCCCATAAATGATGAGTACGACCTGGTAGGCAGAATTGTTGAAGCTGCAGCGTTAATTAACGAAAGTATTGACTTTGAAAGTGTACGAGAAAATGCTTTGAAGAGATTCAGACTTTGCAATCAAGTGCAGGGCCGACATTTTGAACAACTGTTGTAAATACCATGCATTTTCTAAAGCTACATTTTTATGTTTAAATGTAGCAATAAAAACATTGATTCAAAAATAAAATCTGAGGTACAAATTGATGTAAAATGTGTTTCCTGTTGATAATGGTGTTTTTATACAATCAGCTGTGATACTGATCAGCTGTTTGAGTAACTTCCTTATTTCATATACTAATTTTATGAGTATGCTCACCTTAAATGCTGATCGCGCCATTCCTTGAATCGGTGTTTCTGCATTTTCTCCGTTATTTGTGAACCGATCTTAACAAATGGCACACCGTTGTATTTGTAAAAAGATTTGCAACATTTTTTGTGTCTTGCAAATATTTTATAAAACTTTTAGTTTTTTAGATATTTGACTTTGAAAATTGTTATTGGCCGCCATTTTGAAACGGAAATTTTTACAAAAATGAATTTTTTACTCTAGTTGTACATTAACTTGGTTAATACCTTTGCCAAGTTTCAAACGATTTCATATAACCGTTTTTGAGATATTACGACTTTAATGAAAAACACAAAATGGCCGACATACCGAATACGGTAAGAGATAGAGCATATGTTCCCCGTATTTTTTTGTTCGTATTGAAGTGCTGAATACCCTGGTAAAGTATGGCAGATATGAACTGGGACACCCTGTATACAGGGTGAATCTTCTAAGCCGTCCACAACAGATTATAGGCAAACGACTTAACATACAAAGACGAAACAAAACATTTCCCCACTAAATCATACCTAAGAAACAAAGTAAAAATATTTTAAATCTTTTTAAAATACAGGGTGTTCCAAAAACCGGGGGTCATGGGTTCGAATCTCAGAAATTTTAAATATAAACATATGTCATATTATACATCATTTTAAAGCTCTAAGGAAGATAAACAATTTGGTGAAAACAGAACTCAATTATCTTTATTATTTTCAAAATGGCGGCCATTTTTGTGAAAAATATTGGTATTTACTGAATACCCTGTATCTCGAGAACTACTGAAGGTTTTTTCGTTCTGTTTGAAAATTCTTAATCCTTGTTAACTCAGCTTTAATTTGATATGCAACATGCCAACATTAAAAGAAAATAAATATTTTTAAAAAATTTTATTTTTTATAAATGTTGGTAGCACTGAAAATCAAAAATTTTAAATGGCAACATATGTTAAATAGGATATCATTTTAAAGGTCTTGCAAAAACCTACAATTTTTCAATTTATACTTCCCTTATATCTTTAGTAGTTTTTCAGTAATAAACATAAAACTCTATTTTCCCCTATAACGCCCATGTTAAATTTGCTGTTCTCAATATTAAAGGATGCAAATTTAAATGCTTTGAGTACTGCACATTGAGCGTGACGTCGGAGACGGCGAGGCTGAACAGGTAGTAGTCGGTGGCCGTGTGCATATTCTTGTTGTTGACAATGACGAAGCAGACGGCGGTGTTGCCGAGGATGCCGGTGAGGAAGATGGCGCAGTAGATGACGGTAATGGGCAGCACCACCTCCAGCGGCAGGTGCTTGGGCCCGCGGGTCATCAGCAGGTAGTCCTCCAGGCTCGTTTTGAAAGTCACGTTGGCTGAGAAGTCAATCATGACGTCACCGAGGCTGGAACACAACACACACTGAGTGGTAGTCCTCCAGGCTCATGTTGAACGTCACGTTGGCTGCGAAGTTGTCCACCATGACGTCACCGTGGCTGGAACACAACACACAGTGAGTGGTGTTTTTGCTCTAAGTCCGGATCATGCTGCTCCAGCATATGTCTGTCTAGTCCATTTTTGGTTGTGAAAAACGAATCGCACATTCCAGTGCCGGCTGCGATGTCGCCCAAAAATCCAACACCGGATTTCAAAGCCTCTTGACCCAAAGCTTTCGCTCCCGACTTGAGCAGTGGTGCGATAGTGCGGAACATACCGCCGAGAAAACTGCCCACTCCATGTCCTCGCTGATATGCCGCTCCTCGAAATACTCGGTCGATCGCACCGCCGGTCTGCAACTGTTGACGGCGGTAATACGCCAAATACGGATCGTTTGAATTCATTACTGCTGTTGCTGCTGCTGCTGCGCTCTTTTGAAATGTAGTTTCACGTACGACGATCCAAAGAGGAATGACAGGCTTTTCCCTGTATGATCCCTTAAGTCGATTTCGATAGTTTCAAATGTACCCTCCACCATAGAAGGTGGAGGGTACATTTGAAGCATGGATCATAGAGAATTTGATAGGCTGCCCATTACCGTCATCTACTGCGCCATCTTCCTCACCGGCATCCTCGGCAACACCGCCGTCTGCTTCGTCATTGTCAACAACAAGAATATGCACACGGCCACCGACTACTACCTGTTCAGCCTCGCCGTCTCCGACGTCACGCTCAATGTGCAGTACTCAAAGCATTTAAATTTGCATCCTTTAATATTGAGAACAGCAAATTTAACATGGGCGTTATAGGGGAAAATAGAGTTTTATGTTTATTACTGAAAAACTACTAAAGATATAAGGGAAGTATAAATTGAAAAATTGTAGGTTTTTGCAAGACCTTTAAAATGATATCCTATTTAACATATGTTGCCATTTAAAATTTTTGATTTTCAGTGCTACCAACATTTATAAAAAATAAAATTTTTTAAAAAATATTTATTTTCTTTTAATGTTGGCATGTTGCATATCAAATTAAAGCTGAGTTAACAAGGATTAAGAATTTTCAAACAGAACGAAAAAACCTCCAGTAGTTCTCGAGATACAGGGTATTCCGTAAATACCAATATTTTTCACAAAAATGGCCGCCATTTTGAAAATAATAAAGATAATTGAGTTCTGTTTTCACCAAATTGTTTATCTTCCTTAGAGCTTTAAAATGATGTATAATATGACATATGTTTATATTAAAAATTTCTGAGATTCGAACCCATGACCCCCGGTTTTTGGAACACCCTGTATTTTAAAAAGATTTAAAATATTTTTACTTTGTTCCTTAGGTATGATTTAGTGGGGAAATGTTTTGTTTCGTCTTTGTATGTTAAGTCGTTTGCCTATAATCTGTTGTGGACGGCTTAGAAGATTCACCCTGTATACATATATCTATATATATATATATATATATATATATATATATATATATATACATACATATATATATTTGTCTATTAGCACGATAGCGGCCGTAAAAATGGACCAATCTTAACAAAAATTGGTACAGACGTGTTAAGTGGTAATCACTCGGACGAGTTCGTGAACCAGCCCGATCGGACCACCGGAAGGTGGGGTAAAGGGGGATAACCCCCTCAAAAATCGGGTTTTTGAGTATTTTACATAGAAAAATGAAATTTATCAAATTTTTGTTGGCACCAATTAATTCAGCTCGAAAAAACAAACAATTAAGTATTTTGAATCACTGCTCTATGTCCATTGGTTGCCGAGATATTGAATGTGGTAAACACAGTACGTTGTCCCAATGTTAACCTTATGGGAAATAAATAAAATTCTATATCTCGGTTATTTCTCAACATATCTTGATAAAATGTGGTAAATAGCTTCTTTTAGTTCAGATCTACTGAATATTGAATTAAAACCACCCAGTTTTAATATACCTGTAGCAGCAAACCTGCATACTCATTCCCCATGTTATTCTTATGGAGCTTACCAAAACATGTCAAATTTCGCTATGCTGGATTGAAATACAGTATGTTGTTTTGCATTTGAAATTCGCTGAGTATGCAGGTCTGCTGCAACGGGGGTATTTTAAGACATTTAAGAATTTGAATTCAGTTTTCCTCTAAATGGCCGACATTTTCCAGTATGGCGGACAACTTTGATTTTTCTTATTGAACCCCCTGTATTTTATGATCTATTTAGATTCTACGCTTAAATTTAAGAACCTTTTACTCTTTGACATTTTTTCCTAAATCTAATGGTTAAGGAGATATAAGCAGTTTTTATTTTCCCCCATTTGAAATTCATTGTGTCCATTTTAACCGGGCCATCCAATGCAATCCTTATGGAGTCAAAAACTATTAAAAATTATTCATTACTATGAATGAATCTCAACTAAAAACTATTTCTATGGTTGAATCTACACCAAAATCACATTTTAAGGTACTGAGAACAGCAATTAAGATCTAAGAATTAAGAATTAAGATTAAGATTATTATCTTTGGCATTTTTTACTTAACCCAACCGTTATCGATATCGGTATGCATTGTGCCGCAGGGTTTGTGTTTGTTGCTTGTTCGGGTGTCCTCCTGGTTTATGAGGTCGGATGAGGTGGTGACCTACATCTACTTGTCATCCACCATCGAAGACCTTCTGGAACCGAGTGATCCGGGGTTGACACGTCGCTCCAGCTCGGATAACCAGAACTCAATCGACCAAGCATCACTTTAGATACTTTTAGATACTTCTCTTGAAATGGCGACCTACACTATCAGTCCATGGTAGGTCGGAGGTCCTGAACAGCGCCATTCCAGGTACCGCACGATTTCCCAAATAGGAATCGGTAAAATTCAATGGTAAGTACGCAAACTTGACGACTGGTATTAACTTATTCAATACAACAATCCATTTAATGCAGTCGTTAAGAAAAGTCCTTAAAATCCAATATTTGTTGAACGCTCTTTCTGATGAATTTTAAATTAGGGTAGAAACCTCAGTTTGCTATTACGATGTTGCGTACCAAATTAGCCAAGTCGAGGCTCGACACTTGCTGTGCACGCTTCATTCAGTTCCTGTTCGGTTTTAATAAGTCAATAAGTAGGCCTACATGTGTTTTTTTATTCGTGCCGTATTTTAAATGTTATTAAATGTTTTTGTGTTCGTTTTAAATATGACGTATTCACCAAATGAATAAGGAACTCAAGTTTTGTGATGGTCTGAAGATTGCATAATTTATACCGAATCGCGTAATCTAATCACAGATTACATAGAATCACTGGGCTGACACGCAGGTATTTAACCTTTTATATTCGTACCAAATTATACACGATCGATACCAAAACGATCAGCGCCTGCATAACTGCTTCATGCACATCGATCATACTATCGACTTACCCGAAGTTTAAATCAAAAATTTTGCTTTGTTCGAGAGCTCACTTATAAAAAATGCTAGTCAATGCAATATAAATAAATCAGTCCATTTGTTATCAGCAATACTTTTGTTGTGAGTCCCACGATACCTCAAGCCCATATTCTTTCTCAGTTTTCCCTTTAAATAAATCACTGTGACGCTTGACCTGCGAGGACCCTCATGTTCTCTACACACGCCCACAGCGGGCCTTGTTTAAACTCAAATAATCAATACTTTACCTTGTTTAGACGGGACCGTCACATAAATTCGTTAGTTTAGTGGCATGCAGCTGCAACCACTTTAGGTGACACTTGTCACTATGAACTCTTGTAAAGGTTCCCCTTTGTAATTAGAATTATGAGACAAGTCTAACGATAATTATGTTGACCAAATCCTATTGGTCTAGTTGGGTGTGGCTAACACCCTAGTGGTGCTAAACTGGAGGAGGTACCCTCTGGGGCTGCGTCCCCACTACTTTACCCCTTCTGATAAACCCCTAGACGTGGAGTAGGAAGACACCTAGTACACTGGCTGGAGGGTGTTCTCAGAGAGCCCGATGCAGTTAGAGTAGCGCGTCTCCCTGTTCCAAATATTCTAAGTGTCGATTTTTGGACTTTGTCATTATTTTATCCAGTTGTGTCACATTGATTGTGCATGTACCTTGAGCCGCAATACAGATCTTCCAAACTGTCTTGGTTGATTTTTATCATTTAAACTACCAGCGAACCTCCCTCCGTGCTTATTGTATTCCGGCAGCCACTTGACGGGATACGACATAAATTTCTGGTGTCAGTTGTGAGGGGTGATTTCGCGAATATCTTCTGCGAATACTGGTTCAGCGAGACATCCCAAAAGACAAGAAAGAAGGCATCAAGAGTCCTAGCAAGTGGCACGACGCTCACTGCGGAGACTCATCCCCAGAGAGGTCCACCTCGGCAGCCATTGTCTTCTGCGAGTCCGTTGATTCACCGGCGAGGGTCGCAGTATCCGTCACTTCACTTTGGGGCCGCCTCGGTCATCAGAGGAGACTTCGCAATCAAAACAAAAAGTAAGTGGATGATTCATCTATGTTGACGTAAATCAGAATGGCAATGTCGGTCAATGAACTTATTGCTGTAGTTGATAGATTAACAGAAGTAATAGTAGAGGACAATGCAAATAATAATGCAGACTCTAGTGATGACAGCTGTAGCGAGTGCTCTGGTAGAAATAACCGCAGAGAACCACATAGCACGGATAACGAAAGAGCTACTCAAGTAGGGTCGGTAGTACAAACACAAAATGTTAGGGCTAGGACGCTGACCTCAGATCAGGCCACCAAGTTTGTCCCAAAGTACAATAGTAGGCGTGATGATTTATGTAAATTTATTAATTGCGGGGATTTCGCCGTAGACAATGTAGATGATTCGTACGTGCCACTATTGCTTGAGGTTGTAAAAAACAAGCTTGTGGGCGATGCTTATAACATTGTCCGTTTTAAAGAACTAAATTCTTGGGCTCAGTTGAAGGTAGCTATAAGAGATAAATATGGAGACAAGAAGAATGTTGCACATTTGCAGCTGGAGATGAGTAGCGCCCGTCTACAAAAGGACGAAGACGTTAGGGCATTTTCCGAGAGGCTAAACTCAAAATTAAGTAGTTTGGCAGTACAGATGACCGCAAACAAACCGCGCAGTGTTAAGTCCGCGATATATGACGTACTAGAACTTCAGCGGAACAATGTCTTCATTGAGGGATTAAGACAACCCAAAATTTCTAATGAAAGCTAAAAGTATCCCGGTGTACGAAGACGCTGTTGGAGCGGAAGTAATTGAATAAATCAATACCTTGAATGACAAGGAAAGTCAACAATACTTTGGAATAAAACAAAAAGAAAACAAACAAGAAACAAGAGTGAGGTGTACAAACTGCAAAAGGTACGACAAGAACATAAAGACTGTTATTTTAAAAGACTTTTTTTCCTAAAGACAGGTTTTTTGAACATTGTGACAAAAAAAGAGTAATTTCCATGTCAAATCAATGGTTACGTGTCACTACTGTGGTAAAGCTGGGCATATCGAATCCCAGTGGTTTAAGAAGCAGAGATACACACAAGGCAGAGACCAAACCCCTCGGTTCCTAGACAGTCGAGACCAGGAAACGTAACGCGTTTGGCGACAAGCGGCCCGTCAACGAGTGCCAGACATTTTATGTAGACCGCATAATAGACAGGAAAAATCATGAGTGCATTGAATTGGAGTTATCCGATAAAATGGAGTTTTCCATAAATTCCCCGGACCCGGACCGCCACGAGCTCATTTCTTGTCTGACCTCCGGCTGATTTACAACTTTTCTTCTTCTTCTTCTTCCTGAATTATTAATTATCGGAAAAAAATCATGATTTCTTATGTCATGAGAGCCCGTAGGAGCATCCACGACCGCACTCCGGGACCCGTCCACATCATGATGGTGGAGCGGGTAGATTGTCAAGCCGTATATCTATTTGTGAGGCGCCATAGTTTGAGGAATGGCGACCTTAAAATTGACCTTCTCGTTAGAAATAGACGGGAATTGAAAATTGTACGATTTGTACCTGACCAGAACAAAACCTTACCACGGCGGGGTAGAAGCCGTGAGGGCGCTCCACTGCAGGCGCATGGACAATGGTCCAGTGCGACACCGCAGCACGTTTCTAGGTCTTGACCTGGAGCAAGCCGGGTCGGGGCGGCATGCCTTCGCCGACGTCGGCTACGTGTCCGACGATTTTAATGATCACGAGATGATCCAGCAGATCCAAAACACGGAGCAGCCGATGGATTAAACCATCAATCGGCAGTCCAAAACCATTTTTTGTTTTTATTATTAGTATTATCATTTATTTTTATTACAGTGTGATTTGTTGTATTTAGTTTAATATTTTATTTAGAAACCTTGAATGGTTTCCTTTTCTCTATGACAGTGGTTTGCGTTTAGATTATAAGTGTCTGTAAAAATGAGCAGTGTTTCAATCCTTTTTCATTACCGTGTGTCAACAGTGTGATTTTGTTGTATTTAGTTTATATAGAAACCTGAATGGTTTCCTTTTTTAGGATAGTGTTTTTTTAGATTATAAGGGTCTGTTAAAATGGCCAGCGTTTCAATCCTTCTTCTTCGTTTTTATTTTTAATGGTTTTTCACCCCATCCTTCCCCCCAATTCGATACATGATTCGGTTGTTAATACGAATGAAAGTAATCGATATTACATGTTTTATATATGATTACTGCAAGATTTAATGCCACAAAAATAAAAATTTCAGGGATTTTAGTCTGCAATGCATTATATTACATCTAGATGAAGCCACAAACCAAGTTTTATTGTTGTGCCCCAAGAATTACTTGATCGTCTACAGTCTCCGTCTGCTAACGAAAAACCGCAACATCCGTCTCCTGTTAAACGATCCTACAAGAGTTTGGATGATGAAATGGAAGATATAATGAACGATACAAAGATCGATGACAGTGAAAAGTGGAAATTATACAGGGTGTCCCATAAGTAAAGTGCCAAACTTCGGGAAGATGTATATGGGTCGAAATAAAGATAAAATGAAAAATAAAATTTTTTCCAAAAACGCTTTGTTTACCAGATATCCGCCATTTTGTATTTTTTACAAAATATTTTTATCTCCCAAGTTTTTGAATCGATTTTTTTGAAACTCGGTAGGCACCTGTATCCAGTCAAGGTTAGTTAATGAAAAAATAATCAGCATGATCGAATCGTAAATTTCAAAATGGCGGCCGTTTAAAATTTTAAGTTGAAATACCGAATAACTGGTACATTTTACAAAAAGATATAATGAGCAATAATATTTAGAAAATTTTATTTCCATTCCAACGATACCAAAATTATGAAAAGCGATTAACAAACAACTGAGTTATGGTCGAATTAGCGCATGGCTCAGCGCAACAATGGACTATTTTGCTTCAAAGAATGCTGCCTCACTAGCTTAATACGATCATAACTCAGTTGTTTATGAACCGAATTTCATAAATTTGGTGTCATTAGATGGGAAATAAAATTAAAAAAAAATTGTTATACTTTATATTTTTTTGTAAAACGTACCGTTTTTTCGTTATTTCAACTTAAAGATTTTAAACGGCCGCCATTTTGAGATTTATTATTTAGTCATGCTCATTATTTTTTCATAACCTAACCTTGACTAGATATAGGTGCATACCAAGTTTCAAAAAAATCGATTCAAAAACTTAGGGGATAAAAAATATTTTGTAAAAAATACAAAAAGGCGGATATCTGGTAAACAAAGCGGTTTTGGAAAAAAAAATATTCTTCATTTTATCTTTATTTTGACCCATAAAACCTATTCCCGAAGTTTGGCACTTTACTTATGGGACACCCTGTGTAACCAAGTATTAAATCGATTTTTAAATATCGCTTCAAGTAAACGTCAACCGATCAACATACCGATTGTGGACACCGGTGTAGGTGTAGGTGGTGATGGTGGTGGTGGTGATGAGCGTAGGAGAACTGCTATATTGGAGGAAGATTTACTCGCATCGTTTCCGAAGATTTACAAAAACGACGCTCGTAATTTATTAAATGTGTTAGCTCGTGGTGGAAACCCGATACAGTGGAGCAGTGACGGTACTGTTTACGTCAATAATGAGGAAATACCTAATTCCAATATCGAAGACGTGTTGCATAGTATAGTGAGAGTACGTAAAATGGACATCACGCCGGCGGGTTGGGAGGACGTAATGCACGTACTAAAAGAAATCAATGTTCCCAGAACGATAATCGGCAACAAACAAGCGTTACAGTTTCTCGATGGTAACAAAAACGATTACATACAGCAGTCGACACTCAGTCCGAGAGCGACTTTAATGTATCAAACACCTTCTCCGTCACCGATAGCGAGTCGAGTAAGATCGAAAACAGCAGCGGCGGCAGCAACGACGGCGGCATTACCTCCAATAAGATCGCCTAGTACGCCGACGAGAGGACAGTTTATAAGTTCGGACGCGCTCATGAAGTGGGAGAAGTTTAATCCATAAACACCGTGATGGAGCGATTGTATTACGATCCAAACGAGCCTTCCTCGTACGGTGGTGTATCACCACTTTCGCGAGCGGCAAGAAATGAGAACATCCCGAAACGTTAAGTGATTGATTGGTTACAAACACAGGACACTTATACTTTGCATAAACTAGTACGTAAAAGATTCACACGCAACCCGTATATAGTGTTTGGACCGTATGAACTTTGGCAAACAGACTTGAACGACATGCGTGGACTGAGTAAATACAATGACGGTATCAATTACTTATTACGTGTAATAGATGTGTTTAGTAAACGCCTATATGTGAGAGCGTTGAAGCGGAAGGAAGGAGCAGAAGTGGCTGATGCTTTTGAGGATATATTCAAAGAAGCTACTAGAACACCCCGTTGTCTACAAACCGACAAAGGCACCGAGTTCACCGGCAGCAAGACGAAACAACTATTTAAAAATTATAAAATAAAATATGTCACTACGCAAAACCCCGATGTAAAAGCTAGCGTGGTTGATCGTGTAAACCGCACATTGAAAACCCGCATGTGGCGATATTTGACTTATAAAAATACATTTAGATACATCGATGTATTGGACAAACTAGTGAATGCCTACAACAACAGCCCACACAAGAGCTTGGGCAACAGACTGCGTCCAGTCGATAAGGACGCCAGAAACAGAGAGGTAGTGTTCAGTGTGTGGAAACACATGTACAGAAATATACCGAAACGCACTAGACCGAAACTGAAAGTCGGCGATACAGTGCGTATAGCTAAGGAGAAAGGTACGTTTACCAAAGGTTACGAGACCAATTGGAGTAAAGAAGTGTTTGTAATACACCGAGTAAATACACTTATGCCATTACCACTGTACACGCTCACGGATCTCAACGGTGAAGAGTTGTCCGGACAGTTTTATGAACACGAAGTGCAAAAAGTGAAATCCAACGTGATCACCTGTTCAAAATTGATAAAATACTTGACACGAAAGTTCGTGGTCGCAGTAAGCGTTACCTGGTCAAGTGGGAAGGTTACGGAGACGAATTCAACTCTTGGGTGAGAGCGCAAGATTTACAACATGTCTAGTAAAAACCAATTTTACTTGACATTGCCCAGCAATAGTTCTATGGATTATTTTCCCAAAAACACCGTGACGAGTTAAACTACACACATGCCGAAACAAATACGACTGGAAGGTGGCGAGTGGGAGATGGCATTGGTGGAAGCGCAATATCCGTGTTCATTGATGACAGTCAACGATGATTCGTTCATTTGGATGATATCAATTCCCTCCATTATTTAAAAAGAATTCATTGATGGTCAAAATAAAACCAGGATATTACAGAAGTATAACAGATTTATTAAATGCAATAAATAGCCATGCGCATCTAAATGAATTCCTCGAATTTGAATACTTGGCCGAATTAAAAAGAGTCAATATGAGGGTGTTGAACACAACTGCAGTGAACATAATACAGATAAGCCACGAATTATCTCTAATGTTGGGTTATGACCCTTTTAAAGATAAACTAGCACCGGAAGATGTTTCTTCAGTTCTCGGCTTATGGGAACCAGATCTGAATATGGGGATCCCACCACATATCAACAATCATTTTTCTTGCATGATCCATTTTGCTAACCGCGTGTTTCTTTCTGGTACTAGCCTCCTAAAGTGTAACTTCACGCATGATGCTCCGAAATGAAATGACAGGGAATTAGCCCAACAGTCTCTCTTAAGTCATTGTTCACAGACTCGAAAATCTACCCGTGTATTAGCTGTTCAAAGCTGACTGCACTGCTGCTTGCAGTACTGTGCTTAATAGTAGTGGGTTAAAAAAGCCACCTCCTTGCTGTACAATATACTTACGCTTCTTGGACAATCTTTCACCACGTTTCACAATTCGCCGAAGAGCGGTTTCATATTTGCTCAATTGTCTTTTACTTTTATCAGACAGAGGAACGTTACCACGTAACACATTATAAGCACACTCGCATACTGATCGAATGCGACTGACATCACACACCTTTAACAGAGCTTTGCGCTCCTTGGGTTTTGCGTGTATCAAAGCTTCGAGCAGAGCTCTGTCCTTCCGCAAGCACGAAATGGTGACTACTGACGTAAAACCTTAAGACGTTAGTCTATTTGCGTTTTTGTTTCGGTGCATACACGAAATGGTAAGTATCATCTGGAAATATGCAGCTTTGTATCCGCACATCATCGGGAGTAGCCTGTTTTAAATCTATTAGTAAATACCCGTGTGGTTTATTTGTAGCATCGGTGTAGGCTTCCTCGATAAACTTTGGATTATCAGGATATATTTGTCTGGCTAAACACTTGATCTGTACTTTATCCCTCGGATTTTTAAAACAGACCATGTAATGAGCATTGAGAGATATGTCCCGCTGTCCTCGTCCTTGATGAAATAGGTTTTGAGTTATATGAACACACTTATGTTCCTATGATGACAACCTTTAGTAAACAAATCGACCACTGTATTGTCTGCTTCTCGCATAATGTCGTCTATAATTACCAAAACCGGTTCCTTACCATCAAAGTCTTCCAAGTTCGGCATACCTTCAATATAGTTTATTTGTGAATTGTCACCACTCGCACCACCACCACCACCACCACCACTGCTACCATAATGCCGTTTTATTCTAGCAAATTTTGTATCGCACATTTGTGAAATGTGATTTATAAATTTCGATACAAACACTGACTTTCCACTACCCGATGGCCCCGCCACTATGGCTGAGAACGGATGTTTCCACCTCAAGTCCATGATTACTACTGACTATTCACCACCGATTTTTCAACACTTAATTCTATACCCATCAGACTAATAATTAGTTTTCAACACTTTAATTCTATACCTCGGTTTTTGTGTACAGCTAAAGGGGTTTTGGGTTAAGTTCAATAATTAACACAGATTGTACAGTATTTAAATGTTTATTAAATCGAAAATATGCAAGTGTGAAGTTTTACATAGAATATTACATATAATATATCTTCAGTCTTCTCTAGTCTTGCTTTACAATAAATGTTTAGACAAACTCGAGCGGGGTGAAACTCGTACCTGGCCTGGCAGCTCGCTTCACCATACGGAGACGATCCCCGAAGCCCCTGTTGTAGCGCTCGATGTCGTTGTCGCCCAACACGGTGTTGAACCGCCTGGGAAGGTAGACCCGCAGGAAGAAGTCGTCCCCGACTTGGCACTCCAGGATGACGATAACCGTCTCGCCGAAAGGTGTGGTGACCCTCTCCATGGCTGTGATGAGGTAGCCGCACTCCTCCCGAAGATCGGCAAGCCTGGTGTATGCCGGGGAGCTGGATTTACAGGTGTTGAGGGAGGTCCTCAGGTCCATGGTCAGGCCGGTGGCGGGTAAAGTCTCAGAGGTGGTAGCAGCTGTTGACTGTGAGCAAGCCATCTTGTAGTAGTGACGATCGTTGGAGCACAATGAAACTAGCTGGTGTGCTGGCGAGGAGTGATGCTCTGCCGACTCGCGTCTCGGGTTTTATGCCCCAGGCGCCATCTTGGTTGGTGGAGGGGAGGGAGTGAAGGTCAGACACGCAGCTGTCGATGTGCGGGGTAGAGGGGGAAATGACGTACCTGGGTGTGTAGGTGATTGGGTGACATGTCTAGACACGTGGATTTTTTCGTTGTTTTCTGGACGGTGCTCGCTTCCTCTGTTTTGGCGCTGAAACTATACTTTGTTGCGTAATGGTCTGTGTAAGTCCGTCAATTTTTGGCACACCAGTCGCTTTGTCGATCCACATATTTTCCAGTTTATTCAATAAATGTTATACATTTTGATGCATTTCACTATCTTTTTCCAAATATAATCCGCACATATTTACCATTTCCACACCATCATAAAGTTCCATTTTCAATAGCAAAGGTCCACTGTTAGCCGGGTTTTGAACTGCATATAAATTACCACCTCCCGTCCACGAATCAATGGGCGAGACGTCTGTTAGTTTCGGCACCCATCCTGGCTTCTGATTGTTGTCCACCTTCGGTTTGGGCGGTGCCCTTTTCCTCTTCCCACTGCTTTTAGATGGTGCCGGTAATGGTTGTGCTACGGCGTCATCGTTCAAGGTGTTGATCTCCTCCATGAAGGTTTGCAGGTAGTCGTCTACTCTAGTGTGAGCTTCCATGTCTGATCTGTATGAGAGGCGTCACACGACTGAAGGGTATTAAAGAAAAATAACACTGAGCTGGACATTATGGTCACGTGATTGATAGGTGCTACTAATATTCATAGCTCGGTTTAGTGTTTGCAACGAGTGATGTTCGGCAGTAGCCACAATGATACTGGCTTTTAACCTTGTCCCATTGCGGTTTATACACGCTAGTTGTTTTTAAAACAAATTCAGGTTCGTTTGGGTTTTGTTCACTTGGTATGTCATCGTAATATATGAAAATGCACTTACGACAACACCTCTACAAAGTCTGCCCATGGCGATGGTTCGGTTTTGAAGTAAATCAGTTCTATTGTTACGTAGTTTTCAGCGTAATAGCTCATGAGTTTATTACACAAGTCGAAGGGTATACGCTCCTCTAGTTCATAGATGTCCGTATAACAATCGATGTTTTCACACACAACACTCACGCACTGCTCAAAAAGGGATTTCATTTTTTTTTTATAAAGTAAAAAGTAAAAAGGAAATTAGTAAAACAGTTTGACGGTGGTCTGTACACTAAGCTAGAGCACACAATGATGTATAAAAGTTTTCTCATGCCTCGCTAGCGTAGAGAAACCCGGGAATGTGGTGGGGGTTATGACATATATCTCCTCTGACGTCACGAGCCACCTACCTGATCAGAAATTCCTGGAAATGGTTTTTATTTACCTTAGAAGCCTTGTACCACTAATGGACCTGTCAATCAAGATTAAAGATAGATTATGACCTCTGACGTCACGAGCCACCTACCTGGTAATTGATCTCGAGCCACCAACCCTAAGTATTCTTATCTCGGTAATTGATCTTTGGACGAGCCACCTACCAGCCTGAAAAAAAATCTGCATTACAAAAAAAAGATGAGCCAAAAAAAATTCGGGGGGGGGGCTAAGTACTCTTATCTCGGTAATTGATCTTTGGACGAGCCACCTAATTACGAGCCGCCAACCTGTGCTAAGACCAACCATTTTCAACTACTTGTGATTGCAAATGTGTTGATAAGGAAATAAATGTTATAAGAAATTTAGTCAAATATCAGTAACAGATGGTGCTTCATCGTTATTGGCCGTATCATGGCATTTCCAACATATGATATTGGTAAACACAACGTTTGACAAACAGGAGGGCTTCAGAACAATGATTTCAGAAAAGTACCCCCTATCCAATGCCCTATCCCCCAATGCGCCTTGCAACCAGCTGTCTCTGCCATAGCCAAATATATAATGAGCGAACTGTATCTTTAGGAATTCTAAGACTACCACTAAAGGCCGTCCCCTAAATAGGAATACAACAAATAATAAATAAGAAATAATTATCATTTTGTTGGTTTCCCTGTATTATACATAAATGCAAAGTTCTATTACATGTTTTAGATTATTTTCTAAGTTACCTATTCACTATACTAGAGTATTTTCTACACAGTTTGGATTGAATATGTTTAATTTTTGGGAAGCTGTAATTTCCGTTTGGATTACTTTTTTTGCAGCGAGTCTGCAGCGTCGCTTTCCACTCTCAAAGATCTTTGTAATGAGAAAAATCTCAAGGTGCACTTACATTTAAGAATTTGAGACTTCTATCTTGAACCTCCCCTGACCATGCAAAATGTCAGTGATTTATGTTAAAATGTTGTCTATTGTGTCAAGTACACGATTTAATAGTTTCATTGCATTTTTACCACTATTTAAGGAGATATTTAAAATACTCCACACTTTTGCCCAAACCTGTGTAAGATAGATGGCCTATTATAGCGTTTTTCAATCGTTTTCCCACCTGGCGTTGCTGTGAATTCAGTTTTGTGTGGTCTCCTGTTCCTTCTTCTATGTGGAAGACTTGGTGCTTCTCTAGATTTGGTAAAAATGCCCTCAATTCTAATTCATTAAGGTAAAGGAGAGTAGAGGCCGTCCAATCGTGCCTTAGGTCCATCTCTCGTCGGCCAGGCTCGACAACCTGTATCCTATCATCGGGGCCTTTCCCTGCCACAGAGATCCACTCTTCAGGTGGAACATTGGGGACCTCTATGGGGGTGTTTTCACAGTCGCTGCTCGGGATTTGGAGGGGTACTGATGTTGTTCCCCAGGAAGTATGCTAAGTAGGCCTCCCTCCAATTCTGGGAATCTCCTAGAGATAGAATATGTGATTAAAATTAATTAGCTTTTTTTAGCGAATTTCCCCCTGTACGGAAGTAGCTATTACCGTAGGCAGCATTCAATACAATGGAGAATCTGATTATTAGAGCCAAAATAGCTTATTTATTTTTAAACATTTTGAGGCCTTAGCCAACCAAGTTATATGCCCACTACATGAAATTACTACGGTGGCTTTATTACTATGTTGGCTTAGTTAAATAAAGTAATAGAAACCAACCGTCATGCGTATTAGGTCACTGATAATACCAAAATACGATACTAAATGGATAAAAAAATGTATTCGTCTACAAACAGAGAGTAGGTATTAACTTATACCAAAAACATCCGCCAACACTAAATTATTACACTATTTAAAGTCTCAATGGGATTAGAACACGTATAATAAACAAAAATAAAATAAAGATTTTTATTAACATAGACGTTTATTTTGTTTAATAGTAATAATTAGTAAGTACTATAGTAGAGCTCACTGCCGTTTTGACAGTTTTTCATTTCGAGGTTAAGTAATGATTTACAAATTGACAGTCAGTAGGCAGGCAGGCTGCCAAAGGGTAAGAAATAGGCTGAAATATACCTTGTGAAACTTAAAAAAAAACTAAATTCCCATCAATTAATGACAGCACAATGTATTAATATTGATGTAATTTATCATACTTTAAAATATTTTACCTGACTTAAACGTTACAACTCGAAAGTTTTTTTACCTTTGATTACGAAGAATGTTAGGGTTTTACACTTTAAGCCATCCTAAATAGGTATAGAAGCCTTGTACTGTACATTAAAAATGCATTAGCATATTATAGGCTACATACACTTTAAAAATTAAACATTATACATTGCTTGAAATGGTGACCTACCCAGGTAGGTATCGCCAAGTATGAATGACAGATGAATGAAGGATGATTTTGGCGCGATCTTGTAGTCTTGTTACTGACAAAGGCCGACATGTTCCTTAGACAAGATTGTTAATTAATTAATAGCCCAACAGCCAATTTCAGCTAAGGAGCCTACATTTTAACGTGGGATCTGAGCTACAATTTTGCCTGATTTACAATTTATGAACTGTTCTAATTATGAGGACGTTCCTATGACTTATTGTACGAGAAATATGCTGAAGTTTAAAACTCGCACATCGTTGCTGTGCTGTAGGCATAGACAGATGAATGAAGGATGATTTTGGCGCGATCTTGTAGTCTTGTTACTGACAAAGGCCGACATGTTCCTTAGACAAGATTGTTAATTAATTAATAGCCCAACAGCCAATTTCAGCTAAGGAGCCTACATTTTAACGTGGGATCTGAGCTACAATTTTGCCTGATTTACTATTTATGAACTGTTCTAATTATGAGGACGTTCCTATGACTTATTGTACGAGAAATATGCTGAAGTTTAAACCTCGCACATCGTTGCTGTGCTGAAGGTAAATTAATTAAATTTTGTTTTATGGAAATTCGCTGGAGATGCAGGTCTGCTATATCTAGGGAATCTCCTTGAGATAAAATATGTGATAAAAATCAATTAGTTTTTTTCTATATAATTGCAAACGTTAACAGGGGATTTAAGTCATAAAGTCAATTCATTTACTAATTCTTAATATTTATAAATTCACTTTTCTTACCATAAATTAAAAATATTAATTTCCTATATTTATTTAAATAAATTATCATCCAACATTTATGAATTTTTGCAACATTTAAGTTCATTTGCAACATATTTATGTTATGTTGCAAAACTGCGAATAAGTAATTGAGCACGCGTCTTCACCATTCACTGCAATTCTACTGCGAGAGCTCGCCAAGACGGAGGTGCGACGTTGCCAGTTTTCGCTCGCCGCGGCCTTGTTACTACAGAAGGCTATGGTTTAATAGATTGTAGTGTTCAATTGTGCCTCTAGTGAAGTCAACCGGCCGTCGCCTTGCGAGGAACATTACATGAGCTGTTAATAGGTCAACTAATTCATCGTGAACTTGCGTGTCTTGTGGGTCGTTCATCAAAAGATTCAAAATTGAATCGAACCTAGAATCAATATATCCACGTAATGTTTTTATGTCATTTTCTAGAGCCATCTTTGGTGTCTTTGATGTTTTGCCTTTTTTATGGACCTAAGGGTGTGACGTCCTAGTTGATTAGATCAACTGTCCTTCAACAATTGTTCATAGTCATTTATTATGTCTAGTTGACTCCTGTCTTTTGAGTTGCATTTGTGAATACACTCAGTTATATTTTTCCTCTGCAACTGCATTTTTTCAATGGTTGCAGCAGGCGGTATGCCAATCCTGCTACTTTGACAGAAACCCGGTTTTCGGGTCATATCCATTAAGTATCTAGACAGCTTTTATCATGTCGTGAAAATATGCAGGATTGAAACAGTCTCTTAACTGCTTTATGTTGGGATTTAATTTCCTTAATTCTATCAAGAGTCTTCCCATGTCTCTCATTTCACGTGAACAATAACTTTTTCCTTCACTTCCCATCTCCAGGATTAATGTGTCACTCTTAGCCACTGTGGCTATTTCATCGGAATTCATGTAATTAAGGATTTATTTTTGAACTTCTTCGCTTACATACTTACTTTGGGAATCAGCGGCATGGTATGTTCTCTCAAAACGTTTTGTTCTTTTTTCGGGGGGACTAAAAGGTGGTGTTTTTCAATTTCTGGACATGATTCAATATTTATTTAATATGTATGATTATCATATGCATTATGTTTACCCAGATCTTATGTTGAATTTATCATATCATTCGGTTAGTAGTTTAATAGCCATATCCGGAGGTATACTGCTGTAACTGAAATAAAATCATCAGAAAGACCTACTAACAACAGTCTATTACCAAGAGTACCGAATGAGGCGGATGAGTGAGTGCGCTGCTGGCAATATTAGCGTTTATTATTTGTTGGGGCCGTTAATTATTTATATGATTATATGTTAAACCAAAGGTAAATTTACACATAAAAGGCCCTGAAAACATAAACAAATTTTTGACAGTTCAGCACAATAATTTCATTTACTTACTTCAGCTGAGGAGACAATTTGATGAGTGTACAGTTTTTGCCACCCCTTACTTCTGTTGTAATCGTTCTATTAAAATATGCTTAAGGCCAAATGATAAATTTAGATAGCCAGTACTACTTAATAATACTATAGAAGAGAACACGGCAGAAACGGACCAACTAACCATACCTGTGTCTTCTAGTAGTCTGCGTCCGTCCTTGTCTCTCTGTGTGGTGGTAGGCATTCTTCAATAGGTACGGTACAAGAATAAGTCCAGTGATAAGTCCAGCCGGGGTTTCTATCTTGACTACAACTATTCTACTTGTTTAAACAAAGGATAACCTTATCTGAATTTAACATGAAATAAACTTATGACTCTTTATTATAACTCCTCCCAACCAATAAAATAGAAAACTTTGCTTAAATTAACTATATTAAAACATTGGGAGGGACCTCCTTCTTCTTACAAGTTCAACCTTTGGGGTACTCTTCGATCCCGTGCAGAGCGGCGAAGAATGCCGAGTCGTCTTGTTTTCCCCCTATAGGGAAGTAGCTATTACCGTAGGCGGCACGGTAAGACTTAAGCGCGGGACCACCGTAACTTTGAGGTCCCTAGACCCCAAAAAACCGTTCGTTCGATTTCATATTATATATATATAGGGATATATATCAGTCCGTAGGCGCTATAACTTTTGAAAAAAAATATCCGATCTCGATGAAATTTGGTACATACTTATAAAGCGACATTTATTACTTCGAGTTCGAAAACCAGCAGGATAGGTTTGCCCTAAGAAGGTTTTTTTGACGAAATAAAATTTATTTTCAAGATTTAACACCTTTTTATTTATTTTATTTTAATTTAATTGTTAAAATTGAATTCAGCTTAAAAAACAAACAATTTAGCATTTTGAATTATTATTCTACGTCAATCCGTTGCTTAGAAATTGGATAATATTGGATGTGCTAAACACATTACGATGTCCAATATTATTTTTTATTTTCCCTCCAAAAGTATAGTTACTCTGATTTACACTTGGCGCATTATATCTTGACCCTTGGGAACCCTTTACACCTGAAGCAACTGGAGTGGAATAAAACTCATCAGAAGACTACAGCTGATACGCAAAGTAGTACTAGCCTGACGTGTCAGCATTTTCCAACAGCTGTCTGTGTATATCTTAATAGTAGGGTTCGCAGTGGTATAGGCCCCCAATCAGAATGCAGGATTTTCCCCCCACCACTCCCCCCTGTAAGAAATGGAGGCTTCTGATTGGTCGAGAGGGATTGAGGCCCCGCCCCCTAGCCTAGTGAAAAAAAGTGGCGGCCATTATGGAAAAAAAGGTGGGTATGATTCCCGCGCAAGCAGGGCAGCCAACCACACAGAGTATAAAACCTTATATTTATATAACTATTACTATATAAAGTGTATGTATATATACTGTAGGATATAATAAATGTAGAGGTAGCTGTGGCTAATTGTGAAAAGTAAAGAAGAGGTGAAAAATAAAAACTATTATTAAAGTAAAAGAAGTACTATATTTTATATATATATATATATATATTACATATATGTAATATTTTCTCTTCTTCTTTTTCTGTTCCTTCCTAGTCGAACCATAAAGCTAGTATGGCGCCCTCTGTAACAGTAAAAATAATATTAAGAATCTACTGATAGTTGTTATATGTGTATATATATATATGGCTAAAAATAACAATACAGGTGTACTCCATGCTGGTTGTAACCTGAATAAAAGAAGCATCATTATTGGTTAAAATATCATGCTCTGTGATTGGTTATAAATAGGTGGTCTTTGTTCTGATTGGTCGAGAGATGTGAGGAGTATAATTATTTTCCCTTTCTTCATTCTCTTACTTGCTCCTGTGCTGGTAAGACGTCCCTGTGTTACTTTGCTCCATGATATTGCATAATCTAACTGTAATATTGATATTTTAGCTCGAGTTGTGTATTGTTTTATCTTATTTTGTGATTATTAAATATTATTTTGTAAGAAATTGCTGTTGTTAACTCTGATGAGGAACAAAATAATAATGTAGATAAAGATGAGCGTGTCCAATTGTTTGTAAAAGAAGATCATATGTAAAAAAAATTTAAATTGTATGGAACAAAAGTTATTTTTAAATTTACTAATCCTCCTCCTAAAATCAGTGTAATTGATTGGTTAAAACAAGGGTTTGATGATATTGTAAATAAAATGAAAGAACAAGCTGATGTTAATGATCAGCTTGGTTTTACATTACATAGTCTTAACCTAAAATCCAGGGAACCTGGTTTTGTGACATTTCGCCCTGTATATGAAATAAATGAGGACATATTGTGGCAGATTTTTGGAGGGATTGTACAGAGTAATTCAGAATCTATAAAGTCTACTGATACATTTAAAGTTGAATGTACACGCGTTAACCTTCCAGTAGGCAGCGGAAAACTTAGAATGAGGCCAGGTCTTTACAATTCGTTTATCGAAGAATGTAATGGGAGGAGAGGGATTGTAGTAATTAATAACAAAGATAATTTGTGCCTTCCCCGTGCTCTGGTTGTGGCTATAGCTAAAGTCACTAATGATCCTCAGTATAATGCAATTAGAAAGGACAAAGCTAAGAGACAGACAGTCAGGGCCCAGATGTTGATTCAAAGAGCGAGAGTAGAGATCCCGGAGAATGGTGCAGGCATTCCGGAACTAGAAAAATGTCAGGCCTATTTGAGTGATTTTAAAATTACTGTATATAACTATGACAGTAAAGGTAGAGAAGTATATTTTGCTGGTGAAAATGATAATGCAAAATTTAAAATTAATCTGCTCTTTCATAATGGTCACTATAATGTAATTAATAGTCTGACTGCTGCGTTTGTATGTAATTATTTTTGTGAAGCCTGTCATGTTCCCTATGATCATAAGGGTGCGCATAGGTGTTCCCCTATGTCCACATATGTCCCCAGTGTCAAACTATCTCGCCCCCGTGTAAGGAAGAGCATGGGGGAATGATATGCCCAAAAGGTAATTGAACTTAAGAAATCAGCACTGCTTTATTGCCCATCAGGCTGATAGGTGTAAAGCTGTAAAAAAGTGCCTTGATTGTGGGAAACTAATTTGGCATAAAGAAAGGTCAGTACCCCACAAGTGTGGAGAAGTTTTTTGTAAGCCTTGTGGAATGTATGTTGATCCTAATCATCAGTGTTATATGAAATGTAATATAGGCAAGCCTAAAACTAAAGATTATCTTTTTATTTTCTTTGACTTGGAAACAAGGCAGGATGAGACTTTAGCCTCAGACCCTGAAAAACAAATACATAAAGTAAACTTGTGTGATTCTCAACAGTTTTGTTACCAGTGTATTGATGGAAAATATTGTATGACTTGTAAGACTCGTTCAAGAGTCTTTAACTGTAACCCGGTAGAACAATTTATGAAATATGTAATGACAGTGAGGAAACAGTTTAAGGATGTCTGTGTGATTGCTCATAATGGACAGGGATTTGATTTTCAGTTTTTACTAAAGTATGTACTTGAGGAAACTGAATTTACTCCTGAACTTGTTATGAGGGGTACTAAAATTATTTTGACGGAGATTGATAATGTGAGGTTTATTGATTCATTGAGTTATTTCCCCATATCTCTTTCTGCACTTCCAAAGGCCTTTGACCTACCTCCTGAGAGAAAGAAGGGCAACTTCCCTCATTTGTTTAATACCCTAGCAAATCAAAATGATGTTGGCCCGATGCCTGATAAAAAGTATTATTGTCCTGAAACTATGTTTGAGAAAAATTATAATGACTTTGAGAAATGGTATGAAGAAAGAGTAGTAGAAAACTATGTGTTTGATTTTGAAAAAGAAATCTTGGAGTATTGTATTTCCGATGTGGAAATCCTGGCTCAAGCCTGTTTGAAATTTAGAAAGATTTTCCTAGAGGAATGTAATGTTGATCCTTTTCTTGAGGCTGTGACTATTGCTAGTGCTTGTAACTTGGCTTTCCGCCGAAACTTTTTGAAACCAAATACAATTGGCTTATCCCTAAAAATGGCTATAGACTGACTGACAATCAATCAGCATTGGCTTTACAATGGTTAAGTTGGGAAGAGGAAAAGCGAGGGGTCAAAATTCAACATGCGGGCAGAGGGAAGGAAGTTAAAATTAAGGGACTGAAAGTTGATGGGTTTGATGGAAAAAATATATATGAATTCCAGGGGTGTTATTGGCATGGGTGCCCGAAATGTTTCCCATATAACAGAGACGCACCTATTAATAAAGAGGACCCCTCTGATTCACTTCATTTAAGGTATGAAAGGACTTTCAAAAAAATGGAAAAACTAGGTAATGTCATACAAATGTGGGAGTGTGAGTTTAGAGCTTTAAAAAAACAAAATAACCTAAAACATTTAGATAGTTTGCCCATTCTTAATATCCTTCCCCTTGACCCAAGACAATCATTTTTTGGAGGTAGGACTGGGAATTCAAAAACCTACTGCAAGTGTAAAGATGGGGAATCAATCCAGTATGTAGATGTTTGCTCCCTGTACCCATATGTTTGTAAGTATGGTAAGTATCCGTAGGTCACCCAACCATTTATGTGGGTGATGGTGAGTGTAGGCAGAGAGGTATGAAAGTAGATGGTTTACTGAAATCTAAAATCCTGCCCCTTAGGGATCTCTACCACCCGGTACTCCCGGCAAAAATGAATAATAAATTAATGTTTGTTTTGTGTAGGATATGTGGTGAAAGTCAAAACCAGGGTATTTGTGAGCATGAAAATGAGGAGAGGGCTTTAGTGGGTACTTGGACTGTGGATAAAATTAGAAAAGCAGTAGAAAAAGGTTATGTTACTCTTGATATGTACGAGTTA
The DNA here is from genome assembly GCA_035578135.1 of Flexamia atlantica. Classification (NCBI taxonomy): domain Eukaryota; kingdom Metazoa; phylum Arthropoda; class Insecta; order Hemiptera; family Cicadellidae; genus Flexamia; species Flexamia atlantica. Next base: position 9,758,005 of record JAQJVK010000021.1, on the reverse strand, counting down.
TGGGAGTATAAGGTAGCTACATATGAGAAAGGAGGATTGTTTACTGACTTTATCAATAATTTTTTAAAAATGAAACAAGAAGCAACAGGGTATCCAGAATGGTGTAAAACTGAAGTGGACAAGGAAAAATATATATCTGATTACTTTAAACATGAAGGAATAAAATTAGAAAAGGATAAAATTTCTAAAAATGGAGGTTTGAGATCACTTGCGAAGCTTATGCTAAATTCATTTTGGGGTAAATTTGGACAAAGGAAAACCAGACAAAGGCGACCATTGTCAGAGAGTCTAAAATGCTCTTGAAAATGTTCACTACACCTGAAATTCAAGTTAATAGATTACAGTTAGTTAATGATGAAGTTGTTGTTGTAAGCTGGGAGTATTTGGAAGATGCAGGCGAGCCTTTGAAAAATGTTAATGTTGTAATCGCGGCCTATACTACAGCGCAGGCGAGACTTAAGCTTTATGAGCATCTTGATGCTTTAGGAGGCCAAGTTTTTATTACGACACTGACAGTTTCTTATACTACTTCCGGGAAAGTTTGTACAGAGTGCCTACAGGTGACTATTTAGGCGAAATGACTGATGAATTGTTAGAGTATGGTCCAGGTTCATATATTACTGAGTTTGTCTCTGGGGGCCCTAAAACTTATGCATATCTTGTATGGTCAACTAACAAGCAAGCCCTTGTCTCAGTCTGTAAAATTAAAGGTTTAACATTAAATTGTAAAACCTCCAAGACCCTAAACTTTGAAAAACTAAAAGAAATGGTTTTAAGTGAAGCAAAGCAAACATTGGAAATAGAAGAAAGAAGGATTCGGAGAACAAAAGATAGAGATATTGTAACTATTAATGAAACAAAAGTGTTTAAAATTACCGGACCTAAGAGTAAAATAGTCGAGGACATTATACGGTGTCTTATGGATTCAAAATTCAAACTCACCTAATCCCACCACTCTATCCTAGCGTGTAATACTGCTTGTCGCTTCTTCAGTTTTTCAATTTGATATTCAATTTGCATGTACTCATGGAATGCGTGGTCTTCATTATCACACATAAGTAATGGTAAAATAAACTCATCACTGTGAAGATCATCTTGACAACTGAAGTTGTACACTGTAACGTGCCTTTAAGAGGCCTAGGTAAAGTTCAAAGTCACTCCAAGTTGACTGGTGAAAGTTCGGATGTCGAGAAATAATACACAAGTTTCAAAATAACAAGTTTATTAATATTTCAAAAGTTCATATAAATATCACAAATACATCACAAAGCTTCATTAGGCATAAACATTTTAATATTTGTAGGAAGATAAACCTTTATATGATAAGGTCAAAATTTGGCCAAATGCCGGAGCGAATCATAAAAAAAATGCAACAAGTTTCTTCGAAAATTCAAATTAAATCAACAGACAAATAAAGTTAAGATATAACCATATTTAAGACTTTACCACAAATTAACATAGGCCTACAGTGTAATAAAAAAAATTTAAGTATCGAGGCAAAAAATTCAAAATTACAAGTTACAAAAAATTGACAAGTAACATTAAAATCCAAAATTCAAATCGCTTAATTCTTTCACATATAATTATTAATTAATTAGTCCTAATGAATATTTTGACTGCATAATAATTTAATTTTTTTAAAGACCAAAATATAGAAAGGGCTTCTTCAAAATAAACAGCTATTGGATGCCAGACTAGATTTCACCTGACAGAGCAGCCCCAATATAAAAATTACAAGTCAGGTCTAAAATAATAAATTGATTTAAATTCAACATTTACAACAATTACTGTTAAAACACTTAATATTCTTTAAGTTAGCCCGGGTCGTGGGCCTAGGCCAAGCCCACTCGAGGGGAGTGCTGAAATTGGCAACTAGCCCCCCGAGCGGAAGAGGACCGATCCCCCAACCCGGGACTAACCTCAACCTAACCTAACCTAAAAAAAAATATTTAGCCTACATAATGTAACACCTAATCACAAAATAGTTAGCCTACATAAATTCCACAATCACAACAAATACTACATTGACACTGAAAATAGGTTAGGCCTACTGTAAATCATTCTTGCATCGCTGATCCGCTGAACCAAAGTCCATAAGCACTGCGGCCGAATTAATTAATTTCCAAGTTTAAAAATGTTTTTGATTGGCTGCTGAGTTTGGGTGAATAAAGTCCATTGGTGAAATGCAATTACAGAAATTAGGCTAGCCAAATTTAATAAATTTTTAACTGCAGTTAATTTCAAAAGAAGATTTCAAACTGTCACTGTTAATTGAACTGAGTTTATGGGCCGTTGTTTGAATTGGAATTTCCGGCTGCATGCTGAATAAAGGATGGAAATGACCTGTGTAATCGGAGTGAAGCGCAGAGGTCCCAAGGTTGAATGCCCACTGCCACAGGTCAGTTGAAGTTCAGGTCTACAGGTCAGCCGATCAGCAGCGTAGGCCGACGCCAGGAGGAGCGGTGTCACGTCAGCGAACTAGGATGTCGTAGTCACATCTCGGTGTCATGTTGGATTTGGGTCAGTTCCGGGAGCCCTGGTGACAATTTCCAGTGCAAATTAGCCATAAGCAGCCTATATGCCAGCTGAAGTGCAAGGCAGTGCTCGACAATTTCTCTTGAATTGGCCTAACCTTAATTTTTTCTAACCAAACCTAAATAATTCCTACATCTGATTCACAAACAAATAATTATCAATAACTGACAAAATTTACCTAAAATCACAAATATAGTTTGATTTTACTCCTTATTACACATTAACATCAGATTGAACAGTAAACCAATTTAATTATTACATTAGGTACTCAATGGGGCAATGTGCTCAGACAATCGGGAAAAATGCGGGAATATTCAGGTTTTGTGCAGGGAATTTTTCAGGACCAAGTCCTCTGACAAAACTGACTAAAACAACATTTTAATACTCAAAATCGACAAAAAACACTGACTTTACTTTCTTTTCACAAATTCACAATGAATGAATGAAATGAATGAATGAAAAAAGTGTTTTATTTTACTATCAAAGTACAGTGATCAATAGTCTACAGAAAAAATTCACACTTGAAGAACAATGGTCTCAAGACCGTCTGTCCGGTTGGTCATTCCGAAATAAACTATTGACACGTCCAGCTAAAACACATAACACAAAGTTCCTGAAAATATAAATAAACGTTATCCTTATATAAATATATATACATGCACATACATACATATATATATACATATACTTACATATATTTACAAAACAATTTAAGGAAGCTCTGTAACGAGAGTTTTACACTATTATTTTTTTTTACGATTTCACCTGTTTAATAGTACTTTGTATAATCCCCCATGGGTCCATCAGTTTATTTATTAAATTACTTTAAATATTTGACTTAAACACGAAATAAATAAATAAATAAAACCCCAATATATTTCAATTTTTTTTTTCTATTCATAATTAAATTCTTTAACCCACTGCCACCTCTCCTTCCACGCCTCTTTCATAAAATTACCCAATTTTAGCCAATTTTTCCCGTTCAAATATTCTTTAAATTCCTCCGAGCTCAAATATATTTTGCCAAACCAGCGCTTCCTAATATTTGCCAAGATGGGACATACCGCTACAAAGTGAAACACAGTTTCAATCTCATGTAAGTTGCATAAACTGCAACAATAATTTTTGTTTGTCAACCAAGGCTTGTAATTAAGATCTACAAGTTCTGCTCGGGCTTTAATAATCCATGAGATAAGACCAACATCATTGTTATCAGTCAGAAAGCTCCTAGGGCCCAGGTCAAGGTCGACGGTGAGGAGTTGCTGATGATATTGCGACGTACGCGCCCTGCCAACTATTTCACTCCTCCAACTAAACCTCGCCGCCTCTACTACGTTAACTAACTGACTCAAAACAGCACTCGAATTCGCTGAGCTAAAATCTACATTCATCCCAACCTTTTGCCCAAGCAGTTTCCATTCTTTAGCCCAAAAAATGTTTCTTTCGATTACACATTTTGCAACAACTTTAGGTAAACGATAATCCGCCAAGTCTAGTACTTTAGAAATGTAATTTGAATTCAGTTTTAATGTAAAGAAATGGATTTTTTCAAAACCGGTTTCTAAATAAAGGATATAATTAGGAGTATTAAAAGGTAATCTGAATAACTTCTTTATGAAGGCTTTCTGAACGTTTTCTAAGTGAGAATTTTCCAAAAAACCCCACACTTGCGCACCGTAACACAAGATAGCTTTTAAAATAGACTCAAAACAAGACATTTTAATCCTCAACGGAATTTTCTTATTATTAATCAGGTTTCCCCAAACTGAATTTATTGCATAATTAGTACACCTTTTTTTCTCGATAAAGTGTTTTTCCCAAGACATTGTTGTAGTAAATAAAATTCCCAAATATTTATAATCATTCACAACCTCAATTTGATTCCCCTTATACCAAAACTTATTATCAGTCGGTAATCTACCACCATTTCTAAAGACTACAATTTTAGATTTTGTTAAATTTACTTTAAGATTCCAAGTTTCACAGTAACGCTCCAAATTACGAATCATGATTTGTAACATTGCTGCCGAGGGGGCCAGGAGAACGATATCATCCGCATACATCAGAACATTTACCCTTACGCCACCAAAGTTACAACCACCCTCCAACACATCTGGTAAATCATTTATAAATAAACTGAAAGCGACCGGACTCCACAAACAGCCCTGACGCAAGCCTGTATTAGTTTCAAATTCATTTGAAATCCCTCCCTTACACCATACCGCTGCAGAAGTATCTTTGTAATAACTTTTTAACACATCTATTACATGCGTTGACACACCAATAGATGAAAGTTTTATAAATAGTGATCTTCTGTCTATAGTATCAAACGCACTTGAAAAATCGACAAAAAAGTGAATAGTTTACCTCCCTTCTCTGATAAACGTAATTTAATCATTGAAGCCAAGTTAAAAATGTTATCTAGAGTAGAGTAATTTCGTCTAAACCCTGCCTGAAACTCTGATAAAATTTGTTTTTCTTTTACCCAATTTTGAATTCTGTTATTTAATAATCCCATAAAAATTTTACCCACACAGTTTATAAACGATAAGCCCCTGTAGTTTTGCACTAAATTGACGTCACCCTTTTTAAATAAAGGGAAAACAATAGATTTCTTAAAGCTGTCTGGGATGACTTTGTTTCGATAAATATCATTGTAAATTCCTAACAATTTATTTAAAAATACATCAGGCGCATATTTGTAAAACTCATATGGAACCCTATCCATACCAGGTGCTTTGTCATTTTTTAATTTATTCAAAACTAGCTTCAGTTCCAAATATGTAAAATCCCGATCTAGAAAATCGTCAGTGATATATGGTTCAACGAAGGAAATTTTTGTTTCTACTGGCGGATTTAATAAGGTATTAAAATGTGTTATCCACTCTTCCGGCCTTATATTTCCAATGCGTTTTTTATCTTGACATTTAAAGGAATTGATCGCACGCCAGCACGTTTTAGAATCTTTGGAAAATGTTAAATTTGAGATTAAACTGGAGCTATATTGTTCTTTCTTACTTTTACACAAGTGCTTGTATTTTTTTTACTTCCTCAAGATATTTAGCTTTAACTTCCGCTGAGCTAGTTTTACGGAACATATTTAATAATTTAAAAACCTTTTTCCTTGCATTTAAACATTGGTAATCAAACCAAACATTTTTCCCCTCAAAAACTTTTGTACTTTTTACATTTGGTTTAAAATGAGCTGAATTTATAACAACCTTAACTATATCATCTACATTCTGTGGCTCCAAAGACGTCAACATATTTGCGACTTTACTACCGTAATTCAAACAATCAAAGCTGGTCCACTTTAACTTGGGCAACAATGGCAGCAGCTCCCCCTCCCCGCCCACCCCACCCGGGCCGCCAGGAGCACTACCAACCTTGAAACTTAATTTTACCGGCATGTGATCAGACCCAGGGAAACTAACCACTTTGAAATCATGAATGGAATGTAAACAATCAAAAGTTGCCGCAGCGATATCGATTACTGAATTTCCCCTTGAACCCAAAAAAGTAAATTCTCCCTCTTTATCACCTTCAGACCTTCCGTTTAACACAACCAAACCATGGCTGTCAAAAACTCCAAAATTTTACGTCCTTTTACATTAATAGTATCGTCTTTAGAATTTCGTATGTCATAAAATTTATTATTTCTAGTGCTGATAATTTCCAGTGAAAAACTTTGTTCTCTACTTATGCGCCCATTTAAATCGCCTATTATTATCATATTTTGAAATGAATTTTCACCAAAAAACCTTACTAGATTTGAAAAATCCCTATCCCAATAATTAAAGTTTAAATAAACTGGCATAATGAAAACCTGTTCACAACTCATAACGATTCTACTTATCTTAAGCAAACTAAAATTTTCAAAAGGTAAAAACTTAACATTTTTTGAGAAAGGAGTATTACGATTCACTGCGTAAATTAAACCACCCACATTTCTTCCAAAATTAGCTGTTCTAGTTGCAAAACTGAAATTCAACTCAAAATTACTCAGCTTGTTAACAAAAAAATCTTTTTCTTTTTCTGAGACAAATGTTTCTAAAAATATAACAATATCAAAGCTGCTAATAAATTCTATAAATGAAAAATCACAAACCTTATTCTTTAAACCACAAATGTTGTATGACAAAACCTTAATATCTAACATCGAATGTCCCACCGGCGATACATCCTGCCGTGTCGTTGCTGCGTCTGAAGCTGGGTTGGCGACATTATTTTCACCCGTCGGCCTGGCTACTGGGTCCTGATGCTGGATGCTGTGTAAGCACGGTCGGTGGCGGCGCGCTCGCGGTCAGGCTTTCTGCATATGACGTCTGCGATGTATTCTTCGCCCCTGACGAAATTACTGGAGTTTGCTTCGGCTTGGGGTGTTTAACTGTCAAAAGAAAGTTTGAGAAATCGTGTCCATATAGCGATTGAAGCACTTCCGCACCATCTCGTTTGCCGACCTTAAGTTTGCCCTCTTCCCAAGTAAACCGCTGACCTTTTACAGTTAAATGATCGAAATATAAGATCATGCGTTGCTTCCCCGCCACACGTTCAACTTCGCTTCTCACTTGCGACAAACACGCCCTTTTTTCTCGCACTTCCTTAGGATAGTCTCTGTGTACTATGTAGCCCGTACCTCTTAGTTCTTTCACCCTAGACATGATGTAATAAATGTCCGCGTCATTAGGTATATGTGCAATGATTGCATCTCCCCCTCCCCCCAATGGGTGAGCCCTGTTGACATAGACAGTATCGGCACTTCCGAACATCTCACTGCAGAATCTCCGCACAACCTCAGCAAAGTCTCGAGTATTATTTGACCACTTCAGCCCCCTAAATATGAGATTGTTCCTCCTCGACCTAGCCTCAAGATCAACTAACCTTAACATCACTGTTTTTTCCTGTTCTTGTAAATCCGTTATTTGCTTCCTCAAAGCCACGTTCTCCTCCTGCAACGCCGAAACCTGTCCCGTAAGCTGAGCGAACTCCTCTTTTGTGGCCATATTTACTAATTTACTATCTAATAAACGGCCTAGGTCCGTGAGGAGTTGAGCACGAGTAATGTCGCCTACCTTCTCGTCGCTGCCCATGTTGACCGTCTCGCTGTAGTCTTCACCTCCCGGCGACAAATTATGTCTTGGACGTTTTGGATTTTTATTCACTGGGGAGAAATATTCGTTGATTTTTAATTCAGTCATATGAACACAGCACTAATAGTTGATACAGTAAAAACTTCACTTTGATCAGTACTTATATACGATCCTGTCTGCTCCGGAACCGCACTACCTCGTTGCCGCACAGCTTATCGCGTATTACTAATGTTCGTAGCTTATTAGGCTAAATTAGGCTTATCACACGGACTGATCTTACTAATGAGGTCAGATAAACCGAGAACCTCTGCTATATATTACGGAAAACCGGCTAAAAACTTATTAAAATCGGGGAGCTTACAACCGCACACAACTTGCATATACCGCACCAGTAGTGCCAACCCAATGCCAATGTTGATCCTTTTCTTGAGGCTGTGACTATTGCTAGTGCTTGTAACTTGGATTTCCGCCGAAACTTTTTGAAACCAAATACAATTGGCTTAATCCCTAAAAATGGCTATAGACTGACTGACAATCAATCAGCATTGGCTTTACAATGGTTAAGTTGGGAAGAGGAAAAGCGAGGGGTCAAAATTCAACATGCGGGCAGAGGGAAGGAAGTTAAAATTAAGGGACTGAAAGTTGATGGGTTTGATGGAAAAAATATATATGAATTCCACGGGTGTTATTGGCATGGGTGCCCGAAATGTTTCCCATATAACAGAGACGCACCTATTAATAAAGAGGACCCCTCTGATTCACTTCATTTAAGGTATGAAAGGACTTTCAAAAAAATGGAAAAACTAGGTAATGTCATACAAATGTGGGAGTGTGAGTTTAGAGCTTTAAAAAAACAAAATAACCTAAAACATTTAGATAGTTTGCCCATTCTTAATATCCTTCCCCTTGACCCAAGACAATCATTTTTTGGAGGTAGGACTGGGAATTCAAAAACCTACTGCAAGTGTAAAGATGGGGAATCAATCCAGTATGTAGATGTTTGCTCCCTGTACCCATATGTTTGTAAGTATGGTAAGTATCCGTAGGTCACCCAACCATTTATGTGGGTGATAGTGAGTGTAGGCAGAGAGGTATGAAAGTAGATGGTTTACTGAAATCTAAAATCCTGCCCCTTAGGGATCTCTACCACCCGGTACTCCCGGCAAAAATGAATAATAAATTAATGTTTGTTTTGTGTAGGATATGTGGTGAAAGTCAAAACCAGGGTATTTGCGAGCATGAAAATGAGGAGAGGGCTTTAGTGGGTACTTGGACTGTGGATAAAATTAGAAAAGCAGTAGAAAAAGGTTATGTTACTCTTGATATGTACGAGTTATGGGAGTATAAGGTAGCTACATATGAGAAAGGAGGATTGTTTACTGACTTTATCAATAATTTTTTAAAAATGAAACAAGAAGCAACAGGGTATCCAGAATGGTGTAAAACTGAAGTGGACAAGGAAAAATATATATCTGATTACTTTAAACATGAAGGAATAAAATTAGAAAAGGATAAAATTTCTAAAAATGGAGGTTTGAGATCACTTGCGAAGCTTATGCTAAATTCATTTTGGGGTAAATTTGGACAAAGGAAAACCAGACAAAGGCGACCATTGTCAGAGAGTCTAAAATGCTCTTGAAAATGTTCACTACACCTGAAATTCAAGTTGAATAAATACATTTCCCTTTAACACTCATTTTTATTTAACATTTGCCCAAACTTATACTCATGAAATAACAGGCAGCGAGCAACGCTGAGAAGTACGCTGACTTTTACAACTTACGATTCAACTATTAATTACTTTCAATGCTCTTAAATAAACATAAAACAATGAATTACAATCTTTCTCAATAGTTTAACCAAGTGAATCCAAAGATCTCAAAATTTCATCACCCTTTAAACTCAACCCTAGTCGTGGCTAAAAAAGGGAATTTTACTTTATTTACAAGCAAAATCAAAACTAGATCATTGAAATTCACTTACCCAGCAGTAATGGTAGATTTAACACATCGTTCTCTGAAGGTCTGGAAGATGGTGAAACCAAGCCAATATAATTTTGGCAATAAACTTCATGATGAAGAACGTTAACCTCCGAAGTGTACAACCGTCGCTGCCCGATGTCTGTGTCCCGACTGGCGACTGGGTCGATGCAGTTCTAGAACCCAGGTCGATTCACTCCAGTTCAAACCTGATGAGAACGCTGGCCGTCCGAAAACTTTGACCCCCCCCCCTTTCTCGGCACAATCCGTCTATCCATTGTTCGCTCGTTTTGAACTCAGTGGCTAACGACTGACAGTGTCGGGTGGAAACTTTTAACACGGCACAACACTGTATGAAAACCCTGGTGAGAATAGCTGCTCTTCCCCTTATTGGTTCTCCCCACTTTATAATGGGCGGAGCCAGGAGGAGGGAGAAGGGGCCCTCACCAGGGTTGAGTGCCTAGCTGTTTTGTAACCATATTTGTTGGTGGTTTTAAATAAATTGTAAAAATATTTAGTAAAATAAGTTTAGATAAAAATACCCCACTGTGTGTGTGTGCGTGCGTGCGTGCGTGCGTGTGTGTGTGTGCGTATGCGAGAAGTTAATAAAGCTGAGTCTTGAAAACTTCTCCTGTGGACAAACACCCTCATATAAAATGTATAACATTATCATATGTGGATGGCAGGTTGGCTTAATTGCTTTAAAAAATGATTTCCTGCGTATGCCACAGACAAGGACTTAAAGTCCGGTATGAATGGAGGTCACTGGCGCGGATCGAAAAAACCCGTAAACCTGAATGGTAGGGCAAAGTTGATAGTTTGGCTCAGATCAATTTCGAAAAATTGTGTGAGCCATTCAGTCAAACTGCCCGGTGGGGTAACAAAAAAACTTAAAATTACGGAGAAGGTAACTAGATTGTTTGTGGTTGGCCTCCACGGGTCATGGCGGTGGTGGGGCCATGACTTTATAAAAAATAAAAATAAATTGATACAACAGATTTTTTCCTCTTATAAAACCTACTTTTAAACCATATGTATGTCATTGTTAAAAAGGATGCTAAGAGGGCAATAGCTGAGGAGTTACATAGACCTGCAAGGATACATTATCCTAGGCGTAAGGTAACATTGAAAGGTATTAATGATCTTTATCAAGCAGATTTAGTTGAAATGCAAGATATTAAAGATAAAAATTATAGGTATATTTTAACTATGATTAATTGCCTAACGAAATTTGCATTTGCTAATCCCCTAAAGGATAAGTCGGGACCTACACTTGCCAAGGCCTTAGAGCCTATTCTTGCAAAACATAAAATGAAACATCTCCAAACTGATCAAGGTACTGAATGGTTTAATAAACATGTAAGGTTTCTAATGAATAAATATAAAATTAATCATTACCACACATTTTCTGATGTTAAAGCGAGTATAGTAGAAAGATTTAACAGAACACTTAAGACACGTATGTGGAAAGAGTTTACAGCACGAGGTAAATATAAATGGGTAGATTGAAAGGTATTAATGATCTTTATCAAGCAGATTTAGTTGAAATGCAAGATATTAAAGATAAAAATTATAGGTATATTTTAACTATGATTAATTGCCTAACGAAATTTGCATTTGCTATTCCCCTAAAGGATAAGTCAGGACCTACACTTGCCAAGGCCTTAGAGCCTATTCTTGCAAAACATAAAATGAAACATCTCCAAACTGATCAAGGTACTGAATGGTTTAATAAACATGTAAGGTTTCTAATGAATAAATATAAAATTAATCATTACCACACATTTTCTGATGTTAAAGCGAGTTTAGTAGAAAGATTTAACAGAACACTTAAGACACGTATGTGGAAAGAGTTTACAGCAAGAGGTAGTTATAAATGGGTAGATATACTTCCAAGAATAGTAAAGTCTTATAATAATACTAAACATAAAACTATAGGTATGAAACCAAAAGATGTTAGGCAAAAACATGTTAAAGATATTTTAAAGAAAACCATAAGGTAAATAAGTTAAAAATTAAAAAAAAAAACTAAATTAAAATTAGGTGATAATGTAAGAATCAGTAAAGTTAAAATGGTTTTTAAAAAGGGATACCTTCCTAATTGGACTAATGAAACATTTAAGATTTATGCTATTAAACCAACAAAGCCAGTTACATATGTTCCTCAGGACTCAAAGGGAGAGGTTCTTAAAGGGGGGTTTTACGCAGAAGAGATTAGCAAGTCTACAACAGGTAACATCTATCTGGTTGAGAAAGTGTTAAGGAGAAAAGGTTCTAAATTACTTGTGAGGTGGAAAGGATTTGATAGTAGCCATGATACTTGGATTGACAAAAAGGACTTGGCGTAATACCAAATTAGGCCTTGTATAACTAATTTCAATAACTAATATCTAATAACTAACTAACTAATAACTAATTTTGTATTTTATAACTAATACCTACAGACATAAGGGGTAGATGACTATCTGGCTTCTTTGACCACCTGGTCTTTGTGACCATCCGGTGTAACGATGCCCCGCCCGCATATGACCATCTGGTGTGACGATGTCCGACCGTATGTGACCATTTGGTGTGACGCCCACTGCTTAAACAGTTTAAATAATAGCCGGATCTAAGTTTCACTGCTTACAATGAAAGTACCCACATAATGATATCCGGCACAACCAGCTGTATCCGTTTGAATAAAATAACTGTCAGACCCAGTATTAACAGTCTTAAAAGAATAATTTGGAGGGTATATAATAACTTGTAAATTAGGTAATTGTATCATTGACAATGCGGGTTGAGAGGCAGGAAGTTGGAATTTCCTGTTAGAAACTTTGATCAGTACATTGGGTCCGGCATGGTTAAAAAGAATATACATGGGTTTTTATTACCTGACTCAATACGTTGCATTATCTGTGGGCCTAGTTCCTCGGGAAAGACAAATGTTTTATTTAATTTATTATTTGATCCTAACGGATTAAGGTTTGAGAATATTTATGTATTTTCAAAATCGCTATATCAGCCAAAGTATCAATTTAAAAAAAAAAGTACTGCCCAAAGAGATTGGATATTTCGCGTTTGATGACAACAGTTTAGTTATACACCCTAATGACGCTAAATCTAATTCAATTATGATCTTTGATGACATTTCTTGTGAAAAATATAATTCAATTAAAATTTATTTCACAATGGCAAGGCATAAGAACATTGATACATTTTACCTGGGACAAACATACAGTGCTATACCAAAACAATTAGTTAGAGATTATTGTAATTTTATTATTTTATTTAAACAAGATGAAATGAATTTAAAACACATATACAATGACCATGTCACAACTGACATGTCTTCTGAAAAATTTAAAGAGTTATGTGGGAAAGCATGGCAGGATAATTTTGGGTTTTTAGTGATTGATAAGACCTCTGATCCATATAAGGGAAGGTATCGAATTGGGATCGATCGTTTTGTGACAGAGGCATAATGGATAGGCTATATATATGATGACCTGAGAGGGTTCATACTACTATAATGATAAAAAAAAGTTTTGCGGGAACTATCGCAGTAGAAAATCTCCTCATGGATTCCAATTTAATAAAAGATGCTGGCGGCATAAATAGCCAAGACCGTCGGCTATGCTACCACCTGTTGTATTATTAATGATATCTGCGAGTGAAAGAACATACAACCGAGGAACATGGTTAAAATTTTTAAATAAATGTGAAAGAAGAGGTGTGCCCTTAGAGCTAGTAATTTACCATGAAGACATGCAAAATGGAACGATAAGAGACCCCCAAAATATGTTATCAAGATTTAGACCTTTCCCTGACTTGTTTGGTAAAGTATTACCGCTACGTAACCTTCACGGCAGTGTAAACTTTACACAAATATGCAATGAAATGTTGGAATATGGCTGTAAAATACCCTATGCTGCAAGGTGTACATTGTTAACTGAGAGAACAATACCGATTAGATCCCCATTAACTGTTTATAAAAAGGCAATAAAATCCAATGGCTGTTACATTGATATCAGTTATAATATTGGGTATTCCAAAGTACCGGATAGTGTACCTAAATGCCGTAGAAATAAACCATATAATGGAGTTAATAACCTCTGTCAAGGGTTATACACTGTAGAATTTCTCAAAGAAGCCCTACCATGTTTGCCAAGACAGTGTGAAAAATTTGGTATTTCATTAAACAATGGAGTATATAGTATAACTAACAGAGGCCTATTTGAGCAGTGGCGATCGTTTACAGGGGCTAATCCAAGTGAATTTTGGCTTTTAAACTCTTATTTGTTACAACATATTAATGAACCTAGACCTATGGAGTTATTGAAGAAATTTATGGAAAAAACCATTGAAAATGACAAGTATACAATAGCAGAAATACCACAGTGGAGAGATGGCTGGAAAAGAACTTTTGTATTTAAAAGCTATACAAAACATTATGTAATCCCAAAGTTTGATAGTAAAGAAGAAAGTTATTATAAAGGATTAAACTTTAGGGCAGGTATTTCATTGTTGGATATAATAGACTATGTTAAAAAATATAAAAGCATGCTCTGTTCTTTAGACAAGTGGAAATGCCTTAAATTTACAAGTAAAATAATGAAATATACCATTTACAACTATGAAGCGAAACAGTAAACTACTCAAATATCAGCTCATTCAGCTAAGACATGCTATAAAACGCAAGTATCAGATCTTAAAAGATGGAACAGAAGAAAGTGATATATTGTTAGAAAAACAGTATAAACCTTTACTTTAGGAACTTAGGAAAAATAATCCACAAGATGCTATTAATATTAAGACTGAACAAAGGAGTATTAAAGAGGAAAAAGAAGAGCCAATGGAGTATGATGACTTTGAAGAAGAAGAATCACTTGAATCAACACCAAAAGTGAGAGGAGACGAGGAGGAGGAATTTGTTCCATTAAGATCCTCAACTCCCAGCCTCCAGAGGGATCTGTCAAATTTGGTATCTAATGAAGAAAACTTGGTCTCAACCACCCAGTATATAGATGAATATTTCAAAAACCCAGTAACAAAGGAATATATGACTATGTTTATTAGAGATGCTGGAAAAAAGGGAATGATTGACAATGCCTTTGGGCCACGCTATGAAAATGACAAACTAATGATTGGTGATAAAACCTTGGACTTTAATATCGATGGAAATACAATTATTGGTGGTACCAGGTATGGAAGTTCCCCAGGGTTATATGAACTTATTTTTAAAAGAGTCCCTGACAGTACAACATATAACTCTGATGATTTAAATACTTATAAAAGTATTATGATTAATACCAATGCTCATAGGGAAGGGTATAAATTTGATGGTAGAATTAAAGCGAGTAAATCTACCAAATACAATACAATCATTAAGGTTTTGTTTACATCTAGCAGCGGAAAAGGAATGCAATGGAAAAAATAAAGTCTCATAACATTATACATTGGGACGACCCTAATGAGTTGGTGCAAAGATTGCAACACATTGCTATGTCTACTGAGAGTGGTAATAGAGTACATACAAGTGAAATATTAAGTATAATAGAGGAATTGAAAGAGGCTAAGTATATAAAGGGGACAGGAAATAGTAGGTTTAAAGCATTACTACGATGACTATTGACAAGTTTGGACGTAGCCTAAAAGCCCATGCAAAGAGCGGTGCTTTAAAAGGGCCTAAGGGTGAAGGTTTCAATTTAACACCCGATGGTAACTATGATATGCAAACTAAAAGACTTTGTAACTTGGCTATACCTTTGGAACCACCTGATGTGCACAAAGAGCTATGTGGACGAAAACAGTATACCTTATACAAAATATAAATACAATATGAGAAAGAAGAGAGTTTCCAATATCGGTGACCCAGTTGACCCTATGGATGCTGTAAACTTGGAAGCTCTAAGAAAAAAAACCTCTTCTGTATTACAACTTGAAGGAGAGGTATTTAATGCGAAAAAAAGGAAGATATCAAATGTTGCGCTTGGCATTGCACCAAATGATGTAACAATAGTAAAACAGGTACCAGTTATAGAAAATAATGGTATTAATTGTAGAGGTTTAACATTAAATAATATTGGATATGGAATTGTAGGAGCAGATGCTGTAAGATTAGACCAATGGAATTTGGAAAGCTTATTACTGCGTGGAGACCTTTATGATTGTAAACAAAAGCAATTAAAAAACTGTAAGGACCCAACAGATTTTCAAGATGTGGTAAATATGAATTATTTAGTCAGACTTTTAAGTGAAATAATGTTTGATATATATAGTGAGATAAAAATTATTAACATAGGAAAAGATGAATGGGTTAAAACAAATGTAATAAATAAATACTTTCCAGATGATACTAAAAGGCAGTTTCGTTTTGAGGGCACCCTCAGTGAAACCCCTTCTAAAGATAAACCCCCATCACTACCACCCCAAAATAGTGGAAGACTACCACTTGATGTACATCTCCCAGTAGAGGAAGGTGATGATACAGACTATTACATAGATAGAAGAATTTAACCTTATAAACAAGGGATTGTTTATACCGGGTGTCCCATAATAGTCCCCCCCTAACTTTTTCCTATATTTTTTCAAATATCAGTTCCACACCACACCCAAACATTACTGGGTAGCTAATACTTCATTTTCCGCCATTTTGAAATGAGGTAAGTTATTTCAAAAATGGATATTGGAACAAAAATATTTTTTCAAATGTTAAAGTGGTGTTGTGACCCATCATTTCGAATTAGATTTTTTCACTGATTACAATGCCGCAATCCGTTTTTTAATATCTCAATTGGTCCTCAAGATATGGGTACTTTTAATTAATTTATTTTCAACCAATTTAAACATTACAAATTGATAAAACAGGCTTATAACCACAAAATAATGCTAGATAGTGACGAATAACCACCATCAGTCAATGTTGAGCGATTTACACTTAACTTTTACCAGTGTTACTTTTTCGGCCGCCATCTTGGATCCGCCATTTTGAAATGAGGTAAGCTATTTCAAAAATGAAGTTGGTATTGTGACCCATCAATTCAAACTAGTTCTTTATGCCGAACTCAATGCCGCAACCCGTTTTTAATTATAGTGTTTAGTTTTCAAGATATTGACATGTTTCTAATAAAAATCTCAAAAATATGAATTTTTCAAAAACTAAGTTTTACAGCTAAAAACGGGTTGCGGCACTGAATCCGGCGTAAAAAACTAGCTTGAAATGATGGGTCACAATACCAACTTCATATTTGAAATAACTTACCTCATTTCAAAATGGCGGATCCAAGATGGCGGCCGAAAAATTTACATTGGTAAAAGTTAAGTGTAAATTGCTCAACAATGATTGAGGGTGGTTATTCGTCAATATCTAGCATTATTTTGTGATTATAAGCCTGTTTTATCAATTTGCAATGTTTAAATTGGTTGAAAATAGATTAATTAAAAGTACCTATATCTTGAGAACCAATTGAGATATTAAAAAACGGATTGCGGCATTATAATCAGTGAAAAAATCCAATTCGAAATTATGGGTCACAACACCACTTTAACATTTGAAAAAATTATTTTTATTCCAATATGGCGGATCCAAGATGGCGGCCAAAATTGGATACCCCCTCAAAATGAATTATTAGCTACCCAATAATGTTTGGGGGTGGTGTGGATCTGATATTTGAACAAATATAGGAAAAGGTTGGGGGGGGGGACTATTATGGGACACCCGGTATAGCCTTTCATATGTTCACTGGTTGTAAAGGTTGTTGGTTGTACTTTTAGTACTCATACCGGTTGCCCTATGCAATAAGTCTATAGAATACCTAGCACACTATGGATATATGAATAATTTATCATTAACACAAGATATTACCCCAGCAGTAATATAGCTACAAGAGACATTTGGCCTTGTGCCTACAGGGATTTTAGATAATGCAACTCTTGAATTTTTGTCTCTACCTAGATTTGGAAATAAAGATGACATAAGACCCTTTACAGCCCTACCGGGTAGACATTGGAACATGTCAGTTATTACATGGTACCAATATGGAAGACCTCAACATAATGATATTTTGATTAGGATTTTTGCGGACATTTGCCATCACTGATTAGTAAAAAAACAAGTTTAACGACGAAAACGAACGACGAAAACGTGTTCTAGGTTTTCTTCCACCTGAAGACGGGATCAGATTCCAGATCCCGAAACGTCGTGAAACTTGTTTTTTTACTAATCAGAGATGGCAAATGTCCGCAAAAATCCTAATCAAAATATAAAATCACCATCACCAACAATGAATTTCAAACAAAGAAATTCCAAGAGGTCCCGACTGATTAGATGTAAATTTAATATAAACTGATTCCACTCGTTTTCATTTATAGATAAAGTATGTTCCCCATCTGTTACATATGCATGATTCCTACCAAGAATACATGCAACTTTAATTTTGTCTTTACTTTGACAAGTGATTGTTGTCTCAATGCTACAATCTTTTTGATGATGGAGTGATAATGTTACATCATTAAATCTTCCAAAGTATTCACAAAAAGTATTATAGGACCACCAACCCCAACCTATTCTCCCCTTAATCAGAATGCCAAGACTATTGTCCCGATTTTTGAATATACCGGTGATTATACACTTTGTAACCTCAGAGTTTAAAAAATATACTGACTTTAAAAATACCCCGGATAGAATATTTATAGTCTCAATCGGTTTTGGAATAGGAGCGGGTAAAAGTATGTCCGTTTCAGTTGGATCCATCTCGACTACTGATAAATATTTGTATCCCTTGTTACCTCCTTTGATTTACCCCCACCACTAAAAAGAAATTAATAATAATGTTTTTTTTAGTCATGTGACTTTTCAACTAAATGTTTTCCTTTAGGGTATAAAAAAGTTAATTTATCCTTTATTGTGAAACTTTTCTGACATCCCCGGTGATGGGTGTGTAAGTGTAATGGGTATCATGAATAGCACCGGTGCTCCTATTCTCCCATAATAGGAACTTTGAAAATTTGCATACATATCATAAAACAGGCAAGTATTTCCCCGTATATTATCATAGGGATGGAATGCAGAATTAAGAAAAAGTTTTACATCAATTAAGTCACAAGCATCAAATTGTGACATATCTTTAGTTAAATTATTTTTTCTCCCTGTTTGAAATGCCAAAATAACATAGCGAGGTTTCTCAAGCTGATTGCTGGTACGTAATGTCCAACTTAGACTTTTTGTACTAGGTACTTTGGGATATTCTATTAATTCCCATTGTCTAAAAGGTACATGTATAGCAGGATCCTTTTCAATATATTTATAAAGCCTTAGCTTTTGCGCGTCACTTACTGTAATATGTGGTATTCGCCAATAAATCTTCTCGATCTCTAGCTGGATTGTACCAGTCGCTGCTGTTTTTACAGCATTTATATCTGTAGCTGATCGTAATAAAATTAATTCCTGTTTTATATTTACTAATACCTTTCTATAGTCTTCTGCAAAGCCCAGTAAATGTTTTAGTGGGATAGAGTAAATAAAATCTGTAACTGTTTCAGTCTTGCCCGGTCCAAACCAACAAGAATTTTTAATAAATTTTTTCCCCTTCGCGAGTAGAGAGAATATGTTTTAAAGTTATAGTTATACCTACATTTCTAGTCCTATCAATCTCCTTCCCACATATTTCATATCGGACTTCTTCAAATAAAAACGCAATTGCATTATTAATAAATGAAACATTTTGGGCGGTATTGTCAGCTTTTTTCCCACTAACTTTTCCATGTAATATATAATATAGCTTTCAAACGGGGCTGTTCTCAAATCCGATTGAAGAAGGGGAATCCTAATTTCATAAGAATTACCATAAGTAGTTGAAGCATAGGGTTGATGTGTGTGATATTCCATACTGGTAATTAAATCATTGTACAGTGCTTTGCTGTCTATTGCTAACATAGCCATTTTGAAATACTTTGAAACAAAGAGAGCGGAGAAACTTTATATTTTTGTGAGTTAACCCTTTGCTTTTTGAAACACTACTAACACTAGTTAATACCGGTTTCTCATTAAATAGTAACCCCATTATTGTGTTTTCTAAGGTGAAGTCTGACTGAGATTTTCTCTCCGCGGAAATTAACAAGTTCTCCGTTTTGGTCTTTAAGAGACACTGTTAGGTTGTTTATTGTTTGACCGATGACCGGCAAGTAGATTACATTCCTAGGTATCTCTATGATTTTATAGCCAGGTGGATCTGATGGATAAAATTCATGTATTACATGTCCTTCTACACCATTCTCATAAGAACCCCTTGTTATATTACACTCTACACGTATCGAATTAACTTTAATTATATCTACAGGTAACTCTGAGGTATGTTGTTTATTAGGCTCATATACAATATCTTTAAAACCCAAAGGTTTTCCCAATGAATCACCTTTTTTAAAATTAACCTTTTCAGAACAAAATAATTCCGACTGTAAAGTATTATTATTAGGCTTTAATGTAAATTTTACATTTTTAGGTAACTGAGACACTAAATACTTTTCAATGTTCTCAATTTCATAAGACCCTTCAGGTATAGTTATTTTTTTTATCATCACCATAATAAAACTTATCATTTTTAACTTTTTCAATGTTTGGAATAGAATTGTATGTTGATAATTCTACTAACCCTAGTTCCCATTCACCACTGCTTACATCAATTGGAACATTTAATTCATAAGAAAGTGTACTAGTATTCCCTGTTAGGCAAAACATCTTTACAAAGAAACTTTAAACACAAGTGCCCACATATCACTGAGTTAAAACCATTGACTTTGAATCTCCTCAAGAAGAGATTCAAAGTTAATGGTTAAAACTCTGTTGTCTCTCATAATTATAGTAAATGCCACAACCATTTAAGTAATTTAACAACTCATATGTGGTTTTAAGTTCCCAAAACTATCATAATAATAAACCTTTTTCTTTAACTTTTTATAACATACCCAATGGGTTCCTGGTCCACTTGAAATATCTAGATTAACAATTGCGGTTTCATTTCCCTTAGGTCTGTTTGGTAGTGAATCCCTCATATAAACACCTCTTAAGTTTGGTATTTTTAACAACTTAGCATACCTGATGAAATCAAAATTTGTAAGAGGTTTCATTGGTATTAATATCGGTAAACTTTTTTTTCTTACACACCTTTTTTTCTTTCTCCTTTGACCTGCACCATGTTTTGAATAAGGTCTAAGATATAACCCTTTGCCGGCTTTTGTGGACGTTTTACACGGCGTTTCTTTTTATGCCCGCCGCCTAACTTACTTTTTGCTTTCATAGCCGCTGCTACCGCCAACGCTGTACTACGTTCCCCGAGTGATGAGTCCGAAGCTTTAAACCGTTCCCAGGCCCGTTCGGCTAACTCTTTATCAGCTACTATTCGCCTCTCTGAGTCTTTATATCTCGAGTATGCAATGTCATGTGCTTTACAGGCTTGGTCTCCTTTAACCTAGTTCCAGGTCCGCAATATTGATAACCACCGGGTATATGAAGTTCTATAGGTAATAGATCGATTGCCTTGTTCAGGACAGATGAAACTATACCTCCACCCTGTTTGACTGTTCGTTTACGTCTGGTTGTCTTTCTTTTCGTCTTAGCCATTTTATTGCAAGTACTTAATTACTTCATACAGTTTAGTTAAAAGTGTTTCTCTAATACAAGGGATTTCCAACACTTCAAATGCGGTAGGCACAGTGCGAGCAACAGTATTTGTAAACTCATTAAACTCTAAAACCCCACTGTCAGTAAAAAAGTAAATCATCCCATTTATATATTTAAAAGCACCGTAAACTGTAGCTGGGACACCATTTAAAACGCTAGAGACCATACCCATAAAGGACCCTGAATAACTACACTCATTAATTTCAATCAAATAGTATCCATTTAATATATTAAGTGTTTTTGCTTGGTTTGTAGAGACAACTGCGTTAACTTTGAAAACTTCTCTACCAGCAACTGTACTGGCGCTATACCTTGATTTAAGTGAAAGTCCTGGGTATGTAAATATGTATACATCATATCCGGCAAATAAGGCAATACTCCCATCTGGTCTCTGATAAATAGCTGAAATTTCTGTAAAGTCTTTTGGAAGAAACTCAAGCCAACCAGTAATTTTTTTCACTTCTTTAAACTGCTCAGGGGTTCTTTCTGTAGGGTTTAAATTAATAACCCATACATATTCTTTATAAAAAGCAAATATTTTACGATTTACAATTAAATACTTAGTAATTTGATTGTTTTTAAAATCACAAATGTCTTTTTCTTCTTTTAAATCAGATAGACCTGTTGTCTTAGAAGGTGGTGCTATAGTTGTTGTTGTTGTGGTTGATGTAGTACTTGAGGTTGACATTGTGGTAGTAGAGGTTGTAGATGTTGTAGATGTACTCACAGGTTGAGGTCGACCATACAAGAATTGAATTGCTAGTATATCATCTTTACTAAGATCAAGTTCATTAAGATTAGCAATACCACTTGGTGTTCTTGATGTCGGATACATAACTGATTTTTCAACACTAGAATGCTCTAAGCCTAAGGCATGACCAATTTCATGTACTATAGTATAAAAGAAAGATATGTTGTCACCATGGGGTAAATTCATTGTAAAGTCCCATGTTTCTTCAGAGTCCACATGAATATCAGTTTGGTTATAAATAATTGTTGGGCGATAAGCATGACCCAAAACCCCTCCTGGTCCATCAAAATCATTAGGACATATATCATTCCTAGAGTAAAACATGTGTTTTTTATCGTCTGAAAATGAAATAATAATTGTGGGGTTTTTATAGTCTCTTTTAAATGTGACATTTGTATATTTTTGCCACAAACCAAATGTCTTTTCAATAATATCATTATTCTTTGTTTGAAATTCATTGTTGGTGATGGTAATTTTATATTTCGATTAGGATTTTTGCGGACATTTGCCATCACTGATTAGTACAAAAAAAAAAAACTTATGTTCTAGGTTTTCTTCCACCTGAAGACGGGATCAGATTCCAGATCCCGAAACGTCGTGAAACTTGTTTTTTTACTAATCTCTTGGAATTGTTTTATTTGGAGGACCTAATCAAAGATTTTGTTAACAATATAGTAATAAATAATATATTTACAAACTATTTAGAATTATTACCACCGCATATAGTGGAAAGGTTGAACAGAGAAGTTTTATTCTATTTGGATCAATCAGATGATAGTGATGGAGGCAATAGTTGAATTTCAAGGGTTTAAGGACAATAATAATAAGTTTATAGTCAAAGAGTTTGCTATTGTCGGTAAATCTTACAAAACACAACTTGTATTCCAGCCTGCTTATAGTTATAATTTTCTAGATGGTAAAATGAAGCGAACAGCCAGATGGCTCTCTCGCCATTATCACCACCTTAGGTGGGAGGAGGGTAATGTTCATTACAGTAAAGAGTTAATTGAAAAATTGTGTGAGCCGTTTGGCCTATTCACACTAAAGGCCTGGAAAAAAACTTTTTAAGACAGTTTCACGATAATGTACTAGAGATTGATGAACGTTTGTATATAGATAATGATATTGCAGTAGATTGCATTATTAACTAACATAAGTTAAAAAATAGCAAGAACTGTGCCTTAAAATCAGCACAGTTTTATGCTGGAAAAATATTATAAAACTATAAACCTCTTACATATATTTTGGTATATACCACCTATCCAAGATAATGGGTTGACTAAACTCAATGTGAGTGTGTGTGTGTGTGTGTGTGTGTGTGTGTGTGTGTGTGTGTGTGTGTGTGTGTGTGTGTGTGTGTGTGTGTGTGTGTGTGTGTGTGTGTGTGTGTGTGTGTGTGTAAAACAGGGGCTTAGTAAACTGTGGCGCTTAGAACTTGGAAAATTCTAGGCTACACCTTTGAAAAGCCCTTAAAGTGAATGCAATGGGCTTAGTAAATTGAGGCGCCTTGACTTGAGGAGAGTTTGGGCTACTCCTTTGAAAAGCCGTGTGTGTGTGTGTGTGTGTGTGTGTGTGTGCGTGCGTGTGTGAGAGATTACCAGCTCACCCAGGATTAAGGGTGAGTACGGAGGTTGGCCGTAAAAACCGGAAAACGTAAAATGTTTCCCTCCAAAGCAACTCCCACTATAGACATATATGAGCAAAGTACAACACCATAGTCTTGGACTTTTAATATTACCTAAATATTTGTAAGAGACAAAAAAAAGTATATATAAAATTATTTAAAATCCTCTGTCTGTCCAAGTAAATATAGAGGTTACAGGTCAAAATGAAAGGGAATTATCCCCAGTAAATGACCAAGTGCCTCAAACACAATGAACAGACCGGCAGAGGACCAAAAAAAATATATATATATGTTAGTGTGAGAGATAGAGCTTATAATGCTATCCTCACCCCAGAGGTTAGGCCTACAGGGGTTAACAAAAAGGGTGCGCCGAGGCCCCTACGGCATAGCCATAAAGGCTTACCGTGGTGTGGAAACGTGGACCCTAAAAAGTAAAAATTTAAAAATTAGTAAATAATAAAGTGTACTCACCATTACAGCAACACACCTCCAAAACCATATCCAGGGATCTTTCGCAGTTTTCGCAACGGAGAAAGAATTCAGGCAACCCGGTGTAGTACCCGATGGGTATCTTCATTGGGAGACTGCTCTGATATGGCTGATGGACATCACTCTCTCGATGACGCTGTAAATACAAAATATAACTAAACCAACATTTAATAGTTATTTATATTAACATACACCCCATATATGTATTTCTTATACTTACTAGAAAACACGTTTTACACATCCTAGTCCATCTCCTCCTCCTTCCATACCAAAACTTCACAAGATAATTTGTATAACTAAATTTTGTAAAACATTGATCTTTATGTTGTTCTACTAATTGTTTTTTTATTAAAAACGGTATTTCAAGAGATTGAATTTCATGCAGGCGACGGGAAGTTTTACAAAGTTCCATTAAACAGAGTTTAATTAAACTAGGGAAATAATGTGCCATAGTTGTGTAGACAGATGAACAGAACAACAGTGACTGAACTTGGTTGGGTGGGGGGCAACAGTCATTCTTTACTGTGGTTGGTTGAGCCAGCATGAGGGCTGGCCCTAATTGGTTCACGCCCACAACATTTATAGGGGGCACTCTCTCCTTATATATATATATATTGGGTTTCAGACTTAACATTTTAGTAGTATGCTTATTGTGGTCTTTTTGGTAGTCACCATGTTGATTCAATTGTTCATACTCATCTGTCTTCGATTAGCAATGGCCGCCGATTCAGACGAAGAAAACATACCTCCGAATTCTCAGGTAGGTTTAAATATAAATATCATATAAATATCATACAGTCAATCCATAGTATTTTAAAATATAATTTTATTAGTATTTTATATATATATATATATATATATATATATATATATATATATATATTGTTTATTACAGGATCAATAACCGGCCTCACAGGGAAACCCACCACCACCATGTTTAAGTCAAGACATGTTTTTTATAGATGACCTTGATATTATATCAATTCATGTAAGTATATTTATCAATTTTTACAGTATTTATATTTTTTTTACTTTTTAAGTTTAGAGGGTAATTGTTTTATTTATTTTCAGAATGACTCTCCAATTGATTTAAGTGATGTATCAGGGGTTTATCCTCTTACACAAGCCGGTTCCGGTTCTTCAACATCATCTACAATTAGTGGTCTACAGGAAATATCTCAGGTTTGTTTTAATTTTTCATACATCTTTATCTCATATTTAAGGGTTTCTATCACTTAATTTATATCTTACTTTTTATAGTAAAAATTTAAATTTCAAAGGTTTTTTCTAATTTTTAGCAGGAATACCGGGAGAGACTAAGTAACATGATAAGACTCTCAAGTTCCTCTAGTGGAGGAAGCTTGTATATTGAGACCTCCAGGACCTATTTGGAAAATGGAAACATTTTAACGAGAAATAGATTTATGGTTAGTATCATTTCTTTTATCATATTAATATTTTTAAAAGGGTAAGCTACATCGATTTTATATTTATTGTTTTTTTCAGCCTGACCGAGGTATAAACCCTGAATTATTATCGGCCAGCCTACAAGCGTTACAAGAGGTAATTAGTAACTTTTTATAAATTATTGTTCTTAATAGTATTTAATAATGATAATAGTAATAACTAATACCTTTTTATTGTTGTAGTCTCCTCCTGATTCCATTAGAGAAAGGTCCCCTGTTAGAAGAACAAGACCTAACATTTTACGGCGGCATGATACACGCGCTAACCTGGTAAGTACTTATAATTATCTACAAGATATATACAAAATAATTTAACTATTTTATTCTTTAATATTAATTATAATATTTTAATAATGTTATGGATTACAGGCAAGGGACCATTCTCCAAACGCAAGACCAAATTCTCCGACACCTAATGGACCAATATTAGGAGAAGATGGTGTTCTTGAATATAACTATATGACACCACGGATGTCAGATTATCCATTAGGCTCCTTTTATTCAACGCGGCACGCCGCAGCGGGATGCCGCAGCGGCTGACCGCTGTACCAAATCCTCACGCGGCGAGCCGCTGCGATCGGCCGCTGTCGCGTGGAGGGGGTAAAAGTGCTTCCAACCTCATTCTGCTGTCATTGAACTTTCACACAACACTTGTGAGTGACCGTAGACAGAATGGATCCGTGTGTTTTGGCGTACGCTTATTTACAATTGCAGTCAAAAAAGCGACGTAAGAGGCGTTGGAAAGTGCATCCGATAAATCAAGCTCGATATGTAGATGGTGCTTTTAGAAACCTGTATGGATTGTTTAGAGAAGACGGTGACAAGTTTTTCAATTATTTTCGAATGTCGGTGCCAGCATTTGATACTTGTTTTAAAAGTTCGACTGACCAAGACTGCAAGACCTGAAATACTCCAAGGACTTGACTTTTCAATAGAAGAAATGCTATCTGTTACACTCAGGTAAAGAAAAAAATAGTTTTTGTAATTTTAAACCGATCTTTATAAAACTCGATAGGCTACAATATAGTTAAGTAGAAAAGAGATGTTATAGAAAAAATGCAATAACTTCCTCTAAATAATTTTTAATTGTATATAATTAATATGAAGATGAATATAAAAGTAAATAAATTTCTTTTACTTCCTGTAACTAAATCTTCTACTGGCTGGTACAATTGCATGTTAACATAATGTTTGTACTAATATACCTATATTCAGTCCAGTATTAATGTTTTTAAAAAGCGCCATTCTCTGCAAAATCACCCACTGAGTAGTAGTAGACAGTAAGTAAATTATTTAGCCAAAGTACATAAAATTAATATCAAAAAACTACATCGTAAATTAGTTTTTTTTACTTCCTATAGCAAAATCTTTTATTGGCTGGTACAATTGCATGTTAACATAACGTTTATAGGCTACTAATAATTATTCTATTCTCAGTCCAGTAATAATATTTATCAAAAATCTATGCAAAATCACCCACTGAGTAGTGGTAGTCAGTAAGTAAATTACTTAGCCAAAGTACATAAAATTAATATCAAAAGACTACATCGTAAATTAGTTTCTTTTACTTCCTATAGCAATAGTATATTACGCAACTAGTGCGGGAAGTAGGTGTTTACGTGCGAGCATGATAGTTCACGCGCGACGCTTGCGGAGCGCGGGAATTTCATGCGAGCAACGTAAACACCTTCCCGGATGAGTTGCGTACGATAGTTTTCGCAACACTACCAGCAACAAATATATAGGGTAAGTGAAAAACAACACTTCTATTAAAGTAAAAGATTTAAAAAATTTTAATTAAACTGTGTATAGTTCTCTCTATAGAGAGAAAATACGAACAAAACTATATTTATCTGTGCGGGGGAGATGACAAAAAGCGTTATCTCTGCTGTTCAGCGACTGAGTAAGCCTTTCTAGGAATACGTCTTATCGTCACACAGACGGCAACAATTGATTAAATAATCGCGCTCTTTATTAACTTATCACTATTAACTAACTGTACGTAGTCGCAGCCTGGGAAACCAGATTATTTACAATTGAGATGTGGTCGTCATAGTTAAAATGTGTATATTGTGTTTATGTATAATGTATGTAAATTATGTGATACACTATTTTTTTCTTGAGTTGGCAACATTGAGCATTTACCGCACGAGTGCGGTAAATGCTCAATGTAAACTCTTTACCGCACTCCAGCTGATTTGTTACCTCACTACAGCTGATATTTGCCGTACTCTTTTGTAAACGGCGACTTCCCACACTGAAACGGAAGCGGAAATCGGCTACTTACTAGTGTACTGTTGCGAAAAATCTTTTACTGGCTGGTACAATTGCATGTTAACATAACGTTTATAGGCTACTAGTAATTATTCTGTTCTCAGTCCAGTATTAATGTTTATCAACAGTCTATGCAAAATCATCCTCTGAGTAATAGTAATCTTCTGTCATCTCCGTGTTGTTATCATTTACGAACTTTAATAAATCACTTAACGGGACGTTTTCCTGATTCTGACCAAAAGATGGCGACGTACGCATTGGTTGCAAGTCATGGTACTTTTTAACTTCTGTATTGCCCATAGTGTTTGATGTAACAGTGTGATTCAACAGCAGTTGTTCATTTAAAATTACTTGTGACTGTTTGCTTGTTGATTGATACCCGAAACTATTATTGCGTGATGGTTGTTTTTTTGCGGGTTTTTTTGTTGCGGTGTTGGTCTTGCTCTTGGAAGCGTGATCACTTGACGGTGGTTTAGTTATTGAGACTTGTGGAGCGGTTACCTCAGCAGAAGAGTTTTGAGAATACTCGTAGGTCATTTGGCTCGTAGGCTCGTAGGTTGCGGTGTTGGTCTTGCTCTTGGAAGCGTGATCACTTGACGGTGGTTTAGTTATTGAGACTCGTGGAGCGGTTACCTCAGCAGAAGAGTTTTGAGAATACTCGTAGGCCATTTTCATCATCTCCATTCTTAGTTGCACCTTTTTTTCAATTGGAAGTGGCTTAACAAGGGGAAGTAATGATTTTAAAAAATGCAAATCATCACAGTCATCTGCAGCTAAATTTTACTTTTGTTTTCCAAAAGAATCTAAGTAATTTTCTAACTTGTTTTCTAACCTTTGCTTTCTTCTACGATGTATTGTAAACTTACTTGAACATGATTGCTGTTCGTCAGAAATTTCGGTCCTTTCCACTTCTTCAGCTCCGTCGCTGTCATATTCTGGAGATGGTGATCGAATAATGGGAGATGCCTCAGTTGGACCTAACGCTATAGAGCTGTCTATGAAAGACAAGTGCTCTGCGTACACATACATTTTAATTTTTTTTCTTGCTTGTCCAGATTTAGTTTTTAATGATTTGAGGTATTTCCTGTAAGAATCCTTGATGTTCTTCCATTTTGCTTGGAGCGACTGGCCTGAAAAAAAAGAAATATTTAGTTTTTTGCATATGCAATTTGTAATAGAATTTTTCTTTTCAGGTATCTGGGATCCGGATGCTCCTATATGGATCTACATTACATGTACAGAATTGGGACAGCAACAATATCCATAATTGTGCCAAAAATGTGTACTTTGCTTAGGATGTCTTTGGAAAGTGAGGTGTTTCCTAAGTTCACTGAGGACTTCTGGCGACAGACAGCGGAAGGCTTCAAACAACGAGCTTACTTACAACGGGCGGTAGTGATGCCGTTATCTTGAATCAAACTTAATCCTTTTTCACAAATTAAATAACTTTTTTTTTCTTTTCGCAAATAATATGAATCAAGACTTAATTGGTAAATTTGATGATTATAGGAACGTGAATTGCATGGAATTGGACTACATCAGTAATATTCAGTGCTTCAATGGTATTAAAATAATTATGCTTAATATACGCAGCTATAGGAAAAATTTTGATGAACTGATTGTAGTATTAAACTACAGTAACATTAAATGGGACATTATCATATTAACAGAAACTTGGTTTGAGGAGGGAGATGGATTATTCACTGAATTGGATGGCTATGATATTTATTGTAATAAGAAGAAGAGGAATCAAAATGACGGAGTTATGTGCTACGTAAATAATAAAATTCATGTGGTTTGCTCTGAAGTAGACTTAAATGGAGCTACTTCATTAAAGTTAGATATGACGCTGAACGGTGAGCGGTTCACGGTCCTGGCCGTGTATCGCAACCCCTCTGGTGACAGGTTTCTTGAGCTTTTTATCGAAGACCTTGAGCGGTACTGCGAGAATCGGCCGCGTGATCGCGTGCATTGGTTTCTCGGGGATGTAAACTGCTGCATTCTTGAGGACAATAGGTCACTGCTCGCGGAACGTTATCTAGATGCTCTATTCTGCTGGTTTTGTTGCTTGTATTGATAAACCAACGCGAGTCACTGCCTTTTCAAAAAGTTCTATCGATCATTGTTTTACTGACGCTAGATGTACAGACAACATATCTTGATAATAATTCAACAAGGCCATAAAATGTTTAACTGTAAAACAATTTTTATTTTTGGGGTAGGATACCCCCTTAAACAAACTAGATTTTAAAGATTTTTGTGATGTTGTATAAATTTATATTGATACATAAATATATTTGAAAATGAACGAATGGTGTTTTTTGCATCTGGGGAACTCAAAACGAAAATAATAGCTTCAGCGTGTTAAAGCTGGAAGCTAAAAAGCGAGTAATAGCTTCTTCCCTATAGTGAAAATTAGATTAAATATGGTAATTCCATACTGAAAAGAAAACGTGGAACAGAGTATATTCTACGAAAGTAAAATAAACTATATTGTAAACAACGTTGGACGATTTGACATTTCAAGTAAAAATGTAAACACTGTCATAGTACGCAAAACATAACCTCAAACCATAACCTCGCTTCTCGTACACATGTGACAGTTTTGAAACAAGTAATATACAGTATTTACATGTCTGTTATTTACCAACAATAGTTTTTAAAGTGTGGTAAGGTTCGCCAATAATGTATACAACAGCTGACGTTTTACGTCGTAGGACAAAAGATTGTGTGGTATTGCGTAGGATTTATACAACAAAAACAGGTGGATTCGTGCAGATAATAACAAAATAGTTGTATACTTACATAATTCAGCTTTCTCTTTGGCTGTTGAGGTTTCAAACTGGGGGAAAAACAATATGCACAGTTCTGTCCAATGACGCTTCTTCAAGTCTCTGTCCTTGTAGTCTTCCGATGCAGAATCCCAAAAAGAACGCCTTAACTTCACTTCATCTATTAATCGTTCAGTGTTAACATCGTATACCACATTACTCATTACGTGTTGTATCACACAAGTTTAATTAGCTTTGTTACGAGCACGACGTTTAATTAGCTGGTGTTTACGAGCACGACAAGGCCACGCGACTACACAGTACGCCCAAGACCACGGGTCCTTGACGTTCAGGTGGGTTGAGTTGGCAGCAATGCGAGAGCGATGGCGGGCTGCCGCGATGAATAAACGGTCCAATACAACCCAATGCATATAGGAATCGCTCGCGACCAGCGGCTCGCCGCAAAACATAAGTGCACGCGGCGAAATATACAAACCGCCGCGACAGCCCGCTGCTTCTGCGTCCGCGACTTTTTGAATAAATGGACCCATTTAGGGCAATGCACTTAAAAAACCGCTGCGGCAGCCCGCTGCGGCGAGCCGCGTTGAATAAAAGGGGCCTTACGGGTCGCCAATAGAAATGTGAGTTTAAAACTTTAAGATATACTTTTCTTACATTTACTATAATGTTTATCATTTCTGATATTATTATAACTTATATTTTTTGTCTTTAAGATGGTTACTGATGATGGTCTGGCGTACTTTTTTGTCAATCAAGATTTGGGTATTCTACAAATTGTAATGGTAAGTATTATTTCTACTTACTTAAAAAACATATTATAATTTATTTCAATTTTTTATTTTTACTAATTTATATTTTGTTTTTCAGCCATTCCCTTATGGACCAATCAGGTTTCCTTCAACATTTGTACAAATAACTGAACCAGAGTACGACACAATTAACAATGACATGGAGGATTTGAGCAGTGCACCAGGTTACTATACTCTCGAACAAAGTGCCACTGTATGGGGAGATCTTTGGACGCTCACACGTTTAGTGGTATGTATAATTTAATATAAAGGTACTCCATAGTTATAGAAACTCCATAGGAATTATAGGTTTTATTCAAACTAATTATTTATTATTTTTTAGAGAGGACATGATGAGCCTGTTGGTCTACCTCTACCCACAAACCTCCCTATGTGTCAACACTGCCGGAACTGCCAGGAAAGTCGATCAGAAAATTTACATCCGTTTACACTTCTCACAATACTTTTTTCTGTGGTGAGTAGATTTTATAATATATTTATTTTAAATATCTTATAATAAAATTACATATAGAAGAGGTGACCTGCTTCAATACTACATGGAACTTGTATCAATTACATGTGAGTATAAAATTAATATTAAAAATTTACCTACCCAATACAAAATATTTCATTTACTAACTTGATTTTAATTTTTTTTCGAGAAATGGTGTACAATTTATACCTGAAGAAACAATTCCAAACACTCCAATAATGGGAAATGTCCGGCTGAGTCTTGAGGACTTTCAATTTTCAGAAGATACCAGGCAACTACAGGTAGGCTATTTTATTTATTTTATTCTATTTTATATAACTTTTTATGTTCAAAATATATTTATTTTAAATAGGCCTAATACCAATTTGTACTTTTTCAGAGTATTTTACAAAAAATTACAAGAGTGTCAACACCTGAAACAGCATCCACATCAAACCAAGACCTACCTCCACATCAGGTTTGGTTTACAAGCCATCGCGCTGCAGGACCGTCCGGGTCATCACCTGTCGCAGGACCATCCGGGCCATCTCCTTCTGCTGGGCCATCTCCTTCTGCCGGGCCATCTCCTTCTGCTGGGCCATCTCCTTCTGCTGGGCCATCGAGATCATCAACACCTATAACTGATACTGTACCTCCAAGGATCCTACCATTATGGATGCAGAACCTTCGGTCATCGGCGGCTACTGCTCATAGACCATCCCACAACCCCCAGTCTTCAACCTCTACAAACAATGCAGCGCCCAGCTTGAGTGTAAGTGAATATATTCACCCCTCAAATATAATTTAACATAGACTCTTATGGGATGTAAATTTTACATGAGCTCTAATGGGGAATAGATTTAACATGGGCTCTTATGGGAGAATCCTAGATTATCATTGAATTTTATAAAGTAATAAATTATTTACAACTATAACATTATATTTTAAAATTGTCAAATACATGCTATATAACTTTTTGAGAGAATTCAAAGGATCTAAGTCTTTGATTGATCACGTTTTTACCAACATCAATGACGAAAAAATCAAAGGTGAAGTTGTAGTGTCAGCCCTCTCCGATCATTATGCTCAGACCGCTCTCATCAAGTGTTCCCCCATGACTAATGAGAACTGTGTCAAATACAAATTTGCCAGAAAATTTAATCCCTCTGCTAAGCAACTTTTTAAGTTATTACTTAGTCAGGAGAGTTGGCAATCAGTTTTCAATGCGGATGATGTTAATGACAAGTTTTCGATATTCGAAAGCAAGATTCAGTACATTTTTAACATTGCATTCCCTCTAAAAGTACTAAAAGTTAAGGATAAAACCAATTCCTGCAGAATCACTTTCGACAAGGAAATACTGGACGCTAGGGCACTAATGATTGACTGGTACATAAGAACTAAAGATCTTGATTCTGACCATTTCATGAGACAATACTACTTAAGACTGAAATCAAATTTCAGAAGAATGGTGAGACAAAGAAAATCTGAAGTGCTACTTGACAAGATCAATAAATCAGACAATAGATGTAAAGCCATATGGGATATTGTTAAAGAGAACAAAAATGGGAGCAATAATCAGACCAGAGAAATAAGTATTTTTGACGATGATGGCAAAATAACAAATGACCCCCTCAACATTGCACACACTTTCAATCAATTCTTCATTAAGGCCGGAGGTGGTTCAGGCTTACCATCTAAAGATCAAAACTTCATGAATTTACATAACACCTCAAATTCTTTCTTTATTCGGCCTACCACAGAAAGTGAAGTTTCTGCTGAAATTCATAATTTGAAAAATAAGCACTCAGCAGGTACCGATGAAATCTCGCCTAGACTTTTGAAAGAAATCGGGAGCATCATAACAACACCTTTGACTCATATTATCAACTCCTCATTTGAGAGTGGGCAATTTCCGGAGTCATTGAAGCTCTCAGTTGTTAAGCCAGTTTATAAAAAAGGGGATGACCGTATTTGTGACAATTTCAGACCAATTTCTATCGTGTCTACTTTTTCTAAACTGATTGAGAAACTATTCCTCAATAGATTGTTGGATTTTTTGGCCAAAAACAACATTCTGTCCAAAAAACAATTTGGATCTGTAAAGAACAAGTCAACTACAGATGCTATAAATCATCTTGTATCAAGCGTTGTCAGGGCGTTAGACGGAGGGGAGAAAGCTTTAGGTTTCTTCTTCGATCTAAGTAAAGCTTTCGACTCCGTCAACCATGCATTACTCCTAGAAAAGATCCATTCAGTTGGGATTAGAGGGCTGGCACTACACTGGCTTTCCTCCTACCTGATCAGCCGTAAGCAATACGTTGAGGTGAAGGCAGTGGATGGCTCCGGATGCCTGCGCCCCTACAGATCCTCCATTGGTACCACTGTCAGCGGTGTGCCCCAGGGATCTGTCCTCGGTCCGGTTCTGTTTCTGCTGTTTGTAAACGATCTCCCTTCGGTTGTTCAGAGGGGCGAAATTTGTCTCTTTGCAGACGACACCTCACTCTCCGTCTCTGGTTCTAACCGACTCGACGTAACAATAGGTGCCTTTATACAAGCGAGTGGCTTGATGCAGTGGTTTGAAGATCATTTTTTGAAACTGAACTCATCAAAAACTGAGCTTGTTGAATTTTCAATTCGGAAAAACAACAACAAAGAAAATTTCATTTTGGATGAAAGCGAGCTTGAAGCCGCTGCTCAGGTCAAATTTTTGGGTTTGCTGGTGGACGAAAATTTGAATTTCCATCCACAAATTAGTGCTGTCTGCAGGAAAGTCAGTTCTGGGATATTTCTTTTGCGTCAACTGGCGAAATTTTATAATCAGGATGTCCTTCTGACTGCTTACTATGGTGTAATCTTTCCATACTTGATGTATGCTGTTGCGATTTGGGGCGGCGAGAACTCTAGAACCCTCTTTCTTTTTAGGCAACAGAAAAAAGCTATCCGCGTCATTTTTGGCCTTGCTAGTAGACAGACCTGCAAAGAGTCCTTCGTTTCGTCAAGAATTCTGACTTTTCCCTCAATTTACATCTTGGAAGCACTGAATTTTCTCAAATTAAATTCATCTCAGTTTCAAAGCAGCACCGCCCATACCTATCCACTACGTAATAGTTCTTGCTTGAGAGTACCCACACATTCAACAACTTTCTTTCAAAAGCATCTCTCTTTCAATGCCGTCAAACTTTTTAACGCCTTGCCAAACGATCTCAAATCCTTAAGCGACCCAAAAAGCTTTAAAAGGCACCTTAAGTCTTTTCTTGTGCAAAGGTGTTACTACAGTGTCCGTGAGTTTCTCGCTGACGGGTCTTCTTAGCTTGTAACGTTGCAATCGTTTAACTTAAGGGTTTATTTTCAGAAGTGTTTTCCTTTAGTTTTAATGTGCATTATGACTTGGCTAATGCAATGTAATTTGTCAATTTGGCTGAATAAACGAGTTATTGAGTTATTGAGTTATTGAGTTGTATTAGTTTATATTATTTTATAGGATCTACTATGTAACGAGCTACTACCAAGAAGGATTCATGGTGAACCTCCAGCCTGCTTGAGCTGCGCCAGAGAAGAACGGATTCTACAATTAAGGAGGGAGCTATTTAATAGGGTAAGTA
Organism: Flexamia atlantica; assembly: GCA_035578135.1. Classification (NCBI taxonomy): domain Eukaryota; kingdom Metazoa; phylum Arthropoda; class Insecta; order Hemiptera; family Cicadellidae; genus Flexamia; species Flexamia atlantica. The sequence goes on along the minus strand of JAQJVK010000021.1, from coordinate 9,722,478 downwards.
ATTATTTTTACTTTAAAACTTTAATAAATCCTAAACATTCAATTTAAACAAAAAACCACCAAGCTACAATATTTCAAATCACCTACCTAGGCCTAGCCTGTATATGCTTAAAGCAGCATTTAGGTTAGGTTAGCTTTTAAAAGTATCTCAAAACTGTCTAAAAAAGATATATAAATCTAAATTTACTTACTTATCTAATATTCAAGCCTAGGCCTACATAAATAATGACCTAATATCACAAAATCATTCTTAGCCAAGAAGACAATTTATTTTTCATATAACACAAATCACTTACTAACACTTTATATCAGCCGATTTATTCAAAGACAAAAAATAACTTACTAAATAGTTTAGTAGTGAAAGAGCAGATTAATTTTAAATTTTGCATTATCATTCTCACCAGCAAAATATACTTCTCTACCTTTACTCATAGTTATATACAGTAATTTTAAAATCACTCAAATAGGCCTGACATTTTTCTAGTTCTGGAATGCCTGCACCATTCTCCGAAATCTCTACTCTCGCTCTTTGAATCAACATCTGGGCCCTGACTGTCTGTCTCTTAGTTTTGTCCTTTCTAATTGCATTATACTGAGGATCATTAGTGACTTTAGCTATAGCCACAACCAGAGCACGGGGAAGGCACAAATTATCCTTGTTATTAATTACTACAATCACTCTCCTCCCATTACATTCTTCGACAAATGAATTGTAAAGACCTGGCCTCATTCTAATTTTTCCGCTGCCTACTGGAAGGTTAACGCATGTACATTAAACTTTAAATGTATCAGTAGACTTTATAGATTCTGAATTACTCTGTACAATCCCTCCAAAAATCTGCCACAATATGTCCTCATTAATTTCATTTACAGGGCGAAAAGTCACAAAACCAGGTTCCCTGGATTTTAGGTTAAGACTATGTAATGCAAAACCAAGCTGATCATTAAAATCAGCTTGTTCTTTCATTTTATTTACAATATTAGCAAACCCTTGTTTTAACCAATCAATTTCACTGATTTCAGGAGGAGGATTAGTAAATTTAAAAATAACTTTTGTTCCATACAATCTAAATTTTTTTACATATGATTCTTCTTTTACAAACAATTGGACACGCTCAACTTTATCTACATTATTATTTTGTTCCTCATCAGAGTTAACAACAGCCATTTCTTACAAAATAATATTTAATAATCACAAAATAAGATAAAACAATACACAACTCGAGCTAAAATATCAATATTACAGTTAGATTATGCAATATCAGGGAGCAAAGTAACACAGGGACGTCTTACCAGCACAGGAGCAAGTAAGAGAATGAAGAGAGGGAAAATAATTATACTCCTCACATCTCTCGACCAATCAGAACAAAGACCACCTATTTATAACCAATCACAGAGCATGATATTTTAACCAATAATGAGGCTTCTTTTTTCAGCTTACAACCAGCATAGAGTACACCTGTCATGTTATTTTTAGATATATATATGTATATACATATAACAACTATCAGTAGATACTTAATATTATTTTTACTGTTACAGAGGGCGCCATACTAGCTTTATGGTTCGACTAGGAAGGAACAGAAAAAGAAGAAAAGAAAATATTACAGATATGTAATATATATATATATATATATATATATATATAATATAGTACTTATTTTACTTTAATAATAGTTTTTATTTTTCACCTCTTCTTTACTCTTCACAATTAGCCACAGCTACCTCTACATTTATCATATCCTACAGTATATATACATACACTTTATATCGTAATAGTTATATAAATATAAGGTTTTATACTCTGTGTGGTTTGCTGCCCTACTTGCGCGGGAATCATACCACCCTTTTTTCCATAATGGCCGCCACTTTTTTTCACTAGGCTAGGGGGCGGGGCCTCAATCCCTCTCGACTAATCAGAAGCCTCCATTTCTTACAGGGGGGAGTGGTGGGGGGAAAATCCTGCATACTGATTGGGGGCCTATACCACTGCGAACCCTACTCTTAATTGTCATTTGTAAACAAAATACAGTTGATATTTGTAGAAATTTGTTTTTTCATTGTTTGTTGTCCAAAATCATTGACAATAAACATTATCTGACAGCTCCAGCAATGGACTAGGCCAAGGGTCAAGATATAATGCGCCAAGTGTAAGAGATTTTTAAAATACAATTCTGAACATATGATTAAATTTTCAGGTGATGAACATTCCATTTGTGTTTATTTTGAATAGTTCACTGATCAAGATTTTGCAGAATGTTCATACTATATTAAAAATTCAGTTAATTTAAAAGAAAAATAAAAAGAATAGTTGTAGATATAATATTATTATATAGTTTAAAATCAGCTACAAAAAAATGAAAACAACATTTTGCTTGGTAATACTTTAAAATAAATTTTAAACTGGAAAGGTGAGTGGTAGGCCAGTTATAAGTATAAAAAAATAAGGAATCGTCCAATGTAAACCAATCTGAGTGTCTCGTCATAAGCCTTAGACGAACTTAGTACGTGTACTTTAAAAAAAATTGTAGTACGCCTACAGTTTGTGCAATCTACCTCCAGCTATGTAAACTACATACTAACCATATCATAAAATAATTTCAACTTATGATATTGGTAAACAAAACAATATTGACAAGCGGAGAGGCTGTAAAGTTATGTTATCAGAAATGTACCCTCTCTCCCCCATGACAAACCACCAGCTGACTAAATTATATAGCTGGAGATAAATTGTGCGAACTGCATCTGTGAATTTTTAGTTTGAGTTTATATTAATTTGTTTTGCCTTAGCTCTTTGTGCCAATGATGACAGAGTTTTATCCAACTATACTAGGCGTAATGCAATTGTCATGTTCAAAATTACTTAAACAGCTGATTCTCAGTATTAATTATATAGGGAATCAGCTGTTTAAGTAATTTCGTACATCTCAATTTTTCGACGCCTACTATAGTCTGCAGCGAAACCAAGAAGAGATGGGAGTTTCTGATGGTTATTGTTCATTCTACTAGTTTGAAAGACTAGAGGAATGATGTAGCAGATGTTTGAACGGTGACTAATTGACTAGTTAGGAGGCAAGCCAAGTTCATGCTTAAACTAATCGGCTAGTAAGTCGTTAGTTGCTGATGAAAAGAGGGCCTATTAATCCAGATTATTAACAGATTATTCCAACCTATCTTTTTCTTAAATACTATCGAAAACCATAAGTTGTAACTTTGCAGAGTAACAAAACAATCATTAACAAAAGTGATTTAGTGAGGCTGCACTGTACTCAAGAGTGCTCCAAATCTCAAAACTTGGCAGGGATGTCTTGGTTTTGAATTTGTCTGCTCATCAATTCCTTTGACAAATTACTGTTAATTACTGTACTGTCCATGCACAGATCAATGGTCTACAAGGGCGTTGCAAATGCAAAAAGACAAAACAAGAATGCAAACATGTTTCTTTTTTTTATTAAAGCAACTAAGATTGAAATATCCCTTATAATTTTTAAACCGTAGTAAAAAAATGTTGTTTTGTTGGAATGGTTTTCCATCTGTTTTGTTGAGTTGGATTTTTTATGAATGATAAATATGAGGAAGTTGGATAGACTTGGTGCATTTTTTATCCACCAATGCCGAAGCTGTCAGACATCGTTTTCTCTCAATAATCAAGTTCAACAAAAAATGGGCGTAACCGCTACACTCACCGGTGACTAACCAGTTACCATATTGTCTAAATAGGCAAATCCATTAGAATCGGCATCATTTATCACATCTCGACAACCAAAAATGTCCATTGTAGTTATTTACCGAATCCACCGTAAACATTTTTGGTAGATGAAAAACAATGATCGGTAGCCTAAGTGTTAATCCAACACTACAAATCATTAAAGGTTTAGATTCAGATTACTTACCGATGTGCATCTTAACACAATGCAATGTAGTCTAGAAATCAATTTCAACAAACATAAGCAATGTTTGTTTACAAATTACAAAACATATAGTTTTTAGAAAATGCTATCAAGTCAGGCTAATCAAGGCCACACTGAAAATATAGGCATGCTGCAGAATTTATGACGTCAAACAAGTAAGCAGGCTGAGAGTCTAGATCAGGGCTCACAGCTGTGCTGCTCATCAAATAATTTCAAAAATAAACATTAAAAAGAGGAATACATGACGTTTAGTAATAAAATGTAAACGTTGAGTGTTAGTTCCCTGCCTACTTGTGTGACGTCGCACAGCGCTGGGATCGCTTCAGAATGGCCTGTTTTTCCAATGCAGCCTTGGGCTAGTACGACTTCAAAGATAGCTGCAGTGGTGTTCCGATGACTTGAACTCGAATCCAGATGTTCTAGGTGTTAACGGTTCCAACAGCTCAAGATGTAACGCACCAACTGTATATCAAAGTTGTGTCCCCATCTAAACACTCAGCACATGGTATATACATTGTATTCGAGAAAACTTAACTTTTTCATAGTGATGCCTCCTGAATAGTCTGATATATATATATAACAGGTTACTTACCTTAATTTTTCAACGATTCATATGTATCTTTTATATTTACTTACGTTTTGGATACAAGAAGCCATTCACTAACCAGTATAATATCATATTTTACTTCAGTCCTAATATCGTCATACTGAAAACATTTCTTACACAACATTTAACACAAATATCATTTGAGGAAATAATTTGTTCTGGTGATGGGAACATTGACTAGTGACTATCGATTACTTTCGGATATCAACTAGTCAAGTCAGTCACACTGGTCGACTAGTCACCCTATTAAACATCGACTAGTCTAGTCAATCTAACTAGTCGAACGAGATAAAACCGATAGAAAACAAAAAATCTAATCGGTTATGTGGCCGACTAGTTGGTTGAAAACAGTAAAATATTGAATAGTTAAAATAATGGATTAGAGATTTGTTCCGGCCAAATCATTAGGCGGGTGGCGAAAAATGGAAACTCCAGCAGTATAAGTGACTTGATGTTAAAGACACATTCGCTCCTCTACACAGTTAAGTAGTTAAACATATTTCCAAAAGATAGAAGCTCATTTACACTTGGCTATGTTTGGAGAACTTACTCTGCTGATTTGGAGAACATAAACAAAGCGCATAACTGCCTATAACTTCAGATGGGTAAATGATCGGCCAAAAACATATTTTGGACGCCAGCAGCGCACTCACTCACCCGCCTAATGATTTGGCCGGAACTCTTAGACTAGTCAAATTAATCGACTTATCGACTAAATGACCAACTAGACAATAAAGCCACTCGTCGACTAGTTGACAAGCCTAATTTTTTTCCGGCCAGTCGCGCACAGTCAAACTCAAATGTGTGAAACTCACTTTCGACTTAAATGTTGACTGTTTTATTTTTTGTGTTGAATTTTGCGTATAAGTGGTTTTTGACGTATGACGAGCTTCGACACGAAGTAAAGTTTGACATAATTGTTTGAAAATAGCTACGGATCTTTTAGCCAAAACTTAAATAGACCCCCTACCCTTTAAACGGATACATTTGATTCGTTGAAGAATTGAGGTAAAGCAACCTTTTCATTTACTAACCACCACCAGAAGCACACCAGAAGCAGATTTAGTAGGCTTAGATTAAAGACCATCAGGACACCACAGCTGTTGTCAATTATAGTCTAAATTGTAATTTGATCATTGTTGAAATTTTTTTATACCAAACATTGTACATAGTCTCTGATAATTGACAATAGGGCCTATATATAATGTTCTTTAGCTAAAGCAGTAGGCCATGACTCAAGATTAATGCATGAAACGCCTAGGGCCTGGCCTAGGCCTGTCAAGTGATTTCTGACATAATCCCCTAAAGGAGTGATAATCCAGTCATTGGAACTAAAACATTTTTTACATTAGAAAAAAAATAAGAATGCTTCGACAATTTAACTGACTGTATATCTTAGTGGATAAGAGCACACATCATACCATGAGGGTCGCCGGTTCTAGTCCTGAGCAAGAATCGAATTTGGATAAAGTTGCCAGTTTGAGTCCTGACCAAGAATCGAACCTGGGTAAAGTTGCCATTTGTCCATGGGCTATGAGTAATTTATGCTATCATACTAAAGGTCAGCATTAGGTTGTAGCAAGGGTATAATTTTTATAGCTAATCTTCTGCCATTTGTGCCTATAAATTTATCAGACGATTTAATTGTATTATGAAAACAACATCGAACGATCTAACGATAGTCGCCCATGTTTAAATAGTTTGTTAGATCATAACTAGATATACAACTCCGTCATATTTGTCCATTATTGTTTTTTTACCATTTTGTGAAAGTGTAACTTATGGTTATTACTGGTTATTGATAGTGTACCTTAGTTCAAGATGGCAGATGATGGGAAACAAGAGAGGCTGAGTTTGATTAGTTATTTTAACTTACTATTAACATTTTTCTTTGTGGTTTGGTGTATTGTTTATCTAGTTTCGCAACGTACGGCATGTTAGTTGGTTTTATGTAGCCTAAGGTGTGTTTACGTTTTGTGAAAAATTTAAATAAAATAAAATAAAAGAAGGTAAAATTTCTTTAAATAAGAGAACTTGGCCTTGATTCGGTTATTGGTGCGGTATCAAAATGTTTCTATTTCATTTTTGACTGTTGTTGGATCAGTAGACCTAAACGGTATCGAATAGGTCGACCATACATCTGTTGTCATCGGATGACAACAATGCGTCGACTTAAGTATCTGTTCTTCCTTACGTCAAAATAATGTTGCTAAGTACGGATACACTTTGCTCTAGTAACATTATGATGAGAATTTCAGTTACTAAAGCTGAACCCCAGTGAGGTTAAAACAGCAGACAGATCATCAGATATGAAAGTCCTAAGGTAACAATGCATGAGTTCGTAAGTTTACTGTTCCCAACCAAAACTTTAAAAATGCCTCTGGTGGAGAAACAGACCCACACCATACATGTTCCAATGTTCAATTAGTCAGTTAACGTCAAATTATTAGCTAGGCTAGGCCAACAAATTATTAACTTATTCGTAAAATTGATTTCCACCTCAAAGCCTGAACAGTCAAATTTAGTGATTTAGGCCTTAATTAATAAAGTTCAAAAACCAACCTGCAGCGATGATGACTACCAAAATAATATGATAGGCTAAAAGAGAGAAAATAAAAAGATAGGTATTTTTTTAACAAACTTGGACCACTCAAAACACTAACACAACACTCCCTACATTTTACTTTTTATTTACTAATTTATAAAGCTCGGATATTTCTATTAAAATGAGTTGTTTATTTTGTTTAACAGTATTAATTCAACTACATAATATATTCGCAAATCTTTACTTCTGTGGCGTTTGTTTTAAGTTTAGGTTAGTTTTGTAGAATGTTGAATGTTTCAACTTCCATACAGGCTGGCAAAGTGAAAAAAGAAATAGACCTGAACAACTTAAAAAACCCTAAATTCCCGACAGTTAAAAAAAGTTATGTATTAGAATTACTAACACTACATTGAGCCACAGAACACAAAGTACTGATAACAAACAAAAAATCACCATAAACTATAAAATTTTGGTTTTAAGATAATAGTAATAATCTTTACCCGAAAAAATACAGTGGCATCATAATATTTGTATTTGTACAATATGGCTCTTTAATCAGTGCCATAACGACATAATATTAAAATTTTGGTTTGGAAATTCGCTGGAGATGCAGGTCTGCTGAAACGGGAGTATTTATTTGGAGACTTCCGAGGTGATGGTGTTACACTTGGCGCATTATATCTTGACCCTTGGCCTAGTCCATTGCTGGAGCTGTCAGATAATGTTTATTGACAATGATTTTGGACAAAAAACAATGAAAAACAAATTTCTACAAATATCAACTGTATTTTTTTTACAAATGACAATTAAGATATACACAGACAGCTGTTGGAAAATGCTAACACGTCAGCTGATACACGTACTACTTTGTGTATCAGCTGTAGTCTTCTGATGAGTTTTATTCCACTCCAGTTGCTTTAGGTGTAAAGGGTTCCCAAGGGTCAAGATATAATGCGCCAAGTGTATGCTTCTCCTAGGAAGCATAGGCATGGCATGGCATAGGTCCTAGGAGATGGCATTTCTGGTGACGTTTTCTCCGGGGTCTTGTTAGGTGTTGCATTTCTCGCTGGACTCTTCTGGTATAATTCTCTCGGGAATTGTGCCAAAAGGTCGTCGTCTTCTTTTTCCTCCTGTGTCGTGTTTGCTCTTAATTATCGAGATGCACGAACCTAGTGCGGCCCTCTACTTTAACCAGATATGTCGTTGGGCTTATGATTTTTGTTGTTACTCCCGGCTGCCAATTAATTTTCTCTTGGCGGACTGTCTTTACAAACACCTTTTCATTTAATTTAAATAACCCGGGTTTTCTTCTGTGTGTGTTGATGTAATCTTTAATACATTCTTGTTTTGTTGTCATTTCATTGGCTAGATGAGGTTTGTTAACACCACCTCCTAGGTGATGCGCGGTTGGTACAGTAGCCAGTGGGAGCAGCGGTGGCGGGACTATCGGAGCTGGACCTCCAAGGAAACACTCATGACAATTCTAATAGTTTATCAACACTTTACTAGTACAACTGATACAAACAACCTGAAACCTTAAAAATATCTTTAGTGCAATTTCCTTATAACATAGCTATCTTCACATCTTACAATCTATAACATTTTAAAAAGGGCGCAAAAGAAAAACAATATCAACTTCACCTAACCTAGAACAGCCTTTTCACAGTTGCTTTCGGCAGCGTAGGATCTGTTACAACAATCTGGAGTCTTTTAGGCCAGTCTTCCCATGTGGATACTGCCTTCAACATATTGTATACGGTCCACATCCGGACACACCAACTCAAGCTCTTCTTGCTCTAGCAAGGGTAGACACCTTGTGTACCAGTCTCGGATCTCCCACGGCTTTTCAGGGGTTTCGCCAACCTTCAGAGTGAGCGGCAGCGTAACATTAACCTCCTCAGCTCGTCATTACGGAACATCTCCATACATCCGCAACCCTCGAGGTTAGCCAAGGCTGTCACCTGACGGAAGACTTCCTCACTGCGCTCCATGACTAAAGCTAAAATGAGAGTGCCCCTGCTCGCATAGTTGGCGACTTCACAATATCTGGACTGCTTGCGGCCACAAAAAATTAAATCTACCGGGGCATGATCCACAGAATCATTTACTACAAGTTCACCATTATTAATCACACCAATTCCTCTGGTACGATGAACAGCCGCATAGAACTCTCTTCCACAGCCCCACCAAGCTTGTCCAGTTAGATCATTCTCGAGCGGGTTTCGCCCTAAGGCAAACAGGTGATAACTGTTAATTGGTCTTTTCCCAATTGATAAACTTGGTGTCGGTTGCTATCCAACGTACTGATCTTCTCATTATAATATTCTGCATCATCCCTGTCCATCGTGCTGGTCAGGGTTTTCAGTCCGCTTCCAATGGTGTTGAACACTCCACACTTCTTCCTAACTAGTGGTGAACTTGGGGCAGCTCCAATTTTTCGAACAGCCTTCGGGACTTCAGTTGGGAGTTTTTGAGAGTGTCAACGATCTGTTGAAATCGTGCGACAGTCCAGGTGGACGAGACAGTGTTATTTTTTAATTTAATTGCCTCTTGATAAATCGCATTTACTTCACCAATCTTGTCTTCTACGTCTCGGAGGTCTATGTCAATTGCAATTGTCCACGGGTCTTGGATAAAATAAAGCTGAACTTCTAGGCGAAATAGATTCCTGGTTTTCATCGAGCTTCTGGATTTTATACTGTGTAGCTTTAGCGTGAGCGATGTCATGCATAACCCATAACGAAACCTAGAATAAAACGAGGTGCCTCAGTTTCTTTCCATGAAGTGTTTTAACCTATTCTTATGTACTATTTGCATATAACGCCCTCTTTTTATTTTGACATTAACATTACTAATTATGTCTATAACTACATATGGACCTAGCCACTGGGTCCTAACTTTCTACTTCTGCCTCTGGGTACTTCGAGAAAAAACAGCAGAACTTTATCCCCAATCTTGAATTCTTTAGGCTTTGCTTTTCGGTCATAGTGAATACCTGGAAAATAAATGGAAAATTAGGCCCACATACAACATGCAGTTATCCCTTGGTCCCCTTTGACTCAATCCTCCCTGGTTTCAGGCATCTTCGTTATTGCTGCTGTTTCACTGTTGTTATTTATTTGTTTCAGAGAATATATTTATTGTTATGGTTCAAATTTTAGTTAAAAGTTTGTTCTATAATTTTTAATAATATTAATCGTTAATTTTATATTAAGTTTTTATTTTTCTTATTAAATTAGTTTAGGAAGAGAGAATAGTAAAAACAGGTTACTACGGTTGAACAGTTACTTAAAAAGGCTACCAACCAGCATGAGACTTTATAAGATTGTTAATTTATACAGTAATTTACATGTATTGTTTGATGTACCCCTTGTGGGAAAAATCAGTAAATAAATTGAATTGAATTGTATTTTTTTATTCACTGCCATTACTTTTGAGAGGAATTTTAAGATGATCCAAAATTATTTATAATTCCTTTTCAATCCCATATTTACTATTGAATTATGATAACAAGATTGTAGGCATTAAAAAACAGTTTATACAAACTGTGGAATAACAACCGTTTAAAATAAAGCAGCCAAATCCATTTATTTAAACAAAATTAATTAATTTAAATCATATCAACATAGAAGAAAAAAAAGAACATAATTTATAACGAAATGTGTTGTAAATTCATGAAGTAAGATGACGATTATTATGAACACAATTGCAGCACAGACCAGAGAGGCACCCATGATAACAATGGTTGAAGTTCAACGCACATTGGATGGAACTCCTCACGAAGCAAAACTCTTTCTGAACAAATAAAACTGCATGAATATATTATTTATGTTAAAAAGTGTTTGATAAAAATTTAAATTTTAATAATTGGGGAATGAATAACACCATCGTTATTATGATAAGGAATCCAGCCCATTTTGATTTAATTTGGCAATGCATTGGTTAATGTGCACTTGTGTCAAACCATGCATTATGATATTCTTAGCACAATAAAAAAGGCACAAGTGAGGATTTAGAAAATACATCAGTTTGTGCAATGTATCTCTAAGCACGCTATGACGATTGTTGAAGACAACAGTAGGATTACAACAGAAAAATAAGATTATACGTGACGCTTTAATGTTTTGTTATCGCTTCATTGTTGTTGTAGCAAGGTATGGGGGAGAGAGGAGGTACTTTTGTGGAAACATTGTTCGACAGCCCTGATGCTTGTCAAACATTATGTTTACAAAGATTATAAGTTGAATATATCATATTATTCGGTTAGTAGCTTAATAGCCATATCCGGAGGTATACTGCACAAACTGAAGATAAAATCATCAGAGAGACCTAGTAACAGTAGTGTATTATCAAGAGCACCCAATGGGCGCCTTCAGCCGCAGTCACCGGTGGATTCGGCGAATGAATCCCGGTTGATGACGTCACAGGTTTTTCCGGTAATCTACCGGTGCGGCTGAACGCGCCCGGTGGATTTATAAGGACACCTTACACAATCAGTATTATTGACAGATTTCTCGGTAGTGACAGTAAAAACTGAAAAAAAATCTGTGGGTAATAATATATTAATGGAAAATAATTATAAATTTTATCAAATGGGATTGATATAAAGTTGTGGATTGATGATCCATTATTGTCATTACGTACTATATCAGTAAATACTGACCGTGTAAGGTCCACTTTGTATCCGACTCAACACCGGAAGTCGGGCTTTCACTGTCGAAATTTTACGGCAAGACATCTTTTTAAAGGAATTATTTTTCAAAATGAATCAAAATCTGGGAATTTTCATAACGGAGAGAGCGGATAGTGATAATGATTTGATAAGTAAAGTTGTCCCTGCTGCAATAGATTTATTAATTCCGGGCAACTCCTCTTTAAAATGCTTGGATATCGTTGGCAGGCTAATCCCTCCAAGAAATGAAAATTACTTTGAGAATACTGTGCCAATTTACAGCATTTCAGATTACAAAACTCACCTTCGAATGTCGAAAAATGCTGTTGAGGTATATTTATTATTTTTCCGCCTTAATTTTCCTTTTCATTACTTTTGTTATACGAGGTACAGTCAAAAAGTTCCCGGAATGAATTTTTGTAGACATTTAGCGCGATCGCCAGAAGGAAATTCGACTTGCATTAGTTGGTACGACTCCTGGGGAGGGCATATCGGTAGTGAGGGTATAGCTAACTTTCCGTAGTGCAGCACTGGAAAGCCCTTTTCGTGTTCCTGCAAGTGTACATTGTCGAATTTTGAAAAAATGGTATTTCATGATCAGCGCGCGAACATTAAGTTCTGTATTTAACTTAAAAATCACATAGTGAGACTCTTGAGTTGTTAATTCAAGCTAATGTAGAAGAGGCGATGAAGAGTCAAGTTTATTAGTGTCACAAACGTTTCCGTGAAGGCCGTGAAAGCATTGAGGATGACCCTCGTAGTGGACGACCTTCAAACATCAGTTAATGACGAAAACATTGAGCGGGTACGACAAGTTGTGCATGAAACTCGGATTTTAACGATCGATGAAATTGCATTTCAGGTAAATTTATCACATGGAAGTGTTCCTTCATGATCATTTGAACATGCATCGAATTTCTTCACTTAACAAACAAATCCGACATTTTGGACATGCAGGTACACAAAAAGCGCTTTCCAACGCTGCTCTACGGCAAGTCAGCTATACCCACATTACCGATATGCCCTCCTCAGGAGTCGTACCAACTACTGCAAGGCGAATTTCCCGCTGGCGATCGCGCCAACAGGCGACAAAAATTCATTCCGGGAACTTTTTGACTGTACCTCGTATTATTTGATTCCATAATTATTAGCCTAGGCCTACTAATGGTCATTGCCGGATTTTCTTTAAGACCCTGGCCTAGAGCCAAGGGGCAAGAGGGTGCCGCACAAATAAAACTTTCTTAACTAGTATTATGTTTCTTTAACTTATCTTCAAATTATTTAACTACAGTACATAATTTTAGAACAAATGTAAAAAAAATCTCATTAACAACATGAGGAAAGACTTGACAGAGCATAAACATCTGTAGGCCTAAATAACTTATAAACTGAATTTGGTTTAGCACTTCAACCGTTAAATGTAAACATTTTACTGGACTTAGATTAAATGTAATTTAATTTCACACATCAAATTTGGTTATTTTTAAGCCTAAAGGCTAAGTGTTAAGTTAAATTTGTCAATAACAGATTTAAAATATAAATTGCTTAATTCAACCTAAGATGTAACACTAATTACCTAGATAAAATATAAAAGTCATGGCATGTTTTGTGATCGAATAGGGCCTAGGCCTTGAAAAATATCAAGTTTAGAAAAACCTTGTTTAGGCCTAAGAACCCCCTAAGATAGTGCCCGCCTACAAACTTGTAGGTAGCTGGATCGATCCGAGAAAAGTTAGTAGCTTTTTGAAGGGTCGTTTCTGGAGCCAGCTGCCATTGGTTGTCGGGCTATTAATTAACAATCCTGTCTAAGGAATGAGCCAACCTTAGTCAATAACAAGGCTACAAGGTCGCGCCACTATCATCACGATCATCACACTCAGCCTTCACTCATATTCAGGGTAACGTCCTCCCATGAGGTACCTGTCTTATTAAGAACGATTACGAAGTAACGACCGACACAGATAGGTATTTTATGCCAATTAGTTCTTTTGAACTTAAAAATTTGTATTTAATAAAATACTTGGTTTTTTTAAATTTTGTAACAAATAACTGTTGCTTTTATTTTCAATTTAGAATTTTAAACAATTTTTGCAATACTAACAAAATACACCGTTGAGGTATTTTGTTAGTACCTATTGTTAGTATTGTTATTTTGTTAGTAACTAACTAAGGTCTTTTACCTACCTTAGATGTATTCAACCAAGAAGGCTTCTGTTTTCTGGCCAAAAACCGCTTTACCATTTGAGGCAGCTTTCATTTACCAATACATTCAAATTTAACTTGAGTCTGATAAAGGTATTGAAGCCATTCCCCACCATTAATTAATCCTTTAAATTAATCCTCAATCACTTTCAAATTTATTTTTTGATACCTTTCTTGTTTTATATGTGGAAATATAAACTATCAGAGAATACATCCAAGTAATATATTTTTATGGAGTAGGCCCACTTAAAAATATTTTACCTTTGCTGCCAAAGTTACGCAAAAAATAATTTTTTTCATCTAAACTTATAAGAACATATTTTCATGACACTTGAAATCAAAAGTACAAAGAATTATGCTTTAGGCCTAAACGGAGGAAAATTATAGAATTGTTTATTTTTGAAGGGGAATTATGAATTGCTTAACAGTACTCAGGTCTGATCTTGATGATATTCCAGTGACCCTATAAACCTTCTTCTAGATGGCCATCTTGGAACTGAACGATGCCGCATCCTCCTCATTGGTTGTCTGCGTTGAGAGGATAGGCGGGAAATTTGAACTTGGTGACTTTGGGTTGGAGGGTAGGCTATTGCTTTAGGTAGTTTGGGTTTTGGATTTGACTGTATGGAAAATTAAAATGTGTTTGACTTATAAAGAAAAATAAAATTAAATAAAATTAAGTCTGGCTCTAACATTTCCGCCCACCAAAAACGGGCTAGGGTCCTTTTCACAAATTAACACATAGAATTGTCCAAAAATTGAAAATTAAGATTTTCAGTTTCTTTAAAAAACATGAAACAAAATTCTTCTTGTTCTTCGTTAACGCATGAATGGAATTATTCTTGCGGCAGGGGACACAGTTGAACTACGGGCCTCTAAAGCTGTCCGGTTGGAGTTTTGAGGGAGACGACCCGGACGACGCCGTCTTTACCAGGATGCGTTGCGATGACTCGGGCGGCAGTCCATTTCAGAAGAGGTATATTCTTATCTTTGATCAAAACTAGGTCGTTGATCTTTAAGTTGGGCTGCTTCGAGTTCCATTTGTACCGCTGCTGTAGTTGATGCAGGCATTCTTGGCTCCAGACCTTCCAAAATGATCGTTCGGCTTGCTGAACCAATTGCCACCTAGATAGCCGATTTGAAGGAGTGGCAGTGAACTGTGCCTGTGGTAGAGCAACTAGAGGCTCACCTATGAGAAAATGGCCTGGTGTGAGAGTTTGAAATTCATTAGGATCTGGAGAGAGACTACAAAGTGGCCTTGAGTTAAGGATAGCTTCGACTGTGGCTAGAAGTGTTGAAAATACTTCGAAGGTAAAAAGTTGATTTCCAATGACCCTCTTGAGGTGGTACTTGGTAGACTTAATTCCACTTTCCCATAAACCACCAAAATGCGGGGCCGCAGGTGGATTGAAGTGCCGGCTGATTCCAAGATTAGCAATCTTCGACTGAATCATATCAGACGTGGGAGGTTTGTGGAGTAAGTTATGAAGATCTTGAAGTTCCCTGTCTGCTCCAACGAAGTTAGTTCCCTGGTCCGAGTAGATATTTGCACAAAGACCTCTTCTTGATACAAATCTGTCAAGACATGCCAGAAAAGCTTCTGTGGAGAGTGATGAAACCAACTAAAGATGAGTAGCCTTCGTGCTGAAGCAGACGAACAAACAGACGTAACTCTTGATTATCTGAGGTTTACGTAGCTTATCAGTTTTTGTCATGAATGGACAACCATAGTCTACGCCTACATTAAGAAAAGGTCGTATTGGTTTGAGTCGTGATTCTGGCAAATTTCCCATGTACGGATGAGGTGAATTAGCCTTAAACTTCGTACACACAAGGCATTTAGATATGTGAAATCGAATTACTTGCCTCGCAGAAATTATCCAAAACTGTCTGGAGAGAAGTGATTGGAGAGTCCTTGGACCAACATGCAGGTACTTTACATGAAAGTAATCAATGAGAAGATGTGTCAAGTGTGAGTTTTTTGGAAGTAGCATGGGATGTTTGGCATTGTAGCCTAACTGAGCATTTTTCAAACGACCGCCTACTCGTAGGATTCCATTAGAATCGAGAAATGGATCTAGCCGCCTTAACAAAGGCAGGTTTGATGCTAAGAAATCTTCTTTATTTCATTCTGAAAGTGATGAGACTGAGTGATTTTTACTAGTGAATGGAGCGAGGCTGTGCTTTCTGCAGCTAATAGATGGATTAGGTTAGTTTTCTCTTTACTCTTCTGACAATTATTTATAAATCGTAAAATCCATCCTAGGCATGTTTGTAGTTGCCTAAAATCAGAACTATTCTCAATCAATTTAATGATATTATTCGTAGATTGTTCAGCAGCAACTAAAGCACACGAAGCCGAAGGTCGAAACTCAACTAATGACTGTTCTGAGGGGAACGCAGGTAGCGGTTGGTTAGGCCATGAAAACTGGTCTTCTCGGATCCAGTCCGGTCCTTGCTACCATAAAGAATTCTCCAAAATCTCATGAGGGAGCAGTCCTCTTGAAGCGTAGTCTGCTGGATTGGTAGATGTTGGAGTATGTCGCCACTTCGCAGGTCCGATGAGAGACTGGATTTCTGCAACTGGATTAGCTACAAAGGTTTTTAACTGATGCGGAGGAGAACGAATCCAATAAAGAGCTACAACAGAATCAGTCCAAGCGAAAACAGGAATTGGTCCAAGTTTAGAGTTAAATACGTCTTGACAGTAAGCCATAGTTTTGCTTAATAAAGCCGCACCGCACAGTTCTAGGCGGGGGATAGATACTTTCTTTAATGGTGCAACCTTGGATTTAGCCATGATCAAATTGGAAGAAACTTGGCTGTTATTTTCAACTATGCGAAGATAAACTGCACAGCCGTAACCTGCCTCGGACGCGTCGCAGAATCCATGGAGTTGAGCTTCGACATTTCCTGGTGACAGAACTGGTCTGGGAATATTAAGTTGGCTGAGTTGTGGAAGGTTTTCAAAGCACTTGACAGACTGATTGATAATATCAGTTGGTAGGATCTGATCCCAGTCTAGGCCTAAAATCCAGATCTTCCGAATTAAACATTTAGCCCATAGAACCACAGGAGTGATTAGTCCGAGAGGGTCATAAACCTTTGATACTTGAGACAGTAGGCCTCGTTTGGTAGTGGGTAACTGTTCTACATGTACCTCATAGGAAAACACATCAGAAATAGGATTCCATTTTAGGCCTAACACCTTTATGGAGGGATTTTCCAACTTATCGTCACGAAAAATCAGTTCTTGGTGATGGAACGGCACATCCTGTAAAAGTTCCTGAGAGTTACTGGACCACTTTCGCAACTGGAATCCGCCTGATTCTAAAAGACTAATAAGTTCAGTTTTAACTTTCTTAGTTTGTTCTAAGGAATCACCTCCCGTAAGGATGTCATCAAAAAACATGGAGTTAAGGATCACATCGCTTGCCAGGGGGTATTGTTCAGAATGTTCAGAGGCAAGCTGACGTAGAGTGCGTAGAGCTAAAAAAGGACTACTTGAGACTCCATAACTCACCGTGTTGAGAAGAAAGGTCGAGATTTGGTTTTCAGGATTCTGGCGCCATAAGATTGCTTGATAAGTTCGTTGCTCTGGATTGACAAGAATCTGGCGGTACATTTTCTCGATGTCTGTAGTGAAGACACAAGAGTGGAGACGAAAAAGAGATAAGATTTTACAAATGTCAGTTTGAAGCTTGGAGCCTATGAGTAATTCATCATTTAGCGACTTTCCAGATGAAGTCGGAGCTGATGTGTTGAATACCACACGTAATTTTGGGGCAGTTGCATTTTTCTTGAAGATGCCATGTTGCCGGATGTAATAGGCTTCCTTCATAGGATTCGTCACTTCGGTCATATGACCTAGAGTTTCATACTCTTTCATAAATGCAGAATAGGCTGACTGAAATTCAGGATTTCGCTTGAATTTTCCTTCTAAGGACAACTGACAGTTTTTTGCTCGGTTGTATGAGTCACCAAGATCCGGAAGGTCGTTTTTGAACGGCACATTGACAATGAAACGACCAGAAGAATTTCGTTTGACTGTTGAAGCATATATGAATTCACATTGTTCGTCTTCAGGACTAACAAGACATTTATTCATTGGGGTTCTTCAATTTCCCAGAACCTTTTTAAATGGGATTCCAGTGATTCGTGATCTAAGATTGCTAGATTAACTGAAACAATTTGATTCTGAGGAACTGGGACACAAGTTTCTCCAATAAGTAACCACCCAAAAATTGTATGGAATGCAGTAGGGAATCCGTGAGGAGTATCATGCCGCCCACCATCGAAGAGTTGTGGGAATAGATCTGCACCTATTAGAAAATCGATCTTGCTAGGTAGATAAAATTCGGGGTCGGCCAAATCCCAGCCCTGGAAAAACATTTTTACTTTCTCATGAAGTGTGGTTGAAGGAAGTTGAGAAGTAATATGATTCAATACTACAGCAGTAGTTTCAAGAGTGGGGTTGTCTTGGTGCGAAGGCTTCAGAACACATGAAACTAGGCCTTTGTTTCCAAGAACTGAAGTTTCAGATAAGCCTAATATAGGCTGTGTGTGCCGGCGTCGCGGCAGTCCGAGTCGCTGTGCACATGCCTCGGATATGAATGAACTTTGGCTTCCTGCATCTACAAGAGCTCTGGCAGACTGGAAATTGCCTGTGGAATCCTGAAGGCGAATCACCGCAGTACCTAAAAGAACTGTAGTAGAATCAAAATTACCTGTTTTTGAGTTAGGAGCAAAATTAGGCCTAGTACAGGTGAGTGCTGATGTAGGTTGTGGCGGAGACGACTTTTCCTTATCTTCATTAAGATCAGATGGGGGCTTGTCAATTGGCTTTGCTGATGAAGGGCTATTATCACCTGGAGAAACATGAAGTGTGGTGTGATGCGGCCTTTTACACTTAAAACATGTGCGGTTAGATTTGCATCGACTTAACATATGAGAATCGGTAAGACAGTTAAAGCATGCTTCCTTGGATTTAATAAACTCCCTCCGTTGCATTGGAGACAATTGCAAGTAAGATGGACAAGAATACACCTTGTGTTCTTTATTACAAAACAAGCAACTTGGAGGAGGCTTGTCTTGATTGTTTGTATTAACGTGAAAAGACCGTTTGCCTGAAAAGTTAGGGGTAGCAGAAGTAGGGGTGACTTGACAGCAGAAGGTTTTGTGGTTGGTTTAGGTAGGCCTAACTTGGAACTAGACCGGGAATCCCCAGCGGCTTCCAAGGATTTACAATGATCTTTTAAAAACCCCACAAAATCAGTGAAGGAAGGATACTCCTTGTTAGAAAACTTTCGCTCAAAAAGTTGTCTAGGCTTTTCAAAGCTATGTGCAAAATGATAATGATTCTCCTAAACTCCCAGGAATTTCCATGTTCTTTAAGGCTAGAGTGTTTTCGTTGAGCGTGTCAAGCAGATTTCTCAAAGGTTTAAGAGACTCGGCATGAATTGGACTTATGCTAAGAATTTCTTCTATGTAATTTGAGGCTAGTAATCTTTTGTTATCATATCTTTCAATGAGCTGGCCCCAAAATAGTGCATAGTTATTGGAGCATAGCGGCAAACTTTTCACTAAAGTACTAGGCTCTCCTTTAGTGCTACTCAAAAGAAAATGAAATTTCTCTATGTCGGATAGGCTACCACTGTCATGAACAAGAGAAAGGAAAATATTTTTAAAATGAGGCCAATCTTTCAATGTGCCATAAAAACTAGGAAGATTTATTTTTGGAAGTTTGGCTGTGACCGAACCAAGAGGTTTGGTTTCTACTGCTGTCCCCTCATTTTTGACTGGGGTGGAACATAAATTTTCCTTAACTGACAGGATATAGAAATATTTATCAGCAGTAGTCTTATTGAGTTCAATTAAGGTTGGTAACTCAGTAGTTTCTTTCAGCTGGACATAATTTTTGGCAATATCACTTTGTAAGCGATCTAAGTGTTCATGTTGAGCATGCAGCCTTTCACATCTAACTTTAAATTCTGACAGGTCATCTAGACCTGCATCTACTGTGAAATAACTTTCCTAAAGGAGGTGTTTTTGTGTTTCTTTTTGTGTAAATGAAATAGAACAGGTAAAGTCTATAAAAGAAAAGATATTAACTCATTAATGCATTATAACTAAAGCTGACAAAGGCCAGTCAGTAGTCATCATGAAATTAAAAGAATACAATGAAAAAGTATTGGATTTTTTAAGCAGTAACGATGTTAAGGAAATCCCTAATGACCCCACGGACAAATTCCAGACTACCTTAAAAAATACGTGAGATAAATGCCAATATATTTTGGATGGTAAGAAATGTAATCATCTAAAAATGATTAAACCTAAAGCTCCAGTACTGAGGGGATTGCCAAAAATCCACAAAGAACGCATGCCGATAAGACCTATGGTAAATTTCACCTCTGCTCCGTCTTACAAGGTCGCAAAAATACTAGACGAAATACTCAGAAATAACGTTAAACTACATAACAACCATAGCCTAAGAAACAGCCTGGAGTTGATTGACTTCACGAAAAACATAAGAATAGAAAATAGACACATCCTAACTTCATTAGATATTGTCAATCTTTATACAAATATTCCAATTCAGAGAACGCTCGAAATAACAAAGCATAACTTTACAACTAACTCTGAACTTAGTACCGACGCTATCAATGAGCTAATCGGCTTTCTCAAAACAACTTTGGAACAAAACTATTTCACCTTTAACGGAAAATTCTATTTACAACAAGAGGGGCTAGCTATGGGATCACCTTTGTCTAGTATACTTTCTGAAATTTACCTTAACGATTTTGAAAATGAATATATTTTTTCTGAAAATAATAAATTTGTAAATAAAATCATGTTCTACAAAAGATATGTGGATGACACAATATTAGTTTTTAATGGCAATGAAAGACAATTGAAACTGTTCAATAATTATTTGAATGGCATCTCTCGTCATTTAAAATTCACACTGGAAGTAGAACAGAATAATTCCATCAATTTCCTAGATTTGACCTTGACCAAAGATAATAACAGCTTTAATTACAGAATTTACAGGAAACCTACTACAACCGATCACACCATTTACGCTTCTTCCAATCATCCACAATCGCAAAAAATGGCTGCTTACAATAGCTTTGTTAATCGACTTTTAAAAGTACCTATGACCCAGAATGATTATGATAATGAATACTTGATATTAAAACACATTGCAGTCAGTAACGGTTACCCCAGCAGCATCATAGATAACATTATCAACAAACAGAAGAATAAAAAACAACTTGTTCAACCTCAATCAAAATTTGTATCAGTAGAATTCGGCAGCAACTTACATTTTACTCTGAAAAATGAATTAAGAAAACAAAACATAACTCTGGCTTGCAAAACCTCAAATAAATTAGAACGCCAATTGAACCGATCCCGTCCCAATGTTTCCAACAATAACTTAGATAAGACCGGCATTTATAAATTGTCGTGCAGCGATTGTTCCAAAATTTATGTTGGTCAATCAGGTCGCTCGTTCCGAAAAAGATTCAGCGAACATCTCCCTAAACCAAAGCTGCATACACAGCGATCTAAGTTCGCCGAGCACCTGATTAGTGAAAACCATAACGTCAATAGCTGTGAGGACTATTTAAAAATATTACATAAGTGTAACAAGGGTCACTTAATGAATGCTTTAGAAAATTTTGAAATTTACAAGGCCTTCAAGCATTCTCCAAACGATGTGTTGAACGAAAAATTGAATTTCGGGTCAAACATTTTATTTGACAGGATTGAAACTCTCCACAACAGAAGCTACAATCAGCTGTTACCCCTCCCCCAAGGTCAACGTCATCAACTCGGCATCGGCTAATTCGCGTTCGCGTCGCACCTCGCAGTCTGGAGTTGGCCGGCCACGCGTGATCTATATATGTTGTATTTTGTTTACGTTCGTGTCGATTGTGTTGTGTGTAATGTTTTTTAAACTTTTAAATTATTGACGAAATGAAGATATGTGTACTGTAATTTTTTTGACAAGAAGGACTTGATAATGGGACAAATGTCCTGAAACTAGTAGTCTTTGAAACTATTTGGATTGACGACGTACAGGTTGGTAGCCTATTATTTTAATAAGTCGATTTTCAATCCAGGAGGCAAACCATGAATAAAATAATCACATAAAACAATTCAACAACCGAAGAAAAATGCGATGGACTATTTCAATCGGAAACAGGTCCAATCAGTGATTTTGCAGGCAATGTGCAATGAAAACTGTAAGTTCATCAGTGTCTCAACGTGATACCCTGGTAGACTTCATGATGCCAGCGTATTCAGAGTCAGCCACCTCAGCAACTCTCTCAATGATCCCCTCAGTTATCTGATAGGGGATGTCGCCTATCCTCTAAAAATGAAACTCATGACTCCCTATAAGGACAATGGGTATTTAAGGCCAAACCAAAAAAGATACAACAAAAAACTATCGTCCGTCAGATCAACAATCGAACGGAGTTTTGGGCGGCTAAAGGGAAAATTCAGGCGATTAAAACTCCTGGAGCAGGCAAACTTGGGCCTGATCAGCAACACAATCGTTGCATGTTGTGTCCTACACAACTTAGGTATCAACGTTGACGACCTCAGTGACGAAGAATATTCTTCAGAAGAGGATGATGGGGATGATGATGTTTCGGACAATGATCCCATCAACTCGAATGCAGCGTCAAAAGGAAGAGGATAGCGGCTGTAATTTGATTGTAGACATTAGCCCTTGACACAAAGACATTTTTAAACTTGTTGTAGGGTGAATGCACCAGTGAATGTCCATTTCAAAAAAAACTTACATTTTATTTTGACTAGCAACTCATAAATATGTTTAAATGCAGCATTGGAGTCTTTTTAAATTTTTTTGTCATTCATTAAATGAAATTTTGGGGGTGAAATAACATTTGTTACAGATCTCTGTGTTGCCCAAGCTAATTTATCATTGAAGGGGAAAGGGGGGAAACAAATCGGTCGTGTTTGTTGTTATGACTTAAAGAGATGGCTCATAATTTATTTTTATTGTTTTTGTTATAATATAAATTCAATTTTAACTGGGGCTAATATAATCCATTTTAGGTCCGAATGTAGGACATTTGTTTTTTGAAAAGTGGGATTAACAAAGGTGGTCAGATTTTTTCGTCCAACGATTTTCACCTAGCTATCATAGACATGAATGTTTCTCCCACACTGGAAGAAAATCAGAAAAAAATTGTGACCACAAGTGTACGGAGACACATTTATAAGAGTGCTGTAAAATTTAACGAAAGAAAAGATGGTGTTTTTGGCATGTGGGGGCCCCAAAAACAAAAAGTTACCATGGTCGCATGTCTCAGAGCTACCGTGCAGATGATACAGTAGCTATTTTATAGAAAATTCCCCAATAAGGAATTCATATTGTCATTCATTATCCATTCACTGTTACATTCAACCTACCCAAACTTTTACGTAAAATAATAAAAATGTATTATAAGATTTAGTGTTGTAAAGTTAAGACTCTAATATCCTGTTAGGGATCACCCTAAATATGGGGATTTCCCCCCTGAAAAATCCCACCTACGAGAGCCATAAGCCTACTAGGAGGGTCAAAAATATATTTGGGCATTGGCTAGTCTAAATATTTAATAGTTAATGAGACTCTATCAGTTTGAAAGGATCAGGCCTAGTATGGAATTAGAATAGGATTGCAAGGCCTATGTTAAGCAAAATTAAATTTTGGCCTAGGCATAAATCCATTCTTTTGCATTGATTAACAACGAAAAATGATACTGTGGCTTTCACAATAGCTAAATGTTTAATGCTGAGAATGGAATGGTCTAGGCCTAAGTAGGCTGTAACTGAAAAGTAACAACATTAGCCCTCCTAATTGTTATTTTACTGCATACCCCTCAGCATAGGTCCTTGTCATTCGACTGAACTAAAAAAAAATAAATAAAACACCTGTGCTATAACGCTTGTAAATAAATTATTAATCTTAAGGGAAAACAAAGACAAGCCAATTAATTGTTTTTGCTTTAAATCCTAGGATGTTGGCGTTTTTGGTTATAAAATAACCTTACTTTGAAATACTCCTACATCAGTCGGTTTAATCTAGCGATTTACATAATATTTATTGAAGGATATTCTTACCTTCTTGTAGTCTAGAGTGAATATCTTCCGTTTGATAGACTCTATAGTAGTCGTCACCATGACGGTAAGTTACTTCGGTGTCAAAGTCAGCCATCTTGTTGGAAGACAAAAGCAGACAGCAGACGATTCCACCGGTCTCCACCGACTCGGATTTAAGGTGGCTTCGATAGTCTGTTTTGGGATTCACCGGGATTCGGTCGATTAGCGTTCAGCCGCACCGGTGGCTCACCGTATCCACCGGTAACTGCGGCTGAACGCGCCCAATGAGGCGGATGAGTGAGTGTGCTGTTGGCAATATTAGCGTTTATTATTAGTTTGGGCATTTAATTATTTATAAGATCATATAAAATAAAGGTTAATTTACATAAAAGGCCCTGAAAACATAAACAAAGTTTTGACAGTTCAGCAAAATTATTTCATTTACTTATTTCAGCTGAGGAGACAATTTAATGAGTATACAGTTTTTGACACCCCGTATTTCGTACTCCCAATCATAGAAACACAGGTAGAAACTGAAATAAATGTTTTAAAAGTCATCATAAAAACATTATAACACGTTAGCAGTGAAAAACAATAATAATACCAGTTTTGGGGTTGCAATGGATTAGCTAGCCGAATAAGGAAATCTAGTTCCATTATTGAGCTTGAAGGAAATCATACTTGAATGAATGTGGTTCAATTTGAAGTAACATTAACTATAAGAAATAAAGAAATTCAAATCAAATCAAAATTCTTTTTCCGCTATAATTTAACAGTCATTTTCATTCTCAATTCTCATTGTACAAGTAATTTTAGTTGTATGACATGACCTTTATTTCCAGCCTTAACTATTACATATAGTGAAAAATATATTTTTTGCTATGGGGTCAAGGAGGGTAAGAGTACGCACCTAGTGGATTTCAGGTTATATTTTTAGATACATAAAGAATATCAATTTCAAAATTTGACAAATTAATTGTTTTTTACTTATATA
Source organism: Flexamia atlantica (assembly GCA_035578135.1). NCBI lineage: Eukaryota > Metazoa > Arthropoda > Insecta > Hemiptera > Cicadellidae > Flexamia > Flexamia atlantica. The sequence goes on along the minus strand of JAQJVK010000021.1, from coordinate 9,697,429 downwards.
GGACTTATTATGACTTATGAAGTTAAACAAGTTATGAAGTTATAACTTATGAAGTTCACTACTTACTTATGAAGTTTCGTTAAAGTTGAAAAAAAACACATAGGAAAAAACATGTTTAAGAAAAAAAGGTCATTTGCGTACTCATGGCCCACATCGAGGTTAAGAGTACGCACACGGGTGGCTAAAGACGGTGACACACTATCACACATTTCATCGTACAAGACATCACACCACACATCACACAGGACAAAAGGGAGCATGTGTGATGTTGTGTCAGGGGTCAGCGCATCACGCAAGACATCACACCACACATCGTTGCGACCGCTCTGGAGGCGGTTTTTTGGCGAAAGATCAAAGAAAAGTCTGGTACGGTGTCTTGTATGATGTGTGATAGACGCCTGCTATATCAGTCAGTTTGATTACTTGTCCTGGATGACAGCATCCATATACAGACAAGCTTCAGCTGCATAAGCAGTCTTGAGAGGAGCAAATAACCCCTTATCCAAGGGTTGAATGACATGGCTTGCATGAGGCGGCAGGGTTAAGAATGTGACATGGTTCTCTCGGCAATACACAATTGCAGGAAGGGAACAATGGGACGTGTGGTTGTCTGCTATCAATAAGACAGGGTCATCTTTAGACGGCTTTAAATGTTGTCAAAAATGCTTTAGCTAGTCAAGAAACAGGTATTCATCTAACCCGTTTCAGTTACTAGGTTTAACGATCCAGGAGGAGCATCTTTGAAGAAAAAAATATGTAAATTATACGTATTAACTTTGTAAACTATCTTATCTACACACAATAAATGTGCAAAACCTAGCTCCAAATACCTGCAACACATTGAACAGTGTCAAAAAATTATTATTCAAATATATTGTGCACCTTAATAATCAAAATGCCCGATTTATGTCGGCATTCAATATAATCAAGATAGATTAAGCTAAAGTCACTTATTACGAAAACATTACTCAGCTTTTAAACTTACTGGCATTTTTTAAGATTGACATTTCAGGCAAACTACTAATCTGTTCAGTTGTAATTTATTTTAATAAATTGATTTCTCTCATCTTTTTAAGTTCGTAAATAATTCATCTAAAAATGTTTTGTTTTGAAGCAAATCATTGTTGTAATATCCTAAAGAAAAACTAAAAATGTTTGAAAGATCGACATAATATTATCACATTATTATTCCTAAGAGAGTAGATGAGCCCAATAAAGTTGAAGACAGATCGGTAAGGCAAATAAACACAAAGTACAGTACAGCTTTACAATGAACGATTTAATGAAAAACCTTCTTCCAAACAGAGGGATTTTTTTATAAATTGTGTATTCTTGTCCCTGCCTGCCGGAACCGTTATTTCACTTTTGTTTTAAATGCTTTGTGCATGAATCCTTCTCCATAGGATGCAGCAAGGACTCCTGAAACAGAATTTTACAACTTAATAATACACAGAGTACAGACTTCTCACCTTAATTTTAATGTTTTATGCAAGTGTCTATGTGCTTGATCTACCCTAATTCTGGAGAATGTCAAGGTAATTTCTTACTTGTCCTTTAACTTAGAGGAAGACCTGACAGTTTGAAAGGTATTTAATACAGTTGACTCGATAGTCCGACACACTCTGCAGTCCGACATAGCATTTGTGCTGAAAATGTTATGAGTGTTGACTCGGGAATTAGTCTTTCTGGAATGTTAGCTCAAGCAGTTTTGAGAAATCAATACAATTTCATATTATGATCACATAAAATGAAGGAAACTATACAATCAAGGAGATCGCTGGAGCTAAACATACAATCAGCTGCGACTGTGACAGAACAGTCAACACATTTTCGGCAGGTGCGATGGACACCCGGTTACACGACGCCCAGTACAGTTGATGATAGTAGACAGAAGCTGTCCCTTAAAAAACGGACTGTCCAACTGTGCTGGACCGTCTCTGCTTGTTTACACGACGCAGATGATTTCTAGACTGTAGCCTTATAAAATGCGCGATAATTTCAAACGATTGTCTGATACGCAATGATAAAAATTAGTGCAGGACACATACGGATCGGGGGTTTACCTGAGTTGTTATCACTCAGGGTTGTAAAACTGTCAAAGTCTGAGGGAAGGATTTTGGGATCGAAGGGGGGCCTTCAGAGAGAATGAGGGGGCGGTAGGTGGAGGGAAAGGCGAGAGAAAGTACTGTTGAATTTCGTATTACTTATTGAAAATCAATAACATCATTCAAAACACCAGATAACAAAAGGAATTTTTTCAAAACTTTATCAATGGGTATTACTTGCATACAGCAAGGTACTTGCACTAAAGAAGTGCCACTAACAGTTTGTTTTTGATAAAAAACAAACTGTTAGTTTGTTTGACAAACTGTGTTTGTTTGACAAATTTATCTGCGCTGCGATTGGTCAGCGCATTGATAAATGCGCTGACCAATTTATGGTCTCGATTGGGTGAATGAGTCTACATCTTGAAAATGTTGAAATCTCTTGTATTCTGTAGAAAGTGAATACTGACATAGTTCTATATCAGAAACAACAAATTCAATAATTCTCATTGCGTCATTAGATACCTCCACTCCTTGAGTTGAGAGCTGAGATTTGATTTGAAGCTATCCTGGACTACAGATCGCAGGGCAGTGAGAGTACCATACAAGCTGGCAAAATATCTTTCAAGGTGTCGCTTTAGAGGAAGCGCTGCAGATTCTGGTATTGAATTTCTGGTAAGCTTGTTATCCAATGAAGGTATGAGAGAAATAACTGCCGATTCAGTTTCTTCTACAGAAATATTGGTACTATTTAATGGAGAAGTTTCATTAGAGTGTGAATGTCTCCTTCAAGATGCTTATATAAGGAGTTATAAGTATAATATCGATAACAGGATTGTTAACCACAGTAATAAAATTTAGAATTTGAGGCTTTTTCACAACTAAATCTTAAATGTTTGATAAGGTTTCCGCTGATACTAAATTTAAACTTACAATAAAAACAAGTATACATTTTAACAATGATTATGATCAAAATTTTGTCAGAAGAAATAGCGATCAATCAGTCATGTAAGTTTTTTGAGACGTTTTACTCAAGTTTATGGCCAGTGTTAGTCAAAAGTGCCGTATGGCCTGATTTTTTCGCTCAGGCTTTGTTTTTATATGACAAAAAACAATCTGGATCACGAGCCAAATCTGGCAAGCTTCCTCTGGATAGCAAGCTCCAGAGGCCTTAAAGATTTTAAATTCTGTATCTACAGCGTCCATACAGTTAGTTAGACTATTGATGGTGTCTTCCACGACAATCGCCGACTTTGTAACTTTGCTGTAGTTACCAACTGCAATGATTTGTGGTTGAAAGTTTCGGCCGTGTAACTTACATTTATTTTTCTTTTATGTGACTGTTGTCATAATTTCAGTCTCTGATGATACAAAAGCGATGAAGGCTTAGGACGTCTCAATCCTGGAGACTCTCTGTGTTGGTCCAAGCTTTGATTTCAAATTGGGAGATTAAGGAGGTAGGACAGAAGGAGCTGAGTTTTGTCCCACACTTCCTATAAAAAAATCACTTTTAGGCTGCAGTTTATGGTTGACAAAGAATCTCAAACTTTTTTATCATTTTCACGATTGCAAGACATAGTATGTACTCATAAATATTTATTTGGATATCTTTTTATTCAAACTTAATTTATTTGTTCTCGTATTACTTTATAATAGTCTAAGCCATCACAAAACAGTAATCTAAAGAAATAAACGGTATCAGCATCAAACAGATACATACTTTCTCCCTTAAAGGCATTCAAAGCAAGCAAACTTATATAATAAACTATGATAAACTAACAATTATCTCACAAATACGTACCAAATTATTCCAAAATTGGTTAATGAATTTACATTGAATTTTACAATTGGTTACCGAATTTTTTCAAAGCCGAATTCATGGTTGCATGTATATTTTGATTAATTATTATGATATTAACTATTATTAGTAAATTTGAATAATTGAAATGTTTAACACTTAAATCCCTGAACTTCCGGAGCTGAATTTTTAGACATGCGGGTGGTGTCATTTTTTAGCAGCTTACGTACTATAACACTTACAAAAACTCAATAGTTAAAAGTCTTTGTCTTGTATAAAATGTTTTCCAGAAATTGTCAGACACACTCGGCAATCCGACTCGACAGCGACGCCGCAATACCGACCCAACAACACCGACCCAACATCACCGACCCAACATCAGTGCTGAATATTTTATCTGTCTTGACTCGGGAAATTGTCTTTCTGGAATGTTAGCTCAAGCAATATTGAGAAATCAATACAGTTTCATATTATGATCACGTAAAATGAAGGGAACTATGCAATCAAGGAGATCGCTGTATCTAAACATACAATCAGCTGCGACTGTGGCAGAACAGTCAAGACGTTTTCGGCAGGTGCGATGGTCTCAAGCTTAAGGCCCGTTTACACGACGCGACGCTGTCCTCTGTCTACAGTTGAGGACAGTAGACAGAAGGTGTTTTTAAAAACGGACCGTCCGACTGTCCTGGACCGTCTCTGCTTGTTTACACTACGCTGATATAATGCGCTGTCTGTTTACGCTAGACAGTAGCCTTATAAAATGTGCGGGAATTCAAAACGATTGTCTGATACGCAATAATAAAAATAGTTTGAAATTACGAACTACGGAAATGTTTACGTCTATCTTTGTTTCCAAGATATTATATTGAAAGATTAACTCCATAACAGGGACCTAACCAATGTCCATGGTTAATATATAGCATTACAATTTGAATTATAATTAAATTTTATATTAAGAATAAAACAAATCGTCTATTTCAATAATGACAGACAATTTGCTGAAGCAACAATGTGGGATGGGAGGGTGATGGAAGAGGGCTGTTGGACGCGTGGCTAGCCGAGTGTTGGTTGTGCACACACTTCCGTCCACCAGTCAGTTGGTGAACATCGGCCTTGGCCTTGACCTCGGCGACAGAAGTCATTTTACTGATAAAGGTAATATCAGTATAATTTCTAGGTAAATAAAGGCTAGAGCAGAACCTAGCTTTTACAGCTGAATCACAAACCTCAGTCGCCGGATAATGATTCAACTTGCTCCCTTTGTAATTTACAAGAAAACGGAACAACATTTAATTTATATTTGATTGTCCCATTTTAAAGGAAATCAGAATAATTTTTTTAGATAATGCACTCTCTCTTAACTAGGTTATTTTAGTTATTTGAATGGAAGGGTTTTTGCATGCTATACTAATTATATAATAACCGTTGGCACTATAGATCAATAATCCTTGGTCCTTAATTCAAGAATTAAAATTTAATTTTCAATTGCTTCTTTATTTCTATTGTTTTAACACAATTAATAGAATCTTAGTATCATTGTTTTTTACTTTAGCTTTTTTCCTGTATCTCAGGTAAATATTAGGAACGGCTGTCCACTTTTAGAAATTTGTTTTATTATTTTTTCCTAATTATAATTTAGTTTTCAGTAATGCAGGACATAACTCTGCCATCTCTTTTGTCGTTTTGAACACAATTCTTTACGTAGCATTTTTTTCTCATTAGCATATTTTTTTTGTAATTCTAAGTTAATGCGATACAGTGTTTAAAAAATGATTTATATTGTTTCCTACTTAATAGTTTAATATTGTTTCGCATTTGAGTCAACCAGCCAGAAGGCCGCAGATGGCCATTGTTGTACGCGCCGCCGCACAGTGGTCGGAAAAGGCGTTTTATGGAAGAAACCCTCTTGTTGGCTAGAAGAACATTATGAGGCGCCTGAAAATTGACACTTTTGTTAGACTTACCTGAACCTCTCTCTAAAAGTTCCCGAGAGTGGGAGTTGTGCTCGAGGTGAAATACAAACTCGAGCCTATTTTTTATTTTTATTTCCATTAAAATAAAAAAATAAACTTTAAAAATTCAAAAAGACAGACTTGGAAAAAATTACACTAATAAACTTAGTCAGTTTGAGTTAAAGCCACCCTCTAATTTGGCAACAGAGGCCTTGGGTGCTGAATTCACCATGTTATAAACACAACATTGAAAATAAATTGAACACAAAGTGGGATTTGAAAAGAATATCAAATGCTTTTAAGATTTGTCTGCCAGTGGAGATCACCATCTGATCGATTGTGACAAAACGTCTCCAGGTAACCTCTCACCGGTGCAAACTACGCACGGATGAATGGGGCCTTTGGTAGCGTCGTGATTTTCTTTCTCGACGACATCGGTTCCCACCTAAACAATTTGGAACATAGCAGAAAAAAATAACAAATAATAGGACTGATGTTCGAAATATTATTAAATTGCTCACCAACGACGTTGCATTTGTTGGAAAATTTTTCAAGTAAAACAAGGTTTTGATTTTGCAACAACTACTAGATTGCCATTTATTCTCAACCTGGATTATTTCATATGGAAAATGGAACGACATAAGATGCTTTCCTTATCTCGACCTATGAACAGTTTTAACTTTCTCAATTCAATTTTGTAAGTTTGAAAGACGCTGGGCGCGGTTTTGTAACAGACGCTGGGCGTGTATTGTGGAAATATTTCTTCCCCGGTTATATTTTCTTTTTAATATTTTTGCTTCGTAAATGTTGACTACTGTTTTAGGTCCGCCAATCGGAGTTGGATTAGTTGAAAATTTATGAAAACAAACTTCACGAAGGAAATTTGACCAGTCAACGACACTTTTAGTTGACATTCCTAATTCATTGTTGATTATGGATTGCCTAGGAGGTGGTAGTAGGCCCCAAAACAACACGAATCTGACATTGCATTTTAGTGATGATTAGATTTTTCAAACCATGTGCCACTATATTGTGACACAACCTTCTGGCATTGAATGGATACTCTTCTTCGGTAAGCGTTCACTTCTATTCTTCTTTTGTTGCGTCTGAATCTATGCCTGTCTTCCTCTAAATTCATATCCATGTTTGTAATTTTTTGATAAAGATAGTATTTAAATACCCAATAAGCGATTTGTGCTCAATTGTACTTTCTCAGTTCCATCCCACTCTTATTGTTGCAAAATTTAGTGGCTTGGTTATAAACAGCTGTAAAGATTCTTTGTTGTTTTTTCGTAACACCTTGGCTAACCATATGACCAAGGCCGCTCTAAAAACAAGCCATCCTGCAGAATTTATGACGTCAAACTAGTAGGTCGGCTGAGAATCTGGTTCAGGACTCACAGCTGTGTTTCTTATCAGTTTTACCATTGATTATCCTCTTAATAGATGCAAAACCTAATGGTAATGGTGATTCATGTGAGCAAAGACTCTAGAGCTACCTGGCGAGAGCGGTCAGAAAACAGAGGTCGGTAAACAGTATTGCAGCTTGTCGCCAGTGAGCGATTGTTGAATCAGACAGAATAAATTATACCGTTATCGCCAAAAATAATGCCCTCGACTCATCGTAATTATTTCTACTTATAACCAGAAGATGGATACGCGGTTTATTTTCAAAAACCGCGGTAGAAACTTAGATATGCTACAGTTAAATTTTAGGTTCTCAGTAACTTCCTACTGTTATAATTTAACTACACCCTGGCTTATCGTGGTTCGGGTCCCTCGTTAAAATGTAGGTCCCTTAGTTGCCATTGGCTGTCGGGCTATTAATTAACAGTCCTGTCTAAGGAATATGTCGGCCTTATTATCGATGTGAAACTGCCACTAAACTCAACACTAGATTATTATACTGTATCAGTGCTGCCAACCTGAGAGATGAATATTTACCTTTGATGCCAATATAACTACTCATTATTTACCTTTTGATACCAACCAAACAACATAATATTTACCTTAGCACTCAACACAGTAAAACTGTCTCACTGCTGCTAACTGCAACTGATTACTTACCTTTGAAGCCAATATAACTAATTATTAATCGTAATTGTCATTAAAGTTAACTGACAACCAAATTAATGGAAATTATGATATTATTAACCCTTTTAGCGAATTTCCCCTATAGGGAAGAAGCTATTACCGTAGGTCTCATGGTAAGACCTAAGCCCGAGACCATGATAACTTTTCGTTTTGGGGCCACCAGAAGCAAAAAACACCATTCGTTCGAATTTATATATATATATATATATATATATATATATATCTATCTATATATATATATAAATAAATATGTGTCTGTGAGCACGATAGCGGCCGTAAATATGGTCCGATCTTAATGAAATTTGGTACAGACATGTAAAGTGGTGATCTATTGGACAAGTTCGTAAACCAGCCCGATCGTACCATCAGAAGGGGGGGGTAAAGGGGGAATAACCCCCCCAAAAATGGGTTTTTTGGGGTTTTTACATAAAAAATCAAATTAATCAAATTTTTGTTGGCACCATTGGATTCGCCAAAAAAAAAACAAACAATTTAGTATTTTGAATCATTGCTCTATTTCCATTGGTTACCGAGATATTGAAAGTGGTAAACACAGTACGTTGTCCCAATGTTAACCTTATGGGGAATGCGTAAAATTCTATATCTCGCTCATTTCTCAACATATCTTAATTAAACTTGGTTTGTGGCTTCATCTAGATGAGATATAATGTATTTTAGTCAAAAATCCCCGAAATTTCAATTTTTGTGGCAGCAAACCTGCATAATCATTCCCCATGTTATCCTTATGGGAAATAAAAAAATTCTATATCTTACTTATTTTTTAACATTTCTTGACAAAATTTGGTATATGTCTTCTTCTAGTTAAGATATACTAAATAATGAATTAAAACTAACCAGTTTTAACATGCCTGTTGCAGCAAACCTGCATACTCATTCTACATGCTAACCTTATGGGTAATAAAATAAGTTGTGTAGTTCGCTGATGGTTTTACTAGCTTGGGTTATTTATAAATAAGACTTCATTGAAATAGGCTGGATTAAGATTAGGTTCATTAAGGTCAGGTTTGGTTAGGTTAGGTTATGGTATGTTACGTTGAATTAAACCGTTATGATTAGTTTATATCCATTAATTTAGCAAAGGAGACGATTCATGGGATTGTGACATGACTATCACAACACAAGCAAATAGCCTATTAAAATGTATTACTAAAAACCTAAAATAAGCTAACCTAACTTAACATCACTTAACCTATCAAGACTTTGCCTTATCCATTACTATCAACCCAATATGTTCTAACTCTCCACAAACTATCTCAGCCTTACCTTAACTACCAAAATCTGACCCGAAATGACAAACCTGGATTCTGGAAAAACTGTCATTTCCGGAATCTGCGTAAAATGTCCTACATTAAAAAAATATTCGTTTATTGAGACCGTACTGGAAAATGCATGTTGACCATAACCTAAAAAACCAAAACTTTGAAAAATAAAAAAAGGAATGGAAGTACAGCATAAGGGTTTTGTACCTACATGCCAAATTTCATGAAAATCAGACTAATGATATTGTCTCCACAAAGATGTTTCTTTTGGCAAGATCTTTAAAAATAGATTTAATTTGCTTAAGGTTCACTAGTTCACATAACAAATCAGATCCAATTCCACAACCTTCATTTCTGGAACACTCTGAAGATGAACTTCTATAAAAATATTTGTATTAAATTTTTGATATGGATATTAGTAAGAAATAATTGTATTTGGCGTTTCTATGTCAAACCGTCTCCTTGTTACAACAGGTGTACGAGTGGTCGACTCACCTTGTATATTTATAAATGTGTGTCTTTAAAGTACGATATAACTCCAGTTAATATGGTCCAACCTGAATGACATTTAGACGTGTAAAGTAGTAGTTAGAGATTCAGACAAGTTCGAAAGCCAGTTTATTTGGGCCATGGGAAGGGTATTAAGAGCGCTTCACAACAATCAGTTCCTTGGAATTTAATACATAGAAGGAAATAAGTAACAAATCAAGCAATAGAAAGAATAAAGTAATCAACTTTTTGTTTTATCAACTGAATTAAACTCAAAATACAAACAATTAAGTATTTGGAATTATTGTTCTATGACCATCATTAGTTACTGAAATTTTGGCAAAAACAATATACTCATACGTAACCATTATGTGAAATGAATAAAATTTTATATCCCTTGTGACTCCACATGGCCGAATAAAACTTGGTATGTGGCTTCATATAGTTGATATTTACTGTTATTGCAAGAAATATCAAATGTACATTTCCACAGCAGCAAACCTGCATACTCATTTCCCATGTTATTGTTATGGTAAGAAATAATGAGTACTTATTTTACGATTTTTTACGATACTTTACTTGATTAGATCAGACTAATGATATTGTCTCCACAAAGATGTTTCTTTTGGCAAGATCTTTAAAAATAGATTTAATTTGCTTAAGGTTCACTAGTTCACATAACAAATCAGATCCAATTCCACAACCTTCATTTCTGGAACACTCTGAAGATGAACTTCTATAAAAATATTTGTATTAAATTTTTGATATGGATATTAGTAAGAAATAATTGTATTTGGCGTTTCTATGTCAAACCGTCTCCTTGTTACAACAGGTGTACGAGTGGTCGACTCACCTTGTATATTTATAAATGTGTGTCTTTAAAGTACGATATAACTCCAGTTAATATGGTCCAACCTGAATGACATTTAGACGTGTAAAGTAGTAGTTAGAGATTCAGACAAGTTCGAAAGCCAGTTTATTTGGGCCATGGGAAGGGTATTAAGAGCGCTTCACAACAATCAGTTCTTTGGAATTTAATACATAGAAGGAAATAAGTAACAAATCAAGCAATAGAAAGAATAAAGTAATCAACTTTTTGTTTTATCAACTGAATTAAACTCAAAATACAAACAATTAAGTATTTGGAATTATTGTTCTATGACCATCATTAGTTACTGAAATTTTGGCAAAAACAATATACTCATACGTAACCATTATGTGAAATGAATAAAATTTTATATCCCTTGTGACTCCACATGGCCGAATAAAACTTGGTATGTGGCTTCATATAGTTGATATTTACTGTTATTGCAAGAAATATCAAATGTACATTTCCACAGCAGCAAACCTGCATACTCATTTCCCATGTTATTGTTATGGTAAGAAATAATGAGTACTTATTTTACGATTTTTTACGATACTTTACTTGATTAGATGCGCCAAATTCATTCAAGCACTTGAAACAAAGTAGGCCTATATAAAATAAAAATACATATAATTTTAAGCAAAAAAAGTCACACCACTACATTTAGGTACAAACAATTGTTGAATTAAAGGCTGTTTATTAAAATATACTTGTAGGATTTAAACGGTTTATTTACAAAATCTTTTTTAGATCAAATAACTGTAAAATACACAACATTAATTGAACCTGACAAATTTTAACAATTCATTTAATAGCTTTTACAAATTTTCTGTTCCTGCTTGCTGCCCTATTTCTTGATTGTCACAATATTCCTAACAACAGTGATGAAAGTAATAAAATTGATACATCAAGAATGAAAAATACAATCGAGGCTACATTAACAAAAGTTACATACCAATGTGGCTGTTTAATACAATAAACAATGTTAATTTTATTAACAATGTGCATCAGTTACTGCAGCCATTATAGGCGCATCAGTTATTGCAGCCTGTATAGGCGCATCAGTAATTGCAGCCGTTATAGGCTCATCAGTCATTGCAGCCGTTACAGGCGCATCAATCATTGCAGCCGTTATAGGCGCATCAGTTATTGCAGCCGTTGCAGGCGCATCAGTCATTGCAGCCGTTATAGGCGCATCAGTTATTGCAGCCGTTGCAGGCGCATCAGTCATTGCAGCCGTTATAGGCGCATCACATATTGCGGCCGTTATAGGCGCATCACATATTGCGGCCGTTATAGGCGCATTGGTCATTGCGGCCGTTACAGGCGCATCAGTCATTGCAGCCATTATAGGCGCATCAGTTATTGCAGCCGTTACAGGCGCATCACATATTGCAGCCGTTATAGGCGCACCAGTTATTGCGGCCGTTACAGGCGCATCAGTCATTGCAGCCATTATAGGCGCATCAGTTATTGCAGCCGTTACAGGCGCATCACATATTGCAGCCGTTATAGGCGCATCGGTTATTGCAGCCATAATAGGCGTATGACATATTGCAACCATTACAGGATGTTGAATGTTAAACTAAGCTCACTTAATACAAGTAACTCATTATTGGTTATGCTGTAAGTACTTTTTATAGTAAGCACGACAAAGCTCACAAAAGAAAAAAATAAAAATCATCTTTCTCCAAAATCTTTTTGTCCCGTGGAACATCAGGTGGGAGGCAGGTTTCCATGTGAAACCATCTTAAGCAGCAACAACATTGTACACTTTCATTTTCAACTGTTGATGGGATGTCAGATAATTCCAATCTGCGTCTGCAAATTAGGCATGTATTTGTCATGCTCTTAGATATGCGTAGCAGCCGTTTAAAACATTGCTGTCTGTACTCTTTAGGGTTAAAAAACACATCAATAAAGTCTTTTATCATTAATTGCTCAATGAAGTACATAACGAACACCCCACATTTATCATTATCACTTTGTATCGGATGTGAATAATGTTTTGTCCTCCATGCTCCTTGTAGCTGTTTAATATCAATGTTGGATACATTTGAGAAGAACTTTAAAAAGTTATTGAATGATGTTTCCAATACTTTAGGAAGTACTTTACTTTTCACTGGGTCCAAGTATGAAAATTCACAAGTCTTCAAATTTGCATATGCCAATACCCAATGCAAGTTGTTTATATTAACGGGGAAGAACAATTTTTCTGAATGCTGCTTTATTTTACTTTTTCTCAACAAGTAACTCTTTGAATCGAGTTGTAATCCCTTGCCAATAGCCATGGTACCAACATTGTCATGGAAAATTACACAATTATCACTTTTGTGTGTTTTATGAAACATATAACCAATGGCTAACAAGACATCTGTGTTCAGCCAGTTTGTTCCTGACAACTTGTTTATGTAATTTACAAGTAGATCAAATTCTTCTGACGTTGGGGTTTCCAATGTACATACAACATAATCGATGTCTTTGTTGAGCTGCACATAGTAATTTGGATCAGAAATCAGATTGTTCTTCATTACCATGCTGTTTAAGGATGCCACTTCTTTAGTAGGAATTGTAAACGGTTTTTCAACAGTTTTCTGTAAATATGTTGAAGTGAAGTATGTGTGAGCCTTTTTGTTTGATTTTTTCCATCTCTCTTCTGCTGTTTCAATGTCACTGTCAGAAGTGACAAGAATTACTTCTTCAACTCGAGACTTTTTGGCCTCTGTATCATTTGTAGAGCAAATATTTCTCTTTCGTTTGAGTGAGAGATTTTTTTTCTTTTCTCCTTTCACTTGGTCACCAGTTGTCACCTGTGACTGTGTCTTCAGAACCGTTTTACGCTTACGCAATTGCTTTCTTTTGCCTCGAGCGCAACCTTCCTTTGGTATTTTTAACTTAATTTCCTTGCATCTTGAGACAACGTAATCTTTCATTTTCCTCACAAATCTGTTTGCCCTTAGGTTACATTCCTTTTCAGAAAGCACCATATTTTTCACTTGGTGAAACCAATTTTCTACTGGTCCATTGCTCAATCGCTGCAATATCTGATCACAGTTTTTTTTCCGCTCAAAAGAAGACCAGACCATAATGGAAGGTATGCTGCAAACGTTTTAACCAATTTGGAAACAAAATTTGGGCAATGGTATATGTTTGTCACTTTTTCATCATACTTCTCCGACAACAATTTCTTCTGGTCGATTTCCCAAGACAGGATCTTCTTTTGTACATTTTTTTCTATGTCATGTATATCTTGATAAAAGGGGCTTTTGACATACATTGGCTCCTTGTCCTTGACATATTCAGAAGGTTCATCATTATCTTCATCACCTTCATGGATTCTTTCTTCTTCTTCCTCCTTAGATAATTCTGTTATATTTGCATTTCCCACACATAATTCCGCCAGCTTAGACAATGCATGTGAGACTTCTCAATTGGTTTTTTTATGTAACAACACTGTTATTGCATTTTCCATTATAGCTTTTATTTTGCTGTAGCTTTTGCAGCTGATCATTGTGCAGACTATTTGTAAAATCAATTCCTTTTGTGCTTTCCTTTCTTCTTTCGATGATGATGATGACACTGTTGCCTTAACAGTATTTACAACAATCTTCACAAAGTGGCAAACACAAATATGCAATGTGACACTAGGTTTAATCAAACTTGATCTGTCCCTTTGTTTGAAATTCATTGTTGGTGATGGTGATTTTATATTTTGATTAGGATTTTTGCGGACATTTGCCATCACTGATTAGTAAAAAACAAGTTTCACGACGTTTCGGGATCTGGAATCTGATCCCGTCTTCAGGTGGAAGAAAACCTAGAACATAACAAGATTAGTAAAACATAGCCAGGAAAACCTGGAGAAAAACACAGCTAAAACAGAGAACTGTAAAAGCAGTCACGAAAACAATAAGCTGAAAAGAAAAACAATTCACAAAATAACACAGGAATCACAAGTATCAAGAATCACCAGGCAGGAGAGAGCACGTCCACACCCAATCAGAGCTGAGCTGAGACTGGTGGGAGGAGAGCAAATGGCGGCGGCAACGGAAATGGCGCCCACAGCCAACCAAATCACGGCGCGCTACCGGTGGCGAAAACCTGAAACATGTGATATGCAAATTCCGTGTGTCTGTTTGTGTTTTGTTAGTTAATTTTTAACCTGATTTTGCCCCTTGGCCTTGCTACGGGTTAACATGTTATGAGAATTTTGAACAGAATTGTTAGTAATTACCCTATTTTCTGACACTTTATTTTCCCTGTCTTTCAATTCTTTGTTTAATATTGGTAGCCATACTGGCCTTATATCAAGTGAAGATTGACTGATTGGTTGGTCTGCTAGTTTTATGTATGAAGCTTCAATTAGTTTTCTTTTGAAAAAATGAGGTTCGCGGTGTACTATTTTTGCTTCGTCAAAATTCATCTGGTGATTTTCAGACCAGCAGTGTTGAGCAATTTTTGATTTATCAACTAAGCCCTTCCTCGTGTTATCTTTGTGTTCTTTGATTCTAACATTTAAAGGTCTTTTTGTCTCGCCATAATACGGCCTAGAGCAACTATTGCAGTTTATTCTGTAAACACAGTTTTTTGATCCCTGAGTGCCATTTTTTGGTTTGGTTTTTACGAGACATTGCCTAAGAGTGTTTTGTGTCCTAAACGCGGTTCTAACTTTGAACTTCCTAGCAACTCTTCTAATTTTTTCCGATAATCCCGGCACATAAGGGATTGACATAGGAACGAATTTTTCAGTGTTTTCTGACTCTTTCTGTTTAACCCTACGGGTTTTGCACTTTCTTATTACGGATTGAGGGTATCCATTCTTAGCCAAATCTTGCTCTACTTTTTTGATTTCCTGATTTAATCCATCTTGATTTGAGCAAATGCTCTTTGCTCTGTCAAATAGTGAGTAAGCCACCCCTTCTTTGACAGATTTTTGATGGTTTGATTGAAAATTTAAGTACTGCCCTGTGTGTGTCTTTTTTCTGAAAACAGTTGTCCTAAGCGTGTCAGTTGTCCTAACAGTATTTCTCCTTCCATCCGCCTAACAATGGAAGAGGAAGTCCAAAACAAACTAGCATTTTTGGATGTGTGCGTAGAAAAGGATAGGGACACGCTTAGGACAACTGTTTTCAGAAAAAAGACACACACAGGGCAGTACTTAAATTTTCAATCGAACCATCAAAAATCTGTCAAAGAAGGGGTGGCTTACTCACTATTTGACAGAGCAAAGAGCATTTGCTCAAATCAAGATGGATTAAATCAGGAAATCAAAAAAGTAGAGCAAGATTTGGCTAAGAATGGATACCCTCAATCCGTAATAAGAAAGTGCAAAACCCGTAGGGTTAAACAGAAAGAGTCAGAAAACACTGAAAAATTCGTTCCTATGTCAATCCCTTATGTGCCGGGATTATCGGAAAAAATTAGAAGAGTTGCTAGGAAGTTCAAAGTTAGAACCGCGTTTAGGACACAAAACACTCTTAGGCAATGTCTCGTAAAAACCAAACCAAAAAATGGCACTCAGGGATCAAAAAACTGTGTTTACAGAATAAACTGCAATAGTTGCTCTAGGCCGTATTATGGCGAGACAAAAAGACCTTTAAATGTTAGAATCAAAGAACACAAAGATAACACGAGGAAGGGCTTAGTTGATAAATCAAAAATTGCTCAACACTGCTGGTCTGAAAATCACCAGATGAATTTTGACGAAGCAAAAATAGTACACCGCGAACCTCATTTTTTCAAAAGAAAACTAATTGAAGCTTCATACATAAAACTAGCAGACCAACCAATCAGTCAATCTTCACTTGATATAAGGCCAGTATGGCTACCAATATTAAACAAAGAATTGAAAGACAGGGAAAATAAAGTGTCAGAAAATAGGGTAATTACTAACAATTCTGTTCAAAATTCTCATAACATGTTAACCCGTAGCAAGGCCAAGGGGCAAAATCAGGTTAAAAATTAACTAACAAAACACAAACAGACACACGGAATTTGCATATCACATGTTTCAGGTTTTCGCCACCGGTAGCGCGCCGTGATTTGGTTGGCTGTGGGCGCCGCCATTTCCGTTGCCGCCGCCATTTGCTCTCCTCCCACCAGTCTCAGCTCAGCTCTGATTGGGTGTGGACGTGCTCTCTCCTGCCTGGTGATTCTTGATACTTGTGATTCCTGTGTTATTTTGTGTATTGTTTTTCTTTTCAGCTTATTGTTTTCGTGACTGCTTTTACAGTTCTCTGTTTTAGCTGTGTTTTTCTCCAGGTTTTCCTGGCTATGTTTTACTAATCTTGTTATGTTCTAGGTTTTCTTCCACCTGAAGACGGGATCAGATTCCAGATCCCGAAACGTCGTGAAACTTGTTTTTTACTAATCAGTGATGGCAAATGTCCGCAAAAATCCTAATCAAAATTGATCTGTCCATCACTATGTCATAACAACACTGTAAATATGACACTACTGTAATTTTGTTCCATTGCAGACAAACAGCATTTATCATCGCCCAACTAAAATCTGACACTATTCTGTGGCATGGAGGCCAACATCCTTCATCAATCAGGAATCTTCGGAATTTAAGGAGCCATGTTCCAATGGACTCAGCAGTGTGATTGTTAGTCAAGTATTCAGTTGCAGCCATCACATATCCCTGATATCTAAACACAAGAGCATAGTAAAACACTGGTTTGTCTCCTTGCCCAGGTAATTTTCGCACTACAGACCCAGTAGCATCGATATGCAGCGAAAATTCATTTTTCAAAGGTGATTCCCTTTTTGCTGCAGTCAACAAATCCAGTACTTCAGGGGTGTACATTATAACCTCTAATGGAACAGACACATGTTGTAGATATTTATTTTCAGAGTTTTCTTCCTGTTCGTACATAAGAAAAAGATCAAACATAGGCTTTTTATGCAAGTCGTCAACTGCAAGAGCCTCAGCCTTTGCCTTGCGAAATACACAGTAGGACTTAACGTCTTGGGTGTTGTTTTGTAGAACACCTTCAGCATCACACTCTTTATCTTTCTTTAATCTAATCATGGTAGGACTGCTATTGATCAATTCATTTTTAACAGCATCTCTTGCGATCCCACTTAGTTCTCTTGTTTTCTTTGTTGGGTGTAGACATTCATTAGCATTTGTGAACACCATCATGTGGAAATCATTGTTTTTGTCCACCTTGTTTTTTTACGTTCTTTGGTTTTAAATGTGGTTTCTTGATTGTGACTGCAATAGGCATAAATAGTCAGGATCTTTCTGTTCTTCTCTTTTGGTTGTCTTCGTTTGAGATTTTGTGTGGCATAGTTGACATGATGCATTTGCACGACACAACCTTTACTGATTTCATAAAAATGGTCAGCAATTATTGTTGGATACACTGAAGTTAACAATTTACCTTCTGCATTTACCATAGAGTTCCATGTATTACCTTGTATGATGAAGTGACCAATATTTTGGGTACATGTGAAATTTCGTTTGGTTTTTTCACATTTTCAGGGTACACATTGGAGGTGTTGTTTGTAAATGTAACAGTAACACTTCCATCAACATGCATTATTTGATTGTTTACGTTTTCTTCCTTTACTAATCTGTTCATTCCTAGTATTTCATCTGGATCATCAGGGTCATCCTCATTTGGCAAAGATAAATCTCCATTAGTAAAAGTACCTGACTCATAATACTGTTCCTTCTTTTCATTGCCTTTTCTTGAAATTACACTTACAATATCTTGTAATTCACAGTCCTCTTCTTTGGTTTCTCCAGGGGTGTCACTACATTCCATTTCATGCTTGGTGAAGTTATCTTCAGATCTTATGATTACAGAGGTATCTGAAGGCTTTCCCTCGCTACAGTCTGTTTTCTGATGTTTCAATTCAGCTTCTTGTTTGTGCAATACACTTGTTGCTTCTATTATTGATTCTGTATAACGATTGAGATAAACTGAAATCATTAACGAATTCTTGATGTTGTCTGGTAATTCACATTTGTGGAGGAAAGCCTTAACAAGTGGTGCATTTGGTGTCATTTTGGAATCTGAAGTAAATTGCATGCCATTTCCATGGATAACCTGCGCCGCCAAATTAATTTTATCTGTTTTCTTCAACCGTGTCCAATTCAAATGGGCTTTCCTGAGAAATACCATATAGTGGGGTGCTTTTTCTTCTTTGTCCATTTTTCAAATAAAAATATATTTTTAGTAGCTAGGCCTATAGGAAAAAATTTCTTCTCTGGGATGGTAGGAACTCAGAAAAAGTGTATCTGAAAATATAGAAATTAATAATTAATTTGGTACATTTCAATGGTATTCAATATAAGCTCACAAAATTAAGAGACCTTTAAAAATAAATGCATATTTTTGTATTAACTTTTTTTTTAATGTCCTAACATCTTACTTAATGATCCACCAATTTTAGAATAGAAATAAATTAGATCGAAAGACCATACGCTACATTCACCAGTACAGTGCAAAGCATCACTAACAATAAATCTGTTACTACCAGCGAGGACTTAATAAAATAGAGAAGACAAGCGCTTTTACTCAATGCATTAAAGGTGGGGCCAAGTCCGCCAACTTGGACCGATCTACAGCCTGAAATCTCCGGTGCGTGAGCTCTGTCCGTGATCAAGTCTCGGCACAAATACACGGTCATTACAAACAGTATTAGTTGAAGAATATTTTTGAACTTTTGCATTATTATACTTTAGAATCTGAGGACTGTGATAGTAATAGTTAAAAATCAATAATAGAAAGTTTTATATTTTTTGGTCAGACGTTTTGACTACGGGAAAGTTGTAGATAAACAACCAAATTAAATTTTTTACTTAAACTTTTTTTCCTATTGTGTTTGTTTTCATCGGGAAGCAAGGTATAATAATGACATAAAAGTGTCTTTGACATCCACTAAACAACATAACATAATTATATGGCATTCCATAGTTTCCAAAGACAGGGTAGTTGCGATCATATGATTTTCATGGCTGTGTGTTTTTAAACCATGACAGACAATTTGTATCATCGCTCATAACCTCAAAGTTTTGTTTTCAAGTGAGTAGGATTTTTAAAGTTATATAGAGTATATTTCATTATATATTCATTATATTGTGTAGCGTGATGAAAATAGAGTTCGTACCTCGGCCAAATGGGGTTTGAAGCTCTCGATCGTTTTAAATAATTCTCGACTTCGTTCCGAAATCTTATCACGATCTCGAGCCTGCAAAACGTCATTCTGTCCCTTGTTACGAAATATATTAAATAATACAACAATAACTTAGTCCTCTACTTTTTTTAAATTTAATTGGTATTTCATATGTAAACTTGTTTGTACACAGTATATTACATATACATCTCAAATATAATAAACATATTATATTGTTGAAACATATTTACCTATAACTTATTTAAATTTAAATAAGACACAATTGCTTAGTAGCTTCAGGAAAAATTTCTTCTCTGGGACGGTAGTAACTCAGAAAAAGTGAATATAAAAATATAGAAATTAAAAATTAATTTGGTACATTTCAATGGTATTCAATAAAAGCTTACAAAATACAGAGACCTTTAAAAAGAAATGCATATTATCATATTAAAATTTTTTTATATGTGCTAACATCTTACTTAATGGTTCACCAACCTTAGAATAGAAATAAATTAGATCGAAAGACCATACACGCTACATCTACCAGTACAGTGCAAAGCATCACTAACAATAAATCTGTTACTACGTGGAACAAAAAAAAAGCCAAGAAAGCAACAGCTTTATTCAATAAATAATATCCTCCTTAGGACAAGGTGCGCTTAGATCTTTGTCATATACTTTTTTATATTTAATCGGTATTTCATATATATACTTGTTTTTATACAGTATATTATATATATGTCATCTGTAATAAAATAAATTATATCGTTTAAACCTAATTATCTATAACTTATTTCAATTTTAATAAGACACAATTGTTATCCCATTTCGAAACTTTGCACAATGCTTAGTAATAAAATGTACATTTGTGAATTTTTAGACATTACTTTATTACACACCCATTTTACCTAACATTTAAAAAAATTAATAATGCTCAGTCGGGGTTGCGACTTGAAAAAGAACCAAAATTCAACTGAGTCTAAATATGAACAGGGTGCAATTTCAGTCCAATTCAGCTAGACAGTGGGCAGGGGGGGTGGGGTTTGTTGACAAAAACAACCTCCCCGTCTTCTGACTGAGGGGGGAGGGGCTTTGCCCCTTCATCTCTCTCTTTCTCTCTTGCTTTTGCTTTGTTTTTTCACCTTGAAAGTTTCTCTAAACAAACAATTTATTTTATAAAGAAAATAAAACTAGTTGATCAATGAAATACTAATTCATACTTTAAAAATTATAACTGATATTGTCGGGTGTAATAAATGTACCTAAACAATTTATTTTATAAAGAAAATAAAACTAGTTGATCAATGAAATACTAATTCATACTTTAAAAATTATAACTGATATTGTCGGGTGTAATAAATGTACCTAATTCAAACAAAAATAAATCAAATTAAATGCCTTTGGCTTATGTTTAGGCGTGTTGACAGTGAAGGTCATTCCTCCCCCGCCCCTCCTCTCAAACACACATTTTGTTGATTGAGTTGTCGTCGCGACTCAGTTAGGAACAAAAAAAAACCATTGTACGCAATGCACAGTATTTACTATTTAACTTGTAATGATTTTACATCACCATACCAAATGTTTTAAAATAGTCTACGCTTTTGAAGACATGTTTACTTGGTCATGAATGTTTTATCAGTGAATTAATAAAATAAATTAAACCTTTTGCTGGCAGGTTAATCCGCAATCTGGTAAACCCGCCCTCAGTTAATCCGGAGTTGACTGAAAAAAGTTCACATAAACTAAGGTCCTAAAATGCTTCGTTTTATATCTGTGTGTGTTAGTATATTATACTAATATAATAAAGTGGCTGGTTGGTGTAGTGGTTATAAACGCCTACAAACTTGTAGGTAGCCGGCTCGATCCCGAGAAAAGTTAGTAGCTTTTTGAAGGGTTGTTTCTGGAGCCAGCTGCCATTGGTTGTTGGGCTATTAATTAACAATCCTGTCTAAAGAACATGCCAACCTTAGTCAGTAACAAGGCTACAAGCCACTATCATCACGATCATCACACTCATCCTTCACTTATCCTCCACTCAGGGTAACGTCCTCCATGAGGTACCTGTCTTATTAAAGTGATTAAGTGGTTAAGTGTTAAGTGATTAAGTGATACTTTTATTTCATTAACACCTTAACTTCTAAGTTAAATACAGTATTCTTGTTTCAATTTCATTGTGCTTATTTTTAATCTTTATGAGGTTTTGTCTAGGTCTTGAAAGTAAAGGTTTATGAGCTTTTACTACACACTTTAAAATATTAAAAAAACTAACAGATAATAATTGATAACACTAATTTTTTGTAATGTTCATTCACCAACATCCTAAATTAATTAGAAAGACTAATAAAACATAAATAAAAAATGTCCCTTACATCTGGTAATTCAATTTATTTTTTTTAATTGCTAATACATTTTTTAAATTTGTTTAGTGAATTTTGGTTCTAAGCCCACATCACACTATCAAATATTTTATAAATTTATAAATTTTATAAATAAATATTTTTTTTATTTTCATGGTATGCTATGATGGAGGTAACAGTTGTGTGATACGAGGTAACAGTTGTGTGATAGGAGGTAACAGTTGTGTGACAGGAGGTAACATTTATGTGGGTGTGACAGAGGTAACCCTTGTGATGGAAGGTAACATATTCTTTTAAATTCATTCTAATGAACTATACTGACTAAGTGCTGAATTCATATGAAAATCCAAAGTGCAATCTAGGTTTTTTGCAGTAATATCATTGCATTAGCCAAACTAATTTTTCATATAAATTAGAAGAGAGAAAAAGGTGTAAAAGCCTACTTTTGATTTTCAACACATATAATACCTGTTCTTTCTTACATTCTTGTATCATATGTATAGTAAAGTTTTGTACTCATAAAATTACATCCTGTAAAAATAATTGTTATATCTACCAACTATTTTATGGCTATTTTTTGTTCTGATTTATATTAGAATAGATGTGTTACTCAAGTCACTCAAATTTATGTTTTTTCTTTCTAAATCAACTTGAAAATTAAAAAACCTTAGGTATCTCATGTGACCGTTATATGTATTTCAATCTAAGTATCATTAGGTTCCAGAAAACATAAGATTTCATCACATCTAAGAAACTTTATTTTTCTAACATTGCCTTTGGCAAATTACACTGTTCATATTTTGACCCACATTAGTGGATTGTTTTATTGCGTTACTTAGTGCTAATCATTTATTTTAAATAATTAATGTAAGAACTAGAAAATAATAAAAATTTGTAAGGATATAGAAAAAAAACAAAACAATAAAACACTGGGGCCGGCCCTGTGAACAATCAAAATTAAAACCAGCTAATTTTCTAAACAAAAACTTGGACTTAGATTGGTCAGGTCAAATCTTGAACAAAATATCTGTTATTGAATATTTGATAGTGTGTTGTGGGCTTAAAACCAACATTCACTAAACAAATTAAAAAAATTGTAATATCAATTTTAATCATAGAAATTTAATGGCCAGATGTAAGAGAATTTTTTTTATTTGTGTTTTATTAGTCTTTCTTATTAATTTAGGCTGTTGGTGAAATCAAAGTTCATTGTACATTATAAAAAATTAGTGTTATCAATTATCAACTCTTTGTCATTTAAATATTTTAAAATGTGTAGTAAAAGCTCATAACTTTGCATCTAAGGTATAATGTACAAAGAAGGTATATTTGTTATCAGAAAAATTAAAGAAACCCATCTAAGGTAAAAAATCTGTTTTTTAATTAGGGGGGCTAAAACTCCCCTTTAGGTAAATGAGGGGGGTCATAGGGGAACAGAGACGGATCCATAGAATTTCTTGCCCCAAAAATAGGGGAAATAATAAAAATTAGGGAAAAATTCCAACCGGAATTTAGCTGAATCCCCAGAGCCATACGCCTACCGTAATCTTAACGTTATAAAGTTATCAAACTTATAGGGCCTACAGTCATCTAGTGGTACGTTTACCTTAGATAAAATTAACAAAGAATATGTTCATCCGGCCGTTTTGTTACGGCACGGTGAGAAACACAAACAACATAGACACTAAGCGTGACAAAGTTTGCGGTCAAACATCACAGCCAATTGGAGGAAAGGAATCTGCTTATTATAGGCCAACTTTGGTGTGGGGGCCTTTCATTCTATATACATTTATGGAATATCAAACAAACATATCAAGATATTAATCGTACAAGGAATCGATCTAAAGCAAAATATAACTTTCTTTTTTTAGGGAGGCCAAAGCCCCTCTTTAGGTAAAAAAGGGGGGATCGTGGGGGGACATCAATGGTTTCATTGAATTTCTCGCCCCAAAAATAGGGTACATCTCTAGTTTTGGTAAATGTTCACTTTCCAATGGTTGTCTAGAAATTGAAAAACATTTTTTTTTCAAAATGTAGGAAATTTTGTGCTGATTCCGGAAATGAGAGTTTTTTCCGTGGAAAACGTCGGAAAATGCCGGAAAATCGGAAAAACGATAAAATAATTTTTGGCTCGGAAGTAGGTAATGTGGGTACTCAAATTAATCGGGAGATTGAGATAAAGAAGAATATGCAAGAATTTCCAAGATTAGACGCAGATAAACGGTTAGTTATGGCCGGAAACGTGCCGGAAAAGGAATGGTTTTGCACAAAATGGGTTAGTTTTAGGTGAGTTACGCTAAACTGTGGGATCTGTTGTTAGGTTAGGTTAGTTTAGGTTAGGTTAGACTATGTTGGGTCTAGTTAGGTTATGTTAGACTATGTTAGGTTTGGTTTGACTAGGTTAAATTAAGTTTGGTTAGGTTATATACTTATTGAATTTGGTTAGGCCCTCCCTAGATTATACCTATTAGGTTTGGTTAGGTTAAATTAGGTTTGGTATTGTTAGATTAGGATTATAATATCACATTCTTTTTACCAACCTTATCCTTGCCTAACTTAACGTTTTAAACCAATCCTAATATGACCTAAAATAATGCAACTTTTATCACAATCTAACATAACCTAACCTAACCAAATACAACCTAAACTAACATAACCAATCCCTATCTAATTTATTCCAGCCAAATCCATCTTCATATAACTTAAACAAAAGTTGATTTAAAATTTTTTATGTTTTTTGGCTTTATCTCGACTTTTGTACGTCATATCGTGAAAATTACTGCAGATTGTTGTTCAGCGTGCAATTTCCTTTGAGTACCCACATGATATGTTTTCGACAAAGTTTTTTTTGGCTTTTCCGACGCTTTTCCGGCCGTATCTCCGTTAATATCCGTCGGATCTTGAAAATTCTTGCATATTCTTGTTCAGCTTGTTCTCCCGATTAATTTGAGTACCCAGATGACCTATTTCCATAAAAACTTTTTTTCGGTTTTTCCGATTTTCGGGCATTTTCCGACGTTTTCCGCGGAAAACGACTATCATTTCCGGAATCAGCGCAAAATTTCCTATATAATGGAAAAAATATTTTTCAATTTCTAGACAACCATTGGAAAGTGAACAATTACCCTAGTGGTAGCCACTCAACGCAGCTGGAACATACTGACTCCCAAGACCCTCATACGGGGGGTCCAAGGGGTTTTTTGCCCCCTAGTTCGATAAGGGGGGCTGATAGATGGTACAGACCAGATATATTTGTAATCCGGCAAAATCAAAGGAACCGATCTAAGGCCTTTTTAAGGAAAAAAGGGGGTCATAGGAGAACGGCGATGGTTCCATTGAATTTCTCGCCCCGAAAATAGGGTACATTTTTACTTTCAGCCTCACAGCTCAACTGGAACATACTGGCTCCCAAGACCCCTATACTAGTGTTTAAAGGGGGAGGTTTTGCCCCCTTGTTCGATAAGCGGGGCAGATAGATGGTACAAACCTGATATTTTTGTATTCAGGGAAATACAAGGAATCGATCTAAAGTAAAAAATAATTTTTTTATTTAGGGGGGCCAAAGCCCCCTTTAGGTAAAAAAGGGGGTCCCCTAAAAAGTGAGGCCGTGTGCCCCCTCTGGAGAGCTACAGCCAGTCAATGTTGTTTTACACATTAAAAGAAAAATCTCACTTCCTAAAGTAGTCCAACCAAATGAAATTTTTGGTTTACTGTTCTGCTGGAAAAATCTTTTTTTGTATCAATTAAAACATTCAATAGGCCTAGTAGATAAATATTCCGTTTTTACACACGGTTGAATTACAGTTAATACGATAATTTTTCAAGCACTTACTTACCAACAATTAAATATTATTAATAATCAATCGTTTGATTCTATTTATGGGTCTCGATGAAATAAGATAAAATAAATTAATGTGCACGAGACCAATATTCTGAAACTTCCACTATCCGGATGAGTGGAGAAGAGAAGAAAAAGTTACAGGAAGGAACTTCAACTGAACACAAAGCTTCCAACATAGCAGATCTTGTATACATATATAAATATTAACATACAACACTTCAATCAATTTATATATTTATTTATAAATTTATGTGGAATGTATGGTATTTATAAAGTAGACTGTATTCAAACTAAAGACAATTTAATAAAAAAATTACAAAATTCGTGCTTTTTTTAAAAAAGGACAAAAAATTCTTTTATCGCCGCCGTTGGACAAACACAACCGGCGGCCTTTCTATGCCGGCTGCCGGCAACTGCTGTGCTGGTTGTGGAGCAGGAGCAGGTGGTCGTTGGGGAGCAGGAGGAGGGGAGGGGGTGGGGAAGGGTTCCTATATCTCCTCTCCTCGTCTCCCGGTCCATCATTCCTTTCTTCTTCATTCCTCTCTTCATTCCTCCATCTTTCCCTTCCTCCGAATCTTCCACCCCTTCCTCTTCGCCCCTCCCTCCTCCTGTTTCTCGTAAAATCTTTCAGGATTCTGATTATCCCGTCAACGTCATCGTTGAAAGCCTCTGTAAGAAAACAGCAAGAGATTAAAATCTGGTTACCTATACTAGTAACAGATTTTCTGTTACTTTGTTCGGGGCAAATCGACCTCTATAAATTCGTCAAGTGGTGATGCAACTAGATACTCTTAAAAAATCCTAAAAGTTAGATTCCTGTCCTTTCTATTAAAGTGATTTTAATTGGGGGCCGTCCAAAAATTACATCATCGCTTGTAACCATTTTTGGACATCCCCCTCCCAGAAAACCATCCTAGTAGGTCCTATCGTGTCCTTTTGTCGTTGATCCTACCCTGATAATTCGCCTGACCGTGATTATTCCGATTTCGGGAAATCGCTTTTATTGTCAGCATAAGAATAACATGCAAAGTTAGTATGCAGGTTTGCTGCTATGAAGGTAAAAAAATTAACAGATTTTTCCAGTACTGCGGTAGATAAATAAAAACTTAATGAATCCGTGTACAAAGTTTTATTCAGATATGTTGAAGAATAAGTGAGATATTAATGTTTTTATTATTTTCCTTAAAAGTTTAAATTTCTACAACTACTGTGTTTACCACTAGCGATCCACGGTAATCCGTAGACATTTTTTTTTCCAAGACATAGAGTTTTTCCAGCTAAGTTACACGGTTTGAACCAAAATTGGATTATTAAAAATTATCTATGAAAAAATTCCAAAATAATCCTTATTTGGAAGGTTATCTGAATTTATTTTCATTTTTTGGGGAAGTTCAGAATAATCTGGTGTTTTATGCATCAGAATACAAAATAGCCCCGTTGCAGAAGACCTGCATACTCAGCGAATTTCAAATGCATACAAACACATTTCAGTTGAACAAAGCGAGATTTGATATGTTTTATTTAGCTCTGTAAGAATAATATGGCTAATGAGTATGCAGGTTTGCTGCAGCAGATGTGTTACAAAAAAATATATTTAGTAGATCTGAATTAGAAGAAGCCATATATCAAGTTTTATTAAGATTTGTTGATAAATAAGCAATTTAGAAAATTTTACTTATTTCCCGTAAGGTTAACATTAGGACAACATACTGTGTTTACCACTTTCAATATCTCGGTAATTAATGGGCACAGAGCAATGATTACAAAAAAATTGTTTGGTTTTTCGAGCTGAATGCAATGGTGTGAAATTAAATTAGGCTACTTTAATTTTGTTATTTAAAAACCTCAAACCCCATTTTATGGGGTTTAACCCCCTTTGTCCCCCCCCCCCTTTCAGTAGGCCGATATACAGGGTGCCCCGTAATTATGGTAAAATATTTTAGTATGTGATTGCTGAGGTAAAAATAAGAAAAAAAAGTTCATATAAACATAGGGCCTAAAGTGCTTCGTTTTCCGTCTGTGCGTCAGTTTGTGTTTTTTACATGTTTAATTATATCTCACGAACCTCTTGACGTATAAACTTCAAACTTCGTACATGGATGGTCATTATTAAGACCTATTTTTGTAAGAAGTATCAAATTTCTACTTTGTACCATTTCAAAATGGCGACTGATTTTTGTTTTCAAAGCTAAATATCTTAAAAAACGTAAATTTTAGAAAAAACATACAGGAAAAAAGTTGCGAAATTTAATCCCATTAACGCTGATATTAAGATTATGATGATCGGACTACTAATAACGGAGAAATTTTAATTTTTCCAAATAAAAACATGGAAATCACTGACAGTTTGTTCTAAAGGACCATGTTTTTATTCAGAAAAATTAAAATTTCTCCGTTATTAGTAGTCCGATCATCATAATCTTAATATCAGCGTTAATGGGATTACATTTCGCAACTTTTTTGTCTCTTGTATGTTTTTTCTAAAATTTACGGTTTTTAAGATATTTAGCTTTTAAAACAAAAAACAGACGCCATTTTAAATTGGTACAAAGTAGAAATTTGATACTTCCTGCAAAAATATTTCTTAATAATGACCATCCATGTACGAAGTTTGAAGTTTATACGTCAAGAGGTTCGTGAGATATAATTAAACATGTAAAAAACACAAACTGCTGACGCACAGACGGAAAACGAAGCACTTTAGGCCCTATGTTTATATGAACTTTTTTTCTTATTTTTACCTCAGCAATCACATACTAAAATATTTTACCATAATTTCGGGACACCCTGTATATAAATTTCAACGAATGGTGTTTTTTGCTCCAAATGGCCCCAAAACGAAAAGTTATCCTAGTCTCGGGCTTAGGTCTTACCATGAGACCTACGGTAATAGCTTCTTCCGGGTTTGTGAAGTTGGCCTACCCAAACCAGCCTACCCACAAATTTTATCACCATTCGTTAGTTACGTATTAGTTCTCGATAGTTTTATCGAAGTTTTCGTTAGTTCCGCTCATTTAGTCGAGTAAATTATAGATATTAATGGGTAGGCAAACTTCACGGCAGCCTACCCACGTGAAAAAAAACTTAACAAAAAAAGTATCAAACGTTAGTTCTGTGTTAGTTCTCGATCGTTTCGTAAAAATGTTCGTTAGTTCCGTGGGTTTACGTCATTTTATTACCAAAAACATTTAGTAACATTAGTATCTGGCTAACTTCACGCTAGCCTACCAGTACCATAGAATTATACAATTTTAGCGTCAATCGTTAGTTCTGCGTTAGTTCTTGATAGTTCCACATAAATTTTCTTAGTTCCGGTCTCTATCTACCATAAAAAATGACATTAATATCTTTGGCACCCGGGGCGGGCTAACTTCACGCTAGCCTACCCATACCATAGATTTATACAATTGTAGTGTCAATCGATTGTTCAGCGTTATATAATAAACAACGTGTAGGTATGGTAGGCTATAAATCTATGGTATGGGTAGTCTAGCGAGAAGTTAGCCCGCCCCAGGTGCCAAAAAATGTATTAATGCCATTTTTTATGGCAGAAGGAGTACGGAACTAACGAAAATTTATATGGAACTATCGAGAACTAACGATTGACACTAAAATTTTAAAATTCTATGGTATGCGTAGGCTAGTGAAGTTAGCCCGCCCCAAATGTTATAATTTTTTTTGGGAATACAATGACTTAAACCCACGGAACTAAAGAAAATTTTAAAGGAACTATCGAGAACTAACACAGAACAAACGTTTTATAATAGTTTTGATAAGTTTTTTTCACGTGGGTAGGCTGCCGTGAAGTTAGCCTACACATTGATTTCTTTAATTTTGATGGAACTATCGAGAACTAACACGGAACTAACGAATGGTGGTAAAATTTGTGGGAAGGCTGGTTTGGGTAGGCCAACTTCACGAACCCGCTTCTTCCCTATAGGGGAAATTAGCTAAAAACCAATAGGTACAGTAAGTAATAGCTAGGATATAGGTTTTTTGCTTGTTCCCTATAGAAATAATTCGCTAAAAGTAGATATTTGTGGGATTGAGTTATTGAGTTCCGCATTACTTACTCATCATGCCAACTACTAGCCTCGGGGGGCCCACGGAACTGCGGCAGAGATACGTGCGGCCAATTGGGCCACACGTTGGGCCTCGCCGTTCCTAACGAACAGGTCGTAGGCTCTGGAAGATAAATAGTTCTCTCGATGCATCTGAGAAGTAAATAATATATGTGTTTTCATCAATCTGTACACAAAAATGTAATGTTTTTCATTAAATTTTAGTTTTCATTCAATATTTATTACATCTTAACTAGGAGAAGCCATGTTCCAAATTTTATAAAGATATATTAAGAAATTATGAAGATAGAGTACTTTTTTATTTCCCGTAAGAATAACATGGGACATGAGTATGTAGGTTTGCTGACATGAAAATGGAAATATCGGAGTTATTAGACAAATATACATTATAATATGTCATCTAGATAAAGCCACAAACCAAACCAATTGTCATGTTTGTAAAGATATGTAATTTACATTAATCTCTTGCCTAAAATATAAATAGGCAAACAATATTTGAAAATCATTAAATAGTAATAACAATACATCAATTAATATAACACAAGTAAGACATGCAACCATTGGTAATGTTGGCAAAAACAGTCTGTAAAAGAAGTAAGTACTTACCTTCTTTCAAACGACCAACACACTGACGAAAGGCTGTGAAGGAACACTACACCTTAAGCGAGGGTGGAACAACCGAAGATGCCCATTGGTCAATTCGTGCCGACAAAGAGGTTGATTTGTAATGTTCCAACGGCGGCGACAGCGACCGTTTTTAACCTCAGAATGTCCACGTTATGTACGTTTTTTTTCGAAAACAAAATTCAAAAAGGTAATAAACTATATATAGATTTGTTCACTAGACTGTGTTGAATAAGTTGTATACACTCGCATGTTCCTACACAGCTTATGACAAAAGTTGTAAGCACTTGAAGTGGTCGGGCGCGACGCCATACGGGATGCAGTGTCCACGTTATGTACGTTTTTTTCGAAAACAAAATTCAAAAAGGTCATAAACTATATATAGATCTGTTCACTAGACTCTGCTGAATAAGTTGTATACACTCTCATGTTCCTACACAGCTTAAGACAAAAGTTATAAGCACTTGAAGTGATTGGACGCGTCGCCATAAGGGATGCAGTGTCCACGTTATGTACTTTTTTTTCGAAAACAAAATTCAAAAAGGTCATAAACTGTATATAGATTTGTTCACTAGACTGTGTTGAATAAGTTGTATACACTCTCATGTTCCTACACAGCTTAAGACAAAAGTTATAAGCACTTGAAGTGGTTGGACGCGTCGCCATACGTGATGCAGTGTCCACGTTATTTACGTTTTTTTTTCGAAAACAAAATTCAAAAAGGTAATAAAATATATATAGATTTGTTCAATAGACCCTGTTGAATAAGTTGTATACACTCGCATGTTCCTACACAGCTTATGACAAAAGTTATAAGCACTTGAAGTGGTTGGACGCGTCGCCAGAAGGGATGCAGTGTCCACGTTATGTACGTTTTTTTCGAAAACAAAATTCAAAAAGGTCATAAACTATATATAGATCTGTTCACTAGACTCTGCTGAATAAGTTGTATACACTCTCATGTTCCTACACAGCTTAAGACAAAAGTTATAAGCACTTGAAGTGGTCGGACGCGTCGCCATACGTGATGCAGTGTCCACGTTATTTACGTTTTTTTTCGAAAACAAAATTCAAAAAGGTAATAAAATATATATAGATTTGTTCAATAGACCCTGTTGAATAAGTTGTATACACTCTCATGTTCCTACACAGCTTATGACAAAAGTTATAAGCACTTGAAGTGGTCGGACGCGTCGCCATACGGGAAGCAGTGTCTACGTTATGTACGTTTTTTTTCGCATCACGAAAGGACTCTTAGAATGTCTGAAATATAATTTTTAAGGGTGTTAAAAATTGCAGTTGAGAAAAGTTTAAACTGGCGCCATTTTGGATTCGGTGATCCGATTGAGATCGGATTTGAGGCATTGTATTCTACTCAAAAAGAGCTTTAATTTGATGTACATATCAACCTATGCTTACATTTAAGATTTTCTTCTGACTCCTCGTGGGCCGTCCCCCTGAGGGGGTAGGGGGTCACTGAATACTTGCTAAAATAGTATTTTGAGTCCAAGAGACATGGTCTAAGTTTCGTAGGCCAATATTTAATAATAAAAAAATTACGAAGCCGATCCGGGACTTTTTGAACACCCGGTATATAGATCTGTTCACTAGACTCTGCTGAATCTAATATATATACAACCGCTGGTGTAACTCAGGTATACGAACTGTTTTCCACTTCCCGATGACCTACAGACTTGAAATTTTGCACGCACTTCCCTTATTGCCTGAACATATGGGGAAAATTATCAGAACTCACAATTTTTAATTTTAACCCCCTCAAAACAATTATTAAAAAATCGCTAAAAAAGCTTTTTGAAATAAAGTTATTTGGAGCTCTAGTCGCCGAACGGATGGTCCTATCGAAAAACAGACTGCACCATGTGCCACGGATTTTTCACGATCTACAACTTTGGTCCTATGACTTTTTGCCCTATCTCGTCCCCTTCACCCTTAGATAGCTCTACAATTTGAAATTTTTGAAGATTTCCCTTCGTTTTTCCAGCTCTAGTTGGATTGATATTAAATGTAGAGGCCTGAAATGTCCTACACATCATCTATACAGCATATATGTTACAAATCACCAATAAAATAACTAGTTCTTGGCATGAAAATGCTTATAAAGATAAAAATCTTCGAAACTTTCCTATGTCTCCAATTTTGATTCTTTAATCCAGCCATATAGGTTCTCGCTAATCTTCCTTACCATCATACTGTATCTTAGAGTAGAATCTATAACTTCTGAATCTTCGAACTAAGTCGGTGATGCAGTATTAGCAGTTTAGCAATAGAGGCATTGTTAAATTAAATACTTTATAATTTATACTTTTTGAATTATCCTCCTATATTTTTATAAAATATATAACCGAAATAATCTATAACCACAATTCTTTTCATTCCTGCCTTAAAGTGTAGTTTATTCTTATGGAGCTTACTAAAACATGTCAAATCTCGCTCTGTTGGATTGAATAAGTTGTTTTGCATTTGAAATTCGCCGAGTATGCAGGTCTGCTGCAACGGGGGCATTTCGAAATCGAATTGCTCAATGTCTTACTACCTGATATAATAATGTAGACTTGTATAAACCCTGAAAAAACAGGGAAGACGTTCAGCGGTACTCGCAGCGTAATCCTGACGCCTCCCTTGAGAGGGTTAAGATTTTTCTTTTGAAAAACCCGAGACTGTCTGAAGTTAAGCATTTGCCATATTCGCTTAACAGGAAATATATAACAATAAATGATAAATAAAATATGAATGTTTTGGGTTTCTCCAAATCGGACCGAACAATACTACCTTCGTGTTCTACTTATGTTTGTTCCTTGTCGTGGTTATCTCGATCTTCTGTCACTTGGGGGACCCAACTGTCCGCACATTCCAGGAACTCACACGGAAACTCGGTTTGGTCGGAGACGAAGATGAGTACGACTACGCGTTGCAAGATGCTGCGCAATTCATGACAGGCCCGAGACTCCGCTCTTTCTTTGTTCTCCTTTGTAACATGGGGGCTCCTGGGGCAATCTTGTGGGACAAGTTCAGAGACCTTGTTTGCGAGGATCACATTGAAAGGAATCCCCATGATCCAGAGATGGCCTACCATCTTGCCCTCGTCGAAATTGATCGTAGTTTACGCCGTCAGGGTTCCTGTTTATCCAATCACGGTCTCCCTGATTTGGAAGAAGACGCTACTGAGTTGGGTAGGGAACTGCTCATCTATGGTGAAAATCAACAAAGAGCGTTGGTTGAGGAGTGGGTAGTCAAACTGTCTGATGATCAGAGGCAGGTTTTTGATTACATTCGTTCACTTCTTAATAGCCGTGAGGTTTGTGGGTCATACAAAATGATCTTTCTGGATGGGCCAGTTCCCACTGATGTTGGCCTATTGTATGACTGGTTACAAGAGCCAAGGTCAGACGATAGAATCAGTCGGTGTTGATCTACGCACGGATTGCTTCACACATGGTCAGGTCTACTTTTTGCTGAGTAGAGTTAGGCACCGAAATTGCGCCGCAAAACAATCTGACAAGAAAGGTTCACTAATCCCTAACCATATTGCGTCGTGAGGGTGGCAGGTACCTGTAGACTGCAACACCACGCAATGATTTAGTATTGTTACCCTCGTCCCCCCCCCCCCGCCTGACCAGTTGACGAACCACAAAATATTTGTACTCCACAAATGATTTGTCAGTTTTGCATAAGACACATAAGCGATAGGTAGCTCCATTCACGAGCAAGTGATCCTTTAGAGTTATTTAGAATTAGTTGCTTATTGTTTGCGATCTTCATTACAAAAATTATAAATCAATGATATCAATACAGAAATAGCCCTTCAGAAAAATGTTATGAGTTGCTATATTCTAGCACCATATATTAGTTACCAGAAATAGAAATCAAACTGTACGGCGGTTAATCAAGTGAAATCAAGTGTTAGTACGTTGGGTTAACGTAAAAACCTTGCACTTTTTGATACAGCTTATATCCACTTGGCAGGTGTAAAGAAGATACCAGTAGAAGTATTTTTGTCCGAAGAACCAATCTTGAATTCTTGAATAACACCTCCATATCAGCCATTAAAGTAAACCAACTGTATGAATTTTCAAATTTAGCCTGTCTCCGCTGCTCACTCGCCACTTCCCTCCAAGGGGCGATAACGAAGGGTTTTTAAGGAATTCCTGTGTTCCGACTTCGAAGGCGAGACGAGGAGTCAGTGCTTGCCTCCCTCATGTGATTCTAGGAAGGGCTGCGGCGCAATGTCGGTCTACCCCTGGGACAAGATTTAGAGTCACGGCGCAATTTCGGTGCCTACCTGGATTTTGCGGCGCAATTTCGGTGCGCCCATGTGAAGAACATAGTCTTTAACGACCTCCTTCTTTAATACTGTTAAATACGTCCTCAGTAGGCTAGGGGATCTGTGAAATGATGAAAACTCCTCGTTGTAATTAGACTATTCACGCAGTACGATAGGGGGTCTGCTTAAAAAAAGTCCCCGGTGTTGTACATAGTTGTTTAAAATTATGTTAATGTTTGTGTTTTAATTGTTTACGGCAGAGGCAGGGGAGCCTGATTCGTCAAACTCCCTATTAATTAGTTTTTTCGTTGGTGTTTATAGATCTGATTTTTAACCTTTTCACATGCAGAGGCAAGGGGGCCTGCCTTAAAACAAACTCCCCATTTATTTGATATCTGTTTTGTTTTTATAGTGTTGTAAATACATGGTTTCTACGTTTCCTGACCTCCCCGTTTAGCGGAACTGGATACGCCTAGTATAAACTATTGCTAGGTAAACTGACAAGGAAATAAAATTGCATTAATTCTTCCTTAATACAAAAGTTATTCGTTATTGAAATCCAACTTTCTTTAATCATTTCATCTAAACAATATATTTCAAAAATAATTTCAAAAACCCATCTGCATTCCTCAAAATTCATCCCAATAAAACATAATCAAAATCTTTAATCACCGACAGCACTAAGTAAAACACATACATAGGCTCTCTTCTCACATCCAAGTTAACTAATTCTCATCAATAACTACAGTATATACCTTCATACACATAATTTTCACCAACCCTTACAATATCCGTTGAATATTTATATCTTTAAAAGTTCTTCATCAGTTTTCTTTGAAGTACGTACAGAAAATCTCCAGCTTAAAATTATCTCAACACCAGCAATTAACGCCCTATTGGGGTCCTTCAATATTAGGTATTGTTCAACTGCAGGGAACACAAACGGGGGCCTGGGGGCGGAGCCCCCAGCGAGCGAAGCGAGTCTAATATATATACAGCCGGATGTGTAACTCATCTATAGATACAAATTCTAAAGTACTTCTAGATAAGCTAGAGACTTGAAATTTGGCACGGATATTCCTTCGGTGGTCAAACCCCAGGGAAAATTATCAAAACGAAACATTTCCACCCCCGACCCCTCCAAAGGGGGGGAAAAGGGGGGAAAAATTGAAGTTCGAAAAAAGTACTTTTCGTTTTTGGGCTGTAGCGGCTAAACTAGATGTCCTATTGAAAAACGGACTGCACCACGCGTCACGGATTTTTTACGATCTACAACTTTGGCCCTCTGACTTTTTGCCCTATCTCGTCTCCTTCACCCTTAGATAGCGCTAGAACTTTTATTTTTCGAAATTTTCCGTAGGTTTTTTGGCTCCAGTAGATTTAATATTAGATGTAGAGGGTTGAAAATTGGCATACATCACCTCTACGACATATATGTTACAATTCACAAATAATATAACTAGTTTGTAATATTAAAATGCCTATAAATTTAAAAGAATCTTCAAAATTCGCCAAATGTCAGCGATTTCCTCAGGTTTTTCAGTTCCAGTAGATTTAATATTAGACGAAGAGGGCTGAAAATTGGCATACATCATCTCTACAGCATATATGTTACTAATCACGAATAATATAACTAGTTTGTAATATTAAAATGCCTGTAGATTTAAAAGAATCTTCAAAATTCACTAAATGTCAGCGATTTCCCCAGGTTTTTCAGTTACAGTAGATTTAATATTATACGTAGAGGGCTGAAAATTGGCATACATCATCTCTACAACATATATGTTAGAATTCACAAATGATATAACTAGTTTGTAATATGAAAAAGCCTATAAATTTAAAAGAACAGAGATTTTCCCGAAAATCATCATCAAAACTATGCCACGCACGGTTTATGTTAAATTAAAATGAATACATGTACTAATTTTGCGGAAAAAATATTAAAAACCTTAGCTATAGATGTAAAGCAATATATTAAACATGTTATCGCTAAAATATTTTCAGAAAAAAACTTGCTGATAACAGATTTTAATATAGGTTCTCGCTGGTGGTAATGTCACAAGTTTCAATGACACCCTCGCTTCATCCAGCTGTCTTTATTACTGGCAATTTGTATATTTATTGCAGTTTAAGACCAGTGTGCTTAATTATTTAGTCTGATGGCTTTTTCCTGCATTGCTCGAGGGTCATTCAATCAGAGTGATCCTCGATTTGACCAATTCAGTAACAACGCGCAATGCATGGCGAATTCCGCTTGTGCTCTCGCTTGGCAAGCTCTTGGCGGCGATTTTACATCGTCTGTTATTGACAATATTCTCATGGCAGGTGATCGTGTTTACGTGAGATCCCGTCATGAGAATAACGTTAATAACAGATACTTGTATCCAGAAGACCTCATACGAGAATTTCATATCTTGGACCAAGTTGTTCATGTAGATGAAATTAGTTTTGTCGCCAATGGAGTGTACCCTTCAACTAAAGGTGACTTCGATGAATCCTTGAACAACCTTAAATGTCTCTTGGAGGCTATTTTGGCTGTATACTGTAGTAATGGAGGGTTTCTTTTCACGGGACAGCTTGTGACCGTAGCTTTTTGGCGTTGTCGGGGTCGTATTTATTTATTCGATTCTCATGCAATCAACGAAGCCAGACAACGTGACCAAAATAGTTCCGACAACGTGGCACGGCTGTTCACATGTGAGTCCCTCTCATCTCTTGCATCTCTTTTGCTGGCGAATTGCGCATTCTGTGGGGGGCAGTACAATATCAGTAGGATCGTCTTTTCCCGACAAATCGGTCAACCCTTTCCTGTCCAGGTCCCGTCTCCGATAAAATCACTTGACTATGATCCAAAATTATTTTCTTTAGAACCTGTCGTCGTTCTCTCTCCTTTAAAATCTTCTGGGTGCGATAAACCTGAGAAGAAAAGGGGACCGGGTAGACCCAAAAAAGTGAAACGTGGCCGTCCCAAAGTTCTCCCCACCACTAGAGAAGAGCAATTAAAGGCGGCAAAAAAACGATATGCTCAAACGCACCCTGAGGTCATCAAGGCTGCTTCTGACCGTTACTCCCAACAGAACCCTGAAGTAAACAGAGTAGCTGTCAGTCAGTATAGCGAGCGCCATCCTGAAGCTTCTAGGGAGAGGGTCCAAATCTTCCGATTAAAAAATCCTAAACTCTCTGAACTGCGACATTTGCCCACTTCTCTTGGTCGTGAAATAATAAATCACGGTCCTATGTCTCGCTGGATGGGAAGTCTACTGGACAACATAAGTCCTTATAAATTATCTAAAGTTAGTCTGTGGGAGGACAGTATTTATAGGTGTCCTTTCTGTAGTTCCCGGCTCTTCGAAGAAGAAAAGAACAGAAAAAATGGTGCTGCGGTGAAGGGTTGTTCAACGTCCTTGACCTTCCTTCTCTTGAAGAGCAATTTTATTCTGACCGCCGTTTCATCGAAAGAGCGCGGGCCTACAACGATCTGTTTGCCTTTTGCGCCCTCGAAGTGTCAGGTGGGTACCGGCATCCTTCCGGTTTGTCTTTTTTTAAGATAGAAGGTAGGATGTACCATCAGGTATATAATCTCGACGCTCCTGGTCAAAAGTTCACTACTTCTGCTGGGAACGTCCAGTTTGTAAATCGGTCCCGCCTGTACATCGATGACGGGGAAGAACGCCGGAACATTGCCGAGGGTAGATCTCTTGACGAGGGTATTACCGACGATATTACTCGTTTTCTTGCTCGAGAAAATCCATATATCGAGCACTACCGTCGGTTGAGTAATGAACCGTCAGTGAACGCTCACTTGGATTTTCAAATTACAAGTAGAGCTACCCATGGCCCTGTTCTTGGCGACCGGCAGACAGGTATTGAAGTGCATGCTGTCCTCAGCACAGACGATTCGTCAAATACTGAACCTCGCAAATTGACCATCTGGAAGCATGGCTCGGCCAGACCTACTTCCATAGACCTTCTTAGTCCCCTCATGGAGCCTTTCCAGTATCCATTACTTTATCCTCAAGGAACTCTAGGTTGGCATATTGGCCGTCGCGGCAACAAATTGTCTCAGTACAATTATTCTCGTTGCCTTCTACTTTCTGAGCCGCGCTTCTCCCATCTTGGCCGTCTTTCTCAAGCGTGGCAGGTTGAAATGTTCGCCAGGTATGAGGAGGAGAAATTGCGATTCATAAAATTTTCTCAATCTAAGCCAACTGGGAATACCTTGCGGGTAGGGCCTTTGGATGAGCTCATCGGCGCACAGCAGGGAAGACAAGTCCTACATGACATCAATAATGATGAAACTGTCCAGGGTGAGGGTGGGGCGCAGCCTGGTAAAGTTTACCTCCCAAGCACATTCACTGGGGGACCCAGGTACATGAAAGTACATTATGAGAACGCCATGGCTCTGGTGTCTCGTCTGGGAACCCCCACGTTTTTCCTCACATTCACTTATAGTGCGACTTGGGAGGAAAATAAAAAAGCTTGCCCCCGCGGTGGTAGTCGCAGTGACCCGGCTACAGCATGCAGAGTCTTTCAGATTAAACTTCTGGAACTCCTTCGAGATCTGCGCAGTGGAGCCATGTTTGGTAAATCTATTTACATTGTTTTCGTAATAGAATTTCAATTGCGCGGGTTTCCACATGCTCATATTGTTTTCAAGATCGACGGCGACGGCCCTGTTCAGGCTACTGATATCGACTCTATTATCCGTGCGGATATTCCCTCGGAGGAGGAGGTTGGAGGTCGGCTCAGGGCGTTGGTATTGAAACATATGATCCATGGCCCTTGTGGTACAGATCACAGGACTGACTTTCCATGCTGGGATTCTGCTAAGGGTTACTGTACTAAATTCTTTCCGAAGCCCTGCTGTGAAACCACCCATGTCGATGAAAGGGGGTTCGTCCAGTACAAACGGGATTACAATAATAAAGGCTCAATAAACTGTCGTAACAAATCAATTCCTGTTCACGATGGCTGGGTAGTCCCATACAACGCAGCTTTGATTTTGAAATATGAGGCTCATATAAACTTGGAGCTTGCTTCCACCCGCCGTGTAATCAAGTACCTGTTCAAATATCTGATGAAAGGTGGTTCTCTCCAGAATGTGACTGTCACTCCGTTCAGCAAACAAGATGACGAGATTGAACATTACGTGACGAAGAGAATGGTGGGTGCCAGCGATGCATGCTGGAGGCTCTTGGATTTTCCTATTTCCAAGTCTGAACCCAGCGTTGAATGTCTTCCTGTTCATCTGGAAGGAAAACAATCAATCTGTTTTCGCCCTGACGAGCTGGAAATGGCAACCACTAGGGCAAGCTCCAAGCTTATTTTGTATTTCGATCGGCCTCTTGATGCTGTGTTTGAAAATCTGACGTATCCATCCTTCTTTGAAAAATTCATCGTACACACTAAGAGACCTAACAATGGGGAGGTATTCGAACATCAGGATGGCCAACATTTCATCACGGCCCGCCAGCGTGGGGAAAAGGTATGCAGACTGTTTTGGGTTTCTCCCAGCCGCAGCGAACTATATTACCTGCGTATTCTCCTAAGGTTCGTTCCTTGCCGTGGTTACAACGATCTCCTGTCTCGAGGTGGGCCTGACTGTCGTACTTTCCAGGAGGTCGCACGTAAACTCGGGTTGATAGAAGATAATGAGGAATACGACTACGCGCTGAGTGAGGCCGCTCAGTTTATGACTGGCCTGAGACTTCGTTCGTTCTTCGTCATTCTCTGCAACATGGGAGCTCCTGCAGCACTTCTGTGGGACAAGTTCCGTGACTCTCTTTGCGAGGACCACTTAGAGCGAAACCCCCATGACAGAGAATTGGCATATACAATCACGCTCATTGAAATTGACCGGAGTCTCAGGCGCCTAGGATCGTGTTTGGCTGATCATGGCCTCCCAGATGTTCAGGATGATACATCTGAGTTGGGTAGGGAACTGCTCACTTACGGTAACAATCAACAGAGTGCTTTGGTGGAAGAGTGGTTCCCCAGGCTCTCCGAGGATCAGAAGCTTGTATTTGAGCATGTTCGTTCTCTCCTCCATAACCTTGGCGATATTGCTTCTTCTAAAGTAATTTTTCTTGACGGTCCCGGGGGGTATGGGAAGACCTCACTGATTCGTGTCATCCTTGCGTACGTGAGGAGTTGTCATCAAGTGGCTCTTGCCGTGGCTAGCTCAGGGATCGCTGCCGGAAACCTGCCCGGTGGTACCACAGCTCACAGCATGTTCCGCCTCCCACTCGATCTCGGCGACGGCACTGGATTTTGGAACATCACCA
Source organism: Flexamia atlantica (assembly GCA_035578135.1). NCBI lineage: Eukaryota > Metazoa > Arthropoda > Insecta > Hemiptera > Cicadellidae > Flexamia > Flexamia atlantica. The sequence continues at coordinate 9,656,307 of JAQJVK010000021.1, read as the reverse complement.
ACGGTTCCCAGAGGACAGAACTCATCAGAGCTGCCCAGCTCATTGTTTTTGATGAGGCACCGATGGCTCATCGATTCATTTTTGAAATTCTCGACAGATCTCTGAGAGATCTCATGAATACCAGTGTGCCATTTGGTGATAAGATCTTTCTGTGCTCTGGGGACTTTCGTCAGATAGCTCCCGTCGTTGCAAACGCACGTACGCCAACCGACATTGCTTGTGTTTCACTTCGAGCGTCCCATCTGTGGCAATGTTTCAAAATCTTCTCTCTCACGACGCCACATAGGACGAGTGGTTCTACTGACTATTCCGAATTTCTGCTTGCAGTCGGCAATGGGACTATTCCTTCAATGTCTCTGGGGGAGGAGCGGGACAATCAAAGTCTAATACCTCTGCACGGTGTTAGACACTTGACCTCTTTGAATGATTTGATTTGCTTCGTCTTTCCGAGTGATGTCTTGATGAATCCGGATTTGTGTTCACGTAGGGCGATTCTCTCAACTCTAATTGTGGATGTCAAGGAGATCAACGACAACATATTGCGTTTACTTGACGGCCACCTTTATGAGTTGAGAAGCGCCGACTCTGTCGACAAGGATAATGATGACGGTCTGGATGTCGACGTTCAGTTGCTGAACCAGGCTACTGGCAAGGGTGTGCCAGATCATGTTCTGCGTTTGAAGATCGGTTCTGTGTGCCTCATCATGAGGAATCTTAACATCGCTGAAGGACTCGTGAACGGCACCAAAGTCATTGTGACTGCAATTACCAATCGGTTAATTACTGTCAGACTCCCTGGACAAACGGAGCCTATATGTATTCCTAGAATAACATTAACGTTTCCGTTTGTCGAGGGATCGCCGCTTCGGGTCCGCCGACGTCAGTTCCCACTGATGTTGGCCTATTGCATGACTGGCCACAAGAGCCAAGGTCAGACAATAGATTCAGTTGGCGTTGATCTGCGCACAGACTGCTTCACTCATGGACAGCTGTACGTGTTGCTTAGTAGGGTCAGACATCCAGATCACATTGTTGTACTTGTTCGCCCTGACAGGATCAATGAAGGAGTCGCCTATGCAAAAAACATTGTGTATGGCGAACTCCTTCAATAAAACCGATTATGACGAGCAGTAGGCTAGGGGATCTGCTTAGTTAAAACTCCCCGTTGTTGTATATATATTTGTATGTTCCTAACATTTATTCGACGGCAGAGGCGAGGAGGACTGCCTTAACAAACTCTCCGATGTTAAATCATTCTTTTTATTAGTTTGACGAGCAGTAGGCTAGGGGATCTGCTTTGATAAAACTCCCCGGTGTTGTATATTTTTGTATATGTTATTTATATTTATTCGACGGCAGAGGCGAGGAGAACTGCCTTAACAAACTCTCCGGTTTGAAATTTTTTTTATTAGTTTTAGATGGCAGAGGCAAGGGGGACTGCCTTTAGAAACTCCCCATTTCTTTTTTTCTAGTATATTAATAAGTTTGTAAATATGGTTCCTGCGTTTCCCGGCCTCCCCGTTGGCGGAACTGGATATGCCGTGATGCAACTAAAGCACCGGCTAACTGACAGGGGAACATAAACTATTGAATTACTTAACATTTAATATTCACTATAACTTTATTACATCGTATTCACACAACTTCATTTTAATTAATATATTTCTTTAATACTAATGCCATAATTTTGAATCATACCAACTGCAATTTAAATTCAACTAAACATATATCTACCTACTTTGAATGTTAATTGAATTTCAAACATACTACCTTCGAAATCAATCTAATTACTAGCTTACAACGCAATGACAAAATGAATACAAATTTATATAAATACTAATACTCCAGTTTAGGTCAAATTAATTTGAGCACTTACGTCACTTTCCATCCTAACCTTTAGTCCAATCTTTTTCAACACTTGAACTCCACTACCAAAAATTACTCTGGTGGAGATTAATTTGGAATACAATTTAGTCTTTGAATAATAAAAATCTCTTCCTTTGCCGGGAGACATCATCGGGGTCTGGGGGCGGAGCCCCCAGCGAGCCATTAGGCGAGTCTAATATATATACAGCCGGATGTGTAACTTAAGTATACAAATTCAAACCATACTTCCCGATGAGCTAGAGACTTGAAATTTGGCACGGATATTCCTTGGGGGACCAAACCTCAGGGAAAATTATCGAAACTCGCAATTTTTTATTTTAACCCCCTCAAAAAAATTATTAAAAAATCGCTAAAAAAGCTTATTTTAAGGAGATGTTATTTTGAGCTCTAGTGGGCGAACGGATGGTCCTATCGAGAAACGGATTGCACCATGTGCCACGGATTTTTCACGATCTACAACTTTGGTCCTATGACTTTTTGCCGTACCTGGTCTCCTTCACCCTTAGATAGCTCTAGAAATTTAAATTTTCGAACATCTTCCGTAGGTTTTCCAGATCCAATTCACTTAATATTATACGTAGAGGGCTGAAAATTGGCACTCATCATCTCTATAACATATATGTTACAAATCACCAGTAATATAACTATTTCGTAATAATTAAATGCATATTAAGTTTAAAAATCTTCGAAATTTGCCAAATGCCAGTGATTTTCTCAAGGTATTTCATTCCGTGTCACGTTCTTATTCTACCTAGACTTCTGAAAATTTGCAAACCGTATATCTATGACTTCCGGTTGCGCTAGAAAAATAAAATTAAGCATGCACTTTCCTCATTGCTTAAAAACTGAGCGTAAAAGTATCAAAACTACAAATTTTAAATTCCAACCCCTTTAATAATTTATTAATAAATCTGTGAAAAAGCTTTTTTAAAACGGTTATTTTGACCTTTAGTGGCTGAACGGATGGTCCTATCAGTAAATGGACTGCACCATGTGCCACGGATTTTTCACGATCTACAACTTTGGTCCTATTACTTTTTGCCGTATCTGGTCTCCTTCACCCTCAGATAGCTCTAGAACCTTCGATTTTCGAAGGTTTCACTAGGTTTTCCAGCTCCAATTGACTTAATATTATACGTAGTTTCCGCTCCAGTTGACTTGATATTAAACATACATGGCTTAAATTTGGTACACATCTTGTCTACAACATATATGTTACAAATTACCAATGGAGGATAAAATACAGGAAAAATTATCAAATCTCGCCATTTTTTATTTAAACTCCCTCCAAAACATATCAAAAAATCGCTAAAAAAGTCCTTTTTAGATATGTTATATTGAGCTCTAGTGGCCTAACCGATGGTCCTATCGAGAAACGGGCAGCACCAGGAGTCACTGATTTTTTACGATCTACAACTTTGGTCCTATGACTTTTTACCCTATCTAGCCTCCTTCATTCTTAAGTATAACAAATACCTCCTTATTTTCATTTCATATATTGAGCTCTAGTGACCGAACCGATGGTCCTATCGAGAAACGGACAGTACCAGGAGTCACTGATTTTTTACGATCAAAAAATCGCTAAAAAGTCCTTTTTAGATATGTTATATTGAGCTCTAGTGGCCTAACCGATGGTCCTATCGAGAAACGGGCAGCACCAGGAGTCACTGATTTTTTACGATCTACAACTTTGGTCCTATGACTTTTTACCCTATCTAGCCTCCTTCATTCTTAAGTATAACAAATACCTCCTTATTTTCATTTCATATATTGAGCTCTAGTAACCGAACCGATGGTCCTATCGAGAAACGGACAGTACCAGGAGTCACTGATTTTTTACGATCAAAAAATCGCTAAAAAGTCCTTTTTAGATATGTTATATTGAGCTCTAGTGGCCTAACCGATGGTCCTATCGAGAAACGGGCAGCACCAGGAGTCACTGATTTTTTACGATCTACAACTTTGGTCCTATGACTTTTTACCCTATCTAGCCTCCTTCATCCTTAAGTATAACAAATACCTCCTTATTTTCATTTCATATATTGAGCTCTAGTGACCGAACCGATGGTCCTATCGAGAAACGGACAGTACCAGGAGTCACTGATTTTTTACGATCAAAAAATCGCTAAAAAAGTCCTTTTTAGATATGTTATATTGAGCTCTAGTGGCCTAACCGATGGTCCTATCGAGAAACGGGCAGCACCAGGAGTCACTGATTTTTTACGATCTACAACTTTGGTCCTATGACTTTTTCCCCTATCTCGCCTCCTTCACCCTTAAGTAGCTCTAGAAAGTTGAATTTCCACAGATTTTTCCGAGGTTTTCCAGCTTTAACTGCCTAAATTTTAAACGTTACAGGGCTGAAATTTGGTGCACATCATCTTTACATCACCTTTATAACTAATCACTAATGTATTAGCTAGTTCTTAATATGAAAATGTAAATACTATTTTAAAATATTTTAAATTTGCCTTGTTAATACAAACCCGCTAGACATTTTCTTCATTGTTGCTGTTTGTGCAGCTTTCGTAACTGCTATATTGAGCTCTAGTGGCCGAACCGATGGTCCTATCGAGAAACGGGCAGCATCAGGAGTCACTGATATTTTACGATCTACAACTTTGGTCCTATGACCTTTTCCCCTATCTCGCCACCTTCACCCTTAAGTAGCTCTAGAAAGTTGAATTTTTACACATTTACCCGAGGTTTTCCAGCTTTAATTGCCTAAATTTTAAACGTTACAGGGCTGAAATTTGGGGCACATCATCTTTAGATCACATATTTAACTAATCAGTAATGTATTAACTAGTTCCTAATATGAAAATGCAAATACAATTTTAAAATATTTGAAATTCGCCTTCTTAATAAAACCCGCTAGACATTTTCTTCATTGCTTCTGTTAGTGCAGCTTTCGTAACTGCTAATATGTTTCTTATCGGTAACAATCATAACAAATACCTTCTCATTTTCATTTTATGTTGGTAATAAAGTACATGCCCATTTTCTGAGCAGATCGATAATCCTGTAATCTACGTTACCATCTAAGTGATTCCACGCAGTGAATTAATGCTTGGCATTAATAAATTTTAACAAAACATTTGAAACCATTCTTGCCATAGATATAAGCAATATACTACGCCAAAAACTATTCTTATAATAGATATTAGCAATATACTACGCTAGGTGTCGAAAAATATTCAGAAAAAATTTGTTGATAACAGATTTTACTATAGGTTCTCGCTGGTACTAACATCAGAAGTTCCAATCAGCCCATCGCTTTACTCTGATGAAGTCATTATTGGCGATTAGTTATATGCAGTCTTGACCAGTGTGCTTAATAAGTGTTAATTTAGCTCCATGGCATTTTCGTGCATTGCTCGAGGGTCATTCAATCAGAGTGATCCTCGATTTGATCAATTCAGCAACAACGCACAATGCATGGCTAATTCCGCTTGTGCCCTTGCTTGGCAAGCTCTCGGCGGCGAATTTTCATCGCCTGTTATTGACAATATTCTCATGGCAGGTGATCGTGTTTACGTGAGATCCCGTCATGAGAATAACGTTAATAACAGATACTTGTATCCAGAGGACCTCGTACGAGAATTTCACATCATGGACCAAGTGGTTCATGTTGATGAGATCAGTTATGTCGCCAATGGAGTGTATCCTTCCACTAAAGGCGACTTTGATGAAGCGGTGAACAACCTGCAATGTCTCTTGGAAGATATTTTGGCTGTACTCCAAGAGACTCCAAGACTCCAAGAGTGGTGGTTTTCTTTTTACGGGACAGCTTGTGACCGTAGCTTTTTGGCGTTGTCGGGGTCGTATTTACTTATTCGATTCTCACGCGATTAACGAAGCCAGACAACGTGATCAAAACAGTTCAGAAAACTTGGCACGGCTGTTCATTTGTGAGTCCCTCTCATCTCTTGCATCTCTTTTGCTAGCGAATTGCGCATTCTGTGGGGGGCAGTACAACATAAGTAGGATCGTCTTTTCTCGACCAAACAATCGACCCTGTCCTGTCCAGAATCTGTCCCCGATGAAATCACTTGAATCTGACCCAAAGTTAATCTCCCTAAAACCTGTCGTTGATCTCTCTCCTTTAAAATCTTTTTCTGGGTGCGATAAACCAAAGAAAAAACGGGGGCCGGGTAGACCTAAAAAAGGGCTTCGTGGCCGTCCCAAAGTCCTCAACACAACTAGAGACGAGCAATTAAAAGCGGCAAGAAAACGATATGCCCAAACGCACCCTGAAGTACACAGAGTGGCTGTTAGTCAATACAGCCAGCATCATCCTGAAGCTTCCAGGGAGAGGGTCCAAATATTTCGACTAAAAAACCCTAAACTCACTGAACTGCGACATTTGCCCTCTTCTCTTAGTCGTGAAATAATAAATCACGGTCCTATGTCTCGCTGGATGGGGAGTCAACTGGACAATATAAGTCCTTATAAATTATCCAACGTCAGTCTGTGGGAGGAGAGTATTTACAGGTGTCCTTTCTGTAGTTCCCGGCTCTTCGAAGAAGAAAAGAACAGGAAAAAATGGTGCTGCGGTGAAGGGTTGTTCAACGTTCTTGACCTTCCTTCTCTTCAAGAGCAATTTTATTCTGACCGCCGTTTCATCGAAAGAGCGCGGGCCTACAACGATCTGTTTGCCTTTTGTGCCCTCGAAGTGTCAGGTGGGTACCGGCATCCTTCCGGTTTGTCTTTTTTTAAGATAGAAGGAAGGATGTACCATCAGGTATATAATCTCGACGCTCCTGGCCAAAAGTTCACGACTTCTGCTGGGAACGTCCAGTTTGTAAATCGGTCCCGCCTGTACATCGATGACGGGGAAGAACGCCGGAACATTGCCGAGGGCAGATCTCTTGACGGGGATATTACCGACGATATTACTCGTTTTCTTGTTCGAGAAAATCCATATATCGAGCACTACCCACGGTTAAGTAATGAACCGTCAGTAAATGCCCACTTGGATTTTCAAATTACAAGTAGGGCTACCCATGGCCCTGTTCTTGGCGACCGACAGACAGGTATTGAAGTGCATGCTGTCCTCAGCACAGACGATTCCACAAATACTGAACCGCGTAAATTGACCATCTGGAAGCATGGCTCAGCAAAGCCTACTTCCATCGACCTTCTTAGTCCCCTTATGGAGCCTTTCCAGTATCCATTGCTTTATCCGCAAGGTACTTTAGGTTGGTATATTGGCCGTACTGACAATCGTGGCAACAAATTGTCTCAGTACAATTATTCTCGTTGTCTTTTACTTTCTGAGTCGCGCTTCTCTCATCTTGGCCGTCTTTCTCAGGCGTGGCAGGTTGAAATGTTCGCCAGGTATGAGGAGGAGAAATTGCGATTCATAAAATTCTCTCAGTCTAAGCCAACTGGGAATGCTTTGCGGGTAGGGCCTTTGGATGAGCTCATCGGCGCACAGCAGGGGAGACAAGTCTTAAATGACATCAATAATGATGAAACTGTCCAGGGTGAGGGTGGGGCGCAGCCTGGTAAAGTTTACCTCCCAAGTACATTCACGGGGGGACCCAGGTACATGAAAGTACATTACGAGAACGCCATGGCTCTGGTGTCTCGTCTGGGAACCCCCACGTTTTTCCTCACTTTCACTTATAGTGCGACTTGGGAGGAAAACAGGAAAGCTTGCCCCCGCGGTGGTAGTCGCAGTGACCCGGCTACGGCATGCAGAGTCTTCCAGATCAAACTTTTGGAACTCCTCCGAGATCTGCGCAGTGGAGCCATGTTTGGAAAATCTATTTTTATTGTTTTCGTAATAGAATTTCAATTACGCGGGTTTCCACACGCGCATATTGTTTTCAAGATCGACGGCGACGGCCCTGTTCAGGCTACTGACATCGACTCTATCATCCGCGCAGACATTCCCTCGGAGGAGGAGGCCGGAGGTCGGCTCAGGATGTTGGTCCTGAAACATATGATCCATGGCCCTTGTGGTACAGATCATAGGACTGACTTTCCCTGCTGGGATTCTGCCAAGGGTTACTGTACTAAATTCTTCCCGAAGCCCTGCTGTGAAACCACCCATGTTGATGAAAGGGGGTTCGTCCAGTACAAACGGGACTACAACAACAAAGGTTCTATTAACTGTCGTAACAAATCTATTCCTGTTCACGATGGATGGGTAGTCCCATATAACGCAGCTTTGATTTTGAAATACGAGGCTCATATAAACTTGGAGCTTGCTTCCACCCGCCGTGTGATCAAATACCTGTTCAAATATCTAATGAAGGGTGGTTCTCTCCAGAATGTGACTGTCACTCCGTTCAGCAAGCAAGATGACGAGATTGAACAGTATGCGACGAAGAGAATGGTGGGTGCCAGCGATGCATGCTGGAGGCTCTTGGATTTCCCTATCTCCAAGTCTGAACCCAGCGTTGAATGTCTTCCTGTTCATCTGGAAGGAAAACAATCAATCTGTTTTCGTCCTGACGAGCTGGAAATGGCAACCACTAGGGCAAGCTCCAAGCTTATTTTGTATTTCGATCGGCCTCTTGATGCTGTGTTTGAAAATCTGACGTATCCATCCTTCTTTGAAAAATTCGTCATACACACTAAAAGACCAAACAAAGGGGAGGTATTCGAACATCAGGATGGCCAACATTTCATCACGGCCCGCCAGCGTGGGGAAAAGGTGTGCAGATTGTTTTGGGTTTCTCCCAATCGCAGCGAACTGTATTACCTGCGTATTCTCCTAATGTTCGTTCCTTGCCGTGGTTACGCCGATCTCTTGTCTCGAGGTGGGCCTGACTGTAGTACTTTCCAGGAGGTCGCACGTAACCTCGGTTTGATAGAAGATAATGATGAATACGACTACGCGCTGAGTGAGGCCGCTCAGTTTATGACTGGCCCGAGACTTCGTTCGTTCTTCGTCATTCTCTGCAACATGGGAGCTCCTGCAGCACTCCTGTGGGACAAATTCCGCGACTCACTATGCGAGGACCACATAGAGCGGAACCCCCATGACAGAGATTTGCATACACAAACTCACTCATTGAAATTGACAGGAGTCTCAGGCGCCAAGGATCGTGTTTGGCAGATCATGGCCTCCCTGTTGTTAAGGATGACACATCTGAGTTGGGTAGGGAACTTCTCACTTACGGTGGAAATCAACAGAGTGCTTTGGTGGAAGAGTGGTTCCCCAGGCTCTCCGAGGATCAGAAGGTTGTATTTGAGTATGTTCGTAGTCTCTTCCATAATCGTGGCGATTGTAAGTCTTCGAAAGTCATTTTTCTCGACGGCCCCGGGGGATACGGGAAGACCTCACTCATTCGTGTCATCCTTGCGTACGTGAGGAGTTGTCATCAAGTGGCTCTAGCCGTGGCTAGCTCAGGGATCGCTGCCGGAAACCTTCCCGGTGGTACCACAGCTCACAGCATGTTCCGCCTACCACTCGATCTCGGCGACGGCACTGGATTCTGGAACATCACCAACGGTTCCCAGAGGGCAGAACTCATCAGAGCTGCTCAACTCATTGTTTTTGATGAGGCACCGATGGCTCATCGATTCATTTTTGAAATTCTCGACAGATCTCTGAGAGATCTCATGAATACCAGTGTGCCATTTGGTGATAAGATCTTTCTGTGCTCTGGAGACTTCCGTCAGATCGCTCCCGTCGTTGCAAATGCGCGTACGCCAACCGACATTGCTTGTGTTTCACTTCGGGCGTCCCATCTGTGGCAGTGTTTCCAAATCTTCTCTCTCACGACGCCACATAGGACGAGTGGTTCTACTGTCTATTCCGAATTTCTACTTGCAGTCGGCAATGGGACTATATCTTCAGTGTCTCTGGGGGAGGGGCGGGACAATCAAAGTCTAATTCCACTGTACGGTGTTAGACACGTGAAGTCTCTGACTGATTTGATTTGCTCCGTCTTTCCTCGTGATGTCTTAATGAATCCCGATTTGTGTTCTCGGCGGGCGATTATCTCAACTCTAATTGTGAATGTCAAGGAGGTCAATGACAACATATTGCACTTACTTGACGGACACCTTTATGAGTTGAGAAGCGCCGACTCTGTCGACAAGGATAATGATGACGGTCTGGATGTCGACGTTCAGTTGCTGAACCAGGCTACTGGCAAGGGTGTGCCAGATCATGTTCTGCGTTTGAAGATCGGTTCTGTGTGCCTCATCATGAGGAATCTTAACATCGCTGAAGGACTCGTGAACGGCACCAAAGTCATTGTGACTGCAATTACCAATCGGTTAATTACTGTCAGACTCCCTGGACAAACGGAGCCTATATGTATTCCTAGAATAACATTAACGTTTCCGTTTGTCGAGGGATCGCCGCTTCGGGTCCGCCGACGTCAGTTCCCACTGATGTTGGCCTATTGCATGACTGGCCACAAGAGCCAAGGTCAGACAATAGATTCAGTTGGCGTTGATCTGCGCACAGACTGCTTCACTCATGGACAGCTGTACGTGTTGCTTAGTAGGGTCAGACATCCAGATCACATTGTTGTACTTGTCCGCCCTGACAGGATCAGTGAAGGAGTCGCCTATGCAAAAAACATTGTTTTTGGTGAACTCATATAAAACCGATTATGACGAGCAGTAGGCTAGGGGATCTGCATAGTTAAAACTCCCCGGTGTTGTATATATTTGCATGTTATTTAGATTTATTCAACGGCAGAGGCGAGGAGGACTGCCTTAACAAACTCTCCGATGTTAAACCATTTTTAGTTTTAGTCTGACGAGCAGTAGGCTAGGGGATCTGCATAGTTAAAACTCCCCGGTGTTGTTTATATATTTGTATGTTCTTTAGATTTATTCGACGGCAGAGGCGAGGAGGACTGCCTTAACAAACTCTCCGATGTTAAATCATTCTTTTTTTAAATTGACGAGCAGCAGGCTAGGGGCGACTACATAGTTAAAACTCCCCGGTGTTGTATATATTTGTATGTCATTTATATTTATTCGACGGCAGAGGCGAGGAGGACTGCCTTAACAAACTCTCCGGTGTGAAATTATTTTTTTATTAGTATAAGATGGCAGAGGCAAGGGGGACTGCCTTGAGAAACTCCCCATTTCTTTGTTTCTAATATATCATTAAGTTTGTAAATATGGTTCCTGCGTTTCCCGGCCTCCCCGTTGGCGGAACTGGATATGCCGTGATGCAACTCAAAGCACCGGCTAACTGACAGGGGAACATAAGCTATTGAATCACTTAAAATTTAATATTTACTATAACTTTCTTACATCGTATTCATACAACTTCATTTTAACTATTTTTTTAATACTAACGCCATAATTTTGAATCATACCTACTTTAATTTAAATTCAACTAAACATACATCTACCTACTTTCAATGTTAATTGAACTTCAAACATACTACCTTCGAAATCAATCTAATCACCAGCTTACAACGCAATGACAAAATGAATACAAATTTATAAATACTAATACTCCAGTTTAGGTCAAATTAATTTGAGCACTTACGTCACTTTCCATCCTAACCTTTAGTCCGATCTTTTTCAACACTTGAACTCCACTACCAAAAATTACTCTGGTGGAGATTAATTTTGAATACAATTTAGTCTTTGAATAATAAAAATCTCTTCCTTTGCCGGGAGACATCATCGGGGTCTGGGGGCGGAGCCCCCAGCGAGCCGTAAGGCGAGTAAGTTGTATACACTCTATGTTCCTACACAGCTTATGACAAAAGTTATAAGCACTTGAAGTGATTGGACGCGTCGCCATAAGGGATGCAGTGTCCACGTTATGTACGTTTTTTTTCGAAAACAAAATTCAAAAAGGTCATAAACTATATATAGATCTGTTCACTAGACTCTGCTGAATAAGTTGTATACACTCTCATGTTCCTACACAGCTTAAGACAAAAGTTATAAGCACTTGAAGTGGTTGGACGCGTCGCCAGAAGGGATGCAGTGTCCACGTTAAGTACGTTTTATTTCGAAAACAAAATACAAAAAGGTCATAAACTGTATATAGATTTGTTCACTAGACTGTGTTGAATAAGTTGTATACACTCTCATGTTCCTACACAGCTTATGACAAAAGTTATAAGCACTTGAAGTGGTTGGACGCGTCGCAATACGGGATGCAGTGTCTACGTTATGTACGTTTTTTTTCGAAAACAAAATTCAAAAAGGTAATAAACTATATATAGATTTGTTCACTAGACTCTGCTGAATAAGTTGTATACACTCTCATGTTCCTACACAGCTTATGACAAAAGTTGTAAGCACTTGAAGTGGTCGGGCGCGTCGCCATGCGAGATTTAGTGTCTACGTTATGTACGTTTTTTTTCGAAAACAAAATTCAAAAAGGTAATAAACTATATATAGATTTGTTCACTAGACTCTGCTGAATAAGCTGTATACACTCGCATGTTCCTACACAGGTTATGACAAAAGTTATAAGCACTTGAAGTGGTCGGGGGCGACGCCATACGTGATGCAGTGTCCACGTTATTTACGTTTTTTTTCGAAAACAAAATTCAAAAAGGTAATAAAATATATATAGATTTGTTCAATAGACCCTGTTGAATAAGTTGTATACACTCTCATGTTCCTACATAGCTTAAGACAAAAGTTATAAGCACTTGAAGTGATTGGACGCGTCGCCAGAAGGGATGCAGTGTCCACGTTATGTACGTTTTTTTTCGAAAACAAAATTCAAAAAGGTCATAAACTATATATAGATCTGTTCACTAGACTCTGCTGAATAAGTTGTATACACTCTCATGTTCCTACACAGCTTAAGACAAAAGTTATAAGCACTTGAAGAGGTTGGACGCGTCGCCAGAAGGGATGCAGTGTCCACGTTATGTACGTTTTATTTCGAAAACAAAATTCAAAAAGGTCATAAACTGTATATAGATTTGTTCACTAGACTTTGTTGAATAAGTTGTATACACTCGCATGTTCCTACACAGCTTATGACAAAAGTTATAAGCACTTGAAGTGGTCAGGCGCGACGCCATACGTGATGCAGTGACCACTTTATTTACGTTTTTCTTAAAAAATTAATAAATTATACATAAATTCCATCAAAATAGTATTTTCAAGGAAGTATTGTACCCTGAATACAATAGATCTTCATTTTTAACCCATATGCGCTGGGTAAAATTGAATGTCGGGTAAATATTTTGTTTTAAGGTTGGTAGTATGACGTAAACACTGCACATCTTCTTGTCGTTGATTTTAGTGACAGCTTCACACAAGTGGCCTTATTCAGTAACAAGACTACAAGATCGCGGCACAATCATTCTTCACTCATCTGTCATTCATACTTGGCTCAAAATACCTACCTGGGTAGGTCGCCATTTCAGCTAATGTATCTTAATATACTGTATGTGTTTACTGGTGACGCTATCTATTGAGGACTGTCAGAACTACGTCAAAACTTTGCGTCTATTCCCGTCCATTGGGCTTGCAGTCTACTATAGGTGTATTTGCCATTGGTTTAACGATCATTCCGGAGACTGATTACCCACAATTGGCTCAAGATACCCCAATACGACATAAATTATCCCAACTCCAAAATAATTTCTACACTTTCGTTAATTCAAGACGTATTACTTAATAATATTTTACTTTAAGTAATTATGTAGATAGTTCCTTGAGATGGCTCCAATTTTTTCTCATACAAATGTAAATTTGCCAATGCTAAGTAATTTTACACACAAGATTTTTTTTTGCTAAGATTTGTGCTACACAAAATAATTTTCAAATATTATGGCAGTAGGCCTAAATTAAATATGGAACTATCCCCAAGCTAATGTGTCGTCTAGTTTATACTAAGACCAACTGCTTATACAGTATTCATGATTTTGTTACTTAGTTCTAGGCCTTCTTACCCCACTTATCTATACAGTGCAATTAATTATTGTTATCAAAGAGATTTTCAATTCCTGGAATAATATTTTTTACTTTACAATCTCTGCAGGAAGGAGTTTATAACTGCAAAATTAGGCTCATAAGACAACGCCAACCTTATCCTATTTTACACTTCCTTATTGTATGGGTACAGAACTCATAAATTAAAATACAATGAATAAAATCACGGATTTTATTAATAACATTTATACACTTGGCGCATTATATCTTGACACTTGGGAACCCTTTACACCTGAAGCAATTGGAGTAGAGTGAAATTCATCAGGAGACCACAGCTACGCAAAAATGTACTAGCCTGAAATGTATGCATTTTGCAACAGCTGTCAGTGTATATGTTAATTGTCAATTGTAAACAAAATACAGTTGATGTTTGTAGAAATTAGTTTTTATATTATTTGTTGTCCAAATTCATTGACAATAAACAATATCTGACAGCTCCAGCAATGGACTAGGCCAAGGGTCAAGATATAATTTCGCCAAGTGTAATTTTGTGTACACTATGCTTCTAATCAGTCTATTTGTGTTAATTTCTAAAGCTTACGCTTTTTTCTGGTTTTCTTGTCCTCAATCTTATATTTTGAATAATTGAATAAACTGTTTAGAAGAATCTTACAAAATCTTTTAATACATTTTTGAATTATCTCACAAAAAAGCATGTTACAAGTATTACAATCTAGAATTATTATTATTATTATTAGCTGAAATGGCGTCCTACCCAGGTAGGTATTTTATGCGAAGTATGAATGACAGATGAGTGAAGGATGATTGTGGCGCTGTCCGCCAAAAATAAATCAACTACATCAGCCATTAAATGTACAAAAGGTTGCTGATGATGTTTCGCCTTGATGAACGATTGTTCAAAACGTTCTTACAATATACGAGCCATCTTAATCATATAACGAAAATTCTAACTAAAATGCCAGTTGAATACAGTGAGCCCCCTCCTGTTAACGATGCTTAAGTAATCATTGTTTGTGTTGAGGAAATGTTCTTGTACGGTATAAATCCAAGATATAATATTTAGTGGGGATGGCGTCGCGTCGTCTGTAAGTTTAAAATGTTTATGAGGATCACAAACCACTTTATTTTCTGATCAAGTATCTAAGTCCTCCTTCGCAAAGAAATTTTCCTCAAAATATTTTATGGACACCTTAAAACTTCTACTGGGTTTTCGGCCAGGTCCTAAAAAGTCACATAGGGGAATGGCGTGTATCCATGAGTCGACTCTTGATTAGTCATTTTGAAATGAAAATAATAGTGAAGATACATTTCCTTGGGAAACGTAGTTACTGCAACCAAGAGCGCAGAACAATAAGGCTTGGCATTAATTTACTCATTAATAAAAGGTAAAAAGCATTAAATAAAACATCAATAAAAGAACAACATAACACTGCCTATAAACATTTCGTACTAAAATTTGACCCACTGTCCGTAACAGTTATAACTGTTTTATTTGCTAACTTATATCTTACTTAAACTTAAGAAATCATTTAACCTCTAACGTCATACGTATAAATTTTCAAAATTCGAGATCATTTCGTCGCTTTGTGTATTGGGATCAATCCGGTGCCGCGGTGGTATGTAATACCAGAAAAGACTTATAAAACACAGTCAAACAGACTGCTGTAATGCATACATCATTTCCTAATGATGGGTCATGATCTATACGACTTATCATTGCTATAAATGATTTATTAATTTGTTTGACTAGTGTTTTCGACTCACTAGCTCGGCTTTAGATAAAGAGTATTCTATGGTTTTTAAGAGGGCCTTTGTACCTCAGAGTAGCTATCCCATCAATCATCCAGACCACCAAGCCTTTTCATCGGTGGATTTTCTGGAGCTAGGGCAGGACAGAGTTTACTTTCAATTAATGATTTTTTTGACATAGTCTTTAGATTCCGATAAAGGCCTCCTTTTTGCTTTTTTTCTATTGCTTCATGTTAAGTTTTCAGATGTACAGCGTGTTTACGCTGCAAAAATACAACTTAAACTGTGGAGGTGTGTATACGATTTAAGTAGACATAGACCTAGATATAAACAAATGTAGGTGCCTTTAAAATACAATATATTTAAATTAACCTTTGCCTAACTAAATGCGGGTTTCGAAGCTCGGATCTTTTCCGTTATACGTATACCACTGTTTCTGGTTTGTTTTTAAGCTTGATTTTGGTAAGTTAGGTTAGGATAGGTTAGGTTAGATAACATAAACTAACCTAACCTAACCTAACATAACCTAACCTAGCCTAGCCTAACCTAACCTAACCAACTGGAAGTGGGACCGCTAGACGGCCAGACGCTGGCTTATCGCGTCTAGACAGAGATAACGGTAGATAAGATAACGAAACCGCAGGTAAAATATTTCTACAAGGAATTTCCACTTTAAAACGATTAATAACAATTATTTGACCTAGTTTATGGTGCTCGTTCAAAAATCAAGCAAGAAAGGGTAAATTTGTAATGTTGGTATACGTATAACGGAAAAGATCCCGAAGCTCGGGGGTACATAATCCTGGAGTTAGTTAACCCGTAGAATAAGATATTTTTTGCATGGAAAATCGGATTTCTGAGTTCGGAGATGGGTTTCTTAACTCTCGGGTTATCTCAGCCTGAGGATAACTTTACCCTTGAACTTGTGCTAGGAGTTATCTTTTGATTAAGGTTTTTGATTACGTACTGTTTATTGATATACTTTGCGTATGACTTTATTAAATTTTTTTTGTTATTAAACTGTTATCAACCATGGAAAAAATATTAGGGGATGTTGCTGGGTGCTGTGAGTTTATTGGAATTAGAAAAGAGGAAAAGGAAGCTGTGTGATGTGGTGTCGTCGAAGAAAGGAGATTAAAAAATCGATATAGAAACATACAGTTACAGAGAAAAAACAACACGACATAAAAATGACGCCATCAAAAAGGAGGTTTGGAAAACAATGACTAGAGAGTATAACTGTGAACTTAATGTTACTCAGAGAACCATCGAACAGTTGAAAATGGCGAGGAAACGGATTTCAATTCAAGACAGGCGGGGACCCACATTCGCCGTTCAAAGATCCTAATCAAGATGAACACAAGATGTTGGATCTAATGACGGATCAATTGCCTACAGAAGGCATCCCTGATGACGATTGAGGAGAAACATTAGGCCTAGACACTCCTACTCTTTCAGGTACATGTATTTTCATCAATGTAATAAAAACTATTTTATATTAAAAATTATTTTGAATGACATTTACATTTTGAAAAATGGGCTATTTTCGTTATTAACAGTGACAAAAGCCTAGTACTATTTCCCACCTACATAGGCTGCTCTGGGGTTTTTTCAAATGTTGCTATTCTATTTGCTGTGCAAAACAAATTTCACAGTACGAAAGTGAAATATAGGTAGACCTAACTTTCTCGTTTTTTGTAGATGGGGCTGATTCAGATGAAGAACTCACCAATATTTCACATGAAAGTGCTGAAACTTGTCACCAAGCCCACCAAATAGTCCTGATGGTAAAAGACCACGCTAAAGAATTTCACTGGGAAAATGGCGTTTTTAAAAACTGAACATTTAAAGTGAATGGAAGTTTTAGAAGAGGAGAAAATATTCTGGATGAAAATGATCATAAATGCAGAAAATTACCAACCCTTTTTTAAAAGTCTGGATTTACTTCCGCCGAGAAGCAAACACGCGAAGTTGTTTGTGCGTGATGTTGAAACAAGTTAAAAAGAAATTTTATTGAACATTGACCACATTCCTTTTATTTATTCATTGCCAACTATGTAGGCCTAACTTAACTACATCAAATCTTAATCAAGGAATGGTTATTATAGAATGATTTGTATTAACGAAAAATATTATCCTTTTACGGAAACCTTCATTTCTTAATACTATGCGAGTAATAACACTATTTTCAACAGGTACTTCTATAATTACCATTTGTTTTATATTATTTTTAAGCACATCATCAGAGAGAATTGAGTCATGATTGTTTTTTTAAAGCCTACTTAAAACATGTGTTACAATTTGTATAAATAAAAACTTGTACTAATCTTAACCTATGAGTTTATATTAAAAACCCTTTAGATTAGGTAGGTGACGTATCGCCGAATGATTTCAACTCGTCCCCTCAACACTTCTTCATAAGAGTTAGTGTTCTCATCGTCGTCGTCCTATGAACTGTCGCCTTCACTATCATCAAACCTTGCCTCGCATTAACATCACCGTTTGCCGAAGTTGTGTAGAATAACACAAGCTACAATTATTATACAGCTACATTTTGGGCTGAAATCAGTGTGTTTTCTTTGTGTAGGCACCTAAAAAAAGGATCAAATTAATAAAGAAAAAAGGATGATTAAGAAAGGATTGTTAGACGTAAGCAAAATTTAAGGTATTCTAAAGAAATATGTGCTAAAAATCTGAAATCATGATTTGCAACTGCATTTATGAGTTGAAAATACTTTAAATGTCCTTTCAGTCCTCCAAATGCTCTTTTTATAGCAATTTGTGGACTCGATTTAGAGTTTACAAACATTGTTTCAAGATGGAAAGGAAGTACGTACGACTCCAGAGTATTCAAGAACTCAGCGCTGTATGCGAAATTTGAAGAACAGGACATGGGAGGCATCTTAATTGGAGGCAGTGGCTACGAGTGTAACAGGTAAAAAATGAAATGTATTTGTAGAAAAAAAAGATAGTTTTCGCCTTTAAACTCCAGTAGAACGTCGTTTGAAAAAGGATTGGAACCCACAAAATACGATATTCTTTACGTAACTCCCAGAAAATAGTCCAGTGGGGTCAATTCAGGACTTCTGGGAGGCGAGGCAATAGGTGCACCCCCGCCTATCCAACCATTTGCAAAGCTGTTGTTGAGTGCATCGCGCACTTCCTGACGGTAATGAGGCGGTGCGCCGCCTTGCATCAAAATTACCCGTAATCAGGTTTGTCCTTCAATATCTTCAATATCATTTGTGGGTTCCAATCCTAATTCAAACGACGTTCTACTGGAGATTAAAGGCGAAAACTATATTTTTTTTCTACAAATACATTTCATTTTTTACCTGTTACACTCGTAGCCACTGCCTCCAATTAAGATGCCTCCCATGTCGTGTTCTTCAAATTTCGCATACAGCGCTGAGTTCGTGAATACTCTGGAGTCGTGCGTGCTTCCTTTCCATCTTGAAACAATGTTTGTAAACTATAAATCGGCTCCACCAGTTGCCATCACATTAATAGTAAAGAAACCCTTCCTAGGCGGGGACCCACATTCGCCGTTCAAAGATCCTAATCAAGATGAACACAAGATGTTGGATCTAATGACCGATCAATTGCCTACAGAAGGCATCCCTGATGACGATTGAGGAGAAACATTAGGCCTAGACACTCCTACTCTTTCAGATACATGTATTTTTATCAATCTAATAAAAACTATGTTATATTAAAAATTATTTTAAATGACATTTACATTTTGAAAAGTAGGCTATTTTCGCTGTACAATTGCTGTAAATGTAATTGTCAATTCGCTGTAATTGTAGGCTAAATGTTGCTATTCTATTTGCTGTGCAAAACAAATTTCACAGTACGAAAGTGAAATATAGGTAGACCTAACTTTCTCGTTTTTTGTAGATGGGGCTGATTCAGATGAAGAACTCACCAATATTTCACATGAAAGTGCTGAAACTTGTCACCAAGCCCACCAAAAGCAAATCCTCCTTTCCTGATAGTAAAAGAACCACGCTAAAGAATTTCACGGGGTAAAAATGGTGTTTTTAAAAGCTGAACATTTAAAGTGAATGGAAGTTTTAGAGGAGGAGAAAATATTCTGGATGAAAATGGTCATAAATGCAGAAAATTACCAACGCTTTTTAGAAGTCTGGATTTACTTCCGCCGAGAAGCAAACATGCGAAGTTGTTTATGTGCGTGATGTTGAAACAAGTTAAAAAGAAATTTAATTGAACATTGACCACATTCCTTTTATTTATTCCTTGTCAACTATGTAGGCCTAACTACATCAAATCTTAATTAAGGAATAGTTATTATAGAATGATTTGTATTAACGAAAAATATTATCCTTTTACGGAAACCTTCATTTCTTAATACTATGCGAGTAATAACACTATTTTCAACAGGTACTTCTATAATTACCATTTGTTTGATATTATTTTTAAGCACATCATCAGAGAGAGTTGAGTCATGATTGTTTTTTTAAAGCCTACTGAAAACATGTGTTACAATTTGTATAAATAAAAACTTGTACTAATCTTAACGTATGAGTTTATATTAAAAACCCTTTAGTTTAGTTAGGTGACGTATCGCCGAATGATTTCAACTCGTCCCCTCAACACTTCTTCATAAGAATTAGTGTTCTCATCGTCGTCGTCCTATGAACTGTCGCCTTCACTATCATCAAACCTTGTCTCGCATTAACATCACCGTTTGCCGAAGTTGTGTAGAATAACACAAGCTACAATTATTATACAGCTATATTTTGGGCTGAAATCAGTGTGTTTTCTTTGTGTAGGCACCTAAAAAAAGGATCAAATTAATAAAGAAAAAAGGATGATTAAGAAAGGATTGTTAGACGTAAGCAAAATTTAAGGTATTCTACTAAAGCAATATGTGCTAAAAATCTGAAATCATGATTTGCTACTGCATTTATGAGTTGAAAATACTTTAAACGTCCTTTCAGTTCTCCAAATGCCCTTTTTATAGCAATTTGTGGACTCGATTTAGAGTTTACAAACATTGTTTCAAGATGGAAAGGAAGCACGCACGACTCCAGAGTATTCAAGAACTCAGCGCTGTATGCGAAATTTGAAGAACAGGACATGGGAGGCATCTTAATTGGAGGCAGTGGCTACGACTGTAACAGGTAAAAAATGAAATGTATTTGTAGAAAAAAAAAGATATAGTTTTCGCCTTTAAACTCCAGTAGATCGTCGTTTGAAAGAGGATTGGAACCCACAAAATACGATATTCTTTACGTAAATCCCAAAAAAATCCAGTGGGGTCAAATCAGGACTTCTGGGAGGCCAGGCAATAGGCGCACCCCCGCCTATCCAACCATTTGCAAAGCTGTTGTTGAGTGCATCGCGCACTTCCTGACGGTAATGAGGCGGTGCGCCGCCTTGCATCAAAATTACCCGTAATCAGGTTTGTTCTTCAATATCTTCAATTTGAAGAACCAAAAATTGTTCCAGCATAAAATTATGCCATTAATTGTTTTCTCAGCGAAAAAAAAGGCCCTATCACTTGGTCATCAGTCCACACCATACGTTCACTTTTGGCGAATCGCGCAGTTCTGCGCATGCTAAGGTCAACGTTTCCTCCCGTGCCACACGGAAAACAAAACTTAGTTATTTCAACTCCAATTTGTCGTTTAAATTGTTTAGTTATCTTGAATAGTATTCAAATTCAGGGCATTCTTTTTCGGAGACCCTGTACTTTTTGTGGGTTCCAATCCTTTTTCAAACGACGTTCTACTGGAGTTTAAAGGCGAAAACTATATTTTTTTCTACAAATACATTTCATTTTTTACCTGTTACACTCGTAGCCACTGCCTCCAATTAAGATGCCTGCCATGTCGTGTTCTTCATATTTCGCATACAGCGCTGAGTTCTTGAATACTCTGGAGTCGTGCGTGCTTCCTTTCCATCTTGAAACAATGTTTGTAAACTATAAATCGGCTCCACCAGTTGCCATCACATTAATACTAAAGAAACCCTTCCTGCACCGATATTCTTCTTTGTCTCGAGTCGAGGGACATGCGATTTGTATGTGGGTCCCATCGACAATGACCAGGAAACCGGGAACCCATTTTGCTCGAAAAACGTATTTTTACTTTCCGTAGCATAGTGACCTGTGGGAAATTTAATGTAGTCATTTTTCATTTCCAGACAAATAACCAACGGTACCCGATTGGCTATTTTGCAAGTAGACACTTTTGAAACTTAAAAGATATCCCGTTTCTTTATGAAATGTTCCGACTGCGAAAAATCTCAACGCTACCAGTACTTTCTTCCATGCTGGAATATCATGGGGACCTCTCAGGTCGTTTAGAAAGCCTAGGGGCAATCAGTCTCACAAGTTCCTGAACAGTTTCTTTGGACAATCTAAAACTGTTTTTAAACGGTTGATATTATTTTTAAGCACATCATCAAAGAGAGTTGAGTCGTGATTGTTTTTTTTAAAGCCTACTGAAAACATTTGTTACAATTTGTATAAATAAAAACTTATACTAATCTTAACCTATGAGTTAATATTATAAACCCTTTAGTTTAGTTAGGTGAAGTATCGCCGAATGATTTCAGGTCGTCCCCTCAACACTTCCTCATAAGAATTAGTATTCTCATCGTCGTCGTCCTATGACCTGTCGCCTTCACTATCATCAAAACTGGCCTCGCATTGACATCACCGTTTGCCGAGGTAGTGTAGAATAATACAAGCTACAGTTATTATACAGCTACATTTTGGGCTTAAATCAGTGTGTTTTCTTTGTGTAGGCACCTAAAAAAGGATCAA
Organism: Flexamia atlantica; assembly: GCA_035578135.1. NCBI lineage: Eukaryota > Metazoa > Arthropoda > Insecta > Hemiptera > Cicadellidae > Flexamia > Flexamia atlantica. The sequence goes on along the minus strand of JAQJVK010000021.1, from coordinate 9,634,013 downwards.
ATTAATAAAGAAAAAAGGATGATTAAGAAAGGATTGTTAGACGTAAGCAAAATTTAAGGTATTCTACTAAAGCAATATGTGCTAAAAATCCGAAATCATGATTTGCAACTGCATTTATGATTTAAAAATACTTTAAACTATAGAAAGAAAACCACATTGAATAGAAAGAAAACTATTAAAAGATATAGTTTTCGCCTTTAAACTCCAGTAGAACGTCGTTTGAAAGAGGATTGGAACCCACAAAATACGATATTCTTTACGTAACTCCCAGAAAATAGTCCAGTGGGGTCAATTCAGGACTTCTGGGAGGCGAGGCAATAGGTGCACCCCCGCCTATCCAACCATTTGCAAAGCTGTTGTTGAGTGCATCGCGCACTTCCTGACGGTAATGAGGCGGTGCGCCGCCTTGCATCAAAATTACCCGTAATCAGGTTTGTCCTTCAATATCTTCAATATCATTTGTGGGTTCCAATCCTAATTCAAACGACGTTCTACTGGAGATTAAAGGCGAAAACTATATTTTTTTTCTACAAATACATTTCATTTTTTACCTGTTACACTCGTAGCCACTGCCTCCAATTAAGATGCCTCCCATGTCCTGTTCTTCAAATTTCGCATACAGCGCTGAGTTCTTGAATATTCTGGAGTCGTACGTGCTTCCTTTCCATCTTGAAACAATGTTTGTAAACTCTAAATCGAGTCCACAAATTGCCATCACATTAATAGGAAAGAAACCCTTCCTGCACCGATATTCTTCTTTGTCTCGAGTCGAGGGACATGCGATTGGTATGTGGGTCCCATCGACAATGCTCAGGACACCGGGAACCCATTTTGCTAGATAAACTTATTTTTACTTTCCTTAGCATAGTTTTACTTTCCTGTGGGAAATTTAATGTAGTCGTTTTTCTTTCCCAGACAAATAACCAACCGTATCCGATTGGCTATTTTACATGTAGACGCTTTTGAAACTTAAAAGATATCCCGTTTCTTTATGAAATGTTCCGACTGTGAAAAATCTCAACACTACCAGTACTCTCTTCCATGCTGGAATACCATGGGGACCTCTCAGGTCGTTTACAGAAAGCCTAGGGGCAATCGGTCTCACAAGTTCCTGAACACTTTCTTTGGACAATCTAAAACGGTGTTTGAACTGTTCATCACTTAAGTTGTTAAATGGCCTACACAACGTCTGGGCGCAACCAGTGGCGGCAAAATCCTGACAAAATCACAGTAATCACGGTATTTCATAGCAATCACGTTAAAGTCCCCTTTTCCAACACGGCGCGGCGTCAGCGCGCTCTAAGTCGACGTCGGTGTCATTACGCTAGAGTTAAATGCGAAGCGGGCAATGGTGACTGTTTCCTAGACGGTGCTTGAGCTGATTGTTGACTCTGGCACACTGACGACGATGTCGACTTTGAGCGCGCTGACGCCGTATTGGAAATGGAGCCTTAATTGTCCCAAGGTCCGGTGGAGTCCTGAGATCTGGTTGTGTCCTAAACATAAAAATCGATTTTTTCAGTAAATTTTTCACGTTTTTAATTTTTGATACGATAAAATACAAGAAACTTTCAATTAGTCCTAACAATGTTGTTACCTCAATGTAAAAAAGCAAAAGTTCATAATTCAGAGAAGTGCTTCATTCTTAGACCGTGAAACAATATTTTTTTCAATAACCAGCATTAAAATGAGAGGTAAAGCATCATTTTATCATGCGGTTTCACACAAAACAGGCTAGATAATTAAGACTCTCAATGAAATATACCAAGAAAATCAACACTGTGAAGTATTTGAATGTAAAGACGAGGGGTTTACAGCATGTCACCGTTGTATGATTTTATTGTGCTGGACCCGTTTTGAAAATATGACAACTGCATTATGCATACTCAATGTCCTGAACAAAGAAGAAACCAGCAAGAACTAGTGAGACTATGTCCGGAAGATTTTACTACAGATTTTACTAATAATGCTATGTTATTATGATTTGGGTGATACACAACGACAAAGACAGTTTTTGGCCACCTTGAGTGTACAGATGAAAAGACAGGAAAAGAAATATATCGGCGGCAAAAAAGCTATTAAATATTATCTTAGAACAAATAGTGTTCAGATGTAGGTCTGTAAAAAGATGTTCTTAAATACTCTAGGGATTACTGATAGAACAGTTCGAACTGCGTTAGGAAAGGTGAGGGCATTCGCCCATAAGAAGCAAATTAGGCGTACAAATATTATAATTTATATACAGCTTGGTTTTGACCTTCATGTTGAATGTGGACGGTGAAATAAGTTAAAAGGCCAACATTTTACAGCGGAATTGTATATTTTCCACTTTCCAATTAAATAAACCAAAACTGGTTCAATGATTTGATTTCAATTCTTTTCAAATTGACAGTATAGTTACCTCAACTATTACTAAATTAGAAGGATGTTACTTGAATTCTGGGGTGTCGGCCCTGAGCTAAATCCAAATATTACTGGAACTTGTCTGTAAACAACAATCAGACTACAATAATAACTGGTACAAATAAGTGTTCATAAAATAAAAGGAATTTATAACTTAACAAACAAGATTCGAATCTAAAACAAATTGATGATGATACGTTAAGGACAAATATTATAAAATGCATATGACAAAACAATTGCTTTACGTTCACAAATTAGCTTAACTCAAAGATTAATTAAATTATACGATTCAACTAATTTTATAATGGGTAATTTTTAAATAGAACTTATTAATATACTTACATAATCACGAGTATGTAATTCTCTAGCGCCACCCCTTACTGGAATGACAGAATGGCAGTTTGTTTCAAAATTAAGCTAGCTAATTCACTCTACACACTACCAACTAACAAACAGAAATGGAGTTCCTAATCCAAGGTGAGATATGATATTCAGGGTGTCTATAAAGTCCCTAACAAACTTCATAATATTGGTTCAAAATAAGCAAAAACTTTTTTTAAGGTATGTTCTAAAATGCGCATTTACCATGTTTATCCACTAACGTTTATATCCAACGTTTTTATCCACCGTTTTGTATTTGTCACAAAATATTGTTTATCTCCGAAGGTTTTAATCGATTTTTTTGAAACTCAGTAAGTACATTTAACTAATCAAAGTTAGTTTAAAAAATCATCATGATCGAATGGTAAATTTCTAAATGGCGGCCGTTTAATATCTTTAAACTGAAATACCGAAAAAACGGTATATTGCACCAAAAATACAAAGCGTAATTTTTTTGGAAATTTAATATCAAATCTAATGATACAATGAATAAAGCAATTTTCAGGTCTTTTACCAATTTCTCAATTAAAGTACAAGGATTTGCAAGCCTTAAAAGAGTTTTGCCTACCAGGAGCAAAACAGTTTTATGAAGCCTTACCATACACTAAGGTAGAGAAGAAAAAACTAGGAAAACGGTAGGCTTAGTTCCCAAGAAGGCAGCTCCAAAAAAACAGCTGAAAAGCCAGCCATAAAGAAAAAACAGAAGAAAAAAATAAAAATGAACTTCTGTCTTATTTAAGCGAAAAGTCAATATTTTCTGTTAACAAGTCAAGTTTTTAGTTAATAACTAAAGTTTTAATTTGATAAGTCACGTACTAAGTTAATAAGTTTTTATTTTTTATTTTTAAAACATTTAAACAATGTGCTAGAACTTTAGTAGGTACCGTTAACATGAATTTGTTTATTATGTGACCATTTTGTATAAAAAGGTTAATATTGTGTTAATTATCACTAAGGCTTCATACAAGACTTGAACTTATCACGTTTTAATTGCTTTACGTTCACAAATTAGCTTAACTCAAAGATTAATTAAATTATACGATTCAACTAATTTTATAATGGGTAATATTTAAATAGAACTTATTAATATACTTACATAATCACGAGTATGTAATTCTCTAGCGCCACCCCTTACTGGAATGAAAGAATGGCAGTTTGTTTCAAAATTAAGCTAGCTAATTCACTCTACACACTACCAACTAACAAACAGAAATGCAGTTCCTAATCCAAGGTAAGATATGATATTCAGGGTGTCTATAAAGTCCCTAACAAACTTCATAATATTAGTTCAAAATAAGCAAAAACTTTTTTTAAGGTATGTTCTAAAATGCGCATTTACCATGTTTATCCACTAACGTTTATATCCAACGTTTTTATCCACCGTTTTGTATTTATCACAAAATATTGTTTATCTCCGAAAGTTTTAATCGATTTTTTGAAACTCAGTAAGTACATTTAACTAGTCAAAGTTAGTTTAAAAAATCATCATGATCGAATGGTAAATTTCTAAATGGCGGCCGTTTAATATCTTTAAACTGAAATACCGAAAAAACTGTACATTGTACCAAAAATACAAAGAGTAATTTTTTTGGATATTTAATATCAAATCTAATGATACAATGAATAAAGCAATTTTCAGGTCTTTTACCAATTTCTCAATTAAAGTACAAGGATTTGCAAGCCTTAAAAGAGTTTTGCCTACCAGGAGCAAAACAGTTTTATGAAGCCTTACCATACACTAAGGTAGAGAAGAAAAAACTAGGAAAACGGTAGGCTTAGTTCCCAAGAAGGCAGCTCCAAAAAAACAGCTGAAAAGCCAGCCAAAAAGAAAAAACAGAAGAAAAAAATAAAAATGAACTTCTGTCTTATTTAAGCGAAAAGTCAATATTTTCTGTTAACAAGTCAAGTTTTTAGTTAATAACTAAAGTTTTAATTTGATAAGTCAAGTACTAAGTTAATAAGTTTTTATTTTTTATTTTTAAAACATTTAAACAATGTGCTAGAACTTTTGTAGGTACCGTTAACATGAATTTGTTTATTATGTGACCATTTTGTATAAAAAGGTTAATATTGTGTTAATTATCACTAAGGCTTTATACAAGACTTGAACTTATCACGTTTTATCCCGGTAAGTGTGACTTAACACGTTGTTTTCCATTCAAGTTAGACATTACTTCAGTTTTTAATTTTTTAAAGCTAATTTATGAAAATTTTCACTCTTGAACATGTTTTCCAGTTAGAGTAATACTTTCACAAATAATGTAATAAAACAAATTGTAATGAATTTATAATTTAAACTAAGTTTTTGAAGTCTTTTAACTAAAATTTTCTCTCCTGTAAAATTTAAAAAAGTGACTTAACACATTCTCTTCCTGCACTCTTCATATGATTTAAGCTCCTAACGAGCCAACACATTTTTCGTGGCAAGCAAATTACAATCCCGACATACGTGATTTCGTATTGTTCAAAAATGTCACCACCCTCAGTCCACACCTTCTCACCCGAATTGGTATCCGACCATTCACCTGTACTGATAACGTTTGCAGTAAAACTGGTAAACTTTTAGTTTGGAATTAATTCCCGTTTGGAAAATATGCATGAAATATATGAAATGAAATATATATAATATGCATGAAATGGTCGAAACTGCCACCGTTTTCTTCACGGAAACCATTAAACTTTGTCTAAAAAAGCTATATTGAGACCCTCAAATCCGAGGACAAATATCTTCTGTCATCCACCTATTTGAATCTAATTAAAAAAAAGACATAAAGTTAGGCGATTATGGCAGAGGCACAGATTGCCTCATCTAAATCTGCGGTTGAATGAAATGAGCAGACTTGTCAAAACAGAACTAGAGGAATACAGAATAGACTCTTATAAGAGGTAAGTTTTATATAACCAATTTAGGTTTCGGCCAAAACACTAGACTGTTCATCAAATTGAAAAATCAACAAAACAATAGTGCATGGGTTTGAAAGGAGAGAACATACAGTTGCGGCTTTCCTTGACATTGTTTAAGCTTTCGAAAAGGTGTGATATCTCCCCTCTCAGGATGGAAATGGTGTCACCAAGCTGCCCCAGAGTGGTCGCGCAGCCATTGTACATTTGGGCAATGATGCGTTGTAAACAAGTTGGTGTAACCTGAGCCTCCAACACCGTTGCTATCCCTTGATGCGATACGGTGTCGAAGGCTTTGGAGACATCTAGCTGCACCCCGACCAACTCAGACTTCTTCCCCAATCGCATAACTTCGTCGAGGATCGTACAATTGACAAGACACCATTGCTTGGGCGGAAGCCTCGCTGTCGATCCGAAAGCACCACGAGACGAGATAACCGTATTTCGATGCCGGCGCTGAACATTCTGGTGAGCGATGGCGAAATGGTAATAGGCCTCTAGTTTTCGGCCCGGCCGAGGTCCTTTCCAGGCTTAGGGATCAATGTTGTCCTGTTCTTGAGCCAAGACTCGGGGTAGACCCCCCGAAACAGACACACATTGAACAGCACCGCCAGAGTGCCGATGGCGCATTCATGGGCTAAAATAGCCCGCTTCGTGACCCCGTCAACCCCCGGCGCACCGCTGGCCTTCAACTTCCCGATTCTCTTCTTAATTTCTTCTTTGGTGAAGACCTCGACCGCGCCGTCACCCTGGAGGACCGCGACAGGTAATTCTAAGGTACTTTCCACCGGCGTACCCCACAGCCAATTATAGAGGTCGGCCGTGGCATCACGAGGAGGATCGACCCGAGGCATGTCCCTGAGCAGGTCCCCGATCTCATCCTTAAGGACCAACTCTGCCAGCCGGGAAGGATTTTTCTTCATCAGGTCCTGAGTTCTTGCGTATCTTGTGACTTTTCTCCTCGTGCGCTCGGACCGAGTGGTGGTATTGGCCGGTGCAGTACGTTGAGGACGATCCGGGAGAGGACACAGTCAGGATATAGAAGGCACTGATGCCAAACCACTAAAGTCAATGTCAGAGGTTGAGGTGGAGGGTGGCCTGACCAGCCGACTCCCCGCATCTGTATGTTTCATAATCGGGTTAAGCGGTCTCTGCACCCCCACCATATTAACTGGTGCATGACCGCGTCGTCAAAATCACTAGGGCCATGTGCCTGCTCAGGTGTTATAGCATGCCCGCCCTGAGCCTCCCCTGGCGCACGTGAAGTCTCACCAGAATTAGCAGTACTCGGTGGCTTCACGGGAGTCATGGAGGGAATGGGAGCATCATCCGGGATGTTGCGAAGACCATATGGATAGCCATATCCTTGAGGGACCATGACCCGATCTCGAACTTGCCTCTCTGTTTTCCGAGGCAGTTTCATCGCCACGTAAGCCGCATAGCCCACATGACGACCTGCCTTATGATAGGACAAATATCGGCGGATAAGGATCTCGTCCTCAAGCACGGCCCAAGCGGACACCCTTGGCAGGACAACAGGTGGTACAGTTCCGGCTTGCCGTTGCTGCTCCTCCAGTGCTAAGCGTTCCGCATTTACAGATTCAGGATGCTGGTACTGACGATGCTCCACAAGCCCCCTCATGTTCGGGAAGAAGCGCCCACAATCCGTACACTTGGGGTAATGCACAGACGCTCCACGATAGGAAGAGTATAGCGTCTGGCACTTCTCACATCGGAAACGCAATGGCACCTCCCCATGAGACTCCTCATGGTGCGCTGTAATTTCCTTGGCTAGATTATAGACCCTTCCACAAAGCTGACAGGTGGAAGGGCGCCAGGGGAAGTAATATATTGCCATGGACACGCCAGCAGCCCCACGCAGGGGCGTTGTCAACTCTGCCGAACGCCCCTGGCCGTGTAAACCTGTGGTGAGGGGGGGGGGAAGCACGTCCCACTCAGAGTCATCCGAGGCTTTGGGCTTTCACTGTCAAAAACAAGGCGTTGTTCAAGGCGCCCACTCGGTTAAACCGGGGCACCAAGTCACTCTGGGGGGGGGGGGCTGCCCCCAATAGGCCAAAGCGACAGGCCCTCACCTAATTAGGTGGATTTAGGTTTCACGGAGCTATAGACAGTGGCGGCCCAACCAGAAGAAGATGACACTTCAACCGCCACTGCTCTCCCTCCAACATGGAGGGGTAACTCCTCAAGATGGTAAGAGGAGGTTGCTGCCTTCCAAAAACTAGAGCTTTATACTCTCTGTCTGTGTCCGACCCTGTTAACCACCGGGGTTGGGTACCCGATCTAAACAGGAGCGTCCCACAGACAGAGAGACCAAGCTACTGCAGATCCACCGGGGTTGGTTACCCAATCTCACTGCAAAGCTTGAAAGCTAATTAATTGGTTCCCTACAATAACGAAGGCGAAGATAGCAGGAAAAGATGACCAGTCCAACCAACTAGTTACAGCTGGCAAAGCGTGTCAGGTGTTAGCACCCCTTCCATACCAAGGTTTTACAGTGTCGAGGCAAGCCTTAGGCCACTGCTACTCAGGTATATTCCTAAACATATGAATGTAGGGGAGTTACCAGCGGCTACCACGGGGAGGTCCCTGAACTCCGCACAACACTAGGTTGTTTCCGGATGAAACAAAAAAAAGATGTCCGACGAGCAACTATACTCGCATCGCTATTGCCAACCAGGTTCGCATCGGGTGATAAAAACCAGGCTGACAAGGCGGCGCCCCAGCCGTCATGACTCGAAGGACTAACTGTGTAGGTGCAATCTTGGCGAAGTTACACCTTAGACTCAGCGTCCCCCGTGCCGACCAAGAAGAGTCATAGTTACTCCCGCCACAACGTTTTTGAAGTTTTTGTCGGATCAAATTTTGACGACGTAGGCCATAACATCTGATAGAGTATTCTCACCATGAAATTTGTGTTGCCGCGACCACAATTCTCACATTGATCTACCTTTTTAGTTCCCACACAAGTGTGACAAGATTGTTGAGTCACATAGTAGTTCGGACTGTGGAGATAGGCATTCGGGTCTTTAGGAGATTGAATTTCCTGCTTAACACTTAAAATCAAAACACACGTAAAATAAGTTTTTAGGAATTCTTTCCTCTTCTCAGGTCCTAATGTGACAAAGATGGCCGGAGGGCTGATAAGTATAACATGTAATACGAAAAGTTTCATAGCACACGTGTTGTCCTTTCCTTTAAGTGTTTTGTAAACCGTTTTACACAAGAGACAAATTTGTAAACATCACAGACAGATTTATTTTTCTCAAACTGAGGTTTACGATGGTTTAGGAAACAGTCTCTACTTATAAAAAGCGATTACAGTTACTACATTCTATCTTTTCTCCGCTATCTGTAAAAAACCAGTGTCTGATTACACCCTGGAAGGTTTTCTTACAAATATGTAGATCTTTGTGTCCATAAGGAACATTGCATTTGCTACAATAGTAGGGACATGCGAATGCCAGCAGTAACACCGAGCTTAACATTATAATGATTTTCCCCAAATATTAAATCTATATGTTTTCTTATTTGTTCTAGAGTTGAGGGGATCCTTGAAATGCATGAGGGGAATCCTTGAAACTGTATCCCGACACAGCCACACCGCCTCATTTACTTGAAGAATGTCGTTTCTTACAATATTTTTATAGCTCCTATAACTTTAACGATTTCCCTCTTTATTTGCTTGTGCTATACCAACAACTAAAGCCCTTGGCAAGCATGGTTCATTTTCAGGGTTTATTTAATTATACCCACTACGTTTTAATTAACTACGTATATCGATTTCTTTTTTGTGCAAAAATCCCGATATGATGACGCATTGTCGAATCTCCCATTATCCATCACGACGTGCAACCAATTGACCTGCGACATACATTCGTGATGAATTAGAATAAAATTTACGGTTACTTAAAATATTTCTATTTGAATTATAATAAATTTAAGTAATGACCGATTCTACAAACATTATAGCAAAACTCTCAAATAATTATTGGAAATAGTTTATGAGTTTAGTACTTAAATTTTAGAGTCACTTTTACTCGATTCAAAATTATTCTGTGATCAAAAAAATTAGTTATTAGATAACTGAAACAAAACTAGCTAAATAAATATATATTTTTTTGTTGTTTAATTTTAGGAAATTTGTTGGTTTTATTAGTATATTATAGAAAAGTATTTGTTTATGACACATTAAATTAAAGTATTTTTATTTTCATGTTTTATTTTAGGAAATTGGTTGGTTTTATTAGTATATGAAAAAATTGTTTATTCGTATATTTGGTTGGTTTAAAATTTGTCTCGACATAGTATTTAACTAGTGTAGTGATATCACTTACTTGCAAGGGTCCGTCGATGAAAAATTGTTCATTGCTCTGGACAATAGACTCGATCGTTTGCAGAACAACCGCTCCATCCAGTTGATCTGCTCGTCGAAGACGCACACCAATGCTCTCTGCTCAGGTCTTGACGCATTCATAAACGATAACCCCACTCTGTCATTGTCATTAACACCGTTTCCACGCAAATATACTAATAAACTATCCACCATTTAGCGAATATACGTAACCCCACTTTCAGTTACATCTTGCTCTCGAAACTGGAGAGTTACCCACCGAGCCCTTGTGTCATATTTTTTTACAAATTTTACTTCGTCTTGCAAAATTTGAAAATTGTCTCTTCCTCTCCCTAACTGAACCCTGTGGATAGGTGACACTGTTTCACAAGTTTTTCTGCTAGTAGACGGTTCACCAATTCTAATACAGTTTTTGGGGGGTTCCCTGCTAGTAGTCGGTTCACTGATCGTAATACGTTTTTTGGCGGTCGCTAAGGTCGAACAGTTTTTCAAATACCTTTTTCAGGGATCAATATATACAGGTTCAAAGTTTTCAGTTGGGGGTACTGCATCTTTAAACGGTGAAGGTGGTGATAAGAGGTATTCTGGGATGTCAAGGGCGTCTTCTGGCGTTATAAACAAAATTTTCAGGTGTAAGGAAAATTTTCCACATCGTCTGGTGGAGGGAAGGGTGACTGTGACAGAGAAATTTCTTGGGTAAGTATTTCACCAAACAGGCCTGGATCAACGACGAGATAAATCTGAGAGTTCCGGGATGGAAATGTCACTAAGGGAATCAAGAGGGAGATTTTGCGTCAAACCTGACGAATCATCTAAGTCCATGAAGTCATTTCCATTCATTTTTACAAAAATTAAATAAACGATCATATAAACTTCTTATAACACTACTTTAACAACACATAATAACACTCAGCGAAACTCAAAACATTACATAAAGTTTCTCTACTGTCAAATCTATGGTAACATCACGAACGTTGTTGAGAGCAAACTAAAGATTTAAATTCTTACCTCCGTTTTGTTTGGTCACTTCCTTATGAGTCACACAAACCCCTTCTCTAGCACGCATCAACCCTTGACACTACCAAAGTCAACCACCCCCATTGACTCATTGGGTAGAGGCAAATTTTTTTCTGCTTATTCTCAACATTCAAAACAATATCATGACAGGCTCAAAGATTTTTATCAAAATCTTTATTTAAAAAATAAATACATTCTAATTTGAAAAAAACAGCATTGTACATTTAAACACTCAATCAAATTCTTCAGAATCAAAATAATTTTAAGAATAGACTATTATTATAAAAGGTAAATAAATCACAACAAATATATTCAAATATATTTAATTTTGATTATTTACATTATTTACAACTTAATAAGACAAATTTTAAAATTTATACATACTGTTTAGTGGAAAAAACATAATGCGTCATTGGATCCTTATACAAATCAGAATCGCTGGTGTAGCCATCATCTTCAACATTAAGGTGCATATATCCATTATATCTGACACTCAGGAACCTTCCTCTTGTTGAGCCGTCAACAATATCATCACGGTGAAGACCATGATGATATTTCACCATGGCCATGGTAAGTTTTTTATTTTTTCCGCCTCAATCGGATTATTCCCGCGAGCCGGGTTCGACAAAAGCGTTAGTAACACTAAACGTTAAATAACAAAACTAAATGGTGAGGAAACCGGACCTCCGTATCGTATTCGAAAGTCGGTCGAGTCAGGCGTCGTGTTTCGTGTCGTGTTCGTCTCGGCGGTCGGTCAACGAATAATCGCCACGAGGAGCCCAGCCCGGTTCCTCGCCCCTCTTGGATTTTCCACGAGGGGGTGTCAGCCGTGACGTAACGAACAGCTGATCGCCTGCGACGGCCACAGAGCAGACGCTAATAGTGAGGAAATATCAGTTACTTTTCTCTATCGGTGATCACTGATACCGTGATTTTTAGATATCATTGATTTGTATCAGTGACTAATGGTGATGACTGCTACCGGCTCCTTAGACATTTGTAAAAGATTATTTTTGCTCATCCCATAGAGTACACATGCTTTACAAGGTGTTGATTGATTTTTAGTGTGAATTACTTTCTTGGGAAATGAGTCGGTTTGTTAGGTTTACTATGTTTAAAGGAACTATAGGTAAATAAATCAATAATATACCCAACATGAGAAAATCACTTAATCTATATATTAACTTACAGGTTCAAAAAGCTATAAAAATATCAACATATATAAAAAATAGGCCTATGCTTACCTATTACTCATTGGCTTATACTTCACACTGAGTATAATAATTGTAAAAAATGTAGGCATCATGTTCTCTAATAGTAACAAAATTCTGTTGGTAACAACTTTAAGGAACGTTATTTTTATCAGTTTGCGTCAAGGTTCCTAGGAATAATTTCTTTTAACATCTTATCCTCCTCTCTCTCAAGTCGGTCGTCGTCTTTGCGGAAGGCGGGTTGACGATTGTAGGAATGGTTGGCATTTAAGAACATCAACATTTTAGTCTTTGTCCCTTTTAACCTATTCCTTCTGTCGGAAACAAAGAGGCCTGCCCGCGAGAACGCCCGCTCGCAAGGTACAGAGGTTGCAGGGCAACAAAAGTTTTTCTGTACCAGATTCCTAAGGTAAGGATATTGATGGCCATTTTGTTTCCACCAGAGCAGTGAGTCACCCTTCCATTCTAATTCATCTCCCTCTAAAAATCTGTCCAGTTCGACGATCGCTCGGTTTCACTTTACCTTTCTTCTTCTTAGAAATATTTAATTTGTTATGCTGCAACCCTTTTTATCCCACTGATGAATTTTTTAATTTGCCAGAATCTGTGATATTTGAGAGTTTTAAGTAGGCTAGCTAGTAAATTATTTATGTATTGTTTGTTAAGTTCTCCGTTTAACTTTATCCTTCATCGCTAGTCAATTTGCTTTAAATTTATATTACCTATTGCATGTTCATTTTAATATTCTATGAAAGCTAACTTACACTCTTGCCTCTTACAATGCTTTAAATTATTTATTTGACATTGAAATTGTAACAGTCTGTGAGAGCGTTAACGTATTAATGACCAATTGTATATAAATGGAACTTTGACTTGTCAATGCTCGTAAATGTCAAATCACCAATGAACGAAAGCTTTAACGGTAGGTTAGGTTGCGTTGATTCGGTGATATTTTTAGGTTAGGTTTATTTCAGCGAGGACTTCACCCGAGAATTGTCTTCAAATTAAGTTTAGTCAAATGCCTTTGTTGAAAAATAGAGTAACAAAGGCATTAGGCTAAGGGCATTAGCTTTGGGGTGCATTAGGCTAAGTTTCAAGTTTGCGGAATTCGGTGTCATTTTTATCTTGATGTTGTCTAGCAGGCAAGTTAGTTTAAGGTCTTTGCTCTATCGTAAGCCTAGGATGTTTTTGTGATGTTTTAGCCTAAGGAAGCCATGTTTGACTTATGTTCGAGCTTGTTTGGTTTTGATGGAATTTTGATCTGGTTTAGTGCTAATATTAACATTAGGGCCTAAGTTGTTTGTTATGAAGTTAAAAGTGTTTTAAGTTAAGTTCACCGTAACTTAGTTAACTTAAGTGTAGTTATAGTTTGGAGTTCAGTGTGAACAAAATGTCAACTTTCGTGTGTGAACTGTGCGATAAGACCTTCGCCAAAAGATTTAATCTGAAGAGACATTATGATAACGTTCATAATGGATACAGTCCTGATGTTGTTGGAAACCCTATGTGTTCACAAACTGTTAAGTGTGCCATATGTAGTTTGGACCTTAGTAACGCGACCAATTTTAATGAACATTTGCTTTCGAAACATCAAATTAGTGTTGAATCTGAAAAAAATTCATTGGGTAGTGAAGATGACTTTTTTAAATGGAAGAAATCGCCAGAAGAAAGTGAAAAAAACTTTGTTCATGAGTAGAATGGGTAGCTACAGATCAAAAGACAAGAAAGTCACACACTATCATCCATCGATGCCATCGATCCGGTAATTACCGAGCATGCCTGCCATCTGAGTCCCAACGTAAACGTTCCATGAAAATTCAGGGGACGAAGAAAATAAATAGCTACTGCCCTGCAAGGATGAAAGTTTCTACTTCTCTGGTAGGTGGAAGTGTTGAAGTGGACTTTTGTATGACCCATATCGGACATCAAGCTGAGCTAGCCCATTTGAATATTCAAAAAGATGAACTACAAAACATTGCGACCAAAATAGCCCAAAAAATCCCATTTGGAGCAATTATTGATGAGGTTCAGGCAACAGTCTCTACTAACGAAGTTTCAAGACGACATCTCCTAACAAAACAAGATCTTAGGAACATAGTGAGAGAATATAGTTTAGATAGTGAATGTGTGCGACATAGAAATGATGCAATTAGTGTTGGAAATTGGGTAGAAATGGAACGAGCCAGTGACAAGAACTCAGTGGTAATGTACAAGCCTCAAGGTTTGAACTCAACGGATTACCCTGAATTGAACAGAGACGACTTCATGCTGGGTATGAGTGAAGCCTAAGCTGGATGCTTAAGAAATATGGTAGTTATTGCATTTGCATTGATTCTACCCAGGGAACTAATCCATATAAGTTTGAAATGACAACCATCTTGGTGCTTGATGATATGCGTCAAGGATTTCCTTGCGCATTCTTGTTTTCTAATAGAAACGACCACACGGCTTTGGAATTTTTATAAATGCAATTAAGAACAAAGTTGGAGGGATACACGCAAAAGTACTTATGAAAGACGGCAGATGAATTTTATAATTCCTGGAAATCGACTATGGGAGAAGTTGACATGAGATTATTCTGATCATGGCATGTCCAGAGAGCCTGGCAGAGAAGATTGAACTCAGACATAAAAAAATTAGAGCTGCGGAAAGAAGTGTCAACGAAAATGTTCACTCTGTAAAATGAGGTGAATCCAAAAAACTTTGAAAAATGATGCCTGTGATTGCCGATGAGTTATGCGAATGCCCAGAAGCCTAAGAATTTTGTTTGTATTTTAAGTAAAATTATGGTGCAAATTATAAATCTTGGGCCTACTGCTATCGCAGAAATGCAGGCATCAACACAAACATGCACCTTGAAAGACTCCAAGGACGTTTCAAGCACCTCTACTTAAAAGGTAAGATGGTAAAGCGCCTTGACGTCACTCTTCATGCACTTCTCAGATTTGTGAATCGCAGCTCTTCGACAGATTGATTGTACTTCACAAAGGAAAGGTGACTCACAAACTTCGGAATATAAGAGACCGGCATAGAAAAGCTCTGAAACTCAGCTCTACAGATGTGATTTCAAATTATGCAAACAGTTGGCTTGTTTTCTCTTCGTCATCCGATTGTGAAGTGTGTACAGTTTCATTGAATGAAAGTGAATGCCAAAACTGTCCTCTGACGTGTGAACACTGTAAGGCATGCATTCACAAGTTTCATTGTACATGTGTCGATGCTTGTGTGAAGTGGAACATGTGTAAACATACCCATCTAGTGTGCTCAACACTTAACCACAACATACCGTCTGCGACCACGCATCCTGATTCAAGTAGATTATATAATTCTCCTTCGGAACAAGAGACGAGTGAAATTGAAAACAGTGACAATGAAACAAGCCTCATCCTTTCAACGGTACAAAACCCAACGAGTAACAAACCACTTTTTTCTATTTTAAGTAGAGCATCTTCAACGAAACAAATGACACTCATTGAAAGGACACTAAAATCCTTAGATCCGCAAATTGACGCTCTTGAAGGGAAAAACCCAGCTTTGTTCCACTGAGCCCCAGAGGAATTTTACATTGAAAAAGAAGAAGAGAAATGTTGATCGATTGCATTTGAAACCGACAGTTGAAGAACCTCATGAGATTAGAATCACTGCTCTGCTGGAAAGAAGAGATAATAACCCGTCCTCAGAAATTATATCAGCTTTGACGTAAGTACGTAAAGGACTTGATGCATCCAAGCAACCGGGCAGTGATGCTCATGGTACCTTTTTCCAAGTCTTCATATCCAATGTTCATTGTAAATGTGTTGTTTATATTTTATTTTGCAGCAGTAACTCACATTTTACTGTATGTTATAAACTTTTGTGATTCATAATGAATTTTTTTATGAAAATGAATAATGGACAATTAAATGAATAAATAAATTCTTATGAACAATAAGCCTTATTGGTATTTTATTATTATTGTTAAAAAAATAAGTGTAATTATTAATTTTATGTTCATGTCTGAGCTGTAAACCGCACATACCTTTTATTATAACTAGACTATAATTATTTATTATAGTTATAATAAAAGGTATGTATAGTTATAATAAATAACTATAATTATTTATTATAGTTATGATAAATAAATAATTATTATAATCTCTCTTTAAAGATTTTATAGTAAAAACTGTAGCGAACGTCAGAGTCTGGATACTTTTCTAGATACATCTTGTGCATTACTTTAACATTCAGCCTTTCACTTAAATACTTGTATTCACGATTTGTGTAACTAGCCTCTCGCACGGCCATTGATTCAATGTGTTCACAAATTTGTTTACTTCATCTCCAGACTTAGGATTGCCTGGCCTATTTTGGCCTCTCTGATCAATAGGGGATTTCCCTACTGACAACAAGTTGTAGAGCCTTCCAACTCTATTTTCCGGGTAACTCCATGAATGGCACAAAATGCCTTTTTACAAAGAGAAAATGTTCCTGATGTACAAGTTACCCTGTACGTGTAAGTTTTACTTTTCGGCTTAGGATTAGTGTCACTTACTTGTCGGCGTCTTGATACCTCGTGCATTGATATGAGGCTTTGTAGGTAGGCATCTTGTTCATTTTTGTGATAAAAGAATAGAAACGTTGGTTTCACTTCTATCACCTTCCTTAATCCTTTCAAAACACTTCATCGAACAATTACAGTTTTTACCAATCTTCTTAGCCACAACAACATTGCCCTTCCAATTTATATAGTTCTCACCTTTGGTTCTTGCTTCTTTTTTTATTTCACATCTATACCTCACTTGTTTTAAACCTTTCTTCCTTTTCATAGGAATTATCACATCTTCATCTTCTAAACTCATTATAAATACTTATTTCAAAATATTTTAAACATCACAAAACACGGGACTGAATACGCATTGAAAATAACCAAACATAACCTCAAAACTGGGAGTAAAAATATCTATAATCATATGGTTTTAGCATTGTTTGTTGGAGAAACCACACATCTCCTGGTCATGTGTGGTTTCTCAAATAAAGGAATTGTTTTGCTACTCTTTTAGTGCATTAGAGACATTGGATTAGTGTTGTTTCTACATAAAACGATGTATTTACATTTTAAGAACATATATCTATCCCTATAAAAGGTAAAAACCCTCACTCACTCACTCACTCATCAATAATTCTCCAACTTCCCAATAATCCAGAAGGCTGAAATTTGGTATCAGTTATAAAATGAAAATGGCCAAAAATTGGATTTATGTTGTTTCTCAAAAAAGTGATTCGCAATGAGGAAAAAGCCTATGTAGAATAACAAACTGAAGATTTAGACACGTGCTGAAAAAAAAAACATTAAATCAAATAAAACTGTTTATAAACAACATTCAAGGCTAAATATAAAATAAACTGAAGTCAAACACATTTTTAAAAATTTGTAATGAGTCTACATCTACAATAATTGCTCATCAGTAAGATTGAATTTATACGTTTCTATGGAAATTTGTATACCTGTATTTAAATTCACCAACCATCGTATCTATTGAAAAACAAATGGTTATTTATTTGACGCGGATTGCGAGACAAATGCTTGACGGATTTGATGATTCCTTTTTTGATTTGAAGGTAAATTTGTGTAGAAGGTCGTGACGGAGCCCGAAATTAAAAATACTTTTTATTTTTTACAAGAAATTGAATTAAAATTATTTAGTTTGAACAGACGACGCCAAGATTTTTTAGCAAACTAACTACAGCTGAGAAACAAACTGTTATAGGTAATATTGGTGCCACACTCCCCCACCCACTGAGCTCATTTTCTCCACTACAGCCACGTAGTGTAGGTAGTTTTTTTGGACAGTTTTCAGTTTATTAAGCGAAGTTTCTCTTACTTATTATCATGAACTGCACAAATACTCGAATTCTAACTGGATCCATGCGAGTTATAGTATGTGATATGGGACCCCGTGACAAAATATGTAGTCTTTCACATTTTCCTTTTATAGAACTTCTTACACTGTCTAGGATCTCGTCAAAAGGGATTCTGCATGCAATTTTCTCAGCAATAATTGGGCTTTCACTCACTCTCACTGAGGGTCAGATGGCCCAACAAGTTATCGGACATGAGTACTTACATAATTTAATTGGCATTTTCCATCTGATTTTTCAATCAGTGCCATTCTTGCAGGGCAATATCCGTCAGCTGTTTATGAACCTTAAGTTTTCAAGTGTCTTTTGTTGTTTCCTTTAAAGACATAAAACCCACTTCCATGGTAAACTGTATATTTTATCATGCCATGGTGTATAAACACTTATTTGTTGGCTATTCAATGTCCAGTTGCTGATTCATGACTCAGCAGTTTCGTGGGATTAACCTGATTGAGTTGGAGCTCCCCCTTGTTCTCTGATTCTTGAAAAATAAGTATCATAGGCTGAAATAACTCTTTGATGAAATTGTTTAAATTAAATGCAGCGGAAAGTAAAAGACAAATTGTAAGGTGAAATTTAATTGGTTATTCTGTGAATAATAGTAATAATTAATTTGAAGTGATCAAGTAGTAAGCTTTATATTAATAATATAATCAAGACTTGGACAAATAAAAATCACATGTTTGAAAACTCTTTATTTTACTAAATAAATCTGTACAATTATTTAAATGAACTTTCATTAATTCCAAAGAAGAAACTTATTTGTTTTATACAACATTTGAATAAAATGGGTATCTCAAAATTGAACTGGTTAGTGTCTGTTTCACCTAGAAGGTTCAACACAGTGGTGGTAATTATCAAACACTGAATGTCCATCTTTTCAATGAAAAACTATCTTATACTGAATGGCAAACAAATATATGACGCTTCCCAATGCCATTTTCATGGGAGCCTCCTTCTTTTACAAATCTAGTTTGAGTTCTGGCTTCCTCTTTTTCCTTCCACTTTATAAATTCATCTGAAGAGGGATCTTGAATGAAATTCAAGAGAGTCATTACTGAACACAACGCCATGATCAGTTCCGAAGTGCTTGGATAAGTCGTCTTTAGTGGCACATAGGACTTCACATGAAGCCAATGGACAACTGAAACTGGAATTGGAAGTAATCTGGTTGTTTTTGCCTCAGATAAATGGAACTTGTTGTGGAACTTTTTTTGTGCTGATAAATGGAACTTGTTCTGAAATCTGCAAGGGCAGAGTTCACTAAGAAAGTCCTTAGGCCTACTTTGTCCAACCTGAGCAGTAGGCCTATTTTGTTGTTTCGTCACATGGGCATAAAAATTGTATTTATAACTATAAACACGACCACACTCTTCACAACAAAAATTATTATTACAGTTCTTTCTACCTGTAACCATTTCTACTTAAGCTTAGCAATTTGTAACAGAAACTCTTCTGGTACAACACCGTAGTATTTGCAATAAAAGAAGTACCTTGAAGAAGCGAAGCACGACTACGAGTACTCTAACCAAACAAACTAACAAACGATAATTCGGAAAACGAATAAGTTGAATGCAGTTGAATGACAGAGCACAAAAGATACTGCCTTGTTCTTCTTCTTCAGTGGCCATTCCAGGCAAGTTTTGTTTTTGTTTGCAAAAAGTGATATTTCAGGCTGTAGACGCTTGTGTAAAAGCCAGTCGTGGGAAAAATACCCTTAGTTACAAAGTGGAGATGAATGAAGATGCTGAATGGAAGTCGCTTGACTTTCTAACCAAAAAAGCAAAAGAAAAGGGGTTCCTTTCCCTAGTGCAGCCAAGAACTATCGAGGAATTTCCATCAAGCGAAAGGACGGTATTTTGCAGGAGCTTGTGACCGGGAAGAATAACATTGTGCCAGAAAACAGGTTTGAGTTCTGGAATTCTCTCCCAACTACTTCGGAAAATGATGAAGGTGTAAATGATGAAAGTTGAAAAGGAAGGCAACACCAACCAATGGAAACAATCGTAGCAAACATTATTACCGTAGGAAACAAATTGTCTTTCCGCATTAGAACTAATCAATGGAAATTAGTTCTCAGCGTTTTTCTTTGTTCAGACAGGGACAGAGACAGCTGGTAATTAATGCTCTTTTCATAGTAAAAAAAATATTTCCTGTAAATGGTAAGAGAGATAGTAGTAGATTGTTTTTTTGTTTTTTTTTTAATATCCACATTTCCTCAAGTTAACTTTTTCTTAGGGCATAATATGTATAAACACAGTAGCCTATTACAAATGATTTTATGAAGATTTTAAGATTTTTCAAAGGATGTGTTAATATTATTGTGTTGTTGTTTAGGCTAAGTTGTTCATTTTTAATAAAATAAACTTTTCGTAGCTTCTAAACTGTAGCTAACCTATTTTAATAACTGTTAGCTAAAATCATTTAAACTATTTTTTATTCAAGCCTATTCATTTTATCTGATAAATACTAGGGCTTACTTGCACCTAAAATGTGCGATGGAATTCATATAAAATTATTGTAGCCTGTTTTATTGTTAAGAAATTGCTGATTGTGAAGTAAACAAACATATTTTGCTGGTTAATCGTCAAATAGTACTTGTCAGTGCCTTCTGATTAATTAGAACAGTAATAATGTGAGACTGATAACTCTGCTGTTTATCAGGTATTTTTTACTATAAAATTTTATGAAATAAAAAGTTAAGTCGTTTTTTTCAGTTTTTTTTTAAATATTACCCTCCTCTAACTTTTCCTTTGATTGTGAAATAGATTTAATTTAGAATCAATATTGCCGGACGGAAAAACAGTCCAGAGTTGACGCTGTCCGACTTTGTCGTCGTCCTACTTTGACGCGTTCCCACTGCAGCGCATAATAATAAGGCTAAAGGAGGAAAAACATATCACAAACTCAGTTTGCTTGTAAGGATCTAAAAAATACATCTTCACTATAGAAATCAACAGTAATCAACTACTAAAACAAAGAAGATTATCTTTTTACATAAATAAATTAAAATTAATTAAATAAATTACACTAAGGAAAGAACTACAGTAAATTATTGTTCATGATTAGGTGTAGGACTAATCATAACTCTACAAACCAAATTTCATACATACCTCCAACAATTTAACTGAGTACGTCAGTCCACACTATGTTGTGAGTGCGGCGTCCCGAGTCTAGCGGTAGTTCTACTTTCAGAGTACTTCTTCGCTTTACTCTGGAGAACGCCACATAAAGCATGCCATGCATGAAAACGGGGGTTCTCAGCACGACGCCAACAGATTTGACAGTTTGCCCTTGCGATTTCTGTAAGGTCATCCAAAGGCAGGACGGACAGGGAACTCCACCCCAGCTGAGACTTGCTCGAGTCGAGTGATACGGGGGATGTGCGCGTCTCCGCCGGAGCGCTCACCAGTGATGAACTTTGCCTTGATGATAACTGGACAAAGTGACGTTACAATCAATCTTGCGCCGTTACGCAGACCCTCTGATACGTCAAGGTTCCTGAGAAGCATGATTATTTTGTTCACTTTTAATCTAAGGTGGTGTGGTGGTAAGTTTCAGGCACCAGCTTATATTAAAACTAACCACAATAACCATGCTCAATAGAGTTCAGGAATTGAGAGGGAACTTCAAGGCACCGTCCGGTTCAACTTTAATTGAATTAAAACTTGAGTATAATGTTCCAGTTTCAGGAATTATGCTTCTTACCTTCTGGTTTATTTCGTCGACATCCTTGTTTAGTGGTGCAAAAATTGCCCTCTCCTTCATATTGACAAAATTGTCTTCTAAAAGACAGTTGCCATAAATATCTGCAAAGATGTCGATATTTGAGACGATGTCTTCTGGAACATCCATCTCACTGTCATTGTTAGTGTCAAGCTCCCCCTTCCCAAGCCTCATTGGATACCTGTAACATACGTGCATGGATTATATTTCGTGAAGCAAACAAATATATATGCAAACTCAGATTTGCTTCGTAATAATTTAGTCTCATGACCCAGCTCGGTCATTTAAAAAATAACCATCGTCTTTATTCAATTTTGAAGACACATTCCTTTCATTAGAAGGAGATTTTATTTTGCTTTGTTATTGAAGCCTATAATTTGAAATAATTTATATAAATTTAAATTGATAAATCTCTGCTCAGTCATTTGATTTCATAATCTTAATAATACACCAATTTTTCGATCATTTATTTATATAATACTTTTCATTACTGGACTTTGTCCCTTTGTAAATGTTTTAGTGTTGAGATTTGAATGTAAATATAGATTGGTTTCAAAAGTCTACAAAACCTAACTTAATACCACCGTTCTAACTTTACCTGTAAATTGAAAAAGTTCGTACCTACCAAACATATCTTCTTCCACATCAACTCGCATATTTTGCTCTAGTCTCCAAACCAAACCAAATAGTCGATATAGTCGTTTAATCGGGGGTTTGTAATGTAGGGGATCTTTATGAATCCCTGGAGGACTCTAGTGAGTAAACCCTGTGAGCTTCCAGGGACTACTTTTCTTAAAGGAGAGGTCAAGTAGTTCTGTACGGGTTTCTCCCGGTTGAACTGGCAGACACTGACGCAAGTCTCCTCCCAAAATTCCAAATAGCTTCTATCCTTCCGAACGGCAAGTTTTTGTGTCCTAACTCAAGAAGGAGCTCATCCATACAATGCAAACCATACTTCGGCTCTTTGGCAGCATTGTTTGACGGCTGAAAATTCTTCGGGCTTAGCAGTACCTCTTTTATTTGACAATTTTGATTCATTCCTTAGAGGCATTTTAAGGTCAAATGTCTTGTACGTCCTTCTGGCAGTAGAATGGAGGCAGTTCCTGTGAATGCCATGCATTTAACAACGAGGTTGCGACTTCGGCTTAGGTGCTACAAGGTGTTGTATACAAATGTTGTCCTTTTACCCCCAGGTCCATCAACAAAGAAACATTTTGGTACCGGGTTCTGATAGTCAATTGTGCTGATGACAGCATCGACGAATTGCTTTTGCTTTTCATTGAGACTGGAGTATAGACGGCGACCAACTGCCTCACATTGTCCTTAGTTGAGGTCTTCCTTATTAACCTCGTTTTTTAAATCTCCAATGTCATCCACGATATAGTTTTCCACCCAGAATTTGAAATTCCAACCTGAAAAAACATAACTTATATAATAAAAATAATATCATGAACTATATGTAACATCAGGTTTTATGATGAATATTCATAAGTTGTTACATGACTATCCGTATATAAAATAGGGTTTTAGCTATCCTGATTAAAACTCGACGAATGTATTAAAACTGACACCTAAACTTTATCAGATCAATCCTGAAAACTGTCTGTAAATGTAGACCTTTATTATGACCAACGTCGCTCAGTGGTCATTTTTGTCAATTTACAACCAATTAAACTTTCTTGAAAACAAAAGTTGTATTTTAAGGCATAATTATACTGTTATTCATCGAATTATTAATAAATCTAAGCCATACATTGGAGCCTGAAGAAAAAAAGTTTTGACATCTTTAGAGTTATAACATTGTTACTTGCTGCCCATTATGTTAAAGCAGCAACATACTTTGAATGTAAAATGAATGATAAACAACCTATCGGGGGTTTGTAACGGTCCCAGATGCTCAGCGGTTGAACGGGCGGGGTACTACGCTGAAAGATTTTAATTTTCAAGCACAGATTCCGAAATGTAATGTTGATCACACTTCTTACCAGTCGACTTGTTGAAGGGCGCCACCTCGTTGTAAGGAGAGAGATATAAGGCCTAACGAGGAACAACCTTAGCCTTTTGATGTTGGTGCGGGGTCGGTTCAAGCCGACTGATATTAGAGGCCAATAGTACGAAACAAACCATAGACACAAACAGTTTCACAAAATAATGCATATGTTTCTTAAAAAACCATTTAAGATTCCCAAAATATTTGGTAAAAAAATATTACTTTATCTATAGAAAATATTCTAAATTCCGCTTCCACAAAATATTTGATCTGTCAAACCATCTTCACTCAGGTTGAAAGTAAGGAACATCATTACAAAATTATCTTATCAATGATTATCTGATTTGTTAATCAGTAGTACTATTCACTAATCAGAAATAATCTCTGAAATATTTCACTATTATCAGACTAATTATCTCAGTTATCTTTTAGCAAAGAAAACATTTAAATCAAAACTTTATGTATCACAGGACAAAATAATTATAAGTTGGTAAATATGATATCTCAAATTAATGATTTTACTTTCATAACTCCAGAAATAAATTCATTAAAATAAAATCTGTATCAATCTCCTCTGATATTATATCCAAAATTTACTAATTAATTCTGTCTCTCCAGGTAAAGAATAAACTCTCAGAATTATAATAAACCTGAGCTATTTAATTTCACTTCAAATGAGGAAGAACATTGCGAACAATATCAATAATTTCTCAAGACACGTTTATAGTATCAATAAAGTCTTGAGTGTTTTCAGAAATATGTCACATGACAAAATAACATATAATATTTAAATTCGCTAATTAATTTCTTTACGGTGGCCACCTTCAAATCATAATTCAAAATCTCAAAACCCTAATATACATAGATAACCCTAAAACATATACGCCATAAATTCAATATAGTTACACAAAATCTTAACCTAGACATAAATACTTGAATGAACGGTTCAAGTCCTTAGGCACCATGGCACATCCAGGAAGATCTGGTCGAGATGGTCCGAAGATTCGGAAGGTAGACCGAGTAGTGGCTGCACTGGAATTCCTTGTAGCGGTAGGCAGGCAACCCAATAACAAGAACCCGAATTCGGTAGTACCTAATTTTCATAAATTGTTTATTTAGCTCCCTACATTTTCAGTATTTTTTTTGTCTGTTTACATTCAACAATTCAATATATTAATTTGCATATTTACATTATTTATGACACTAATTTAATTTTCAGTGAGGTATTTATTGATTTATTAGGTGTCATTAATTTCCAAACAGCTAAGAAGCTTTATATTTATTTAAAGCGATTACTAACTGCAACTTTTTTTTGCCAACTAAGCTAAATCAGACAATATTCCACATAAAATAGTATTGACTCTGTTATATTATTAAAAATTTAAATTTCAGAGACAAAAATAATATAACATTGAAACAGTGACGCTTATCAAAACATACAGAGTACAGACCTCGTTTACCATAAACGAATATTTTTATAAACATTTACTATATTACTATATGCCATGATAAAATATAAACTTCTTTGAAAGATTAACACAATTCTGTAGTAAACATAATTTTCCATAACCTAATAGAACATAGTTTAAAGATCTACAATGTAAAAAATATTTCTTTGGTTTTATATGCAACAGGTTTTAAGCATGAAAAACTCAATATGTTTCCCTTTGATTGTAAATAAAATAACACTTAATTATCTCACAACAATTAATTACATCTTGAACAATTCTGACATGGATATTAATTTACAATTATGACAAATTTATTTAGAAACACTATTCAACATTTAACATTATTAGATTAAGCTGAATCAATAAGTTTTTTTTCTTGCAAGTTAGATCAAATTTTCATGTTTTATCTCCAAGGTAAAAACATTTAATTTAACGCTCAACTTAAAATTAAAATAAAATCAACAAATATTATTAGGCATAGAAATTATTTCTACCAAATCCTTGTTTGGTCTGGCTCTAATTAAAATACATATTTTATTTTTACACATTGAACAAATTTAAACTCAGTCACCTGGCATTTTAAATAATTTATAAATCACATTTATTTCCAAAAAATATTTTTAACTGTTTGCAAAAATGGTTTGTCTCATTTAAGTTTATGCTGTAAATATATATTTTTCATAAACTAATTTATTATTTTACTTTCTTACCTCTTAATAAATCCAAATTGCACTGTGAGGGTTGCACTACACAAACTTATTAGCTGGAAGTCAGAATTCAAATGGGCGAGGCCTCCAACATCAGCCTTTTCATTCACTGCTGGGATATTTCTAATTTCCATGAATTTGTAAATGTAGGGTGGGCAACTCGTTTCATTGCAAAGTAATATATTTTGTATTGTGGGCTTATTTTAGGCTAGCACTAAAATAGCTTTATTTTGTATCTTTCAAAAGTTGATCAGGCTTTTGTTTTTGCACAAGTGGAAAAGCATTTACTTAATTTATTTTTAAGATGGGATTTGTAAACGGTCACAAGTTCTCCCCCGAATATTCTTTGCATTTTCGTATACAACAGTAGGGTTTTAAGCCTTAAAACCTGTGAATTATACAACACTAAAAAGCTTATTTTATTTACGGTTATTAAGGTAAATTTGAGCAAGGGATGATGTCATCAGCCACGTGACCCGTCACCAGTCACTTGACCTGTCACATGACCACTTCGTCTTGGAGAATAAAAGAACAACTTTCCGCAAAGTCGCAATCGATGACAAGATCTCCTGAAGCAAATTTTTTTTTCTTCCTGAGGAATGTTCTTTTTGCATGTTTGCAATGAACGAATGAGTCTTGAGTTTTATGAGCATTTCCAAAAATTCTTCAACGAAATCTTACACATGTTTTGATATAGACTCCAAATTACACCAATCCACAGTGACTCACTTCTTGTATGTCACTTGATCGACAAGGTCATCTTAAAATTTATCAATGAAGGCATCTCGTAATTTTTCCACTCCGGGACATCCCTTACATTCATTCATATAACGATCTAGAGAAGGTGGATTACACACAATTTTTCGCAGAGCATCAATGATATAATTTTAAAGGGGTAGTATCTCCGTCCCACTCGATGCTTGAAAAGCCGACACTGTTCATTATCAATTTTACATTCTGATGTGTTGTTCAGACACATACAGTGTGTATGCCACTTCCACCATCTAAAATACAGGTTTTTGGCCTCAATTGACAACACTTGGAAAAACCCTATGTGATCGGTTGGATACTTTTATTTACACAACTGATGGAGTTCTGTAAGATTGCCTAAAACTAGACGCTTTTGAATCCGGGGGTTTATTTCTCTTATGGTGACGAATTCCTTTTTACCAGGCATCAACCTACTAACTTCATCGTTGTAAACTTCTTTGTCTAAATTAGCAGTAGCCTCATTTGTTTTACCTGGTTTGAGGATTGGAGTTGATAAAATTCCTTTTCCTCTAACGAAATGTTTCACTGGTCGAGCCATGTAGTTTGATACTTCAAATTCTTCCTCGATGTTTCTAATAATCCAACTTTTAGGCAGTAAAACCGGCTAGACCCGGTTAGCTAACGCTTTCCTACAAAATAAATATTTTTAAACTAACCTGCAACGATAAACTCCTGATTCCACCGTCACTAGACAGAGAATAACATCATAGATTTTTTTCTCAAATTCGTTTTGTTTCTTCATCAATGTAATACATTACACACATGAGAAATTTGAAATGTTACAGCCCTAGGCAATTCATTCAACTTTTCAATACATTTTCTTAACGTTTTGTTGATGAAAGACATAACAATTTAACATCAATACCGAGTTCCTGGTGAATGTGGTCATTACTAACAAACAAGGGCGTGTTTGTTGCAATCCTGAGGACCTTGTTCCCTGAGGATTTGAATATTTTAGAATTTGCTGTCCGACACTGCAAAGCCCCAGATGGGACAATCATTCAATACATCCGGTCTAATCATTGTTTTATACATTACCGTTGCACAAGCAATTTTTATGGTTGAATTTCTATGTATTAAAGGTAAAAGCTTGGCGAGACGTGCATAACCTTGAGTATTTTTTGTGTTGACGTGCAAATTCCAATTGAGTTTTTTGTCGAGCCAAACCCCTAGATATTTCACCGCCTCATCGTCTGAATTCCATGGCAGAAATGATCCTTAGACGTGAATTGCATGGGGAGTAACAAGTTTTTTTCAAAGAAAATATGTTTGTTTCACGTTTCGATGAAATAAGCCTAAACTTCCAATTTTGAAACCAATCAACCAAAACATCTTTAGAAGATTGTGGATCATAAGCAGCCTTATAAAAGTCACAATTTTTTTGCATAGAATCGGAAGTATCGTCTGGATGAAGAGCTAGTAAAGCGTTTCATGGTAAAGGAATGTCAGACATGTAGAGGTTAAAAAAGAACAGGTCCCAATACTGAACCTTGGGGAACTCCTGCCCTAATGGGTCGAACGGTCGATTTAGCAGAGTGGATCCTTACAGAGTTTATACGCAAGTTCATTATACCTTATCTTTTCGAAAGCTTAAGCAATGTCAAGGAAAGCCGCAACTGTATGTTCTTTCCTTTCAAACCCATGCACTATTGTTTCGTAGATTTTTCAATTTGATGAACAGTCGAGTGTTTTGGCCGAAACCTAAATTTGTGTGGAGGGATTATATTTGCAGCATCGATGTGATATAACCTTCTCTTTAAAATTACTGTTTCAAGAACTATTGACTGGGTTGGAAGTAAACTGATCGGGTTCTGTATCTGGGAGGTGATGAGTTTGGTTTGTTGGGTTTATGAATCACAGAAATTTCCGCATGTTCCCAAATCACAGGGAAGTAGGATTTTGACAATCACTCATTAATTATAGAAGTGAAAATTAAAAAACCTTTTTTAGTGAGGTTTTTCAAAACAATGTTGGGATTAAGGTCGTGGCCCGGAGATTTACGTGCAGGAAACCTTTGTATTATTGTTTTGATTTCAGATTGAGGGTCAAAATGTTTAGGTAATTCTGCAAACAAAATGTTTGCCGTCACTGCCTTATTCACAACATTTTCAGATTCTTGACAAACAGAATCATAACGCTGAAAAGCATTTCCAAAATAGTCAGCCAAAAGATCGCACTTTTGCACATCACTCTCATGAACCTGGTCATTGTGTTTTAAAGTAGGAATCACGGTTGGAGAATTTAAAAGGCGTTTCGTTGCTTTCCACATGTTGGTATCATTCGGGTGGATATCAGAAACATACCTCTTATAAGATTCTATTCTGTATTCCTCTAGTTCTGTTTTGACAAGTCTGCTCATTTCATTCAACCCCAGATCTAGATGAGGCAGCCTGTGCCTCTGCCATGATCGCCTTACTTTTTGGTTAAAAAAAATTAGATTCATGATTCTAATAGGTGGATGATAAAAGATATTTGTCTTTGGATTTGAGGGTCTCAATATAGCCTTCTTTACACAAAGTTTAGTGGTTTTCGTGAAGGAAACGATGGCAGTTTCTACATCTTGACAAGACGTTAAGTTCGGCATATTTTCCTAACGGAAATCTTATTCCAATCTAAAAGTTACCCAGTTTTACTGCAAACTATATCAGTACAGGTTAATGGTCTGAGTCCAATTCGGGTCAGAAGTTGTGGATTAAGAACGTGTTAAGTCACACTTGTATAAAGCCTTAGTGATATTTAACACAATACTAACGTTTTATTTAAAATGGTCACATAGTAAACAAATTCATATTAACGGTACCTACTAAAGTTCTAACAAATTGTTTAAGTGTTTTAAAAATTAAAAATAAAAACTTATTAACTTAGTACTTGGCTTATTTACCTAAAACTTTAGTTATTAATTAAAAACTTGACTAGTTAATAGAAAATATTGACTTTTCGCTTAAATAAGACAGAAGTTCATTTTTCACTTTTTTTCTTCTGTTGTTTCTTTTTGGCTGGCTTTTTAACTATTTTCTTTGGAGCTGCCTTCTTGGGAACTAAGCCTACCGTTTTCCTAGTTTTTTTCTTATCTACCTTAGTGTATAAAACTCTTTTAAGGTTTGCAAATCCATGTACTTTAATTGAGAAATTGGTGAAATACCTGAAAATTGATAGATTCATTGTATCATTAGATTTGAAATTAAATTTTCCCAAAAAATTATTGTTTGTATTTTTGATACCATGAACAGTTTTTTTTCGGTATGTCAACTAAAAGATTTTAAGATTTACAATTAAGATTCAGATAAAGGATTTTTTCGCAACACTACATTAGTAAGTAGCCGATTTCCGCTTCCGTTTCAGTGTGGGAAGTCGCCGTTTACAAAAGAGTACGGCAAATATCAGCTGTAGTGAGGTAACAAATCAGCTGGAGTGCGGTAAAGAGTTTGCATTGAGCATTTACCGCACGAGTGCGGTAAATGCTCAATGTTGCCAACTTAAGAAAAAAATAGTATATCACACAATTTACATACATTA
The DNA here is from genome assembly GCA_035578135.1 of Flexamia atlantica. NCBI lineage: Eukaryota > Metazoa > Arthropoda > Insecta > Hemiptera > Cicadellidae > Flexamia > Flexamia atlantica. The sequence continues at coordinate 9,603,669 of JAQJVK010000021.1, read as the reverse complement.
TACATAAACACAACAGACACATTTTAACTATGGCGACCATTAATATCTCAATTGTAAATAAGCTGGTTTCCCAGGTTGCGACTAGTTACAGTTAATAGCGATAAGTTAATAAAGAGCAGTATTATTTAATCAATTGTTGCCGTCTGTGTGACGATAAGACGTATTCCTAGAAAGGCTTACTCGGTCGCTGTACAGCAGAGATAACGCTTTTTGTTAACTCCCCCACACAGATAAATCTAGTTTTGTTCATATTTTCTCTCTACAGTTTAATTAATATTTTTAAAATCTTTTAACTTTCATAGAAGTGTTGTTTTTTACTTACCCTGTATATTTGTTGCTGGTAGTGTTGCGAAAACTATCGTACGCAACTCATCCGGGAAGGTGTTTACGTTGCTCGAATGAAATTCCCGCGCTTCGCAAGCGTCGCGCGTGAACTATCATGCGAGCACGTAAACACCTACTTCCCGCACTAGTTGCGTAACATACTATTACAAAAGTAATTCAGCTCTTTACAACGTCGGTGCTCACCAAATATATGGCTCGGCCCATTGATTATGTCTCCTCTCAGCTTTTTCGCTTTTACTTCTACAGAGTCAGTCCCTTTCTTACTGTATTCAGTAGCTTTAGTAACAGCAGTTCTTAATCTCAAAACTGAAGAATTAATTGTTTTCCTTTGTTTGAGATGGGTCGCTCTGTCGGTATTTTCATCTCGGGCAATTGTTGTAGCTATTTCCTTAATTTTGTTGCAAAAGTTGCGTAACAAATGAATCCTACGTTCAATCTTTTTAACTTGCATGTTGTCAAAGGACGCACCTCCAAAATCCGTTGGTACACGCTGCTGCCTCCATCCCGAAGCTGACCGGTACCCGAGGGGGTGACTGGGGGCAAGACTGAAGGACAGTGGCTTCAAGGTCAATGACTGCCTTTTAGGACAACAAGAGACGGCCCGGTCTCTTGCGGAAAAAGTGGGAAACTAATCGCCAACTTAAATTTGCCGTTTGGCGCGTAACGACCGAGGTAACATTACATCATTTAAATGGAAATTGCCGTTTAACCTTTGCTCCTAAAGCTTTGAAAATTTAGTAGAATGTTAATAACTAATTAATCAAGGGAACTGTGAAAATAAGTCTAAAATACCCCCGTTGCAGCAGACCTGCATACTCAGCGAATTTCAAATGCAAAACAACATATTTCAATCCAACATACCGAGATTCAACATGTTTTTGTAAGCTCCATAAGAATAACATGGGGAATGAGTATGCAGGTTTGCTGCTACGGGTATATTAAAACTGGGTGGTTTTAATTCAATGTTTAATTGATCTGAACTAGAAGAAGCCATTTACCAAGTTTTATCAAGATATGTTGAGAAATAAGCGAGATATAGAATTTTCTTTATTTCCCATAAGGTTAACATTGGGACAACTTACTGTGTTTACCACTTTCAATATCTCGGAAACCAATGGACATAGAGCAGTGATTCAAAATACTAAATTGTTTGTTTTTTTGAGCTGGAGGGCTCTAACTGCAAAAGTCACACTCTCCACTTTTTTAAATTTTACGAAAATAGCAAAAAACTGCTACTTGCATTACAAATAAAGTAACCTTGGTAACCATTATATGTTCTTAGAGTTGGCATTCCATCGAATTAGATTTACAACATTTTTTGTATATAAAAGCACTCTAACATAGTGAAAAATGCCTTTAAACTTTGGAGAATGTTAGTTTTGCAATAATCCGATATGGAGATTGTTACTTTTGACACCAAACATTGTAGGCTTTCAAAGACAAGAAAATAGTAATAAATTAATATGCTTAGACATAATTACTGGGGATTTATAAGGTACGGTATTCAAACTCATAAAATGAAGAAATCAGAGAACCAAAGTTTTATTGCCTATTCATTTAGGACTACTGTACAGTATTTTAAATTTGGTAACAAGGCATCTCTTCGGCTCGTTGGCAACCTTCCTCCTCATCGTCACCAATTACTTCGACTTCAGGGTCATCTAATACATGTCTAAAAAACTCCAGGGATTCATTCTGTCGCCATTCATTTCCATAATGTTTTAGTAGAAGAGTGTTTACATCAGCCTTTTTTTCTTCCTTTCCAACACTGTTACCTTTAACAATAGTCACTGGTCTTATGTTGTTAAGGCTTCTCCCTCTTTTTACTATACTTCTTGCTGCTTGTTCAGGATTTGCTTTTAGGTGATAGGTACATTCTCCTTGTACCAAAACCGTTTCATTGTTACCATTACTCTCCTTAGTAAAGTAGACCCGCTTACAAGAATGGATACCAAAATGCCATGTACTTGTCTTGCGTATGTGTTGCTCCACCTCAGATTTCCAATCAAGGTTCACAGTATCAACGCCAAGTTTTTTCACTGTAGCAAAATTTCCTATGATGTCAATGTACTCCTGTGGGCTTACAATTACTTCACATCGCTTTATCTCCTTCTCGAAATTGCCAAACACCCTATCTGGGGGGATGAAACTATGACCTGTCATTGGGAAAACTAACTGTACCTCCTTGATGTTATCAGGTGCATTGACAAACCATGAGCACACCATAGTGATTAAGATTGAATTTTTATTTTGACCCCCACACCCGTCGCTAATAAGTCGAACAGTCGTGTAGGGGGTCAGATCAATAGAATTCAAAGTGTCATATAAACAGGATGAAATCTCATTGGATCCATTAGAAAACTCATTCTCTGTCCACGTGTAAGCTGTTACATTATCTTTGTCAAGTTTGGATTTTGAATGGCCCTTTACAACACAAAAATTATTTAAATATAGCTGACGGGTGTAGTAGGAGGACTGATCCGGAAGTTTAGGTAGAGGTTGACTTTTTTGGCAATCGAAAGATAATATTAGGAGATCTTCACGGTCTTCTTGTAACAAACCGTAAAATGCTTGTGATCGTAGCTTGTGGACCCGTTTCTCAACAAGAAGCATGTTTCACTCGGCATCACTCCTTGTCGACTTTATTTTTTCTGCCAATCCTAGGCAAGTAGAACATACGTCCACCCTAGGTGATCCGAATCCCAAGTTGTATTTTCTATTAAAAATATATCTAAAATAACTTTCTTTCACTTTAAGGTGATCTTCCGCATTGGTCTGATACATTCGCCAGAGCTTCTTTATATTTAGTTCTGCAGGCAAATATTTCCGGCCACTTCTGTTTGTACAGTAATGAGTTTCACTGCACTTTAAACTATTAATAAACGTCATAATACTTTCTTTTTTAGCCACAAATCTGTTACCAGTAGTGTCACCGCCTCTCCTCTCCTTCGGCATTTCATGTTTGTAATAAAACCGGTCAGCAATTTTATTAATTCTAAATCTGGAAATATTTAAGGCCTTCAGAAAAGTACCCAAACACACCGGAACCATTTTCTTCTCACGGTTTGTTATGAAATATTTTGCTCTAGCTTGTTTTTTAATATTTTTTTGGTTTTTGGGTGTTCTTCGCTTTATCACGTTCATTGTTATATGCTTTAGAACAAAGTTGTCTTGGTATATTTTATCATGTTCCTTATAAAAAGCAGAATGAAATCTTCTTATGTCCTAGGCTGTCAATGATCGGCAAAGTAGGGCGCCTTTGGTGTGGTTACACGTAGGAAAATCCGGAAAACCCTTCGGAGCATATCTGAAAACAAAAAAATAAAAATAATATGCTGATTCTAACATTTTATTCAGCAATTATTTCTATTTTCTTGTCTCAGAGAACCACAATGATATATTAGCATTTCGTGTCAAAAGTAACAAAGGCCAAAGTCCTATTTGCTAAAATTGCATACGCCTAGAGAATGACAAGCATCCAAAGGCTATGCCTCAGACCGGTAAGTAAGTTAAATATAGTTAAATAAGTAAATATTTATGCAATAAAACGTTTTATTTCTTAATTAACCCGGTCTTTGAAATATGGCAAATAGGTTATGAACATAGAGGTTATGTATGAAGGTTTTGGTTACCTTTTCATTTTTGCCTGGGCTCTTTTCCAGTGGTTTGGTGCTCGAACCTTCTTCCTGGGTGTTTCTCCTTTACTTTTATCACTTGGTCTTACACTAATATCCATTTTTAAGCTATTTAACGCATAAAACAGAAACAGTACACCACTACACTGACTTCCTACTTACAAAACATTAGCAAAACAGACGATACAGGGTGCAGTGTCACGTGACTCAAACAAGCCTTCCTATTGGCTGAAATGGAGAATGTGAATTTTGCATTCAAAGACTTTGGAGAATGTGAGTTTTGAAAACAAACGTAATTTTCACCGTTAAAATAAAGTGGGATAGTGTTAGTTTTGCTTTAAAACTCTTAGATCAATATGTGCAAAGCTATGAATATAAATAGAATATACCCAAAAGTCAATTTCGAAAAAAAATTGGAGAATGTGACTTTTGCAGTTAGAGCCCTCCGAATAATGCTAGCAAAAATTGGATAATTTTTAATTTTCTATGCGAAAAACTCAAAAAACCCATTTTTGGGGGGGGTTTACCCCCCTTTACCCCCCCTTCCGGTGGTCCGAATGGGCTGGTTCACGAACTCGTCCGAGTGATTACCACTTTACACGTCTGTACCAAATTTCATTAAGATCGGACCATATTTACGGCCGCTATCGTGTTAACAGACATATATATATATATATATATAGATATATATATATATATCTATATATATATATATAGATATATATATATAAATTCAAACGAATAGTGTTTTTTGCTTCTGGGGGCCCCAAAATAAAAAGTTAACATGGTCTTGGGCTTAGGTCTTACCATGAGACCTACGGTAATAGCTTATTCCTTTAAGGAAATTCGCTAAAAACGAACGTTTTTGCAAAAAAATATTTGATTATTGTGTTTATATCATATAACGGTTACATAACTAAAAAAACATTATTCATCATACTGTCCGGAAATCAGCATATTTTAGTTCTCTATATCATACGCAAAATGATCGTTTTTGGATCACTTCGAATAGGAGTACTGAAAAAACATATGGTAAATATTGCCGTACTCTAATGTCAAAATTTGTTTATGTTACATTTGAAAGGTTGAACGATTTTTTAACTTGTGTTTGTTAACAACTAACAGATGTGTAAATGACGATTAAATGGTTATTTATACATAATGATGAAAATAGTTGTTCATCACACGGAGCAAAAGTGTCTCCTTGGTACTCGATCGCATTTCCAAGCTCGACTGCGCCTCGCCTTAAAATTACGATCTCGTAACAAAAAGAGCCACTTTCGCTCCTAGTGATGAAAACTACTATTTCTGATTCCACCTCGCCCTAGATAATAATTGAATTGCAATCACTTTGGTATTTGAACCAACATTTTAGGATGGTAAATAACTCTTCAGCGGCTGTATGAAATTAACATTGTTCTTATGACGAGCCAATCCAAGATGGCCGTTAGCCTCCAAGGACTCTTAAATGTACTTACTGAGTTAAAAAGAGATTAAAAAACTTCGGAGATGAAAAATATTTTGGCGGATTAATGGGTAAATGGGCATTTTAGGACATACCTTCAAAAAAACTTGTTGGCTTATTTTGACCCACTATACCATATTATGAAGTTTGGTGACGGACTTTATAGATACCTTATATATGTAAATATCAAATCTTACCTTACCTTATATATGTAAATATCAAATCTTACATTGGATTAGGAACTACATTTCTGTTTGTTATTTTGGTAGTGTGTAGAGTGAATTAGCTAACTTAATTTTGAAACAAACTGTCTTTCTTTCATTCCAGTAAGGGGTGGCACTAGAGAATTACATACTCGTGAAGTATATTAACAAGTTGTATTTAAAAATTACCCATTATAAAATCAGTTGAATTGTATGATTTAATTAATCTTTGAGTTTAGCTAATTTGTGAACGTCAAGCAATTGGTTTGTCACATGTATTTATAATATTTGTCCTTAACATTTTCTCATCAATTTGTTTAAGATTCGAATCTTGTTTGTAAAGTTAATTTCCTTTTATTTTATGAACACTTATTTGTACCAGTTATTATTTCAGTGTGATTGATGTGTACAGACGAGTTTGGATTTAGCTCAGTGCCGATACCCCAAAATTCAAGTAACATCCTTCTAATTAGTAATAGTAGGATAACAATGCTGTAAATTTGAAAAGGATTGATATTAAATCATTGAAGCAATTTTAGTTTATTCAACCGGAAAATGGAAAATATACAATTACACTGTAAAATGTTGGTCTTCTAACTTATTCCACCGACCACATTCAATAAAGCTGGTCAAAACCAAGCTGTATATAAATTCTAATACTTGTACGCCTAATTGGCTACTTATGGGTGAGTACTGTCACTTTTGCTAACACAGTTCGAACTGTTCTATCAGTAATCTCTAGAGTATGTAAGAACATCTTTTTACAGACCTTCATCTTAACACTATTCATTTTAATATAATATTTCATACCTTTTTTCCGGCAAGATATTTTTTTCCTGTCTTTTTATCTGTACACTCAAGGTGACGTGCCAAAAACTCTCTTTGTCGTTGTGCTATGTTATTATGACTTGGGTGATCACAACTACAAAGAGAGTTTTTGGCACGTCTTAGTGGATTTGCCGCCACTGGTTGCGCCCAGACGTAGTGTAGGCCATTTAACAACTTAAATGGTGAACAGTTTAAAAACCGTTTTAGATTGTCCAAAGAAAGTGTTTAGGAACTTGTGAGACTGATTGCCCATAGGCTTTCTTTAAAACGACCTTAGAGGTCCCCATGGTATTTCAGCATGGAAGAAAGTACTGGTAGTGTTGAGATTTTTCGAGGTCAGAACATTTCATAGAGAAACGGGAGATCTTTTAAGTTTTAAAGCATCTACTTTCAAAATAGCCAATCGAATAGCAAAATAGCAGCAGCATAGATTAAATAAAACAAGTAAAACACCTACAATTATGGGAACAAAACTTTTCAACATACTTCCAGAAACCCTAAAATCAATAAATTACTATAAAAAATTCTCTGTGCAACTTAAAAACTATCTCCTAGATAGGCCCTATTACAACTTAAAAGAATTCTATGAAGATCATAACCACTATATAGGACTTTTATAAAATAGGCCTAATCATAAATAAATGGCTCACAACCCCCCCCCCCCAATCACAAGAATTGACGATTCTCCAGTCTCCACGACTGTGTAGAAGAGGATGTATGTAAGATGTAATCTTAAAGTAGAGAATACTGTGTTGCTATTTGAGGTCGATAGTGGAGCATGTGTATCAGTGATTTCCGATCAATGTTACAATGATAATTTCTCTAGTCTTGAATTAGTGCCCACTAATTTGGTTTTGAGCTCCTATACAAACCAGCCAATAAAACCTTTAGGTAATCTTAATGTAAATGTACATTATGACGCTGAGTTCAAAAAGTTAACTTTGTATGTGGTATCTAAAGGGGATAATCCTCTAATGAGGAGAGATTGGATTAGGGAGCTTGAAATAGCAATCCGAATTCCTAAAGAAAATAGGCCTAGTTTGAACTCTGTTGAAACACTAGATCAGAAATCAGTAATTGTTAGTAAATTCTACAGTAAATTTCGTGAGGTATTTACTGATGCATTAGGTTGTTACAAGGGAGAGGCAGCCAGGTTAGAGTTAAAGGAAAATAAAATTCCTAAATATTTCAAACCTAGACCCATGCCATTTTCGATTAAGAGTAAAGTAGAAGCTGAGATTGATCGATTAGTCCAGTGGTTCCCAACCTTTTGGTGTCCACGTACCACCTACCACATTTTTAATATTTTTGCGTACCATCGCAAGGATCACCCCCCCTCCCTTCCACTGAGAGATCCCCTCCAACAATGCTCATAGTTGCCCTTTGACGGTTTTATTATTCCCAGCTAAATTTATTTTATTTTACTCGTCAATGTAAGCTTTTAGATCGTATTTTGATTTAAAGGATATTTTGACAAATTACGTGTTCACCTCAGCTCTGCTCAGTAATTCTTATAGTCAATACTAGCAGATATAGCCGCAGCTTAGCCTGCTGAAAAAATTACTACAAGGTTTTAAAAAGTGGAGTTAACAATTTTTATTAACTCATATTATGCCATATGCAATTTTTAGGAATAGTTATCAAATGGACTGATTTGGGTTATGGGCCATTGGCATACAATTACGCACTTAAGGTGCAGCTAGTAATTTGTAAACTTTGGGGGTTCTGAGGGAACCTTAAACAGACTGGTTCAGAACATAGACTGTGTAACTCGCTTGGCAAGTGAAAGGTGACACAAGGAACGTAGATTGAGTGAACACACTATAGAGCAATAATTTCCTTAAATATACTTGAACTATTAAATATACATGGTGCACTACTTATTTACGGATCCTCTTGATATTTATATTGACAAAATATGTTATAGGTCACTGAGTGAACTGTTGTCCTTAGTAGATTCAATTTTGCATAGTATTATACAAACTGAATACACATTCTATAGGTTAAAAAAATATTGTATTGATTATCATGTGCCCTACAAGGACCTTGATAAAGATATTAAATTTATATACTAGAACAAACCCTTTTACACAAAGAAAATCAAAAATGACCCTTATATTTTGATAAGAATAAACGACAAGTTAATTATAATGTCTTTCATAACTATTTACAAATGGTTAACCTTATTTTATATTTACAATTGTCCTTTGAAGACCTTCCTTCCTAAGTGTAGATAGGCTCTATTTCTTAGACAGTCATTTCTTTAATGGATTTTATTTGTTTTGTTAATAAACAGTTGATTTCGTTTCATTATTATTATCTTTGTTGGATACAAATTTATTATTTAATATTTATTTATTTAAATTATTTATTATTAAATTTATCCCTTTGGGTTGGATTTTCAAATTCTTTCTCTGAGAGTTTAATTGAGTTTATAGTGCACCGAATTATTTTAATTTGATTGGGGACATAGCCGCTGCATCTCTCCTGGTGGACCCGTGTTACGCCCGCGTCGCCAGCCAGTCGAAGGCCCGCGTGGATCCCCGAGTCGGTGTCTCCTCTCGGTGATCTCCACTCCTTTCGGTGATCTGCGTGATCCTCGGTGGTGTCTTCGCCCCCTCGGTGGTGTGCGTTGCCTCCTGATGGTGTGCGTCGCCTCGGTGTTGGTCTCCGGTGGCCTGGGTCTCGTTCCGGTTGGATGCCTGTCGCTGGATGTCCCTCGGTAGTGCGTTGGGGAGATAGACATTCTCGAGGGTGCCGACGGGTGCTTAATACTGTCCGCGACGGTTTACCAACTCCTACTCAATTTAGAGTGGCCCCTGAGTTCCCCAACTTATTACTTCTACTCCTCCTCGAAGACTGATTTCCTAACTCTCCCTTTCAATTTTCCATCACTTTCCCTTCCATCGGACTTTTCCCCCGTAGTGCTATTGTCACGCCCTCCTGCCAATCGGCGATGGCGAATCCGATACCTACGGAGCCATTGGGAGAACGACTGAAGTCCAGCCCTATTGTTCCGAGAATAAGGCGTGTCGCTGATGGTGAGTTATTCCAATTTTTCTAATATCATTCCCCTATGGGAATCGAACTAGTCTCGGTCATTTGCCTCCTTCCTAGTAAGGCCTTGAAATATAATGCTCTCCTATTGTATGTCGTCTAGATACGTGCTTCCTCGTGGGAGCTTATAAGTTTTATTTTCAACAATTTTTATTTGTTGTACTAATGTGAGAAAACCCATGAATAAATCTCTTATTAAGTATTAATTTTGGACGGAGGTAACTGATCTGATTAATAGTCGATTTCCGGGTAGTTTATAAATTCCACCCTAGATTGAAGTGAGGAGGTGTAACGTTTCCTCTAAAAATTTTCCCTCGTGATTATCAAATGGTATGAATTAGCTTTCTCCCATTTGCCAATACAGAGAATGAGACACAACCCTGGATATGAAACAAAAAAAAGACGGTAAAGGCGGGTTTTCGACTTAACATCAATATGAATTCAGGACGTTTTTGAAAATAGACCGAAAACTGTAAGAAAAAGTAGACGGTGGGCCTATATTTCCGAAACATTTCTCAATCACATTGAAGATCAGGCATCTAACTTATCGATAATGCAAAATTATTGTTGTAATAGTATTTTACTTTCTTAATTATAAAGTATAAAATATAAATTAATGTACGGTAAATAAAAAGATGTAATTAGTTGTAGATCAACATTTGTATTCTTAAGTCAGATAACAACTCTAAAAACAAAAAGTAAACACACCAATGTAAACATTAAAAACAGAATAAATGAAAACAAGGACAGGCTAGTGGCAAAGCCATCTGATATAGCCACATACTCCTCCCCTTGTGTCAACGAGGAGCAAAATGACCTGGTGCACGAACACATCGCCCTGACCTCGTGAACACCACGGTTTCCTGAGTGTCTTTGTTATTTACACGTATTTTTTGTCAGTATTGGATCTTTCGACTCTTGTCGTCTCTCGGTTTGTTTCACCATTCGAGTCGTTAAGGAGGAACCCTGGTTTCAGCCGGTCGATAGAGATCGATGTAGGTCCCGTATTCTGGAATGACATAAGATCTTAGTCCAAGTAATACAACTGGTAACTTTCGTGTCCAGTCAGACGCAAGGTGAGCTGTCAGTGCAGACTTCAAGTGTCTGTGCCATCTTTCAATTTTTCCATTAGCTGCAGGATGATATGCATTAGTGCTAATATGATGGATACCAAGATGTTTGGTTAGATCCTGGAACAAGTTGCAATCAAATTGTCTTCGTCTATCTGTAGTGATGATTTGAGGAACTCCAAATCTTGAAATCCAGGTAGAGAGTAGCGCTTCAGCTACTGTCTCAGCAGTAATATCTTTAATCGGTGTTGCCTCGACCCAACGGGAGAAGCGGTCTATAATTGTCAACAAGTACATAAATCCTTGAGAAGGTGGTAAAGGTCCAACTGTCAACATTGATATGAGAAAAACGCCCATCACTTTGATTACAAGTGCCAATCTCACTATTAGTATGCCTCCAAACTTTGGTCTTCTGGCAAGCAACACATGATTTGGCCCAAAGTCTGACAACCTTATTAATGGAGGGCCAAACAAAATGTTTTTTTACGAGATCCAGAGATCCTTTAATGCCAGGATGTGCCAAGTTGTGAAGAGAATCAAATAACTGTCTCCTAAACTGTTGTGGTATAAATGTCTCAGCCTTCCAGTACTAATGTCACAATGTAGTTTTGAGCCATACTTTGAAAATATAAGGAAGTTGTATTTGACTGTTTGAGCTTCTTCAGTTCAATGTCTTTTGATTGCATCTGAGATATCATTTCGAATGAAACCGTTGGAAGGTAGATCAATAGCACCGATTCTCGACATGAAATCAGCAGGGATGTTTTGTTTTCCTGGAAGGTACCGTATGTCAGTAGTGAACTGTCCAATAAAGTCCAGATGTCGCAATTGCCTCTGGCTAGATGCATCAGAGAATTTTGTAAAGGCAAAAGATAGAGGTTTATGATCTGTATATATAACAAAACTAAGTCCTTCAACCAGATAACGGAAATGTTTTACAGAAAGATATGCAGCCAGGAGCTCTCTGTCGTATGTACTGTATTTTTTCCAGTAGGTGTAAGAGACTTTGAGAAAAACCCAAGAGGTTCATAGTTTCCATTGCAAATCTGATGAAGAGAGGCACCGACAGCAAAATCAGATGCATCAACCATGAGCGCTAGAGGGGCATCAGGAGATGGGTGTGCTAGAAGCGTAGCATTGGCTAACTGATTTTTGGCATCCTCAAAAGCTTTTTTGGATTCCGGAGTCCAACTTATTTTCCGCCTGTCATGTTTATAGGTACCCTCACATAAATCAAAGGGTTTTTGCTGAATAGCAGCTGCGTTAGGGAGAGAACGTCTGTAGAAATTGATAAGTCCAAGAAATCTTCGAAGTTGAAGAACGGTTTCAGGAAGCTTATAACTCACAATAGGATTACCTTTATCGGGAGGAGGGGATATGCCGTGTTTGGAAACTGAATAGCCGAGGAAAGCAATCTCACACACTCCAAACACACTCTTGGTTGTATTAATATTAATATGATGTTCATTGAGTCTATCGAAAACTGTTTTCAAGTGATTAACATGTTCATCCTCAGAGGAGGATGCAACAAGGATGTCGTCTAAGTAGCAAAATGTAAAATTTAAGTCTTGTAGAAGAGAGTTAATATATCGCTGAAAGGTTTGGGCTGCATTCCTTAATCCGAAGGGCATTTTGAGAAATTCAAATAACCCGAAAGGCGTTATGACAGCAGTTTTTGAGATATCTTCAGGAGCTATCGGGATGTGATGAAAAGCCCGAACAAGATCAATTTTGGAAAATATATTTTTTCCATTTAATTGGCTGTTAAAATCATGTAAATATGGGATTGGATATCTGTCAGGAACTGTTTTGGCATTGAGGGCATGATAATCCCCGCAAGGTCTCCATGAACCATCACTTTTTGGTACTAAATGAAGTGGACTGGACCAACAGCTTTTTGAAGGTCTACAAATACCTAATTCAATCATTTTGTGAAACTCAGCCTTTGCTACCGCAAGCTTTTCAGGGGGTAAACGCCTAGCTCTAGAAGTCACCGGTTGACCTGTTGTCTGTATTGAATGAAATACAGTGTTCTGTAACACATGGAAGTTAGGGTTTTCCTTAAGTAAGTTAGGATATTGTGAGATTAGTTTGGAATATTTTCCATTTGGATCAAGTACTAAAACAGATTGTTGTGTTGAATTTGCTTAAAACCCTAAAACTGACAATTGAGTCCTATTATCGATTAGTCTTTGGTTTTTAATATCAACCAGTAAACCATGGTGTGATAAAAAGTCTGCTCCATTTATGGGTTGCGTTACATTTGCAGTCATGAAAGACCAGGAAAATTTCCTTCTCAAACCTAAATCAAGATTAATGTTACGTTTACCATACGTCTTAATTATGGAACCATTTGCAGCAAATAATTGTCTATTACTCTCGGTAAGTTCGTCCATCTTAGTAGGAGGCAGAACAGAGATGTCTGCTCCGGAATCAACAAGAAACTTTCGACCACAAATTAAGTTAGTGACGAATAGGCGTCGAGATTTTAAGCCCCTGTCATCTTCAGCCGCATTTAGTGAAGGGGCAGGAAGTTTCCCTGTTGTCGATTACTGTTTGACATAAACAAACACGGTTGAATAACTTTTTTAGCATTTTTACCAAATTTGTAATGATACCAACAGATCTCATTTTGATCAATACTGCCTTTAGGATTATACCCGTGCTTCTGCTTTATTTGCATGTTTCGCTTACCTGTCTTGATAAGTTCATCAATTGACTGTGTTAGATCACTGACTTGCTTTTCCGAGGCAGCTATACGATCAGTAGGTTGTGCAATAGTTCCTTGAGCGCAAATGTGATTATCAACAGCTGAAAGGTCACCTATTTGGTCTCCTAACCTAGCTAATTCATCTAGTGAATCAATTTGAGAAGCAGCTAGGGCAGTACGCATATGGTTAGGTAAACGTTGCATAAAAATAACTTTGAGGAAGTTATCAGTTACCTGAGTGCCGGCTGAAGTCCTCATTTCACGTAGTAGAGTTGAAGGTTTCCTGTCCCCGAGGTAAACTTCAGTGGTTAGTTGCTTCAGCTTGACGTGTTCCGAGACCTCATATTCCTTGCAGAGCCTTTCCTTCAAGTCGGAATAGGGGGTTGAAGACAAAGGTTTGGCAATGAAATCGGTTAGGTGACTAGCTACTTCGGTGTCTAGTGAGCTCATGATATGGTTGTACTTTGTTGTTTCCTTGGAGATTCCATGAAGAGAAAATTGGCACTCTACTTGGTGAAACCATAATGAGACATTTTTGGTCCAAAATGGTGGTATTTTTACTTGAACTGGCGAAATACTTACACTGGCATCTGGCGTACCAGGGATTGGAATAGATTCCTGATCATTCATATTTGCAATTGGACTAACTGACAGTGATAGATATTTAATGGGTCACCAATTTACTTTATTAATTATAAAGTATAAAATATAAATTAATGTACGGTAAATAAAAAGATGTAATTAGTTGTAGATCAACATTTGTATTCTGAAGTCACATAACAACTCTAAAAACAAAAAGTAAACACACCAATGTAAACATTAAAAATAAACAGAATAAATGAAAACAAGGACAGGCTAGTGGCAAAGCCATCTAATATAGCCTCAGTATATTTTTTCAATTGAAATCATCATCTAATTAATTTTAATTTTGAAACTCCGTTTCTAGTGGATATACAAGTACTCGAAATGAAATGTCCATAATGAGTATTAAGATTTTGGTTTAAGAAAGGTCTTATTTATTTATTAGACGGATAAACCATTTTAAGAGAATACAATATTTTACTTCGGGCGGTTCGTACAATGCAAGTAGCTTAAGTGGCATTTGACAAAAAGGATCTTTTCCGTTATACGTATACCAACATTCCAAATTTACCCTTCTAGCTTGAAAGTTGACTGAGCACCATAAACTAGGTCAAATAATAATTATTAATCGTTTTTAAGTGGAAATTCCTTGTAAGAATATTTTACCTGCGGTTTCGTTATCTTATCTGCCGTTATCTTTGTTTAGGCGCGATAAGCTAGCGCCTGGCCGTATAGTGGTCCCAGTTGCAGTTGGTTAGGTTAGGTAAGGTTAGGTTAGAAATAGTAAGACTGAATTACTTACATTAACCGTCAGAACAGCTCAAAAAATTGTCATCATGTTCAGGACGTCTTTTAGGTTATGTTAAGATATGTTATGTCATGAAAGGTTATGTTATATTATCTTTTAGGTTATGTTATCAGGACAAAAGGTAAGGTTATGATAGGTTAGGTTAGGTTAGATTAGGTTAGGTTACCTAACTTAACCTATCCTAGCCTAACTTACCAAAATCAAGCTTGAAACAAAACTCGAAACAGTGGTATACGTATAACGGAAAAGATCCGACAAAAATATAGTAGATGGGTGAAATAAATTTGTACAATTAATTTTAATTTTGAAACTCCGTTTCTAGTGGATATACATGTACTCGAAATGAAATGTCCATAATGAGTATTAAGATTTTGGTTTAAGAAAGGTCTTATTTATTTATTTATTAGACGGATAAACCATTTTAAGAGAATACAACATTTTACTTCGGGCGGTTCGCACAATGCAAGTAGCTTAAGTGGCATTTGACAAAAATATAGTAGATGGCTGAAATAAATTTGTACATTTTATTCTCTTAGTAGATTGGATATTGTACCTTTTCTATCCCCTGAAAATACTGTATAGGCCTTCCATCCATAGTTTTAAAAGCTGAAATAGCCGCCATTTTGAATTTTATAAAAAACTCTGTTTTAGCCATCTGAGAGAGAATATTATAAAAAAACCTTTCTTTATTCGCATCTAGTGCCTATAAAGAACATTTTTCTCAAGTTTCATGGCCCAAAGTCTTGTAGTTTATGAGAAAATGAGCTATGAAAGGTAAAAAGTGCCGCCATTTTGCATTTCATAACATACCATTCAAGCCTTTTGAGAGAAAATATTGCAAAATCCTTTCTTAGTACGCATCTAGAGCCTGTAAAGAATATTTGTGCCAAGTTTCATTGCTCTAAGCCTTATAGTTTATGAGAAACTGTGATCAGTTAGTCAGTCAGTCAAGTCAGTCAATGGGTTTTGGCTTTTATGTATATACTGTCACTTGAATGTTAATCTGAATTTCGCTAACAAGAAAAAAGTTCACGTGATTTCAAAGAACACGATAAAAAATAATCTCTTTCTGAAATTTGAGATTTTACATATTACTCATATTTTATATTGAAAAATTAACAAGAATAAATAGTTGAAAGTGATTCAAAGTGTAATTTTCACCAACGAGCTTATATTTAATCCTATTACAAAAAGATAAAACAGATCAAACCCAAGTATTACCTACTACCAAATTAACACCATAAAACTGGTAGTAGTATTTTTGCAATGAAAAGAACATTTTATCATGCTAAAAAGAACTACTCTTAAAATGGAAGAGTAACAATAGAGGCTCGACTAAATTTGACAACTAAACGTTAATGGTTACTCACTCATAGCCCATAGCCCGTGTCATACGTCTTATGTATCTAGAGTTTATTATAAAAATAAGTTAAGTTCAGACAATTATGGCAATCGAGAATCATTACATGTGGTATATGCTCGGAAAGCGAATTTTCTAATAGATAATTTTGTCCTAAAATATGGTACGATATCGGCATATCATGACCCTGATTATGACCAAAAATTATTCTGGAAAAGTTCATTAAACTTATAAATAAAAATAATTTAACTAAAATAACTTTTGATACAGCTATGTATTTTATTAACATGAAGTGTGACTTTGCTGCTCGACGGGAAAGCGTTCGTTCGGAAACCATTTTAGTTTTTACTACTTCTTCAATCTCTTGCGTACCACCTGAAAGGCCTTCGCGTACCACTGGTTGAGAAACACTGGATTAGTCAATAATGGGATCTTAACTCAAGTTAGTAACAGCGAATGGGGGACTCCAATTGTGCCTATATTGAAAAAGGATGGAAACATAAGAATATGTGGCGATTTAAAAGTAACGCTGAATCCCCACTTAGTAGTCAATCGCCACCCGATTCCAAGGATTGAAGATATTTTTAATAAATTGCAGGGGGGATCGTTTTCAAAAATCGATCTTTCTCAGACTTACACTCATGTTAAGTTAAGATAGATGATGAATCAAAGAAATATTGTATAATAAGTACTCTAAAGTATTAATGATGTAAACATCGCTACATCAACCATCATATATTGAGGCGCTGTGTCATTTGCTTGAATTTGTTCATTGTAATTACTGTAAAGACTTAACCCTGTAAGAGGCTCCTTTTTACTTACAGGCTCATTTTCACATGCATTTTCAGTACAAGGTTGAGGATTGTTTACCTGCTGACAACATGATAGTTCCTAACTAACATGATAGTTCGACACTCTGTATACTTTGACGCATGCTGTCACTCAACAAACATTCAAAGACTATCAGATATCTTGTCCAGTGACAAGTAATGGTAGGCCAAGAAAGAAAAATGTTCTTGTCAAAGTGTTCTTGTGCGGGAAAACTATCATGCACAATATTTTGTAAATGCTATGGAAAAGTGTGCTTCAATCAACAAACCAGAATGAGAGATGAACTACGTCAGGAAGAAGATTTTCCTTACAATGAAATCTAAGTCTAACAGAATAGCAGATGATCATTCCATTGTACATAACAACTCCTTTTTTCTAAGTAACTTTAATAAATAAGTAATATTTTTATCTGTAAGTGCACCTTTTATTTCCTTATATATCAGCAGTGAATAGCATACAAGGTATATGAACTATAATAGTTGTCTCAAATAAACTGGCAGATTGTCGCTGCCTCAGTCGCGATGAGACAACTCAGTGTGGCTAATATAAAATACCGGGTGTCTCACCTAAAGGAACCAATAGCTAACTTTTTTACTATAAATCTGACAATGAACTTCTTATGGGGGGCTTCCCTTTATTTTTAAAACTGCTTTTTGGGGTCCCTTCGAAATTAAAAAAATGGCCGCCATTTTCCAATATGGCGGACAACTTTGATTTTTCTTATGGAACACCCTGTATTTTATGGTTTTTTTGGATTCTACAGGTAATTTTAAGACACTTTTACAATTGGGTACATATTCCTAAAATCAACCGTTAAGGAGATATAAGCAGTTAAAGTTCCATTTTGTTAGTGCATTTCGCCTAAAGTGAACCAATAGCTAACTTTTTTACTATAAATCTGACAATGAACTTCTTATGGGGGACTTCCCTTTATTTTTAAAGCTGCTTTATGGGGTCCTTTCGAAATTAAAAAAAAATGGCCGCCATTTTCCAATATGGCGGACAACTTTGATTTTTCTTATGGAACACCCTGTATTTTATGATTTTTTTGGATTCTACAGGTAATTTTAAGACACTTTTATAATTGAGTACATATTCCTAAATTCAACCGTTAAGGAGATATAAGCAATTAAAGTTCTTTTTTTTAATAGGGATATCCATATTATTATTGCTCTAACAAACAGCTGTTCAACAATTAATAAAACATCAATTTAAACAAATAAATAGTTTTTATTATTATTGTACATTATAAAATTATTTCTTTGATATTATTTACACAGTTAAACTTAGGAATACGGTTAATGGTTTTACTAATACATTATCAATAAATGTTACTCGAAATTTTCTCCAAGTATCATGAGGAATGTAACAGTTACAGCAAATGCTCAAAGGTTCTTCCATCTTGTTCGATGCACATGTCCAGCCGCTCTCTATGCACACCTTGGGAAAGAGATATCGTTTGTTCACTGATTGCATTGCAAGCAGCTCGGATTCTGGCCTTCATATCCTCAGCCGATGTTGGTCTTTCCTTATAAACTTTATCTTTAAGTGTTCCCCAAAGAAAAAAGTCCAGCGGGGTAAGATCCGGTGATCTCGGTGGCCATTCAACGGTTCCCCGTCTTCCGATCCATCTGCCAGGAAAAGCACGATCGACAGCTTCTCGGGCAATTCTTCCGAAGTGCGGTGGAGCCATATCCTGCTGAAACCACATTCGTTCTCTTACCTCTTGAGGAAAATCTTCAAGTAAAAGAGGGAGATGGTTCTCGATAAAGTTTGCGTACTGAATCCTATTAAGATTCCCGTCGAAAAAGTGAGGGCCTACAATTTTACCCCTGAAAATTCCGCACCAAACATTTAGCGACCACCTTCTTTGGTGGTCAATTGTTCTCATCCAGCGGGGATTTACTGGTGCCCAATAGTGCATATTATACCTATTTAAATGGCCTGTGCTGAGAAAAGTCGCTTCATCGGAAAATAAAACGTTTGACAAGAAATTTCGATTTGCATTTATCTGATCAATCATCCACCTACTGAAAGCTATTCTCCTTGGATAATCGGCTTCCAAAACTTCTTGATTTAATGTAATGTGGTACGGATGGAACTTATGTCTACGCAAAATTCTAGAAATAGATGCTCTACTGATTTAGTCTCTCTCCATTTCACGCGTACTGACGTGAGGGTCAACATGTACCATGGCCAAAACGACGGCTTCAACATCAGCATTCGTGGCGGGGTGAATTCGCTTACGTTCTTTTGCGGTCAACTTACCTGTTGAACGAGCTCTTTTTTCAAGGCGGATAAAGGCACTGCTAGACTGCCGTTGCCTTTCAGGATATCTTGTAGAGTATACTTCAGCAGCCTCCCTTCTATTTCTATGACACTCACCTAGTATTAATAACATATCTACTTGGTCGTTAAAATCCATATTGCTAAAAAAATAACTAAAACTGAAATAAAAAACGTTTTTACAACTGTAAAAGAATAAAATGATAAAATTCCACGGATAAAATGAGAAGCGAGGTAACAGAATGCTGAATAATAGTAATAAAAAACGATTTATTTACTTAATTCACTTTTTTTATTGTTGAACAGCTGTTTGGATATCCCAACTGTTATGGATATCCCCATTGAAAAAAAGAACTTTAATTGCTTATATCTCTTTAACGGTTGGTTTTAGGAATATGTACCCAATTGTAAAAGTGTCTTAAAATTACCTGTAGAATCCAAAAAAAAACATAAAATACAGGGTGTTCCATAAGAAAAATCAAAGTTGTCCGCCATATTGGAAAATAGCGGCCATTTTTTTTTAATTTCGAAGGGACCCCAAAAAGCAGCTTTAAAAATAAAGGGAAGTCCCCAATAAGAAGTTCATTGTCAGATTTATATTAAAAAAGTTAGCTATTGGTTCACTTTAGGCGAAATGCACTAACAAAAAGGAACTTTAATTGCTTATATCTCCTTAACGGTAGATTTTAGGAATATTTACCCAATTGTAAAAGTGTCTTAAAATTACCTGTAGAATCCAAAAAACCATAAAATACAGGGTGTTCCATAAGAAAAATCAAAGTTGTCCGCCATATTGGAAAATGGCGGCCATTTTTTTTATTTCGAAGGGACTCCAAAAAGCAGCTTTAAAAATAAAGGGAAGTCCCCAATAAGAAGTTCATTGTCAGATTTATAATAAAAAAGTTAGCTATTGGTTCACTTTAGGTGAGACACCCGGTTTCACACAATCCAAATTGTATTCTGATATTTTCAATATGCTAATAAAAAAGCGAGATAATAGATTTTTATGGAGTTTTTAAGGCGAAGGGAAGGTAAACAAAATGGTTTTATTCGCACGGGGGGCCAGGCTTAGTGAGTGTAAACTTCAATTATGTGGAATAATTTACAATTGAAATTATTTTATTTCTTTTTCGTAGTATTTGGTAAGTACTGCTAATCAAAGGAATAAATGTTGTGTTTGAGGACCGAGCTTTTAAAAAAATAAGGTCAGGCTCGGCGGTCCCGAAATTTAAGTTAAATTTTGGGAACAGCTTCTGGTTGAAATAAATTTTTGGGAATTAACATTTTTACTCAAAAGCTATGGAAATTAATGAAATTGTTGGACATCGTCAATAACCCCATTACAGCAGATCTACATATCTAGGGAATTTAAAACACTTAAAATAATATTTAAACGCAACATAAACGGTATATGACATATTTTTATTTTCTTCATAATAATAACATAGGGAATGAGTATGCAAGTCTGCTACTGCATGTTTGTAAATATTGGGTGTTTTTCAGTCATCATCCCAGTATAACTCAAATAGAAGAGGCTATATTCTAAGTTTGATCGAGATATGTCAAAAAATATGGAGGTTATAGTATTTTGATTTATTTCCCATAAGGATAGCATGGGGTATGAGTACGAAGGTTTGCTGCACCGTGAAGGTAAAAATGGAGTACTTAAGGCCATAATCCAGTATATCTCAACTAGATGAAGCATTACACCAAGTTTATTCAGATATATTGAGAAATAAGCGAGATATAGAATTTTACTTTTTTCCCTATAAGGATAACATAGGGACGGTGTACGGGTTTTCCGCTTTCAATATCTCGGCAACCAATGGACATAGAACAATGATTAAAAATACTAAATTGTTAGTTTTTTTTAAGCTAAATTCAATGGAGGAAACGATATTTTGATTAATTTAATTTTTCAATGTGAAAAAAAAAACAAAAAACCCCTTTTTAAGGGGGTTTATTCCCCTTAACCCCCACTTCCGGTGGTCTTATCGAGCTGGATTTTTGAAATTAATTAGGAGATTACCATTTTATATATCTGTACCGATTTTCGTTGAGATCGGACCATTTTTACGGATTCTATCGTGTTAACATTGAAAAACCTCTTTGCCGCCATTTTTCCAATATGGCGGCGTTTGCCCAAGGGTGCCAAAGTTGCACCCGGCAGATTCGTAATCAGCGCAAAAAACTGAGTCAGAATCAGCAAAAAAATTGTTGTCCACCCAAATTTCTAGGTCATTGTAACTTACAATGGGTTGGCACCCTGACTACTAGGCCTAGTTTTTCTTCTAAACCCAAAGTGTCCAGTACTTCTAAGGATAAATTATCCAGGCACTCAGCAGAGTATAATTAGTTTAAAAATGACTCATTCCAAAATGACATATTAGATTTAGATACGATAAATGATTTGATAGCTGAAATTTCAGTCTGCAAACAGTGTTCGGGTTCATTGTAAATGACAATTTCAAACTGAGTCGGCCTAGCATTTTCTTTGAATTTATAATGTAATGAATGCAATTTTAGAGCTAGCAGGGAAAGTGGCTCTAAGGCAACTGTTGAGAACATTAACCGATCTTATTACGATATAAACTTCCGCTATTTATATGCGTTACGGTCTATCGGAATAGGCCAAGAGGCTGGACGAACACTTGCAGGTATTTTGAACCTAAATCAGCCTTCGAAGCTCAATTTCTATAATAAAGTACTGCTCAATGCCACACAAAAAGTATGTACTAAATCAATGATAGAGGCGGTTGAGGTAGCAGTCAGGCAATATGATGGCTGTCGTGATATCGCTGCTGCATTTGACGGCAGTTGACAGAAAAGAGGATTTTCCTCCCTAAATGGTGTCGTAACCACTACTAACATTACGACAGGTCAGGTTCTTGATGTTGCAATAAGAGACTTTTCTAAGTACTCTACTTGTAAAACAAGATTTGAAAATTTTCACAGCAGCACATGCATAGCAAACTATGAAGGAACCAGCGATGGCATGGAAGTAGCAGGAGTTCGGGAAATATTTGGCAGGTCCGAGGCTACCTAAGGCATACGATACAAGTACAATCTAAGAGATGGAGACTGCAAGGGCTTTGATATTATTTGTAGTGAAAAGCCGTATGGTGATGATTTTGAAGTGGAAAGATTGCAATGTGTGGGACACGTCCAAAAACGGATGGGGTCTCGTCTCAGAAGAAAAAAACCCGGGCAAAGAACTGCCAGATGGAAAAACAATTGGGGCCGAGGGCGATTGTCAGTGCCCAACATCAACAACATTCAACTGTACTGTGGCCTTGGAATTAGAAGAAATGCAAGCAACGGTGTCAAAGAAATGCAAAATGCTATTTGGGCAACGTATTTCCACCTGGGTTCCACTGACCATAAACCACAACACAATCTTTGCCCTCAGGATGAAAACACCTGGTGCAAATATCAGAAATCCAAACGAGATGGAACTGTTTATAGACACAAGGATCACACCAACCTGCCTTTGGTTATTTTAGAAGAAATAAACCATGTATTTCAAGACTTATCAAACCCTGTACTCCTTGCAAAATATACTCGTGGCGGAATGCAGGAAGTTTGTGAGTCCTTTAGTAACATAATCTGGAGCAGAATTCCCAAAAAGGTATTTGTCAGGCTGGAAACATTAAAATTAGGTGTTTATGAAGCCATTGGCACTCTACCTATGGCAATTCCAACGCCACTCGGCCATTTGGAAGCTCAAGAAGGTACAAGGCTGGTTGCTACAATAAAGGCAGTGTAGCTAAGTGTTTGGAGTGTAGCTAAGTGCTGGGCCTAAATCAAGGAAGCCTTCTATAGGCATTTGTTCCGTCCCGTCATCAGATCCAGCATCTTGTGTTTATCTTCATCAGGATCCTTAAACGACGAAGGTGAGCCTCCGCCTGCATTGAATTTACTTCTCCATTCTGCCGCATTCTCTCCCTTCTGTCCTTTTTTTATCCGTTCCCACGCCATTTTCAACTGTTCGGTGGTGCTCTGAGTAACATTAAGTTCAGAGTCATACTCTCTAGCTATGGTTTTCAAAACTTCATTTTAAAGCCTTCATTTTTTGTCGTGTTGTTTTTTCTCTATAACTGAATATTTCTATATCAGTCTTTTAATCCTATCTAATTCATCTTTTGTGAAATTTTCACTTCTCTTCTTCCTTTTACGAGCCCACATCAGACAGCTTCCCTTTTCTCTATTCCAATAAACTCATAGCATCACCCCTTAATATTTTTTCCATAGTTGATAACAGTTTAATTACTAAGCAAAAAAAGGTAATAAAGTGACGCGCAAAAATATCAATACACTTAATTAAAAACCTAGGCACGCTTAACTCAAACACAGGCCGAACTCAATTGTTGAGAAGAGAACAGGTAGAATGCGTCTGCACACAGTACGCACCACTACACAAAAACAAAGATTCTCTGTAATACCTCGGTAACTCCTAGCATAAGTTCAAGGTTAAGTTACCTTCAAACTCAGGTAACCCGATAGATAAGAAACTTATCCCCGAGCTCAAAAATCAGATTTTTCATGCGAAGATTATCTTAATTCACGGGTTAACTAACTCCAGAATTACGTTACCCCGAGCTCCGCAAGCCGCCCTTAGTGAGGTAAGAATAAATTTATATATTCTTTTAGTTAAAAAGTACCTACATTTGTTTAAATATGTTTGATATTTGCTTAAATATTTGTTTAATAGGTGTCTACTCAAATCTTATATACGCTTCCACATTTAAAGTTGTATTTTTGCAGCGTAAACACACTCTACATCTGAAATCTTTAAATGAAGCAATAGAAAAAAAGAAGCAAAAAGGAGGCCTTTATCGGAATCTAAAGAATATGTCGACAAAATCCTTAAGGGAAAGTAAACTATCCTGCCCCTTGCCCAGAAAATCCACTGTTGAAAACACTTTGATAGTCTGGATAATTCATGGGATAGCAACTCTGAGGTAGCTATCCCATAGCTATCAAATAGCAATACTAATAGCAAATGTGCTAATAGCTAGCAAATAGTAATATTTATCAAATAGCAAAAATAATCAAACTTAGACATGACAAAACTTAGGTTTTGTTTTAACAGAAAGTATTAATCAACGTGTTGCCGGGCTGGTTGGATGGAAACTGATTCAACACTAAGGGGTTTAAAAGAGTTATGTAGAAAGGCCCTCTTTTAAAAAACTATCTTGTTTTTAATTTTTAATAATTTTTTTTGTATTTTGAATCTAAGATACAAAATAAAACAATTAAAACTGTTACGGCCAGTGGATCAAATTTTAGTGCGAAATTTATATAAACAGTTTTAGATGTTCTTTCATTGATGTTTTATTTCATGTTTTTTATAATTTCTATTGATTAGTAAATTAATTGCCAAGCCTTATTGTTGCGGCGTCCCTGGTTGCAGAAACCACGTTTACCAAGGAAATGTATTGTAAAGAAAAAAAGATTTTACCACTTAAAATAATATTTCCTTAAGGGAAAATATTATTCTTACAAAAAATGTGTTCCCCGGTTGGAGTTAATTTATTGACAAAAATGCTTGCAAGAGTCGCAATGGAAGTCAAAAATATCTTGCTGAGCCTATACCTGAAAAATGCCCAGAGGTCCTGAGGGATCAGAAGGATGTCTGGTTCAACACTTCTGGTTCATAGAAATAAGTTATATACTTGAATGATGAACATTATTAATGTATGTAAAAAAAAGTACCAAGAGATTTACTAATTGTAGATTTACTGCAAATGAAAACTGATTTTATAAAATTTCCAACATTCCTTTATAAAAACTGTACGTCAACTTTGATATAAATGCTAAAAAATCAGACTATTGTTTAAAAACATAATCTATTTTTAAAAATCTGAATCTATTTTTAAAAAGTTTTCGTGACTCAAAGGTTACTGTGATTGTAAGCTAACTGCAGCTGAATTGACTGTGAATTAAATACATTGTAAATATTTAATACAATATTTGGATTTGTTAATGTTTAATATTTTATACATGGTAAAAAAGGTTAATATCTCGGCACAAATCTTGGTAACATGCGTATATTGTATTCAGATAGGCTATGTAGGCTAAATAAATTGACAAAATATTTGGCTGGTGGTTAAGTTTAAGACTAATCATTGTTGAAACATAAAGTAGCCTAATCCAGTTGTAAATATTTGGTGGTGGCGGTGACTGAATATTGATTGTAAAATGCAAAGAAAAGAAACTGTTGGTCCAAACTAGAAGGTTTACTGCAAAAGGGAAAATTATTTATTTAAGATTTATTATTGAGGCTGCCAAGCGACCCAATATGAATTATTGTAGTAACTGGCCAGTTATCGACTATTTGGCAAAAGCGGTTTGTGTTTCGGGTGTGAAAAACCCAGCGGCCTTTGAGTTGGGGAAGTCGGCTACTGAGCCGATTATGTTCATTGTTGAAGGTTTATATTTAATTATTTCATTTTTTGAACGTAAAACACATTCAATAAGTGTAAAGTAAACCATATTACTGAACTCTTTAACTTGAAAGCGAAATGTAAGCTTGTTTTGTCTGTCCAATCTTAATTCAAATAGAAGATAAAAATACATCTGTAAAAGGCAAATGGATATTTCAAGCCATACTAATTGAAATAAAAAGTATACAAGCTAACTTTAGTGAGACCCCTGAGGTGGTTTGGATTTAACAATCTTCAAAATGTCTTGTTTTATTTTTGTAATGCACAATAAAATGTTATTTTCAAGAGGCAAACGGTTTCTTGATTTCGTTTTTATTGTTACCATCCTTTAAATCCCAGCTTCACATAGATATAATGTTGCGAAAGGAATCAAAACTATCAAAAGGTTTAGATACCAATTTCGGATACTAATTTTTTATGGAAAGCCAAAATCTGCCAAAAACTCACTTTCATACAGCAGCTTTTTGGATTGAAAAGGTAGGTTACAGCCCTTTTTGGATTGTGCTGCGATCAGTGGCTTCTGAAATATGTATTTGTGAAATATATATTAGTGGTGGTAGTTTAGTAAGAAAAAAAACAGGTAGGCATTTAACGATTGTACTTTCTATGCTAGATAAACTGATGAACAACGTGAATTTCACTCTCAATACGGTATACACCTAACGATGAAAGTTTAGGTTAGGATGAAGGTGTAAGGGGTCGCCAACATTTTAATACCTAAAAAGGGGGGTCGCGGGCTTGAAAACGTTGAGAACCCCTGGACTACCTAACAATTTTTATTAGATTATTATTATTAATAAATCAACTATTTATGTTGTTTGGCACTCAATTTGTTCTGTCTGTTTCAAGTTCCAATCAAATTAATTTTTTAATAGGCCTAGTATAATTTTATTGCTAAACAAGTTTATATATCTGGTTTTGCTATGAGTTGGATTATGTGAAAACATAATTGGGAGCTCCTTTTGTTTAATATCTGAAACTAAGCAATAATTTGACTCTATGAACCATTTTAGCTGACTGTTATTAAAAACCTCTCATTTCAAATTTGACCTTAAGTTGCTGTGACATTAACTACTTATATACTTTCTTAAGTAAGTATATAAGTAGACCATTATATACTTTCTTGTAAGTTCGAATAAGCTGTTTTATTAGTAAAAAGATCCTTATATTTGTCTTATCCACTGGGCCTACAGTCATTGAACATAAATTTAGAAGTATTGTAAAAATATCTTGCACAGAAATAGGTTGTTTCACTTACCTTCAACGTTGAGTTCCATTGAAATTTCTCCCCAACATTTATCTACGATATCTCTGTTGGATTAAACTTTTAGTCTTTTGTCCCGAACTGGTGGATTTTTTACTACAAGAGAGATTAAAGATTGTAAATCCATTATTTTGCTGAATGAGGAGGTGTTTCACAAATGAAATGTCGCTAATAAAAATGGCGGCTGGAGCAATCGGAAACTGGAATCCGCAACTTGAATGAATAATACATTCCGGTGAGCAGGCGCCTGCGCGCAAGCTCGGCTTCCGGCGGCCACTACGGCCACTTCCGTTAAAATATAAGAGTCAATCCTCTCGCCCAAAATCTGAATCTGAGTCGGAATCGGAACCGGCGTGCACTCAGGGCGTACCGTTACGCTTTTTTTATGCTTTAAGGATTTTAGCTTTTAAGAAGTCTTCGTTTCGGTCCCATGTTTGTACCGGTGACATTAACCAACCAGTGTTTACGCCGAAAGCATTAAACAACAACCAGAACTTTTACCTATGAGTGATGGGAGTTTGGAATTTTTGATCACTTCAGGAAACGTGGGTACGCCTCTTCTTAAATCTTCACTAGAGTAGGATTTAAGTTCCTTTGCAATGTATTTATTCTCTTTTGGACATACCTTTTTCGAAAACATTGCAAATACTGCAGTCTCCTCGGTTAAATACTAAAACTGGTTTCTAAAAATTGCTGTGGTTCTCTCCGAGATTTCCTTATTTATAGATTTAAAATCTTGTAGTTCGTTAAAGAGTAGCAAATCATTAAGAGGAGCTTCAACTCCGACGGGACAGGTAAACCAATGATTGACATAAATGTTTGAGTTTAGGAGGCAAATATCTCTCAGATTGGTAATGGTGTCCTTATACAAATTATGTGGTGCCTGCACGCAAAGTAAAAAAAGCTTTTTGTCCAGTTGTGATTCTATTTTAACACAAGCTCCATTCTGCTAACCCGAATTGGAAGCGGTTGTGTCGAAAGATAGCCCGACAATGTTATTAGCAATCCCCCATTGTACCAAAGACAGTGCTGTCTTCTATTTCTGGTACACCTAACAATTTGCCTTGCTGATAATTGGGTGTCCCTGAAATCAATATTGTTAGTCTATCTGATTTTTTGCTATCACAATCCTCCACTATCTTTCCGTCCCAGTGTAACACACAAAAGTCAGGAGCTCAAACGATGACTTTACAGGGTGTCTTCAAGTTGGGGATTATGAAATAAGGTGACTTTTTGGGAACTTTCGGAGACCTTAGAAAGAAAAATATGTGACCTATATTCGCGACAAGCTATTTCACATTCCTATTACTTAAGGAGCTGATTCAGTACTAGCTAACTTATAACAGAAAGCAAAATTGGAATTAGTTATTTCCCCAAAAGAATTTGTAGGCTAACATACTTTTTGGAAGGCCTACTTTTATACAACCATTATGAAAGATGAAGCTATTTAATTCTCTAGTATTTAAAAGCATATATTTTAAGTGGTGGAAATTAAATACATATATAACATAAATAAATCAAATATGAATTTATAATGGAATGTTATCAAAATATTGTTGGTTACATCTTTGACAAATACAGTAATATGATTTTTAATATATAGCCTAGGCTACACATATTTTAAGATTTTACTGAAAAGATTATACTGTACTAACCTTAAAATCCACGATTATATATTTACAGAACACAGATAAATTTTAAATAATCACCAAAAAGTTTGTTATGTTGCTTTTGAAAAAAGTAAACAACCTTAAAATCCACGATTACTTTTTTATAGAACGCAAAATTTTAAAGAAACACCAAGAAGTTCGTTATGTTGCTTTATCACAATAATGCAAACATTCACATTCACAATTAATTTAAATTGCTTTATTCAGCCACCTGACCTAACGTATATGCCTACTTTAGAAGTTCAATATGAAGGAATAATGTTGATTTACAATTCTTATAAACAGTTCTCTAAATGAATACCACAGCCTTTTATCGTACGTTAAACATGCTAGCCTACTAAGAATTAATATCACAGTCTGTATATCACAAAAATGGTTCAGCAATTGTACTAGTGTTCAACAGATATA
Organism: Flexamia atlantica; assembly: GCA_035578135.1. Lineage (NCBI taxonomy): Eukaryota > Metazoa > Arthropoda > Insecta > Hemiptera > Cicadellidae > Flexamia > Flexamia atlantica. Next base: position 9,574,701 of record JAQJVK010000021.1, on the reverse strand, counting down.
AAAAATTAGATTAATGCATTTGAAATTAAGTTATAAATAAATAAATGAACAGTTGAATGGACTTACTTAAAAAATAAAACTTAGATATGACAAAACTTAGGTTTTGTTTTAACAGAAATATTAATCAACGTGTTGCCGTGCTGGTTGGATGGAAACTGATTTAACACTAATTACCTTAATTATCACCTACTTGGTCGACCATTCTACTAAATTTAAATTATGAAAGCACCTTTTGATTGAATAAACTTGAACGGGGGTTGGCTACAAACAGGAGGAAAAAGCAGGATCCGAGCGAGTTACATAGACTCAGGCCTCGTCTCCCATTGGCTGGCTTGTTTACAGACTGTTAGCAAAAATCTAAAAACAGTTGATCAGCTCAGTATATTTACTACTATTTTCATTTCCAAATGACCAATCAAGAGTCGACTCATGGATACATGCCATTCCCCTCAGTGACTTTTTAAGGACCTGGCGAAAAACCTGCATGATATTTGAAGGCGCCACCCCGAGCCACACTACCATAAGAGAGTAGAGATTGAATACAGCGACCTTACGTTTGTTCGGCTTCTTTTTCATTCAAAATTTCACTAAGACACTTTTAAAGCATGTATATATTCTCGCTTCACTCGCTGGGGGTCTCGCTTTTGGCTCTCCCGCGATCAATTACATCGAAGAATTTGTGTACAACGTTGGCCGTCAAGGTTAAATAATTTTAATGCGTCTACGTTTCTGCGTTTTTGAACGTAGACAGGGTTACCAGCAAAATGATTTCATAATTTTGCCTTGAGATCTGACAGTCCTTCATACAAGAAAGGAGAAATGGATATGTTGGTCTGAAACTCCCGTAAAAATTGTTCAGCATCTGGTGATAGCGTTTTGAAGAAAGACGGTTTACGGCCTATCATGGGATCATTCATGCATTTTTCAGTCTCAAAATTTGAGGAAGAAGGTTCTTCTTTGTGTTCTTGAGCACCCTTGGCATCAACGTAAGCGTGGGAGCATGTCAATAGAACGTTGTGCTATATTTTTTATTTTTCACCCATCTGACTGAACAGGATTTCAGTGGAAAAAGTTTTGATCCTGATTGGAGTTGAAAAAACCCTCTTCGAGCTGGTACATCTTCATAAAGATTGTACAGAGCCCAAAGGAATTAACCGCATCCCAGCCAGTGGCTAGCTCAGCATTCTTATAGGCGCAGTGAACAGTGTTAAATCTACATCTACCAAAATCAATCATTTCTCTTTCACATCCTTGTTCTTTAAGATATAATAAACTCCCTCAAAACAAGAAGTTTACATTGTGCCCATCCATTGAAATTTACAGGAGTTTCTTCATTTTTACATCTTGAAAAACCTTAAAAGCCTCCAACAAATCGACGGTCCTCGCTCTCTCAAGAAAAGAGAAATCTAAGTGCCGAGTCTCACTCAACTTGAGATTTATCTTCATCCCAGAATCATATATTTTGTGTGTGTTGTGTAATACACCACCTTTTATGGGGATTGTTACCAAAATAAATCAATAAATGGAATTTATCAAACTCGTTACTTATTTTAGTTATTCTTAGTAATTTATATTTATAGTATTTCTGTAGTTTGGAAACTAAACTGTGAGTAGCTAGTCTGTAATTACCTAGTTTGAAAGTATTCTTAGTCTAGATTTTAAATAATATACAGTATGTTGACAAAGCAAATATTTATTTAATACATGACAAAATTCACAGAAATGAGATAAATATATTGGGGACTTACAATATATGTATGACAATAATAGGAGAAGATAGCTATTCCATGAATATATAAGACTCAAATTTAAGTTAATATTGAAATGTCCAATGTCCTAGGCTATAGGCTTACCTATATTTTCCTTTTTAAATCTATCCAACTAGTTCAGTGGCCTAATTAATTTATTATACATGGCCTCATTGTGCTCAGGGATGGGAACTCGTGCCGGGAGCAATCTCAAATTTATTAACGTATGTTGAAATTCTTAAAAAAAGTCCAATTGGGTTTAATTTTGATAATCAGTATTTTTTAACAATGCCAATTTGGTTTCATAACTAAGATGGCCGAATTCTCAGAGTTCATGAAACGAAATTTTATTAACACTTGAATATTAAAAGTTCAATTTAAATAAATATCTTGATGTAGGCCTAATTGGCTGTCTGTTATTTTCAAATTAGGCTATATTGAATTTATAAAATGTTAGTCTATAAAAGTTCCGGAGTGAATAGGCTGGAAACGGTAGATTCAAGGTGCTCTTACCACCTGGATACAATCTTCGCCCAGTACAAAATATTTCTTGAAGTTTTATTTAATAAAAGGGTTTGAATTAAAAAAAAGGTACTATGGGCAATTCCCTACTTATTGGCACTAGGAATAAACTAGTCCAAATTACTGGGGATTAAAATATATAGGAACAGTGTCCTGAATTAAAGTTAGTACATCATAATACCTCTTGAAGATCACTGCCAGAAGATGAGGTAGGTCCAATTGCAGCACATGTGCTTCCCATTGTTGCACTTGGGGTTCACACATCTTTTTGAAGAAAATATTTTAATCACTGTACACTAAATTTGAATTAGTTATGAAACTTAATTTAGAATTTTGTATTATATGAAATAATTATATTATGATTGCAACTTCTTTACGATATATATAATAATAATTTATTCTGATGAATTATTTAGGCCTATTAAATTTTATTACATATTATATATTGTGGAACCTTTTTTTACGTTTCATGAATTTAAAAGATTAGCTCATAATTAAATAAATACTAACTATCTGATGGGTTATTTCTAGAGGGGTGATATTGTAATAAAAGAACACTTTAAAATAATACACAAGATTAGGAATATTAAAAAAATTATTTAAGGAAATTAATTGTAACTAATACGAAATCTCTAGATATTCTGTAACTTAATCCTAGTATTATTGTTGAAAATAATGAATTAGGGAATAAACATTACAGGGAAAAGAAAATATGTATGTGTTTAAATGAAACACTACAGTTGTTTCTGGCTAACTTTGTTTAAGGAATCCCAAAAAAAGTACAAAGAATTTACATTAATTAAAATATCACTAAATAGTTTTCAAAAAAATCTCAAGGCCTAAACCAGTGGTGTAACCTATTTTTGTTCTTTGAAGCTCCATTTTCTGAGCTTTCAGGAAACTTTCAATATGTTTTCCGGCAATGCTCATGGGCTTGTGAGTCATTCACTGCATTCACCAAACAACCTCAGCTTTGGAAACATAATCTCATAAATTATACTTTCTCAGTCCTCTTTACATCAGCTGAAGTGCTTTGTTTTATTAAAATTTTGTTTTGTCCATTAGTCATTCCAGGAAATACTTTTGCCGTCGGTGAAGTAATTTGTTCTTGTCCAAGTGTTGTTGTAGCTGCTTGTGCTTCTTGGACCGCTAACGTTTTCGTTAGAAATTACTCCTAATGATGGAGATTTTTCAGAGCCTTGACTTTGGTCTCGCGCTTGATGCCACGTTTGTGGCTTGATGGCACGCAGTTTGCTAGTGCCTGACGACCCATGCTCGACACCGAAATCACTGTGCCAGAGCAGAAGCACTACCAGCTGAGTAGATATCGTTTGAGACTCCTTTAAGCCAAAGCTTAAGTTTACTATGGTTAACCTTACTAACATAATCAATGTATCAAGTAATTGTATTGGTATGACACGTATAAATTATTATCAAAACTACATTTAAATTACAAATAACAAAATTATGAAAAAAATAGTTATGAGGATTAAATATAGGCTAAAACTGTTGTTTGGATTTTGTTAATAGTACTACATTACAGATTACTGGATTAAAACAAAAGAATGAACTAGGCCAGATATGCATTACAATATATATCATGACGACTTAAACATTGGTTAAGTATTTACAAAAGTTAAACTTCTACATCCAGGAAAAATTAGGAACTTTAAAGAATAAAACCTAAATAACAAAAAACTAACCTGAACATAATTATATATGTGGTAGAGATCATTGACTAATTTAATAAAATGTAAAAAAGGGTCCTGCAACCCTGACAATTCTACTTCCCTTCTGTACAAATATTCGGCCATGTGATCGGCTGTCGCCAGATTTGATGCCATTTTCAGTCTTTTCTTTACACACCTCCATGAGGATTCAATCGTTTGTGTGTTAGCAGGTGTTACTGGGACGACAAACGTTTTGCTATGATTTACAGTAAAATGGTCGTTTCCGATTGATGATAATCTAAAAAAAGATTTCCATAAGTCAGTTACAATTATTGTTCCCGGAGAATTAGTGGTATCAATATTCAATTATCAATTAGTGGACATGATTCTAGTCAATACCTCCCATCCCGTTTCTCACGTTTACTGCTATCAATCTCATCATTGATTTCCATCATACCTAGGACCCATACACCTTCTACAAGTCTTCCCCTAGTGTACTTTTCTTTTTCCCACCTTACATTCATCAATTTCCAAGATAACCTCTTCCCCCCCTAACAATTCCTCGTTTTAAAATTCTCTAAAAAGCACACCTCCCTACAAAAAGAAAGCCAATCTGCAATGGTTTTTCGACTTGTTGTGAGAACTTGGGAGCTCGTTTCCCTAATCAAGAACGCATAGTTAGTAGTGATAAAACTGAAAAAGTATATGATTGTCAAAATGTTCATCAAACCGAATTTTGATCCTTCAAAAAGGTACCTTCAAGAGCGGTTTTCTTGATGTCATGTTGGTTTTTTTTGGCATCTGAATTCGATCTGATGCTCACCTCTAATTTTCAACATTCCTTTCTCTATTTATTTCTTTTACTTTCACATGTTGCACCAAGTAATGGTTACATAAACCATGAATTGAAATCTTTCCAGAAACTTAAGCCGTTTCTTCCAGAGTTAAGCTGTTTTCTTTGATCTTCAGTTACTCGAGTCTTGCATTTTCCTCTGCAACTATCCGGGCAAGCTTCTTTCAAAACTCTTCCAGGAATAATCTTGTCACACGTCTGTGATGCAGATCTTATTCTTCGCCTCTTAATCTCTTAGCCTTAGTAGTCGTTCGTTTCAATGTTCGGGACTTCTTGTTCGTTTTCTTCCTTCTTTCTTTAGCTTTGCATTTGTTTCTTCCCCTGCATCCCCTGCATCGTTTTCTTCCCCTATATCTATACTTCCCTCATCTGAAGGGTTATCTGCCTCCCATTCTTCCTATTATAAAGATCTATTACAAGTGACAAGTGACTGGCTAGCTTGAGGTGAAAAAGAGTTTTCATCTGAATCAGAGCATACACTGAAGTCATTTTCACCAATCGTGTGATATAATGTCTATCATCTTTTCATTAGTCAAATATTTTCAAATCCTATAAACTCGATGACAGTCTCATCGGATTCATCCAATCCAAAATCTGGTTCGGGTAGACAAAGTTCACTGCTTTCATGATGAAGACTACCTTCCTCATGTTTGTCATCGAGTAAGTAATCTTCTTTTCCTAAAAAAAAACTATCAAAACTGTGGTAAAATATCGTAGCCTATAAGTAGGCCTTCAATAATGAGGCTATTTTTCCATCAGTGAACTGATTATTCTGTTCTATTCGCTTACGTTCGTGAACTGTTAAAAAAACGCTTAAAAAACAAATTAAATCAGCTTTGATGAATACAGGAACCGATTAAACTCTGCCAAGTTGTTTACTGCACTGAATATAATCAATGATGCTGTTTTTTTTAACAGTGGTTGAGTTATTTAATATTGGCCTTAATTTACACAGGACTTTATCGCCGCAGCTTCATTTAAACATGAATTCAGCAGTTTAACATCCAATTCCAGATTAAGGGGACAGAAGTTAATTAATTTTAACATTTATTAAAACAATACTTTGGGCTAGGCCTTGTTCATAGGCTAGGCTGGGCTTAGGCTAGGAATACTTTTAATTTTCAAACTATGCCTTATTTTAACTATTTATTTTGGAAAAAACTTAATTAATTCTTAATAATAATGGCTAAAACAGACCTTTACAAATTTGAACTTAATTTTTAATACAAATAAAATGCAGCGTTAAGTTGATATTTCATATTTTTAGGTTAGGATTGTCAAGCTCTTATTACTAGATTCTTCTATATCTAAGTGTTCACTCATTCTTCTCTAGCTTCTAAAACATGTTAACTTCAAACCTTATTATTTTCATGTAAATATAAGACTTAAATAATGTAATTAATTACTTTTAAAATCATGTCACAAAGAGTAAGTCCAATACTTTCTCAACTGTAGTACACTGTCACTTAGATGGTAATAAAATGCATCAAGAGATAAGTCCAGTTACAGCTCTGTGCTATTGCTGTTTCAGCTGTTAAAAGAAGTTAGTCCATCCTACATGTTTCTGCTTCTAGAGCAGCTGTTGACTTAGATTAATATGCTTCCAAAATTTCATAACCTATTAAAATGTTGGACTTACTACGAGCTACATCTGATAGAGGATGAAGTGCTGAGAAAATGATATAAATAAGTCCATAATTTGGCAAAAATTGACTAACCCCCTCTGCATCTCATGTCTAGATTTTATGTGTCAGATTTATTTGTGATATACTGTATGATTTCCATTACTGTATGAAGTGTCATTTTTAAAGCAAATCATGGAATAGATTTTTCAACATAGCGAATACTGCCCTCGGGTATTTTGCCCCATCTGACCTCCCTCAACCCCAAAATGGCCAATAAAGTAAAACCTTTTCAGAATCTTAAACTTTTTCGTGGTTTCAATTATTTCAAGGTAAAGGTTTGTCAGTTTACCTAATTCTTTACACGTAATTTATTTCTTTCAGTCTTCACGTTTATCCAAAGCTATCTGCCATAATAACTTGTTTTCATCCCTCTAAAAAGTCCCCTTAAGTTTGACCTTTTGTACATTCATAGTAGAAGTCCTATCGAGAAACGAAGATCACTTGCTGTAGATTTAATTTTCTACAATTTCGTTTATGCATTTTTCCCGAGCGGCCTCTAAAGGTAATTTTTTTTTAATTTATACATTTTTGCGGTTTAAATGTTTTTTAAAAATTTACTTTTTGACAGAGAGACCAAATTTGAAACACGGGATTTTATTATGTCATGCTTCACGTTTATCCAAAGTCATCTTCCTAATATAATAATTTTCATCCCATGAAAAGTTGAACTTCTAATACATTTTTAATTTTTTCTTATAATTTTTTAAAGTCAATTTTTTAAATTTAGATACATAATTTTCAACCAATAGTGCCCCACCACTCCCAAATAGTAACAAGCTTTCATCGCCTGAGGCTTCCGAGGAGAGGCACGACTACGGTAGCGTGGTGGGGGAATCCGAACTGATGACGTAACCAAACTGTCGAGTGATGGGAGGGTCGTTTCAACGGGCTAAAGACTCGATAATTCGTCATCGGTTTTCTCTGGATTATCAAAAGGCTCATTTACTATAACTTCTAAGTCAACATTGTTACCTGTCTCTTCAGCGTTTTCAAAGAACTCGAGTGATGAAATACCGATAAGTTTACTTACGTTTGGAAAATTATTTGAACTGCTATCAACAACCTCCATTACAGAACATTGTATTTAATTTACATCTCCGACATTGTGTGCTGGGTCAATAATATTTTGTATCACAGTTTCAGGTTCTAAAGGTGATTGATCTAGATTTCTCGAATACTTGCCTCAATACTCGTCTCGACTCGACTGAAATTCAAAAACCACTGTTCACCCACCCCTAAAGAATGAAATCTGTAAATAAATAATCTAAAAGTAAATACTGTGTTAATATTTATATGTATGTCTATGTAACACTATCGAAACGCCGCACAGTGCAGCGAATACATTGGGAAATGGGGAAAAAATCATAATTACGTTCGTGCATTGTATCTCCGGCTATGACCACTTAGCTACTAACCGTGACATATGATATTTTTAACATATGATATTGATAAACACAATATTTGACAAGCATCGGTGTTTTAGAAAATATTTTCAGAAAAGTACCCCCTCTCCCCCCCGCACCCTGCAATCGGCTGACTCAGTCATAGCCGGAGATATAATGCGCGAACTGTACTAAAATAATCGAGAACAAGGTTATAAAATTACTTAAATGAGAAATAACATTATTATTAGGACATTTAAGTTCCCTTTGAACTAATTATTTTTTTAATACATGTGGTCTTATGTAACATATCGATTGAGTATTACAGTATATTAAACGGCAGTAACATTTGTTTTTGATACTCAAAAAACTGAAGTGAGGTCAACGTCACAAAAAACAAAATAAATCATAGAAAATTAGGCACATTAATATATTTCACACCATTTTTGGAACATTAACTTAGACTAATTAATTGACACTTAAAACAGATAACAATCAATTGGAATCGGTTCTTCCAAGAAACCTTTTCGTTGGCGCAAAGGAAAATTCTTCCGGCGTTGGAAAAGTCAAATTGATCATTTGAACCGGACTGTACGTCACTCCATAAGCAACCCCATCATCCTGGCTGCATCCCTTTTCTGTCATTTGTTTGGGTTCAGTTTGGTTGTCGTCATGTCAGTCATCCTCGTGCATCTGTCTCCGTGAATTACGTTTTTTACGTCCTTTACATGCCATTTTACCCGTGCTGGCACTTTCAGGTAAAAATCCCCTAAGCTGCCACCATGTTTTATTATTATCACTAAATAAAAATATTCCAGTTCATCTAAAAAATTATCTATTTCAAAACCACCATTATTTTTACCAACAGATGTTAATAGGAAAATACGCTCTCCTTTGAGTGCGTGGTGGTACTTATCGGTAGAAATCGGTAGTAATAGTGCGGTGGTAGTAATCGGCTCATGCAAATACGTTCTAAGTCTAAGTAAAAAAATTCTAACTAATAAATTTTTTATTTTTTTATTTGGACTTAGAACGTTTTTGCGCGTGACTGGAAATTTGTAGATAAATAAATACAGTTTTTGTCAAATACAATGTAATTGATACATTTAAAATTATAAAAAAACACTCAGAAATGAATTAAATAGTTATAGGCTTAGTTTGAGAGGGGAAATCCCAGTCTCACTATACAATATCTCAGTCAACATGGTTTCATCTTCTCCATCAGGAACATCGCCAGGAATCCAGGTTATTATTTCTTCGTAAAACGGCTTGTGTTCATCAGGAATATATGGAAGAAGAGTTTTAATGTCATTAAGCTTCTCTTGCTTGATAGGAACTTTACCAAGCCCTTCATATGCGCCTTTTGTTGGAAAAACTGGTCTAGGATCCGCAGTATGTGATAGGTTGTATGTTTGTGTTGTCAAACCATCAATCGTATTTCTTGTCAAAATTGTACCTTTTTTGGGTACAAGATTACCTGATGTATCCTTTTGGTGTCCATAAGTAAAATGCATGATTGATGTTATTCCAAAATTTACTTTGTCCTTTGGAGGGACACCTCTACCTCGAGTTTCTTCAGAAACGCATGATTTTTTATAATATTTCGGCCACCAATCTTTTAAGTTAAAAATATCAGACGTTTCTACCACCGTGACCATAAATATTCCTGTTTTGCTTGATGTAATAATGAGTTCTGTAATCTGGCGTTTCGAATAAGTCTTGTCTTCTCAAACGGACAAGCTGAAAGGGCTGTTCAAATCTGTAAAATATGCTTAAGAAATGTAAGGATAGTGGTAAAGATGTAAACATTGCATTGTTAGAATATAGGAATATGCCTATTTATAATTTGAAAATAAGCCCGGCTCAGATCTTGTTTTCTAGGAACACTAGAACTAAGCTCCCTATATCTGATAAGCTGCTTGTTCCCAAAGTTCAAACTAACGTGCAACAACTGTTGTTGAACGTGCAAAGTAAAACAAAACAGTATTATGATTAAAGAGCTAAATAGAGAGAGCCATTTAATGACAATGAAAAAAATTTGATTAGAGATCAAAACAACAAAACTTGGGAACCAGCAACTGTAATCAGTAAGCACAAAACTCCAAGGGATTATTGGGTTATAGATCAGGTAATGTTGTTCGCAGGAACTCTACTTTTATCAGAAAATCATATGCAAGTAGGTCTAGTTCTCAAACTTACAATTATGATGACTTGCCTGAGATTTGTAAATCAACCCCACAAAGACTTAATGTAAATAACCAAAAGTCTAATGGTACTACAAATAAGACAGGTAGTAATCCTGAAACGAGTTCTCATAAAAGCAGTGGCCAAACGCCCAGTATAACTGAGCAAAGAAATATAGGTTCGACTCCTTTGTCGAGTAGGCCTATACAAAATTAGGTTATGTCAAGCAAAGATGATTGTTTGTATAGAAGTAGATTTGATAGGGCTATTAAGCCATGAAGGATTCTAGACTTGTAAAAGATAGTAGTCTAAGTGACTACCAAATGTGATCCATGTTCGTCTAATATAAAATCAACTTTGTTCTGCAGGTAGCAGGTTAATTCAAATATGTTTTATGTTTAATTTTGAAGAAATTACAAATATATTTAATTTGCCAATAGGTTATAATATTCTCTTTATATTAATGTTGAATATAAAAAAAAATTGTTTTGAAATGCTTAGATTTGAGTTCATTAAATTTGTTGATGGTAATTTGTAGGTTAGGTTCAATTTTGTTTAAAATGTTATATTTTGGGAAGAGTATTTTATTTTATGTAAGTTAATATTGTTTTGTTGGATTTGCAACTTTCAATTTGGATAAAGGATTTAATTTTACGGGGAAAGTGTTGTATATTTTAACATTAAGTCAAATAATTATTGTTGTCAGGTTGCCACCCTGTGAGGGGCATTGGGGTGGGGAGCCAACTTCGTATATTCTTCCTTCTCAGTAGTGGTTTCCGCGGCGATGAAAACTTTCAAAAATGATTAATTGCTTTAAGATGACGTGTATTTTGTGATGTCACGACGGGTAACGTCACGACATGCATCATGAGACGTCGCAACGTGTTTAATGCGTTGTGCTTTGTGGAAAGAAGCCGAATAGTGTATATTTTAGAGTTGAATACTTGAAACTATTCAGAAGGTTAATATTTTCGTTAACAACTAACTCGATGCAAGAAAGTTGTTTAAACAGAAATAATATTTCTCTGCAGACCTATAAAACATTCACATATGTGTTGACATCTGCTCTGCAGCTCTGCACGTGAGAAACAGACGCTTGGCACTGCGTGCTGTCGAGCGGGTCGTGAAGTTTTTACTGTTTGAGGGGGCCGCTGATTTATAGCTTTAACCCCGACGTCCAATCAACCCGAACTATTTACAAATATTAAAACTCAATTAGCGTTCCAAATGTTTTTAGCAGTTTGGATATTTAAAATACTTCTTCTTAACCTTAAGAATTGTTAAGTAAAACAGTTATTCGTTTAATCTGATGAACATTATAAGTCACTTGAAACATGTTAAATAAAAATCACCATCATGTTGAATGATTTGAGGTCAATGCACTGGCGCAGTTGTAATTGTAGTTGATGGAGATTAGTTTTTCTAGTTTTCTAGAGAGGGGGGCATGCCTCTATAAATTCAAGATGCTCAACTATATTCACCCCACTTGTTTGATAGTCGTCTCTTCCCTATCAACTGGCTATATATTGCGAATATTTGTGTTTTACTTTTCCATTCTTAAGTTTCAGTTTCTAGTACTATCTAATTTCCTTGTAAACTTATTTAACAGTTTCATTCTTACACACCTCTGCTTAAAACTAGAAATATGTCTTCTGACGACGTTGCTATGAAAGATTTAGCTATAGAGAGAAAATCGACGAGACCATCGATAATTACACCGGCCAATCGCCCCGCTACTTTTCCAAGTATCCACTAAACACAATAGGATTCCGGAACCAACTACTTCGGACGTGAAAAAAGGTCTTCCTGGTCCGGCTAAAAATTTAAAGGAACTGGTTAGTGATCTATCAGACGATGAAGATTCACCAATAATTCCCGAGTCGGCCTCCACTGCGTCAACAAACACTCAACAGCGCCCAAAATCGGCTATTCTGATTGAAGCTTTACGTGGAAACAACCTTTGTAATCACCACTTCACTTGCGGCGACAAGAAAAATACTCGTTGCTTACAACCCTGTTCTAAAGGTAGGAAAATGTGTGGTACACACATTGCTCAAAAGACAAAAATGAGAAAAAGGACAAAAAGGAACCAAAATCTGCTCGTGATTTTAAAAATCAAAAATCTGCTCGTTTTTTTCCACACCAAATAAATCTGCAATCCCGAATCAACAAGGTCAAGAAGTTGTGAATGAAGTGAATGTAAGCCATATTAAAGAACTTCAAGAAACAAAACAGAAACTAGAAAGATTAGAGAAGGTTGTTTTGAATTTGATGAAAATAAACAACAATCTGCTCCTGGAAAATCGAACTATAGAAAGAATTCTAATCGCCCCATCCAGGAAATTCGAATCTACAAGCTAAAACGTGATGAGAGTTATAAACTTTTGAAGTACAAAAATGGCACGCCAGTGTTTGAGTCTAAAAATAGAGTGTATACCGTCCCCTTACCAAAATCCATGGCGCGACCTATTCCGAATGGCAAATGGTCCCTGATCGCAGATTCTGAGTAAAAAATGATGAATTGGCGAGAGATTTAAACAATGAAACGTTTTAGCAGAAACCTGTTATTTAAAATAATTTATAAATGTTACTTCCAATAACCAGATTTTTCCAAATTCAAAATCAGTCTAAAACTTGTTTTCTAAATTTATATTTTTCCAAAATTAACTCTCTCTATATAAATTATTAAATTCTAGTTTTACATTAAATAGGGGGAGAGGAAATTTCTTTTACAAAGATATTTGTCTGTAAAAAGATAAAATATCTTTTTAAAAGAAATTTTTAACCCCGGGATCGTTCTTATGAGTTTTCATAAGTATCATTTGTTGTTCTCAAGCCACAACTTTGCGAGTCTAGTAAGTCTAGTGAGTAAACTATGTAAAACATACGATGTTGAATGATAAGACAAACAACTCCCATTAGAATAACAGAAGTGGATGTTATTTAGTGAACGCCTGCAGAAGTCTGAGCCTAAAATACATTGTTAGATCACATATGGTATCTTTTAAAAGCCAGGCATCCCCGCAGTTGCCTACGGTTGTACCATTCTCAGTTTCAGAATTTTTGGAAATTAACGCCTTATTTTCACTGAGAATTAATTTTATTTATTAATTTTGTTTTCTAATTATACGATTCACATTTACTCTCAAGGGGGGGTTACGTATCTGAAATGTTGCTTAAGAAACAAATGCTAACAGTTTTAATTTTTACAATATTTTCAAATATGTATCATCGAGGCTTGGTTTTTTTTTAATATTTTTTAAAGCGGAATATTTACTATCAAATGACAGTAATTTTTTCAAGTAATTGATCGTACAAGTATTCATCTTAATATAATCGCGTGAGCCTATATAAGATTTCAGACGACGTGGCTTGTCAAAGTATCATATGCAGACAGCTATTGGTAGGGACTTGGACAATTCAATGCTCAGTCGAAATCTACCGTTTTACTAACAAAAAATGTTCAGAATTTATACAACACAAACATTACATTGTTCACAATATTAGAAAAGTGGAAACAACTGTTGGAGATGCGATACTCGTCTCGTTGAGCGATGCACCTTTTGCGAAGGAAGATGAACCAAAGTTTCAAGTATTTTTACCAAAACGCTTTGTAAACATGTTACAAAATGTGGATTTAAGAACAATCGAGCCTGGAGCATTGTACTTGGTATCTCATGGAATAAGCGGCAAAAATTCTACTGAGCTTGCTTTTCACATCACCCATCGATCATAGTTGTAAGCCATGTTTGTAAACTGTTTTAGTTGTAAGTCATGTTTATAAACTGTTGTAATTAAGAAAATAAAATAAAATACCCGCCTAGTTGACCTTGACCTACTTTAAAATCTCAGTTACTTGCTTGCTGCAAATCTTACTTGGAAATTACATAAAATCAATTGCGTTTGTTTTCGAGGGCATAAATAGCTGGGGGTCTCGAGGGAAGGGCCTCAGTTTGACGACAGGCGTGACTGAGGCAACACATAATGACTGAAGCGGTGTTCAAGCAAAAGATTGTGTATCCAGAATATTCTAATTTTCAATCACGTGTCGATTCTTATGATCCAAACAAAACAACATTTATTCATGAATTTAAAGAAGAGTTTTCAGAAGCTGGATTCTTTCACACTGGAAATGATGATGAAACTATATGCTACTATTGTGGTGGAGGACTAAAACATTGGGATGATGCGGATGATCCTTGGGAAGAACATGCCCGTTGGTTTGGGAGAGGTCCTTTTGTCATAATAAAGAAAGGCCAACGTTTTGTTGACATATACAAAAATAGGAAATCCTGCATTCCTATAGACAACTACAGTAAGTAACTCCGGTGGAACAAGCAACACGACGAGTGAAGTGAAAGGGGAAAAGATTAAAGAATGCATTTTATGTTTGTCAGCTGAAAGGAGAATCCTGTTCTTACCTTGTAAACACTGTTGCACACGCATTACATCAGTGATGAAGATTTATTTAGTATCGTATCTCAAAATTGGGAAGGGGGGTTTATGTATAAAAGGAGAGTTACTTTAGATCAATCCATTTCCAGAGCTGGTAGCTTGGGATGCACTCTCGTGGAAGAGCTAGAATTAATATACTATAATGTCATTGAAAGTCAAGTGCGTTCACTACGACAATGTTCACCTGTTAACCTACCAAGATTTGGATGTTTTGGCCGAAGATTTGAGAGGTCTCATTGCTAGTGGTTATAGCATATCAATTAAAATATATGCTCTTCTAAAAGCACTTTACCTCAAGATTGCGGATCCTTCAAACCATCTCCAACCATCAATAGAAACCTGTACTGCAATCGATCGACTTCAAAGAGTGATCCCACAACTTGTTGTTGGATAGACCTAGCTATAAGTTTAAAAATGTACTTTAAAATAAAATTAAAATAAAATAAAAATCATCCTGCGCTAAACATCCCCACGGTACAGGATAATTTTAAAAAAACCTAAACTATTATCATTGACCCATATTTTTACCGAAAATATTAACCTTCTGAATAGTTTCAAGTATTCAACTCTAAAATATACACGATTCTGCTTCTTTCTACAAACCACGACGCATTAAACACGTCGTGACGTCACACGTCGTGACGTTGCATGACGCATGTCGTGACGTCACACGTCGTGACATCACAAAATACACGTCACCTTAAAGCAATTAATCATTTTTTCAAGTTTTCATCGCCGCGGAAACCACTACTCTTCTGAACATGGCTTTCAATAAGTTAAGAGGAGTTGGTACCTTTCGCGAATCTAATGTTAATTAAATGGGCTAACAAGCATAACTTTAGGTACCATTATCTCCTCAACTATTTGAGCTACCAACCCCAAATTTTTACCACTTTTTAACTATGATATTATAAACATGCTGTGCCAAAATAATAGTTCCAATACAAATATTTCTATATAAAAAAGTAAATGAAAATTTACTCGTAAAAATTATTATATATTTTTTTCTTATTACAGGTATAAAATTCTTTCATTTGGGAGCTTTGAATTTTTTAGTTTCTTTGAAGCAGATGACTGTTTCAGGGTAACCTGTTCATTAGGCCTAGGCTTAGGAGTCTAATCAGCAGTTGGAGGATTGGCCATACATTTTGATGTATACTGAT
This sequence comes from Flexamia atlantica, assembly GCA_035578135.1. Lineage (NCBI taxonomy): Eukaryota > Metazoa > Arthropoda > Insecta > Hemiptera > Cicadellidae > Flexamia > Flexamia atlantica. The sequence goes on along the minus strand of JAQJVK010000021.1, from coordinate 9,559,039 downwards.
TTCCTCTAAAGCTTCTTTTGGGACAAAACTTCTTAATTCTAGGCATTACAACCACACTATTCAAACTACTCTTGAAAAAAATAAACAATTCTAAACAAACACAACACAAAGCTTGTTTCAAATAGTTGGTAAACATAACCTAATGTAAACAAACAAGATGAAATAACCAACTAACAATGCTTAGCAACAGTTACTACGGCATTCTTTTACTGTTTTTTTGCAGGCTTACCAACAGACAACAAGGAAATAAAATAACCACAAGTTGTAGCAAAACCCATATAACTATAAGTGTATAAGGATATTACTCTGCAAGTCGGTCTAAAAATATGGTGTCATACATTTTATTTTTATTTTTTTACACATAGATTGTTTTATATATTCTTAAAGGGAAGTAAATGGAGATTTTTTTTAGAATAAAAAAATAAAAATCGATTTTTTGACCCCAAAAAGGTACCAACTCCCCTTAGCATGTCTGTGAAATTGCCCTTACAACTTGATAAAATATCTCTTGAATATAAAGTGTTGTATTCATTAAAAGCCCTTATTACACATATACTAAAGGAAAGCTTAGATATTGGAGAATCTGGGAAAAATGATTAATAATTAATGTGTATATACATCTAACAAAATTTTAAATATGCGAGAGAGCATATCAGACCACATGTGAGTTTTTTGTAACGCCCTTTACGCCTTCTTTAACAACTGTAACTTTAAGAGCAAAAAACTTATCAAATTCAAACTTGGCACTTTAATGGATGAATGTAAAGTGGTAAAATCTAGACAATTGAAATGGTAAGGGTTTTTTTTAGTTTAATAATTATTAAATATTTAAGGTATTCACATGTCACATCCATTACTAAAGAATGCATGCCTATTGTTATTTTGTTGAAAACGTCCTTAGACCTATATTGTACAATGTGTTTACTTTTACGAAAACTCCAAAAAAAGTATTGTATGGTACATTAGTCATTTGAATAGGCCTATTTCATATAAAAATAAAAAATTGTGCTTACAAGATATTTATACGTAGACCTAACATGAATCCACACGTGACTCACGGTCGAAAACGCTAGTTCTCTAAAGAATCGTTTATTTAACTGACTGTAGTAAGGGTTAGATGATGACAGGAAGTGAGTCATGCTGTGCCTGGAAAGACGAACTTAGGTACAGTGGTGTTCAGCCCTGCCAACACCAACAAGTATAATTTTCTTAAAAAAATATTACTAACCTTGTCTTGTAGACAATTGTGTCAGTCCTCGCAGGTTAACCGGTCATACGCTAGCCGTATGAACACCATTGTAGCCCATTAAGCCTATTATAATTTTATATCTCGCTTTACTGCTAAAGGCTCTATTTCCAACACAGCGTCAGCGCACTCAACGTCGACGTCATTGCGCTAGAATGAAATGTAAAGTGGGCAATGGTGATTGTTTACACGTCAACAATCAGCGCATGCAGCGTCTATGAAACAGTCACCAATGCCCGTTTCACACTTAACTCCAGTGCAATGATGCCGGGTTGGAAAGGGAGCCTTAAACACATCAGATTTCCCGTGTTTGCATCGCCCTCTTGATGTGTACAATTGGTAGTGTCCAACATCACAGCGCACATCGTTGACAGGCCTTGGAGTAGCTGGTGCACAACGACTTCTTTTGGAAGGGGTAAATCCTTGTCTTTTGGAAGTTTTGTTTGTCTCCTTTGCTTGGTAAGCGATACAAAAATTGCATAGCTAAAATCTTTCAGTGTCATATTGTCTTGTTGTTTCTTCAGTTTCATTTCTCTTCGTCGCAGCAGCCATGCGTTATTCAACGCTATGTCAATTAGTTGAGCGAAAATCTGTAAGTACAATTGCCTTGATTTCATTTCAATCCGATACAAAGCCACCGACATAACGGCAAGGTCAACTCCACCCATGTGCGTGTTATACTCTTTTATTACGTTTTTTATAAGCGATGATTTCAAAAAATTGATTTCAATGTCATTTCTCCTGTTTTACATTCGTACCCAACTCGATACAGTCAAAATGTTGGAATTCATGTCCCTGTTATTGTAAAATCATTTAATCGAACAAATCCGTTTTATTTAGCAAACGTTATCTGCAGGAATTTACCTGGTGATATAAGGGACATGCGGTGTTCGGATGCCGTGTTCAAGCGGCGTGTGACTGCCTGGCTGTTGGAGACCGGCCCCGGCTTTGCTGAGGTCCTCCTGTCAACCATTTATACTACACGTTGACTGACTTTGACATTTTTTTTCTACTTGGGATCACCCTCTTTCTTCCATTTAATGCCATTTTGTGTTCTCCCTAGGACTTATTACGCATTTTTGAAATATAGTTTCACTACTAATGAATTAATCTTGAATAGCTGTAGTTAAAGAATGCCTTAACTTAATATTAGTAGTTGCAATATTGAGAGTTTTGTGTTTCTAACTAAAGTAGTTATTTTAATTTATTTGGACAGCACGTCTAATTTCCAATTTATAATTTTAGCAACGCGGCATCGCGCACAAGCCTGCTGGACCATGCGATGTCTAATTTCCAATGTTATTTATCATTCTGTTTATTGTCAATTTAGTTTTTGGAAATAAATATTCTGATTCTGATGTCGTAATATTATCTACTCCAAGTTCCAACCCGTCTTTAAGGCAATGAACAATAGATGACAATTCAGGCTCGGTGACAGTGACAGGCTCAAATCGTAGAGATTTGATACTTCTTACAAAAATATTTCTTAATAGTGGTCATCCATCTACCAAATTTGAAGTTTTTGCGTTAACAGGGTCTTGGAATATATTGTAATACGTACAAATCACCAACAGACAGAATTTTTAATAATCGCCCCAAAAGTCGGACGGCCACTCCCTGCGAAACACCTCTCGCAACACCAATAAAAGTAATGATTTGGGAATCTCCCCACTCCCTAGTGTGCGAGCGGCTTTTAGCCAAGTTTTAAAACTATCGGCCACACGATCGACACACAATTCGACCAGCGTCTTCATCGTGCGAACTCCAAGATCATTCTGGCTAGCCGAGTGCGTCGGAGCACTAGGGTGCGTTGAGAAAGTTCTAGAAAGGGATTGTTGACGACGATTCGTCAATGTCACAATATAATGGTTTCCTTTCAGTATTGTATCCCCGCTAATGAGGTCCCATCGTGAGAAGTGCGCAGCAAACTGCGGCACTCTTGTGTTCAGAAAAATAACCTGTCGACCCTATATCGAAGGGAACACAATGAGGTTCCATGTCATCAATCACCTGTCAATCAACTATCAATCATCCCTCAATCAAGGGGGGGTTCGACTCCATTTTGTTCGGGGGGGGGGGGGTTATCATCCCTCCTCCACAGGGTAGGAGCCTATACATGCACCTACTACATGAAGAAATCGCGAGCGAGAGGATATATTTTATCTCATCGACGTTGATCGTTTCTTTTTTTAACAGCCGGTTTCTCTCTCTTAGAAATTATTTGATTCTTTCACACTTTTTCTCATTTTCTGCACAGTTTACATTCATTGGGTCGAAGTGAGTCACAAGTTTATTTTTCACACCTACAACATACAAACTAAAATGATGGCCTAGATTGTATGGAACAAATATTAATTTCAGTTTCTCTAATTCAGTCGTGACTGGTTTGAAGAATGGTGTGTATTTAGGTCTTCCTTCTTGTTGCTTCTCCAATGGCAAAACAATATTGCCCATCTTTAATGTATGTTGCGTTGCAAAATCAACCATCGTAAAAGTCAACCAGTTGGTGCCTGTCAATGAAGCAAAATCTTTTTGAGGTATTTTCTCAAAATATTTTCCCATATTTCTGTTTTTTATGTATGCTATGCGCAAATTTTGTAGAGTGGCCTTGACCTCCGTATCAATTTCCTCTGTGTCTGGTGTATAATATGAGGGTGTTTCAAGCAATCCATTTGGCAATGTGAGAATGAATCTCGTGTCTGGGTCTTCTAACACTGACGTATTGTATGGCATTAGTAAATATTGAATTTTTGTTAAGTCATCAATGTTTAGCGAGCTGTCGGCATAAATCTTCTCTTCTCTCCTTTTAAGAATACTGCTGTTCCAATGTAAATACCTGCATAAACGTACGTAAAATTTGCCTTTTTCATCAACATATTCTCTGCAACCGCGTGTATAGCTGCTCCTGTTAACCAATTGATCTCAAAAAGAGAGTCGTAGACCTCAATTTGAAGCTCGAATTCCAATGGTCCATATTGTTTTATTTTCATTTTTCTTCCGTATGACTCTTAATGTCTCAGGCTTTTATTTTCTGTAATGCATTCAAATTCCGATTTCCTTTCCTCCGTTGCTCCTACTCTCTGACTGTTTATTTCTTTACATACAATTTCATTTTCCATTGCCACTATATTCCCAGAAAAATTTGTCTGTAAGTATTCTTCAGAAACTCCTTTTTTGACATTTGCAATTCATTTTGAACACTCTTGTTTTTCTTCTTGCACGTTATTGTTTCTTTCAAACTCAGGAAATCTTGTTGAAAAGTACGTCTTTTTCTTAGTAGGTCTTTTCATCCATTTCTCTTCCACTTCCTCATCTTTTCCACTAATTATTGAACTTCGGACGTCAAAGTCATGTTCAATGGGCTTTCGGGCTTTCTTCCTTACGCCTTTTTTATTTGCCTTTTTGTTGCTCGCTGCTTTTGGGATGTTGAAGTATATTTCTTTGCAAATAGTCATGATCCTGTTTGTCAGTCTTTCTACGAAGCGGCCTACCTTCAAATTTGTCAACCAATCAAGAACACTTTCTTTGACTACTAGAAACTGTCCTTCCACCGGAGGATTGCTGAGTCTTGTTTGATTAACCTTTTTCTTAGACGAATGACGAATCAAATATCCAGACCAGAAAGGTGCATATGGCATGTATTTGGTCAAAAACAAATCCCGAAAGGCATTACTAAGCAAAACATTTTCTTCGTCGTCGTTTCTTTGTACCTGTTCCCCTATGTTTTCGGAGTCTGACATTTCGCCATTATCGGGTTTTGTCTTTTTTACAATTTTTTCCTCGATGTCTTTTCCAACTTTGTAGAAAAGGCTTGATTTGTACAGAATTTTCTTCTCGTTTGATCCCACGTTTGACTCGTCAATTTTCCCTTCAATTTCCTCTACCATTTCAATTGCTGTCAAGTCTCCTTCAAACACCGACTTGGCTTTCCTAACTTCAATGCTATTTATTGAACTTTTCGAAATAATTACCAACGCCTTAACTTTCATTTGGAATTCTTCAAACGTGCTGCAGGTAATCAGTGAAGCAATGCAGCACAAGTAAAACTTCTTAACCTCTTTTTTCACACTTAATCTTGAAACATCCCCAGCTGCCATGTGCATAAAGTGACTACAGCAAAGGTGCACGGTGACGATTTCCTTAATTTTGTAGTCTGTTTCCGTGCAAAACCTGTACATCTTCATGAGATAAGAAAGTACCGACATTCTGTTCCAGGCCAGGATAACTGCAGGCAAAAGAGCAGTGCTAAAGTCTGTGACGATATGACTGAAGATCCGCCTGCTCCCAAAGTGTTTCTTCTGAGATTGCACGTACTGTATAAAGAATGATGTGATTGATGCGACATCATGCTGCCAGCGACCGAAAGTCCATGACTGGCAAAAGTTTTCCCGAAATGTAGACGCATCCAGAATAATAGTAAACAATCTTCCTGTCGCCCTTCAAAGGTCTAACAACTGACCCTGTGCTGTCAATATGCAGAACACATTCCTGGTATCTTTTTCCAAGGGTAGATAGTAGAGTTTTTATCGTCCCATCGATCCCATCGTCGTTATGCTTGTCCATTATCTTGGCAGCCTCGGCTCTTGCTTGCCTGTAAACGTCCAAAGATCTCATTTCTTAGAGGTTTCCTGACAAAACAGTTTTTGCTTCTGCTTTTAAGATCTTCTCACTCCTGACGGCTAGAGCCTTTTTAGTCAACAATGCCTGTTTAGCTGAGATTCTTTCAAGTCCACTCAAACGCGATGATAGTTTATCTTTGTGATTAAGCTCTCCAAATGCTGACACTAAAAGTTTGATTTCATTATCCATTGGAGTAACATCAAATCAGAATTTTCTACATCCTTCCTGTTTACAATATCCATAATATACGATGGCGGGTTCTCCTTGTTTCAGCTTGTTCTTCCTATGGGTTTTAAAACAAATCAGGCATATTTTGAAAACTGGAGTAGCAATGAGTTTGTTTAACTCCCGAAGCGTGAACAAATCATACTTCCCATCTCGTTGTTCCACCTTCTTCCAATCCTCAGCTGTTATCCGGAACTCACAAAATCCATCATTACTGTTGTCATTGTCACTAATGATGCTAACTGCAGATCCAGTAACTTTATCATTTGTTTTAATTTCCATTCCTGTATCAATACAAAGCAAACTAACGGCAGGAGTTTCAGTGGCTGTTGTGACATCAGCAGCAATATCATCCAACAAGAGTTGATTTTCAATCAGTTCTTTGACAGTGCTTTTTTCTGACTTTTTCTCTGAAGCTGAATGTCCTTGCAGCAAATTTGCTTGGCTGCCTTGGCATTTTTCTGTTTGTAACGGATTGCCTTCACCGTAAAACAACTTCCGGCTTGCTTCTATAGAGTCGTCATTTCTAGGGAGATTGTCTTGTGTTTCCGAATGTTCAACAGTATTATTATTTCTATTCCTATCCTCATCATCTTGCAAATTCTTCTCCTGCTTAGGTGAACACCTTTTTGCGCAATCCCATGATGTTGGAGTGTTATCTGTTCTGTTTTGAAAATCTTTGTTTTCTCATCCGATATCATCTCGCAGTATTGCCTCCAAATATACTTGATGCGTTCCTTTGTCTTCGTGGTTTTCGGCATCTTGATAACATTGCAGACTTCTGTAAACAGAGGGGATGTGTGCGGCTTTAAAAAGATGCAAGGGCATTTCGATCTTATCTTCACGTCCAATCAGTGAAAGAGCTACCAACAGCTGATCCTGTGAAAGCTTAAATTCAGTAACTCGCTGATTTTTCGAAAGCAAACAAACCATTGGCAATTTCTGCTTGGAACCAGACTTCACCGCTTGATCAGAACTGACAAGAGTTTGGAGTGTCATTACTTACCATACCACATTCACAAGGTCCTGGGTTTGTCTCAACTCCTCCAATGACCAGGAGCATCAAAACTACTGTTCCATACCAAATGAAGGCTGTTGAGCAAGTGCAGCCTAAAAGAGTTATTTTTATAAAATTATCAGAATTTTTTTTGCAAGAGAGGAGGTTAATACATTACACACATTTGCTTTTAGCGAATCTTTTGTAGAACATTTTCCCTACTAGGCGACACAGTGTGACTTTTACCGGGACCATGTTTTAGGACCAGAACGAAAACGGGGACGAAATTATTAAAACCTAAAATACAAATCTTCAAGTGAAAATTTATTTTGAAAAATCATTCTCTGTCGAATGCGGCTTTATAACTAATATTTGACATTTATACGAGCAATAATTAAAATTTAAGTCATTAAATCACTGAATCTTTTAAGACCAAAACAAACATCATTCTAATGATTTGAACCAGAGATGTAAGAAAAACAAAATGAAAAATAGTAAAACTCAGAAACTCCCTTTAGGAATGTACTCAGAAGTATATATATTTCAGTATATCTTGGAAACAAAACAATATTTTCAGTTTTGAAATAAACAATAGTAGGCCTAATAAATAAATCACATTCATAAAACATAACTATAACAAATTTTTAAAGCTATTTGTCTGTTAGCACGACAGCGGCAGTAGCGAAGCGTGCGATAGTCTTTTGATATTTTAACGATGTATTTTTATTTATTCAAGACAATGGAAGTGACCACGTATTTTATGTATGTTCATTTAATTAGAATAGAGTGCTTAAATCAAGCAAAAATTAATTTGTAAATGCATTTTTTGGCTGGTACACGAAATAACCCGCTTTACAGGGATCACCCACGTAGAAATGTGTCGGTGAGTTCCAACATAAATCTTCCTGGTTAAATTAGCTTAGTCGTGACCTTTTTGGTTTCTTGTAGTATTTTGTTTACATTACTAAAACTCTTTTTTTAAGTTAAAAATTGCTAAAAATAGGACTCGATCAACAATGCCTTAGTAGTCACACATGCGGACCTCGGAATTATTTAGGCTGCGTGAAAAATTTATTGTTCATTATTAATCTATTACATCGGCAATTTTTAGGCAAAGAAACTATGTGAGCAATCAATATATGTGCGTTGCAATGCAATGAAAATGGTATAACAACGGCTACAATTTCCGTTACGTCTAATGTACAATGTAGTGATTCATTCGTGTCAACTTTAGCAGTAAGCCTCTAAACGGTTATCACACAAGCACTACAGTTATACACCCAAAAATCATGGTTGTTTTACCGTGCACTTGTTTCCAATAATAGCCAATTATATCGCTATTATTAGCCAATTACAGCGCAATAACAGTGCTAGGCAACTGTGCGCGGTAACGGCGGCGGCGCACGCACCCACTTCAAAGCGGCGGCCTTGACAATGACCTACATCAGTGGTGGCCATCCCCCGCCTCCATGGTGCTTCCCCCAAATATAGTAACGCCTCCATCCACCCCACCCCAAATCAGGCTAACCCTTATTCCTTTGTTACCTACAATAAACCACAATGAAAACAGTAAATAGCTTACATGTTATGATATTATAAACTATATAAGCTTAATAATGCAACTTCTATTGTAAAGAAGGTTTAAATATGTATATATTTGTTTTCTACATATACCTAAATGGTTTATTGTGAAAAAAGGTTTTTAATAGTAGACAGTACTGTAAAAAGTCTAGCTCAAAAAATTACAGTTCAATATTTTAATTAACCACATGTTTTATGTTTACTTTTTTATCGAAATGTTTTTGTTCTTTCTCAATGTACTCAAATAAAATCAAATGGTTATTCTAAAAAGTTTTTCCTCATCAATTATTTAAAGAAGTACAATTGCAGGGTTAACCTCGTTGCTCTTTCGTCGATGATGACAGTACTGAAGGCAACAATAAAAAGTTTTCTTTTTAATTAGTGGAATGAGTCGATTCGGTATTATAATTAAAAATAGGTGAACCCGTGAGAATTTGCACGGTTATTAAATCATAAATTTAACTGTTATAAGTAAATATAACAAATTAGATAAGTAGGCCTAAAACATAATAATCAAAGTAAGTCACTAAACAAATGTTTATAACTATTATATTGAAATCACTAAAAAATAAATAAAATGGTTATATGGACTACATTTTCACTGTCAACTGTGACGCCATTCTTATACCATCACACCAGCTTTTGTTTGAAACTCGACCTCAATCTGCCCAGTCTAGACCAAGGTCAAAGTTCAGAGTGCAGAGGGTACACCGACCGGCTGAGGTAAGTCGTCGCTCTTTCGTCTGCTGACTGTCGTCCAGTGAACATTAACCGCCACCACGATGCAAGAGCAGACTTCTTCGGCTGGAGCTGGCATATAACTAATTAATTGGCAAATTAGGCCCGATACGATCCTTTCTAAATTCCAAATTAAACAACTTATTATTTCCGTTAAAATTATTATTCTTAATTTAAGATCATTACTCAAAACCTTGCCTGTCGAAACAGATCCTTATAATTTCCGAATGCACTTTTTTAGTTTGAATAAATTAAGGGGTTAAGAATTTCATATCCTGCTGGTATTTTCTATTCATTATTAAATCTATTGACGTCAAAAATGGCTCTCCGAAAATACAATTCGTGGGATAAGATCCTCGGGGTTGTGTCTGTAGGGATCAAATTAGAGACCGAACCGTTCCACAATTAATTAAATATCGGCCCACTATGCTACACAACATTCTGTTATTTTCTGTTTCGAAAATCCTTGCACTATCAAAGCTTATAGCTCGTCTGAGCCCAACATAAATAAGTTGGGCTTTGGAAGTTTCAGCGCAACCTTTGGAAATGTTTGAACCTGGCTTCATTTATGGTGGTAGCATTTGAGATAAAGATTTTAAACTGGTATTTTGTCAGTTTAAATGGAAAACAAAGATTCAAGTAGAGGTAGCTTCTTGCTTATTTAACATATATGTGAAATGTGTATATTTAGGTATTGTTTATCAAAGTTCGTTATAAACTAATAGGTAATAGCTTCAAAAATTAGTCGCTGGATAGAAAAGGAGGGAAACCGAAAACAACAGATTATTCAGATAAATTATGCAACAGTAAAGTAGGTCACTCAGAGTCATGTTCGGCAGGCGCCGTAGGCAATATTAGTACAGCAACAATATCACGTCTGAGAAAATACAGGAGTTGAAAAGAAACAGTTCGCTAGAATAGAAGAACGTTTGATGGATTTGACATATTATAGTTTCAAATTAACTTGTTAACACTTTTGAGTAAAGAGTATTTCATAAAATCTATGCATCAACCTATTTTTAGGTATAAAAAGTTATCTGTTTTAGGGGGCCCCGGGTACAATGTTCTAGCCAAACTAATTCGCTAATAGATTCTTGCATATTCTTTGTTCACTACTGATTCCTCTGTAAAATATTGTACCGATTTCTTATAGTAAAAAAATATATATGTAAATATGATATATTACCTTGGATTAGGAACTCCATTTTCTGTTGTCATGTTGGTAGTATGTAGAATTAATTAGCGAGTTTAATTTTGAAACAAAAACGGTTATTCGTTCATTTCTTATAACGGGATGCACTAGATTGTTAGATACTCGTGATTATGCAAGTATATCAATAAATTGTATTTAAAAAATTACCCAATGTTAAAGTCAGTTCAATTGAATATTTAAATTAATCATTTAGTCCAGCTAATTTGTGAACTTAAACAATTGTTTTCTCATATGCATTTATAAAATTTGTCATTAGTAAAATCATGTTGTAACATTCTGTCATCAACTTATTTTAGATTCGAATTTTGGTTTGTAAAGTCATAATTCCTTTATTTAAAGAACACTCATTTGTAGCAAATATTATATCTGTCTGTTTGATGTTTACAGACGAGTTCCTGTAGTATTCCTCTAAGATTCCAGTAATATTCCCGTAATACTTGGATAAGGACAGTGCCGATACCCCAGGTTCAAAATTCAAGAAAGATCAATCTAATTTAGTGTTAGTAGAAATAACTACCTTTAACAATCTGAAGATGGACAATAAACCATTCCACCCAAAAATCTTGGCCTCCTAACTTATTTCACTGACCACATTTAATAATTCTGCCCAAACCTATCTGTATATAAAATTTAACAATTTGTACGCGTAATTGGGTGTTGATGGGTGTACAATATCTTTCAAATATTTTCCTTATCAAATAACATTTCAATTTTCAATTGGGAAATCAAACTACAGACAAATCGCTTATAAAGTAGCAAATTAATTTATTACATTTAAATGCTGCGAATTCGCTAATAGCATTTTGCAAATATTGTATTCGTTGTTATTAAATATTATTATTTTTATACAGGGTGTTCAAAAAATGTGGGGCAATAATTTACGTAGTGATTCATTGGGTCAAAATAAGCAAAAAAGTTTATATGAACATAGGTCCTTAAGTGATCCGTTTTCCGTCTATGTATCGGTTTATGATTTTTACATATTTAATCACATCTCACGTACCACTCAACGTATAAACGTCAAACTTGGTATATGGATAATCGCTATCAAGAACTATTTTTGTAAGAAGTATCAAATTTCTATTTTGTATAATTTCAAAATGGCGACTGTTTTATTGTTTTCAAAGCTAAATATCTTAAAAACCGTGAATTTTCGAAAAAGTATATAAGAGACATAAAAGTTGAGAAATTTAATATAATTAACGATGATATTAAGATTATAACAATCTGACGACTAATAATGGAGATTGTACCATTTCAAAATGGCGATTGTTTTTTTTTGTTTTCAAAGCTAAATATCTTAAAAACGATGAATTTTAGAAAAAGTATATAGGAAACATAAAAGTTGAGAAATTTAATATAATTAACGATGATATTAAGATTATAACAATCAGACGACTAATAATGGAGAAAATTTATATTTTCCGAATAAAAACATGCAATTTTCAGACAGACTGCTCCAAGTCTAAGGAACCATGTTTTTATGCAGAAAAGTTAATATTTCTCCATTATTAGAAGTTTGATGATCATAATCTTAATATCAGCATTAATTGCATAAAATTTAGCAACTCTTTTGTCTTTTGTATATTTTTTTCTAAAATTTTCGGTTTTTAAGATAAAAAAATCAAAATAAAAACAACTTACCTTACATGCTTTACTTGTTTTGTTCTTTTGCATTTAGCTTTTTAAAACAAAAAACAGTCGCCATTTTGAAATAGTACAAAGTAGAAATTTTGAGACTTCTTACCAAAGTTGTTCTTAATAGTGATTATCAACATACCAAGTTTGAAGTTTATACGTTAAGCGATTCGTGAGATATGATTAAATATGTAAAAATCATAAACAGACACACAGACGGAAAACGAAGCACTTTAGGACCTACGTTTATATAAACTTTTTTGCTTATTTTGACCCAAGGAATCACTATGTAAATTATTGCCCCACATTTTATGTACACCCTGTATATTTCAATTCACCAATAACATTTAAAGATTAGGCTGTCAAATAAACTGCTATTTTTATGACATATTCAATTAAATTTGAGAGTGAAATTCGGCCCCCTTGAACGTTAATTTTATTTTTAGTATTATCGTATATTTTTGGTTCAGATCCAGCTAGTTCGTTCATTACTCCACTATATGTACGCCATGTTGGCTTGGATGTAAACAAACTAAAGTAGTTGATATTAGAACATCTGTGAATCTCAGCTCAGTTCAGAATTAATAATAAACCATAAACAATTATAATAACTTGTGAATTGAGAGAAAATTATGTTTCATCGAGTGAGAATAATCGAGGCTTGAGCCCTACTAAGCAGTTAAGCTTTGGGGTCGTGGGCACTCTGCCCTGCCATGAAAATTAAAACTAAGCAATAACAAATTAGTATTCAGGATATGTAGCCTACCTGAGGCAAGTTGCTCAAATCTCTTCATTCGCCGTCTAGCCCGGAACTGACCGATGCGCGAATTCCACGTTGAGAGATCGACACCCATTTCGATAGAAAACTCAAGACACAACACAGCAACTTACAGCAGATGACTGGATCGCTCACTGTATGGAATATGGAAGACTTGCCGATGTTGATGAAGGATGGCCGCCGTGGATGTAGCGCTGTAGACTTCTGCGCATCACGTGACGTGTTCTCTTGTCCGCTCTTGGTGGGCGATTCCCTTTGGTTAATGGGTGATCACTGTTGCCCCTGTGTCTTTAGCTAGTCTATTGTTTCTAGGGTAAATTAGCTATGGTGTAATTTTGCCCGGTGTTTTGTCAACATGAGTTGATGGGAGACAGCATGTTTTTGAGATTCGCTAAGAAGTATTGTGGTTCAGTGACAGGTAAGTATTGCATGGTCGAGTGGCTGAAGGCCGTAAAAGTTAATGAATTGGCATCAGATAATCAACTCATATATATTTATTGACTAGAACTCAAACACAAGTTAAACATCCAGGATCAAATCGCTACCCGACTATGAGAGAGAGAGAGAGAGAGAGAGAGAGCAAGTTCATAGAGACTCACCTAGCAGCAGCAGTGGTGTGTACATCACGCGGTGATACGGCAGACAGACCGACAGAGTTGGATCGTCTGCTTTTATAGTAACCACCGACCGCGGGGTATTCTCCCTGGGTAATACCGAATGATAATTGACCGCACCACGTGTGCATTGTCGGCACATGACGCATAAGGGTGACTTAGATCTCGTTAATAGAATTGGGCTGAATAACTGCTAAATGTATGGTTAGGGTGGATTCACCCCCTTAGGAATGGTTACTGATTATAGTATCGGGGAAGTTTTATTCTTCTATTGGGAGATAACATGTTATTACCCCAGAATTGGAATTGGTTCTATTATTGTTATTGGTCAGCTGGCTCTTTGGCAATTGCAGTAGCAAATGTTCAGGGATTACCATCTGTGCCATATTGGTTAAAAATCGGCCAGATGTGTTAGTTCTTACATCTGTGCTTGCAGCTGTCTCTGACTCAGCCCTTACATACAACATAAGTTATAAGATTTACTAATCCAGGAAATTTGGTAGGTACTTATTTTTAATGAAAAATACTAGACGACCAAAGGTCAATTAACCATAAAGTTTGTTTGAATATTTTTCTTTTTAAACATGAATAAAAAAGTAAAATTAAATATACACATACGACTTTAACCATTACTGAATTAATTTTAGATAGAGTTGTCAGTACATTTTTCACACATCTTTATAACTATGCAGGATTAAACTATTTTCTGTATTACATTATGGTCATACATTTCAATTCCAGAAACTTATGCAGAGTGGGGACTTTGCAAAAGTGGCCAAGAAGCGAAGGAGCTTTGCAGCCGCCTGCGAGGCTACACCCCGAGGAGGAAAGTATGTGTATTAATAGGCACAAATGACGTCATTCGAATCACTAAAAGCGCAGGACTGATGGTGGATAAAGAATCTCTAATAGTATTTTTATTTGTTTTTTGTAACTTATGTTAGTTGTCTTGAATTACAGTATAAAGGGCAATAAAGACATTAAACATTCATATTATATACAATCCACATTACACATATAACAGTACATTATTTCCTCGCAACTACATTTTTATGAAGACTGATTTTAATTATATGGGAATATAAAAACCCCTTTGGTTTTGACTCATGGCGGATATAAAAATCTTGAGTAGCTTATAACATTCCAGGCATATGTTGACCACAAGAAAACTGTCATCGAAATCTATTCGTACAATATTTTGTGATGCACGGACAAAGAAACTCCGATCATACATATTAATATTACAAATGCATAATTAATATACCCTCGTACCGTGATTGCCACTTTCAATATCTCGGTAACAAATGGGCAAAGAGCAGTGTTTCAACATACTGTTAGTTGTTTCGAGTTGAATTCAATGGAGCTGACGAAAATAGGTAGTACTATTTTAGCGAAGTAACATCAGTATTGTGCAATGACGTTTACAGTTAGTGTAGCTTTCACAAATAACGAAAACCTAATGTAACTTACCAACGTTATGTATTTTCAGTCAAAAGAAGTAGGAAAATCCAAGCATAATCTGACGAAACTGAGTAACATTTTATCAAGAAAATGTGAGATGACTGTGTTCTGCACTATTCCGCCAATTCCTAAATTTGACAGCCACAATCTACATTCTAAACGTTACATGGACTGTAGATTTAAGTTGAATGAGCACATCTTGGGAACGGCAAATGTTGAGTAGCTATTCATATTAACAAAAAATAGTAGGCTTACTGTATATGAAAAAATATTACTTTCATACTAATAATAAAGAAATTATTTTAAGAAACCCCATCAATTAACATTACTAAAAGTTGAAAAGTCGTTAATTCAAAATGAATAAACGGAAGGCTTAAGTTCTGCCCACCACAATTTCAACATTTGTAAAAGAAAATATTTTAATACAATTTTTAGTACAGCGGAACCTGGATAATTCATTCGAACCTCAAAGGACCAACTAAACACTTCGAACTATCCACAAATTCTAATTAAAGAAGTTCTAAAGAATGGGACAAAAAAATTAAAACTTCATATTGTAAATTTAACCTCTTTATTAAATTGACACTCTAAACGTATAAATTCATCAACAAACGCTGATTATAAGGGTTCAAAAACAGTATTCATAAATCAGAAATAACTACCTTACAATTCAATTCAAATTTTGTTTATTTCCAGAAAAGTACAGCAATTAATACAAATATAATATAAAATGACAAAATGTACACATTTTTCTTACAACTAAAACAAAAAATCATGGAAATAAGCCTCCATGGACAGATTGCCTGTGCGTAGGCTTAGTCGCTATAAGAAAGCCTATGATTTAACTTTTATGTGCTTTTAAACTGTTATTTGAATATATATTGGTAATATATTTTTTAAGGAAAAAAGGTTGTGCAGAAGGGTTTGGGCATGCGCAAAATGGAGGAGGTCCTGCTATTTGTATCTCGGAGAAGGACGATTTCAGCATTACCTATCAGTTGGTGGGGGGGGAGGGAATCAAGAGTCAAGTGCAGTGGAAATACAGTGGAAGTGCAGTGGAAGAGTTAGTAGGGTCAGGTCTACCTGTAAGCTACTGTGATAATGAGCTCTGAATTAGAAATCCCTAACTGCAATAATCATTCATTGACACGCTTTTTAAATGAAAAGATTGAAGGAGAAGGAGAATAAAAAATATTATTCAATTGAGGATTGGACATCAGATTACGATACAAAATGCAAGATATATAAGGAGAGTTAGTCGTGGAATAAGTTTTTGTTAACTGAATTGTCGAGATACCAATATTTTGTGAATAACGGGTAATATATGGATGAGTAACGTTGATGAAAATAGTTCCTCGATATTTATATATAAAAGTTAATAGGTTTTTTATGAACAACTGTCTTACGCTAAGCAAGGAAACATCTTGAAAAAGTGACTCTGTCGGGTAGTGAAAGCCTTTGTTAAATGCAACTTTAATAATCAGTTTTTGAAGGATAACGAGGGGTTGAAGAACAGATAAAAACGTCCCGCCCCATACAATTATTCCAAAAGATAACAAAGATTGAACGTATGCGTAGTATGCTAATTTCATTTCGTTATCATTTATTTATTTATTCAAGAAACACATGCATTACAATAATTGCATAACAATTCAAAATACAAAAGACAGCTACAGGGTAATCCTAAAACAGCTATCGTGACAAAAAATGTATACTATTAATAAATACATATATCAAGAAAAAGATTGTACAAAATATATAAATAAATTAACAGAAGAAGAAATATATAAATCATCAAGAATATCTCTTAATTTCCTGAAAACGAAAACATATTTTCTAAGTTTAGAGGTTAAAAATTCAATATGATTTGTCCACTTCATACGGTTGTCAAACACAACTCCCAGATATTTATAAAAAGTTACTCTATCAATAGTACTACACAAACAGTCATTATTATTGGGATTGTCACAAGAATGGATAAATAAATTTGGTAAATGGAAATCAGTTGCATCTCTTAAGAAAATAGGCATGAATTTAGTTTTGGATGTGTTTAAAGAGAGAATATTTTGGTCAAACCACCTTTTAAGCAATGATAAATCAGAATTTGCGGCTAAGCGAACTTCATCCCAATTTGAGCCGGTTTCGAAAATTACAGTATCATCAGCAAATAAAAAGGGTCTACCATTCAATGCCAACTTGTCTAAATTATTTATGTAAATAAGAAAAAGGACAGGTCCCAATGTACTGCTCTGAATAACCCCGTAATTTACAGGCCGTGCGTCACTGGTAATTCCATTAATTGTTACACTTTGCAATCTTTCCGATAAATAACTTTGAAACCAAGCAAACGCACCACCGCCCATTCCTATTTTATTGAGTTTGATTAGTAATTTTGATCTGTCTGCAGAATCGAAGGTTTTTTTCAAGTCCAAAAAAATTAGCATACAACGCTTATCATCCGAAAGTTTTTCATTAATTTCTTTTCTTAAATCATACAAAGCGTCAGAGATATTTTTGTCTTTTCGGAATCCATAATGATTACTACTCAAAATATTATTAAAATGAAGGTATGAAACTAATTGATCTTTAACGATACGCTCCAATATTTTAGAAAAGACACTAAGCAAAGATATGGGGCGGAAGTTGTTAACATCTGTAAAATCACCAGATTTATGAAGAGGAAAGACTTTAGCTAATTTAAATACATTGGGGAATGTACCTGAAGTTAAACTAAGGTTAAATAAGTGAAGTAAAGGGGCTGAAATAATATAAAGGTACTGTTTAAGAAAGTCGGCAGATATATCATCATAGCAAGGGGCAGACCCTCCCCTGAGTTCAGTCACGTGGCGTATGACGTCGCGTTCGGTAACAGTTTGAGGTGTGAAATGAGTAAAGTGTTACAGTATAATGTACGGCGTACGACAATACAAAGTAATATTTCCTAACTAACCTTAAAAATACAGTCTGACCTGATACAGGCTACCAACTTAACTTCGTGCAACATTGACAATTGCACGCTCATTGACTTTCCGCTAAAGTGAGATTTTTGAAGGTCCGAGATTTTGTCCACATGATCACTACACTTATTTTACGTAAAAACAAGACACTGCTTAAATGACAAAACGCACTATTTGAAGGACGACCGATAACAACGGAATGCAGCACTGGAATTCGGAAGTAAGGGTGGCAGTTGAGGGAGGGCAGGGGGTCGCAGTGTTGAGTTGCCTTGGTGTCGAGTTACAAGCGATGTTTGGGCACGGCGGGAGGGGGAAGGGATGAGTCATTTGACCGTAACCTGACACGCCACAGGTCTGGCGTTAAAGTTTTTGAACGTCATTGTAAAACGTGTTTTACAATGAATTTGTAACTATTTTCAGTCGTGAAATCAAATCAATGTACCTTAATTTTGCACATAAAAAAAATTCGAACCATCCAAAATAAAATTCGAACTATCCACGATTTTTTACCAGTGTTTCGATACAGAATGCTAGGAACCAAAAAATATAATCGAATTAAAGAAGATTTCAAACTATACAAGTTCGAATTATCCAGGTTCCACTGTATCTTATTAAAACACTGTAAGCCAAAATGCTATCGACTGCTCGTTCAAATTACGATAATTTTTAAGAGGTCATCTATGCGAAGGCAGTGTTTGTTCAGCTAAACTTTGATTTAATACCGATAGAATATATTTTTATTGCTGAATTATTAACTTTTATTGGTATAGTTTATACAAGGTCGTATCGCAGGACATATCAAAAACGCGTTTCAAACTTTGCCGATTTGATAGGTTCAGAGTGGTCAGTTGTTCTTACGGGTCAATTTTGATCACGTTCCCCGTAATTTATTTTTATTTATCATATATTTTCTTTTACCTTACTGCATAAGCAACCATTTTCGGCGATAAAAAGGTGGGGAATTGGTTGGATCATATCAGAAACGCGTTTCAAACTTTGGCGATACAGTTATGAAAGAGCAAGAATAAGATGTTATAGGTCGATTTTGATAATGTTCCCCAAAATTTATTTTCATATATTATATATATATATTTTTTAGCTTAGTATATAAACAACAATTTTCAGCGATAAAAAGGTTGGGGAATTGGTTTGGATCATATCAGAAACGAGTTTCAAACTTTGGCGATACAGTTATGAAGTAGCAAGAATAACATGTTACGGGTCGATTTTGATCATGTTCCCAAACATTAATTTTCATATATTATATATTTTCTTTTACCTTACTATATAAACAAACGTTTTCAGCGATAAAAAGGTGGAGAATTGGTTTGGATCATATCAGAAACGCGTTTCAAACTTTGGCGATACAGTTATGAAATAGCAAGAATAACATGTTACGGGTCGATTTTGATCACGTTCCCCAAAATTTCTTTTCATACATTATATATTTTCTTGTACCTTATATAAACAACAATTTTCAGCGATGTCAAATACAGACATCCAATACTGTCATTAGAGCAACACTTTCTTCATTTTCACATATCTCTTCTTCATTACCATTTGCCTTCTCCAGGATTGTCTTCAATCGCTCCGTTTCTTGTTCCATCTCCCTTAACTTTATTTTGTATTTCACCCAAAGGACTTGAATTTTGTTTTGACACTCTACTGTTACGGGATGTAAAATTTAGAGGAGAAGTATGTTCGCTGGATACTGACTCTTCGTCACTAAATACATAATCGGGATTGTCAACATCCTCATCTGTCATTTCCTCAAGAACATGTTCATAATTTGCTTTTCCATCTTGTAGCTTCATTAAGCGCTTATGAATTGTTGTGATATCGTTGAAAGAGCATGATGGGACTGGTTCGAGCTCCACTTGTAATTGCCTTTGATCTTGATTTCTTTTATCTTTACTACTCAGACTTCCATTGCTGGATCCTAAAAAAAGAGAAAAATGAAAAATAGTGATAAATAAATGCTTAATTATAAACAAGCAAGATAAACGTCTACGCCAAATTTCATTCAGATCGGACTATTTTTACGCGACTTATCGTGCTTAAAGGCACGCACGCACGCACACAACACACACACTTATGAAAAAGAACGAATGGTGTTTATGGCATCTGGGGACTTCAAAACGAAGTCTTGGGCTTATGTCTTACCATGAGACCTACGGTAATAGCTTCTTCCCTATAGGGGAAATTTGCTAAAACTGTTATGAACATGTGAATTATAAAAAATAAATTATAAAACATACTTTGATTTCCAAAAATGATCCCAGGAAGGGGAGGGAATTACATCTTTTCCTTAGTTAGTAAATTCCTTAACATTTCTAGAGCTGTTAAAACGCAATCGACGTTTTATCAGACACTCCCTGATTGGGATTGATTATGACAATTTCTATATTGTAAAAAGGTTATTTGTATAGGTATACATTGTACAAATACTTAAACTGCTTAATTTATGGGTTCTGAATCGGATTAATCGAAATCTCTGCAACGATTGTGTTTTTTCTATCTCAGGAATGTTATTTCGTAGCGCGCCGATGAGGATTATTCTGCTGGTAAACCCCCACCCCCCTCCAATGTTATTACTTAGGCAATTTCACTAGGTCTGTAATTTTTATTTCAGTAAATTTGAAGAAATCGAACACTCCTACAGACAAAAATATACAAAACTGATCAACGGCGGCTCTGATCCTGCTAAAAGGCCAACGTATTTGGCGCAGGACAAGAACATATCCGATGCTACGAGTAAGCTCATGGACGGACTCTACACTGTTCTCGATTTTCTTCATCGCACTAGTCACAGCGTGGATGATGTGATGAACCAGGATGTGATGGTGCCAGGGGAAGAAGATAACGAGAACAATAAAGAAGACGTTGTTGGACCCCTACCTCTTCAAGAACTAGACAATGTCGGTAAGTATATGTTATTAGTTAAATATCTGCAGTGCTAAAACTGTCCAAAACTTTAGCAGGTAAAAAAGTCTTATAAACATATGGCGTATCTCGCTCCGTTTTCCGACTGTCAGTGTGTAGGCCTACGCCTATGTATTTTTAAATTTTTAACATGACTTGCCATAACATTGGATACACTTGAGGTTGTGTTTTTCCAGACCCGAATGCTGCAACGAAGAGGGCTATAGTTGCCTTAAAAAAAGACCTGGCAGCAGAGTGGCTTGCAAACTCCAAAAGGAAAATTGAGGCTACTGAGAAAGTGGCAGATGCCCTGAATCGCATTGCAGCACAGATAGGGCGAATAGCGGACTCATTTGAGTGATGCAATAACTAAACCATGTAAATACTTTTTAGTATAAGTTTTTAATTTTTTATCGTTAGTGAAGTTTTTAAAAATAATTTTGCTGTACTATTATGCTCAAGTTATGTAAATATTATTTAGTAATTTTAGTTTTTAATACAAAGTTCAGTATTAAAGATAACATATTTTCATAAACACTGTTGTATGGAGTGCTGTAAATAAATTTTAATTTTTGCTGCTGAGACTTTAATTTGGAATTTCTTATGGATCAAGTTGTATTGGAAATGTATATAATGTAAATCCTTCTGCTATCTAATACCCAATCTTTCTGTAGGGTTTTGAACTTAACGATAAAGTTTAATATTTTTCAAGTTTAATCTTTAAACAACGTGACTTTTGACTTCTTCATTGCCAGTAGGAGACAAAATTATTCATATAATATCAACAAAGTAGTATCATATGAAGAGCAATTTGAACAAGGTATGCTTTGAACATGAACATAACTAAACAATTGAAAAAAAGACAATTGAACATGAACATGCTTTGAGCAATTTGAACATGAATGGTTTCATGACAGGGAAACATTTCCCTGCCTGAAAATTGGCACATGATAAAGTCTGAATCAAGGTGTACCGTATATAAGTTAGTTCACTCCCCAGCACCTGTGATTCAATATTCAATTGTTGTTAATAGTAACTTACAACTTGTTGTAATGTTAGTTGTTGTAGTAGCTTTGTAGTAGAAAGCTTTTTGTTGGTTTGGAGAAGAGTATTTTTATTGAAGGTGACGATTGTGAAACACCTTTTGTTTCCACCAACTTAAATCAAATTGAAAGCATTATTAAATCAACTGAACTATATGACAAAGGTTATGAGAAGGAGAAAGAAAAAGAAGCAGAAATGTTTTTAAATGAAATCATAAAATATGTTGGAGGAATATTGCAAAATCTAAATGATGAAAATCAAACTCAATTACCATTTGTAATCGAGCAACTAAATTTGTTGACCTGTCCAAAAATGGTCGGAGGTATTTATCATAATATCTTCAATTCTAAAAAAACCTATTCCATCTTCAATTCTATAAACCCTATTCTGTAAGCTCCCATGCTTATAACTTTTTAAGAAGCGTTGGTTGTTTATATTTACTACACCCAAGACACCTGAAAAGAGTATGCAATCAACTGTTAGTGAATCCAACTATTGAAGAGAGTAATTCTTTTTTTATATATGCCAAAACTATTTTCAAATCTTTAGAGGAAAATGATAGAGATATGACCCTCCTCATGGATAAAATCCACACGAACCTTTGTGAGGATTATAAACAATAACTAGAACAAACTGGTTTTAAGATATTTTGTATTGTTAATGATAATAATGCAGAAAATAGCAAGGCAATGTGTTTATTTACACCTAAAAATACCTTGAGCATTGTGTTTCCAACTGACAAGAGCAGACTATTGTTTTATTTATTTGATTCAGTTCACGTTTTGAAGTGCTTTGCTACCCCGATATTGTTTCTGGTGGGAAGAAGGATGCGAACTTTCAAGCCCTGAAAACGCTTCATCAACAAGATTGTGATAAATTAGTACAATTTGGACACTCCTTGACCCTGAAATCCCTGTTCCAAAAAATTTAGAGTGTCAAAATGTAAATCTTGTATTGAAAGTTTTTAAATCCAATGTTGCAGAGGCTCTAAAATCAGATGTTTAAAAAAACATTGAAAATTCATTTGCAGGTTTTATTGATATTGTTGTTACTTTGTGGATTATTGTACAGACACTTTTAAAAGGAAAGGCATTAAACGACCCATTTCAAGAGCCAATTGTTAAAAAAGATTTTGAACAAGATGACAAAGTTATTTTATTTTTATTTTTTAATTGGTTGGACAATTAAGAGTCCTCCAAATTCAAACCATCACTGACTCCCCAAGCATATTTTGCTGTTACACACACTACGTACTGTTTGTTGGAAATAAACAGACATTGTTTCACTGTCCTTGGTCTAAACTATATTCTAACAGGAAATTCCAAACGGGGGAAAGAGGTTTGGAAAATATAGGCAGTTGGCTGGGGGACAGTATAATATATCTATTAGGCAGTTGTATGAGACAGAAAAGAAATTGAGGATTTAATCTCTCTTGTCACTCAAATCAAACTGTTTTGGTAACATCAATATTATTTCTTTTGATTTAAATGTGGAACGATTGGAGCAGCATAATTAAACCTTTGATGACGTTGAAGTTTTGAGCCTGAGTTGAAGGTAGACATTGACAGCAGTGACTTGGACGAAGTTGTAGATGAAACTTGAGTTCTAGTATACCTTGCTGGGTACTGTTCTTTCACCACCTTGAAGAGGCTGCATTTCACAGAGTTTCACCAGAGATTTTGTTACCGATCCCGCTCATCAAACAACATGTCAAGAGAACTAATCGAATAAAGGGGAAGACTGTTGTTTTGACAGATTCTCCTTACAAAAATGAATTAGAAGAGGCGATTGCTGAAAAAGCAAAATTAGAAAAGGAAAAAGAACGCAAAAAGAAAGAAAGAGAAAATAAGGCTATGTGTAAAGGAATGAGAGTCTCAAAACGTCTTTTCAGAGCAAAAGAACAACAACTAAGCCTGGGGAAAAAATTAAAGTTAAGGTTGAAAAAGCAAAAAAATAAGCAAAAGACGAACAAAAAATGATTAGAGGACAGTGATTCTGAGTCTGATGGAAAGGAAGAAGACGCAGAGTGTTTCTACTGCAACAAATTTTACTCAACGTCAAATGAGGGTTGGGTCGCCTGCCAGGTGTGCCTTAAGTGGGCCCACAACTCTTTTGCCGGCATAGACAACGATGAAGATGAGGACATACTTATATGTGAATTTTGCCATTAAAATTGTTATCTAACTTACCTAGGGATTTTGAAAAGATTTCAAGATTATGAATTTGAAGTTTTAATGTAATAATTTTAATGAGTGTTTTTCAGTTTTGAAAATACCAAAACAATGTTTATTAAATCTAAAGTTTTAGGCCTATTTGTTTATTTTCTAAGGATTCAAATTTAAAGTTGTGGGCCTGTTTACATTTTCAGTTTTGTTTCCATTTGATTTTCACTGTATTACATTTTTTCTCACTATATATGCCATATCCCATTCTGCCCCACAGGCTAATCCCATTCTGCCCCACAGGCTAATCCCATTCTGCCCTATGGGCGGGGCAGAATGGGAAATATGTAAGCAATTATTTAAAGCAAAAAATAAAATAAAAAATAAATGTTTAAACCTATAACAATGATACCGTTGTGAACCCAATAAAATAAAGTTTTGTTTTCTACCGTTATATTGTGTTTATAGTATTCCTTGTACTGTGTATGGTAATTTTAACAATATGTACCCCGTTCCGCCCCTAGTTATTTTAAGACGTATTTTATTAACCAAGTGAAGTGGTTAATAAACATAATGAGAAACAAGTATGTAAATATATGTAACATAAGGTAACCCATAGGTTAAAAAGGTAACAAAATTCATTTTATAAGAAGGTAACATATTAACATAAGGTAACATAATAGTTTGTAAAAAACATACATACATACAATCATACATAATACATGTGAGATCAAATTAAAAACATACATCCATCCATACATACATTTAAAATGATACAATTGAAGTATCAATTAAAGAGGAGGCATGTATATAATATTAGGCATGTGTGAACAAAATTTAGAAAAGATGATTTACATTTATTTAAACAAACATATTATAGAAAATGAATTAAATTTAGAAAAAATACTTAATGAATGTAAGTTACTGTTAACATCAGATGTGTTTACTCTGAAACAGGGTTAGGAGGGTACAGGGATGCGACCGCTTTGAAAAAGTGGTGCAGCCGCTCACTCCTCTCATGCCTCCTCTTGAACTGATACTCAGCAAGGTACCCAACGAAATGCGCCTTCCTCACACCGTAGCGCGGAATCGTCGAACGTACGTCCCTCCATGTACGTTCGATACTGTTCGTGTGCAATCCGGTGTCAGGATCAACGAAATTCGTTGAGTGATTTACGCTAAAATGGTAGAAGAGGGTCTTCTCGGGGATTGAGTCGTAGGCCTTCCAACAGTCAGATATTATAATCGTGTTGGGAAGGACCCACTTCTCCAGGATGCCAAGGAGGGTATTGGCATCTTTTTTTTCGACGGGGACGAGGAACGTGTTGTTGGTCCCCCGCTCGATACCCCCGAAGACCCACTGCCCCTTGAGATAGCGGCCGCGGCAGTACTTCGACTTTCCAAACTTCGCCTCGTCGATTTCAACGATTCTGTCGTGGCCGCCAATCTTCTTACTCGCCTTCATGGCGTCATCGATGAAGACCTGAAACAGAACATTAGAAATGAAGACGTCAGGGGAAAAAAGATGCAGGTCCATTTTTTTTAAAATATTGATATAACAGCTGTTTCTGGTACAACAGCACATGTAGAATATATCAGTCTATTTTTTTTAGCATAAAAGATGAGAGTACCAAGTTATTGCAGTTTAAAAGATGGTAGGTTTGGGGGAGAAAGATGAGGGTACCAGTGAATGTAGAGAAGTTAGATGAGAGTCCAACCAAATAGTTGGCTACACTGCCTCAGCTGTTCCATTCTTCCACTATTCCATTCAAATGAGGTTTCATCAGTTCTCTTTGACTTCATTTTTAATCATTTAGACCCCCAGGTAAAAGAATTGACAATTTTTTGTGATTCATGTGGGGGTCAGAACAAAAATTTCAGTTTTCCGCCTCATACACTATATTGTTCACTTGACCAAAAGGCTTAGACCAATCAAAATTGTATTTCCTATTCGAGGTCATTCTTACCCTGAATGTGACAAGGACATGGGATTGATCAACCAAAAAATTCGAGTGGAGTTGCCACATGAATGGAACACTTCCATCGGAAATGCCAGATCAAAACCTTCGCCTTTCAAAGTTGTTCCATGCGATGACCAACAAGTATTTAAAGCTTAGACTAAGTTTCTTTTTAGCAGATATGTAAAGAAATGCCCCTTTAAGAGTCGACCAGTTAGAGAACTTTCCGTAGTTGATTATCATCACCGTATGATTTTACACCGAACAAACTATAATGGACCACAAAGTGAAAGCGTAGTTATAAAAGCTAAACGCAAGAGGATGTCTTTACCAGATGGTTCTTTTGAACTACCACCAGAGTTATATTCTGAAAAAATCCCAGTTTCAGAAGCGAAATTCCAAGATTTGCCGCATCTCAAAAAGTTCTGTTCAGAGGAAGCTAAACGTTACTTTGCTACTCTACCTAATGAGCAAAAACCATGACTGTTAGTATATTATTAGTGCTTACTAACTCTACTAGTATATTTTTAGTGCTCACTAACTCTACAATTCAAGTATGAAATGTAATATTTATATAAAATAACTTTTTTGGACCCTCATCTTTTTTCACCTGATAATTTTTTATGGACCTTCATCCTTTTTTCCTAAAATATTTGTAGTTAACAATTTACAAAATTGTTAATACACTATAAATTTTCTTTCTTTGCTTTTCTTTTCAATTCTACAGGTTAAGACAATAATCTTTTACAACATGATGACAAGAAAGTAATTGCTACTTTACTATATCCGCCCCGTCTCCATGGTAACCACAGCTGCCAGCCTGTCATTGGTGGGTGAAGAAGGGTTTTACAAGACATGCGATCGGTGTTATTTATTGTAATTGCGGACATTCTTGCCAGACCAACTTCATGGCAAGTAATTGTCATAATACCTGTTTTTATTACAGTAATAAGTAGTTGTATGTAAATTTAATCGATTAGACATTTATTTACATTAACGACTTACCTCACGGCAGAACGAATACCAGTCAACGACTGTTCTCCGGCTGATCTTGGTCTCCTGCTCGTTGAAGAGTTGGCGCGGCGGCTTCATATGGAGCAGCACGGCGCACAACCTCCAGATGTCCACTAAGTTCAGTGTGTTCGGGTGAAAAAGCTGCCAGTGGTTGCAGACATCCTCGTGTTGCATTTCTTCCCTTCTGCTTCCTCTCTGAGACCTTCTTTTGACACCGATATTTAAGGTCCATCGTGATGGGCGTTGGGTTGCCGCAACGGTGGCAATTGATGGTTGCTTTGAGAACACCGTGATCACTCAGGAACTTGATGATGCTTTCGATATTGAGGCCGCAGGCCTCCATAAACCACATTTCACACGGATTTTCGCACATGTTGAAATAGATGTTGATAATACCGTAGCTTAGACAGCAATGGCAATTTAAGGGGTTAGAGTAGAGGTGATTGGGGGGGGGGTGCTGGGGGAGATTAGGGGGCAATTTTCAAAGTTAGGGGTAACTTTGAAACATACATACATACACATACATACATCCCGCGTCGTCCCGTAGACCGCTTAAGACGGCATGAGACCAGTCCATGAATACTCCATCCCAACCTTGTGAGATTGCCGCAATAGGAAGGGAATAGGTCAAAAGGGCTTATATACAACTTACAAGCCCTAAGGGGGGGGGGTTATAGGGCTTATGAAAAGTTAAACTTAGGGGCAGAGAGTGGTATATGTTATGAGTTCCCTGTTGACAGGCGATGTTAATTAAGTACTCACTTAACCACTTTGGGTAAACTTTTTTTACCGAATTTTCCGGGCATTACTCGGCCATTTTTCATCGTAGAAAAAAAGGATGGCATTTCCGGAATTAGCGTAAAAAGTTACGCCGATTAAAAAACCATCGAAAAAAAATATTTTTTTCCGGTTTTTCCGACGTTTTCCGCGGAAAAACTATCATTTTCAGAATCAGCGCGTTATTTCCTACATTAAAAAAAAATTTCAATTTCGGGAGGAGTACCGGAAAGTTAAAATTTTCCAGGATCACTGTCAGGATCGTCTGGATCATCTGCAAACCCAGAATCACTATTTAAGAATTTGAATAAGTTATTATTTATAGCTCTTAAAGTCATTTAATTTAATACTTGAAATAATCTGTGTTTAAAAGATAACCTACAAAATGTAACACAAGTTATCTTAATACTGTAGGTTATTAATAACCTATTTTTCGTTGTTTTGTTCTAATGTTCACAGAAGCACTAAAACTTAAGAGCTAAAACACTTAAATATGGTTTAAAACACAGTTATGGACACTAATACAATAAATAATAGCGGCAAACAACAACTGACAACTGTACTGGTCTGCTAAGTGACTTACACCACTTTCATTCACAGTCCAACAGCTGTTTTGGTTAGTTGCTATAATTGGTGCTGCTCCTAGTGCTAGTTTTAGAGCTATTGACTTGCACCATTATCCCTTTCAGACCCTGGATTTTTACCTTGTTTGACCTCCTTGAGTCCTGATTGTTTTTGTTTAGAAAAACAGTTTCTATATGATAAACCTTCTTTTATGCTTAAAAAATAATAGTTTAAAGTATTTTTAGATATTTACGTTATTGTTAACTCTAAATATTAACGTACACATTTGTGTAGGTTAGGACTTCGTGAATATTTGCCTTTTGCTCAATACCCACACAGTTGTGTATGTTAGAGTTGAATCTCTGAATATTAAACTGAAATATCAAAACCCTCTATATTGACAGAGAAGAAATAATAACAACACATAATAGTAAAAACTGTAATGTAAAAAAAACACTGAAGTATCAAACATTAAGGGCTACAGAAAATGTATTTGTGGTTAAATCAGCCTAAGAAGTGTGGAAGATCTTGACGCGGTTCTTTTCCTTCGTCAGACAAAGGTACACGTTACACTTTTCACATCTCACACGAGTTCTTGATGTGCAGTTTCTTTAGCGGCAAGCCCTGGCTGTTGTTAGAGTGTATGTAACGGGTCAGTGGTTAAACCCGTGACGCCTCTTATCTGTCCCCAGAAGTGGAGCCTTCCAGTTCTGAGGCTTAGGAGCCTCTAGTTCCATCACTTCAGCAACTCAGAGCTTCAGCAACTCTCAAGCGAAACATAGAACCATGATATTATTAGGCTCCCTTCGAAACCTCGAGTTTCTTCGATATTGAAGCCAGCAGTTGACCACAACTACATCAAGAAAGTGTAAAATTACCTTCAGGGTCCATTTTTTTTTTTTTTTTTTGGAACCATGTTCTGTAGGCCTCAATGAGATGATTTAGGGCGTCCACCCCGCCCATGTTCTTATTGTATGTAACGATTGCTGCTGGACAATCAGCAGTTTCAAAGCTCCTTGTCTGCTTAGACCACCTTACCACTCGCGGGACGGGTCCACCCCCGCAAACACTTGATAAGATGATAATAGGCTTGTTTTCCTTCCATTTCATATAAACCATGTTGTTGTCTGGTGAAATACGCTCCTCATACTCTCCCCTCATCATTGTTGCTTGAGTGAATTTGATGTTCTGGAGGCGGTTCGGAATCATTGTTCCGGTCGGAATGTACTTTTCTTCTAGTAACTTCTTCATTAAGCTTAGTGATGTAAAATATCTATCAAAATATAGTACACTGAGCGGAGGGCCACTGTCTTTTAATCGCATAGCAACTGAAGGCCCAAGACCTAATTCCTGCTTCATTGGTAGGTTTATTTGACTACCTTGGTAGACGAAGAAGTCAATCATTATTCCGTCCGATGTAGTTATTACCTATTGGGTTAAAGGTTTTTAAACCAACAGGCCTGGGTTTGTTTGGAACGTACTGGCGTAAAGTGGTCCTCCCTAAGAAGGGTACCATATCAAAAGTCCCCGCCCTTAGCCCTTGAGCCGGCTGGGCTGGAAGGGCCTAAAGGTACAATTTTTTGGTTTTTCCTTAATATCTTGAAAACTATCAACTTTTAGTATTCCCTATTAAATTTGAAAATTAAAGAAAATTAAATTTCCTGTAAGAAAAATATATAATATGTCTACTTTGGTCCAACCGCTTACAAGGTAAGCACTAATTTTGTTAATATTTAAAAAATATCCCTTCCATAAGAAATACATGTAAATTTGTGGGTAACATAGATGCCCAATTGGGCAACGTTTTTTTCAATGAACAGCATTCAGGAAATATTGACGCAATTTCCAGTAATTTGACACCTCAATCATAAAAATTGGTCTAAAATTAACCCATTTCTGCCCACTGTCGACATTTCTAGACACTGACTTTACAAATTTTTATCACGGATACAATTTAGCATTTAAAACAAAGAGTATTTTATTTTTATCTATTGGTATCCCTGCTAGGCAGCTACAGTGTTTGCCACAATTTTGTAGTGTACGTGTGAGTAGGAAATTTGAGATTAAGAACCTCTGCAAGACAAGGCATTATTTTGAATCCTAAGTGTTATTACTATTAATCTTTTAATTTTTTATTGAATATACAATTGTTTTGATGTATTTAGGAACTACTACAACAAATACAATCGTAGCTTAGTTTATTTTTTTACAAGGACATAGTTTTATTCCTTTGCAAAAACTTATGTCGACAAATGTCGACAGTGGTCACGAGCGGTTACAGGTCCATTATTGTCAGAGGCTAGTTTATTTTATTATCATTCGCTATGTAGTATGGAGTTACACGGCAATAACACCATAGATCGACCTACAGCAGGACGTCTGAGCTCAAAAGAGCTCCAGTTGTGTACCAGCTGACGTCCGCTACAGCGGAAAACACTTCTTGGACACTGTGGAAAAGTAAGTCTGATGTACCCATTGTGAAAAGGCTACAAGAAACATCTGCGGTACACGTCGAGTTGGTTGCCATGTTCTGTGTGACAAAACATTTTACTCGCTGTGACCCATTGTGGAAACTCTGCACAGATTTTTGGACGGGACCTTTATGGAAATTCATGGAAGAGACTTTTATTATGGTTTTATTTTAGATTCGTTTAAAATATTTTATATTCCAGCAATTATTTTTGAAAGTTGCTGATACCTTATCACATTTATCAAATTTTTTACGTATTGACCGTTTTGACTGCATTTTTATGGTCTAATTTACTATTAAGTTTTACTATCGACTTGTATAACAAAAACTCGCTTCGCTCGCTGGGGGCTCCGCCCCCAGGCCCCCGTTTGTGTTCCCCGCAGTTGAACAATACTCAATATTGATTGATCTCTATAGGGCGTTGGTTGCCAGTGTTAAGAAAGACTGTAATTAGATTTTGACCATCCCGTCCCTCCTCAAGAGGAGCCGAAAGAATTGTTCCATTTCCTACATCAAGAAGGAATTCTGAATCGGTGATGGAGTCACTAGTCCGATACGGAGTCGTCAGAGAAAACACTTTCAAGTACCCCCCATAGATAAGACACCCGAAGTGAATCACAAGCAACGTCTGTCTGATGTTGTGCAAATATTAACAATAGGCGCAATCCAAAGAAAATCCCCGTAGTAAAGGAAGATTTCCAATCTCCGAATGGTACAGGTGAATTCGTAAGGTCTTGAAGAGATCGGTCAAGAATCTCAAAAACGGAGCTATTTGCCATTGGTGCATCATTGAAAACAATGAGTTGTGCTGCTCTTTTAAGTTCTGCTCGCTGGGAACCATTGGTGGTATCCCAAAAGCCAGGGCCATCCCCGAGATCCAGTCGAAGCCGAGACAAAGTATTTCGCTGTAGTGGCACCCGGCAGGTCTCCAGCAGAGGTGGTTTTAATATTGAAAAGACACAATACTAAATTAATTTAATTGTTTAGGTTGAAATTCCCTGCTCAAGATATCTTTCCAAGATAAAAAAAAACACGAGATATATAAATGAAATTAAATTTGTCATAGGTTATGTTCTAAGATTGATTATGTTTTTGTTTTGTAAAGTTTTTGGTACTTAGCAATTAACATATAAAGTGTTAAAATATAAATTTACAAATGTTTTAGATTAGTTCTTGGTTCTCTTTAATTTCAATTTACAAAAGGTGTTGAAATAGATTGGACTAAAGTATTGGATGGAAAGTAACGTTAAAGCTGAAAGTAATTTAAAACTGGTAAATGTTTCTTTAGAAATTTTTATTACGTTGCCAATGCGTTGTAAGAGGTTGATGAGATTTATTTTGAAGACAGCAGATTTAAAGTAAAATTGACATTGAAAGTAGATACAAGTTAGTGTAATCAGTGTTTAGTAGTCATAATTGAAAATTAATGGCATTAGTAGTATAAATATATATTCGTTGAAATCAAGTTAGAACACGATGTAAGAAAGTAATAGTGTATATTAAATAAGTAATTGCATTAGTAAATAAATGTTTCCCTGTCAGTTAGCCGATGCAATAAGTTGCATCACGGCATATCCAGTTCCGCCAACGGGGAGGCCGGGAAACTTAGGAACCATATACAGTATTTACAACCTTGAAATTTAGAAACGGGGAGTTTGTTTAAAGGCAGGCCCCCTTGCCTCTGCCTCGATGCAATGAAATAAAGATACTAAGTTTAACACACCGGAGAGTTTTTTCAAGCAGTTCTCCTCAACTCTGCTGTAAACCGGCTAACTGGAATAAAAATGGGGAGTTTGATAAGGCAGGCCCCCTTTCCTCTGCCGTACAAAACTAAAACTAACATTAAAAAACGATAAACAACTATATACAACAGCGGGGACTTTTTTTAAGGCAGACCCCCTATCGTACTGCCAATTACAACGAGGAGTTTTTATTGTATCGCAGATCCTCTAGCCTACTACGGACGTCTACATCGGATTAACGAAGGAGCTCGCTGAAGACAACATTTTTTACAAATGCAACACCTTCGAATATTCTGTCGGGACTGACAAGGACAACGATGTCGGAAGGGTTTCTGACTCTGCTGAGCAGGACGTACAGCTGACCATGTAGTTGTAAAATTTTCCCATTGTAGTTGATTGTAACTTACCTTATTTATAAACTGTTTTACATAATGTCCTTTTACCTGACTTTTTATTGCGGTATTTACTATATCTTTACACCTAAACTTGTGAAACTTAGTGTTTTCTACCATATATATTTTGTTTTTGTGTGTTTTTTCAAATTTCTTTTGTTTAGTTTGTCATTTTATATATTTAGAAGTATAATAGGTCAAATTTATGTTAACAATTACAAACCTGATGATGCTCGCTGTCGGCTGTTTCATCACTTACACACTGTACCCTTTCGTGTCCACTGTCGACATGCCATAATTTATATAAAAATGAGTATAAAAAATTTAAAACAATCAAAATCTATGTTTTTGTACCATTAACAACAAAATACTAAGCAGAAAACGAAATCCAAGAAAAAAATTAATTTGGGCATAAATGGGTTAAGGCGTTGGCGAGCTCACAAAAAACGTTTTTTTTTCAAGGAATTATAACAAATTGTAATAATTCCTTGAAAAATAACGTTTTTTGTGAGCTCGCCAACACCTTAATTTTAGACCAATTTTTATGATTGAGGTGTCAAATTACTGGAAATTTTGTCAATATTTCCTGAATGCTGTTCATTTTCCTTTAGGTGAAAAAAACGTTGCCCAATCGGTCATCTATGTTATCCACAAATTTACATGTATTTCTTATGGAAGGGATATTTTTTTAAATATTAACAAAATTAGTGCTTACCATGTAAACGGTTGGACCAAAGTAGACATATTATATATTTTTCTTGCAGGAAATTTAATTTTCAAATTAATAGGGGATACTAAAAGTTGATAGTTTTCAAGATATTTAGGAAAAACCAAAAAATTGTACCTTTAGACCCTTCCAGCCCAGCCGGCTCAAGGGCTAAGGGCGGGGACTTTTGATATGTTTTACTCCTAACTAGTCCAAACAAAGTTAAAAAGTAAAAAATTGTGTTCCATGCAATTCCCTCTATAACCTTTCGTTGCCTGGACTAATATAATATTATTTCATTAGCAATTACATAATTGTTTAAGGTGGTTGTGTTTTTCCAGACCGAATGCTGCAACGAAGAGGGCTAAAGTTGCCTCAAATAAAACCTGGCAGCAGAGTGGCTTGCAAACTCCGAAATAGGAAAATTGAGGCTACTGAGAAAGCGGCAATTGCCCTGAATTAGGGATTAGGGATGGCAACGATAAACCGATATTTTCATCGATATATTCATAAAATGACAAAAGTTGTCATTTTATTTGTAATTTTCTTGGAAATTCAAGTTCCAATCGCAAACCCATAAAACATTTTGAATGTATTTTTTAAGTATCCACTAATCTTAAAGCGGTTTAATTTTTTAATTAAATGGTCTCTCTTTTCTTTTCGTCTACAAACGTTTCAGTTGGCTGCCCTGATCCCCTTATTAAAATTACTATCAAAACTTTTGTTTTTGAACGCTCTCCCAGATAAATATTGGAAGTGAAACAAGTTTGACAGACTGCTTTTGGCTGCTTTGTGTTTAATGTTTTTTTTATTAATTTAATTTGGGTTTTTAGGGGTTTTCAATAATTTTTCTTTTTATGGAAGTATTTGCATAGTTTTTTTGAAAGTGTTTAACTATTTTTTTCATGATGTTTAAAATTAAAGATAACATTTCTCGTGATTCTGTTTACTTAACTAACACTGTGAAGTTCTTGAAAACCACATTGAGGTAACCAGTCTACTAGGAATTAATTCAGAAAAATCGATTTCAATAATTCATTTGAATATTCGGAGTTATTTTAAAAATTTTGATGCTGCTATGGTCATGCTACAGAGTTTAAAAATTGATTTTGATATTATTGCATTTACCGAGGCATGGGTTGATGACGACAAAACAGTTTTTGAGCTAGACGGATACGATGTTTTTACCACGACTAACAATTGGAATCGAAACGACGGAGTAATTGTGTACTTGAACAGCGACTTTAGCGGAAATATGCAACAGATATCAATGGGCGAGGCGACTGGACTCCAACTGGACTTTGACCTGAATAAGCGACATTTTTCTGTACTGATTGTTTACCGCAGCCCTTCTATGAACTGTAATTTATTTTTAAATGATCTGGAAGTTTTTTATTCAACTTTAAATCGTAATTTCACAAATATTTTCATGGGAGATATTAACATTGATATCCTGCTTGATAGTAATGTCTCTATTTATAAGGATGATTATTTAAATATTTTATATTCCAAGGGTTTTTTGGAGTTAATTAATTTACCGACGAGGGAAGTAGGTAACTCTAAAACCTGCCTTGATCATATTTTCACTGATCATCCCAACTACCATTCTATAACATCTTGTGTACTAAAAACTGATATTACGGATCACTATCCTGTGATAGCAAAAATTGAACTGGACTTCCGCACTACTGACCCTGACACTAACTGCTACTACTTAGACTCGGATGTTCTGAGCGGCCTGATGGCGGCTCAGACGTGGGATCATGTTCTGGCCCATAGAGAAGTCGATGATTGTTGTAACGCAATGCTTAATACTTTTTCAGAGCTAAAAAATAGATCTATGAGACTTAAAAAACAAACTTCGCGGTTCAAAAAATTAAAACCTTGGATTTCTACTGATATTATTTTCGCTATCAGAAAACGTGACAAATTTAGTAAACTTGTAAAAAAAACGTCCAAATGATTATCAACTAAAAGTACAGTTCAACATTTTTAGAAATAATCTTTCTAAAAAAATTAAAACCATAAAGCAATCATTTTATAGGAATAAAATTAAGTCGGAGACAAATAATCCAAAAATGTTTTGGAAGACTATCAATGAAATCAATGGTGCTAAGACTAGCAAATGTAAATTTCCAATTTCACATTTTTTGCAGGGCTCGGACGCTGGCGGTGGGGGCGTTCGGCAGATCGCTGACTCGTTTAATAGTTTCTTTTCAAATGTAGGTAGCAATCTGGCAAACGAGCTGCCTCTGTCTGTGGGCCCCCCGCTGGTCGACGATGCCGCTCATAGAGTAGAGCATGAGTTCCGCCAGAGGCCGGTCACCGACAGCCAGGTCGTGGAGTGTGTGAAACAAATGCGTGGCGGCTCTGCTCCTGGGTGTGACGAATTTTCTCCCAAAATTCTTAAGGATCACTTGAGACAAATATTGCCGCCTTTGAAACATCTTATCAATCTCAGCATAACTTCTGGCATTTTTCCTAATAAATTTAAAGTCGCTAAAGTGATTCCTATCTATAAATCGGGTCCTAAAAACGATAAAAAAAAACTACAGACCGATATCTTTGTTGAGTGTTCTAAGTAAAGTCCTAGAGAAGTGTATCAAAATACAACTTCAATCTTACTTGGAGGAGAATCGCATATTGTCAGATAGTCAGTTTGGGTTTAGAGTGGGAACAAGTACATCGGACGCTCTTTTTCTTCTTAACAAACATTCAATTAATTCAGTTAACAACAATGATAACATTTTATTAACGTTTATCGATCTGGCAAAGGCATTTGATTCAATTAACAGAAATATCCTCTTCTCTAAACTTGAGTGCGCTGGGGTTCGTGGGGTTGAATTGAACTGGTTCAAAAGTTGTTTAAGTTCTAGGAGTCAAGTTGTCTCAATTAATAATGTTGTAAGTGAAGAAATGGGTGTTAACTACGGACTTATTCAGGGCAGTACCCTTGGGCCTCTGTTATTTTTGATTTACATAAATAATATTGTTAAACTTCCAATCTCTGGTAAATTATTCCTTTTTGCAGACGACACAGCCGTGATTTTTACAGGACCAAATTGGGATGATGTTTTCAACACCGCATCGATGGAATTAATGATTTTGAAAAATTGGTTTTCTGAAAATATTTTAACAATGAATGTGAATAAAATAAAATGTATGCCGATCGCGTTACGCCCAGCGAGTGGGCCGCCCGCAGAGCTCAGAGTGGTTCTGCACTCGTGCAGTGGTGCAGACACGGCAAACTGTTGTTGTCAAGTGATTGAAAGAGTCGATCATTATAAGTATCTTGGGGTAATTATTGACTCAAAATTGAGATGGGAAAATCATGTAAATTTAATTCAATCTAAACTCAGAAAAATGATTTTTGTTTTTTATCAGCTGGGGCAAATTTTGGACGAAAAAGAACTTAAAGTTGTTTATTATGCTTATGTTCAATCCTATTTGCAATATGGTTTAATTGCTTGGGGAGGCAGTTTTCAATCAGTTCTTGAGCCATTAAATGTTATCCAACGATCTATTATTAAAGTAGCATTCAAGAAGACGGCGCGTTTCCCGACTCTTCTGCTTTTTAAAGAGTCTGGGCTTTTATCAGTCAGACAGTTATTCATAAAGAGCTTATTAACGTTTTGTTACAATAATCCAAACCTGATAGTGGCTCCTGTGACTCACACTTACCGTACCCGTAGCGCGGAGGGCGTGGGCCTGCAGGTTCCTCGAGTAGTTAAATCTATTAACCTTACTAATTCCTTCTACATTGCCAATTTTTTGTATTATTAGTGATAATGTACTGGTATTTTAAATTTTTATTAATACAAATATAATTTTGTTAATAAGAGTTTTTGTTAAGACTTAAGTTTAAATTCACATTCAGATATTGGAGACCATCTGTTCAAATCATGTTAAAACATAAATTTTGGTTTGTAAAGATGAACTAATGCAAGCAGTTGTCTTAAATCCAATATTGGTTTAAGTCCACCAATCAGGGCAATCCTTCTTCAGAAGCTTCTAGAACTTTTCTTTGCTGGGGTATAAATACTAAATTTCCTTGGGTTCGGTCTCATTTTGTCAGTTAAAAGTGATAAGTGAAGGGGTAAGTGGATGAAGGGCTCATGTAGCAAAATGTAAATATTGAGAAAATCAAGTTCAAAGTTTTAACCCTGTAACTTTTTAAATAAAAATGTTCTTGAAAAAACAACCATAACTTTTTTTTACTATATGTTTCAAAAGTTTATCATAATAGTAATATAGTTCTATACCAAATCTAAATATGTAAAAAAGATTTTTTTTGTACATAAGCCCTTATTTCACAAATTCTTTTATGTTTTACGTTTGAACTATAGTTGAAGAAGGGCAAAGAGAACGTTTTAATTACACAGATGAGATAAAATGAATATATTTTATTCCATACACAAATCTAAAAATTAAATCTTAGTCTGTTTGTATGGCACTTCTTCTTTTTTTCATTGTTGGTTTTTTTCGATTACACTTCTGTAGAACCACTGATGTTCAACAGGAATAAATGTAAGCTGCTCTTTGATGTTCTCAATTTTTTCAATAGAGATTTCATTTTTCTTTGTTGGATCTCTTTCAATATGATTTGGCAAATCTTCAGCTCCTGTCTCATTTAAGCTCCGCAAAATATCCACTGTCTTGAACGGTGTATTGTAGTCATACGACTCTTTGAACAGATAAGAACCATAGCTGTCGATTCTTACCCATTTTATCCCATCCCTAAAGTGCACCTGTTGTTTGAGTACATCTTTTTTTCTGTTGTAAAGTTTCAAATCTTTTTCAATATGTTCCGTCTTTCTAAAATGGTTTGTCACATCGATGACAAAGTTCTTCTTACTTGACTTAGCTATTATATTCCTATATTGTTCTGGCGTGAAGATAGTTTCATGTTTTCGTAGATTTTTTTCGATGATTCCGAAGTCTCGATCAGAGTCGAGGTAAGTATGTCCTACCTCCGGGTCCTTGTGGTCTATCACTTTGAAGGCACCATTGTGTATGAGATGTTGGTACAAACAAATCAGTAGAAAGTTCTTGTTTTGTCCTCCACATGAATCAGACCATATAATCAAATGATCTTTTGATTTAAGTACGTCATCTAGTTCCAGTGCTGTTAACAAGGAGCTCATGATTTCATTACTTCCCTTAGATCCTTGTTCTTCTGTCCATGTACAAAATATTGCCTTGACTACATCTTTTACTGTTATGTGAATCCCAAAATTGTACATCCATAATTGCCTCAAACAAAAAGCCTTAGAGGTGGTGAGCTTAGGTAAGGGCTGAGTTTGTTGGAGGTCCATTGTTATGTAGGCTACGTTGTCATTTGTCTTGGCTGTTTCTCGGTCAATTTTCATTGACTCAAATGCTGCATGGTAGTTTTCTACATGTTCCTCATTCGAAATTCCAGCATCACAGGTGGAACACGTGTCACTTTTGGGTTTGGCAAATGATAAATTGAATTCATTTACAAATACACTACGGTAGTAGCACTCCTTGACACGAAATTCAGGTGGTTTGTTTTCCTCAGTGCATAGCTCAAGGTAAAGAGAGTGCATTTTTGGCACGGACAGTAAAGGTGAAAGGTACTTTTTATGGATATTAGAAGATCTTGAATAATGAGATAATTCGGCTGGAAAAGATGAAATATGTTGAACAATATAAGCCTTTACATCATCACAAATTTTGTGAGGCCTATTACTGTGGCGACCTCTTTTATCTGGACTCGGTGCACCAGCCCCAGTTTTGATTTTTTCTTGGATGATTCTTACTTTTTTTTCACCATTCTGGTACAGTGACATTAGAGCCCGTTTGCAAACTAATTGCTGATTTCCTTGAAACGGTACAAAGTAAGTTACTGTCTTATGTTTGGCTGCTCCTTTCCTTTTTCTGTCTGGTGGGCTGGACTTGATTGCACTAAACAAAAGGGCATTTTTCCCATTAATATCTAGTTTGTAGAAAGCTGACTTTATTTGTTCTCTTTGTTCTATTGTAAATTTTTCAGAACACTTTAATCGACAATTCTCTGGACAAAGACTCCCCAATACAACAGCTTTTTCAGGGATTTCATTACCTTTATATGACATGTAGCTAAGACCTTTTTCTCTACTTATGGCTGCTTTCTTCTTTTTCCATTGTTCAGAGTTTCGTTTCTTCTTCCGGGAGTTTTTTATCTTGGGTGAAAAATGTTTCTTTTTTCTTATGCCTTGAGGTAATTGTTGAATATTTAAATGTTCAGCTGCATTTAAGTGATTAGCAGACATGACATCTTCGGAAAGATTCTCATCGACACCAGGTGGTTGAAATAAATGGAGAATATTCACCTGTTCAGCTTCATTCAAATTGTTATCAGGCATGATTTCTTCAGGAAAGTTCTCAACAGCAGGTGGTTGAAATATTAGGACGTCATCTTCCCTCCCATTAGTACTTACAGATTGTGTGGATTCACTAGAAGAATAATCACTAGGTTGATACTCATCACTTGAATGCTCAAAAAGGGAGCTGAATTCCGAGTCACCGAGGTCCAGATCAGATTCTTGGTCTGGAAAAAAACAAAACCTTGTTATCAGAAGTTTAATAACAATGAGAAAAAGGATATAATATAAAAGCAAAATAATTGCTCAAATATTCCAATCAAGTGCATCTTGCATGATTGTTTGTACTGAGTTTGTTATCGTACAGCAAGCTAAAAACATACTATAAAAATTATTGTAATTTACTGAAGCTGATTGAATTTTCATACTTTATTAATATTAACTGTATTGTCTTTTTTACATGATTAACAGGAGGACATTAGAATGAGTTAAAGCAGAAAATTTTATTTACTTTGATACCTAAAAAAGATCATAAAAATAGGTATCTACATAAATAAAAGCATGGATAATCTCGTAAAGCTTCCCTTGGAAAATTAATCAATTAGAAAATATATTAACATAGGGAAGTACACATTGGTCATGCAAATAGTTAATTGGCCCCTAAGAATACAAGTACACCTACTTACCATCACATTCTGAATAGATGCGTGGTCGTTTATTTCTCTTTCTTGTACACATCCCATGTCTTTTATTCATATTAGTTAAAGATAGGCTTTCTTGTGAGTCATCATCATTTACTGATTCTGCAGTTATGTGTGCAATATTTTCATTTTTCTGTTCTGGTTGGGAAGAAGGACCTAGGAAATAAATCAAAATAAAAAATAGGTGCCTTTATTAGTAGTCACGACATGTATGTGTTACCAGACAAACCCGATTTTTAGGACAAACTAGTTTCGACTAGGATGAACTAGTTTTTCCTGACCGCTCTAGGGGTTAAACTAGTTTGGCCTGATTAATTACAGGCTGGACTGATTTGGCCGGGTGGCGTTAGGATAAACTATTTTAGCCTGTTTTAGACCAGGCCAAACTAGTGTGTTCAAACTGGCCTAACCTAACCTGACCTGACTCCCACCGGATGCAGCAGTGGTGCACTAGACAAGAGTTTCGCCTGACCATGAACCCGGAAAAACTAATTTATCCATACGCTACCCAGTCCTAACAAATGAACTGCAGAACTAGTTTATTCTGACGCTATTAAGTCCAACTAGTTTAGCCTGTAATTAATCAAGTCAAACTAGTTTATCCTATGCTGGCCAGGAAACAATAGTTCTTCCTAGTCCAAACTAGTTTGTCCTAAAATCGGGTTTGTCCGGTAACATATTGAATAATACTAAGTAAGGGTATAGGCAATTTTAGCCTGATTATTAGGTTATTTTATAAATTTATCGATGAGACTTTGCCCAGATTAGGTTCATTTTCAAAGACAGGTAATTTGGTTGTTAAAATTGGTTTATCACCTTTAGCCTAAACACTAAACCCCTCAAACTTTTCTGTCAGTGGTGATTTTCTCTATTAGGCTACTAACGGTGGTTTTATCTCAATATGCTATGCTTGTTATTATTTTCTATAATAGAAATAGCTGTTCAAATTTCATAAGATAATGAAATATGAAATAAAGATTGAAAATACAATAGCTGAACAAACCCAATAAGTAAAATTTGCTTACCTTGTTTGTTTTCTTCTGTATAAGTGAGGTTAGGATTATCTGACACACTT
Source organism: Flexamia atlantica (assembly GCA_035578135.1). Taxonomy (NCBI): domain Eukaryota; kingdom Metazoa; phylum Arthropoda; class Insecta; order Hemiptera; family Cicadellidae; genus Flexamia; species Flexamia atlantica. Next base: position 9,517,118 of record JAQJVK010000021.1, on the reverse strand, counting down.
CTTGTGCTTGATTCATTTTCATTTTCACCATTCTTTAGCGAATTTATAACCAAACTTACACTACATTGTAGTTCCTTAAATGTACATAGGCCTTTCTTCCACTAGTTTTCTCAGTTAAAATTAATTGATTTTCTATGACGACCATGCAGCAACTTAGTTTTACACATAAGCCCTTCATCCATAGTGTTATCTCAAAATTTTAAAAAATGTTACATAGGCCCTTCATCCACTCACCCCTTCAAGTAATATAGTAAAGTTGCTATGTATTGTTTGAATTTTTTAATTTTGTGCCCAGGATAACTGGTGTGTAGATTTCTAAATAATATTAGTTCATCTATTTTTCTTTGACTACTCGAATAATTAAATAGTTAATGCTTTTTATTTGCTTTCCTCTCATGGAAACTATTAAATTTTCGGTTATTTATCTAACCATGCAAAAACCAATACTGAAAATAATTTTGATACTAAAAATAAATATAATATTGCTTCATTAGCAAATACATAATTGTTTAAGGTGGTTGTGTTTTTCCAAACCCGAATGCTGCAACGAAGAGGGCTAAAGTTGCCTCAAAAAAGACCTGGCAGCAGAGTGGCTTGCAAACTCCAAAAGGAAAATTGAGGCTACTGAAAAAGTGGCAGATGCCCTGAATCGCATTGCAGCACAGATAGGGCGAATAGCGGACTCATTTGAGTTAAACAATAACCAAACCATGTAAATACTTTTAGTATAAGTTTTTAATGTTGTTATCGTTAGTGAAGTTTTTAAAAATAATTGTACTGTACTACTATGCTCAAGCTATGAAAATATTATTTAGTAGTTTTTGTTTTTAATACAAAGTTCAATATTAAAGATAACAAATTTGTATAAAACACTGTTGTATGGAGTGCTGTAAATAAATTTTAATTTTTGCTGGTGAGACTTTAATTTGGAATTTTTTATGGATCAAGTTGTGTAAAAAATGTAAATATTGTACTTCCAAGTATTGGAAGTAATTAAATCCTACGTTTCTACATGTAAAATATTTATATTTAAGAAATATCCCTCTGTCATCTAATACACAATTATTCTATGAAGTTTTGAATTTAATAAAAAATTTTAATATTTTTCAAGTTTCATCTTTAAACAACGTGACTTTCGACTTCTTTATTGCCAGTAGGCAACAAAATTATTCATATAACATCAACAAAGTAGTATCATAGGAAGAGCAATTTGAACAAGGTATCCTTTGAACATGAACATGACGAAACAATTGAATTATCCCCGTTGCAGCAGACCTGCATACTCAGCGAATTTCAAACGCAAAACAACATATTTTAATCCAATATAGCGAGATTTGACATGTTTTTCGTAAGCTCCATAAGAATAACATGGGGAATGAGTATGCAGGTTTGCTGCTACAGGTATTTTTAAACTGGTTGGTTTTAATTCAATATTTAGTATATTTGAAGTAGAAGAAGCCATTTACCAAGTTGCATCAAGATATGTTGAGAAATAAGCGAGATATAGAATTTTACTTATTTCCCATAAGGTTAACATTGAGACAACGTACTGTGTTTACCTCTTTTAATATCTCGGTAACCAATGGACATAGAGCGGTGCTTCAAAATACTAAATTGTTTGTTTTTTATTAGCTGAATTCAATGGTGCCAACAAAAATTTGATAAATTTTGTTTTTTTATCTAACCAACTCAAAAAACCCATTTTTGGGGGAGTTTATCCCCCTTTACCCCCCCTTCCGGTGGTCCGATCGGGCTGGTTCACGAACTCGTCCGAGTGATTACCAATTTACATGTCTGTTCCAAATTTCATTAAGATCGGACCATATTTACGGTCGCTATCGTGTTAACAGACATATATACATATAGATATATATGTCTGTATATATATAGATATATATATATAAAAATTCGAACGAATGGTGTTTTTTGCTTCTGGGGACCCCAAAATGAAAAGTTAACATGGTCTCACACTTAGGTCTTACCATGAGTACTACCGTAACAGCTTATTCCTTTAAGGAAATTCGCTAAAAAAGACAATTGAACATGAACATGCTTTGATCAATTTGAACATGAATGGTTTTAAAACAGGGAAACATTTTCCTGCCTGAAAATTGGCACATAATAAAGTCTGAATCAAGGTGTACCGTATATAAGTTGGTTCACTCCCCAGCACCTGTGATTCAATATTCAATTATTGTTAATAGTCAATAGTAACTTACACTAACTTGTTGTAATGTTAGTTTTTGTAGTACAGGGTGTTTTTTTTAAAACGCAACCCATTTTTAAGATTGAATAATGCACATATAAATATGAAATGAGTATTGTTTTATTGATCTTTACATTGTATACAACCTATTATTTAAGTTTGAACACATTTAGTTTACATTACGTGCTCAAACAGTCGGTCATTGGCATTTATATAAAGTTATGTCCTTTCCATGAAATTCCCAAACACGTGTTGCAAGGTACCGCTTTGAATTTCTTGCATTAAATTTGTTGTTTGTATTGAGATGCTGAATATCCTGTGATTTGTTTTAGTAAGCCTTATTATGTATCCCCAAAAAATAAAATAATATATTGGGGTCAAATCCGGGATCTTGGGGGAAATAATCCTTCACCGATAAAATCAAGTTTTGGGTTGCGTTTTTAATGTGTATGTCTTTAAGCACGATAACTCACGTAAAAGTGGTCCGATCTGAATGAAATTTGCCACAGACATGTAAAGTAGTATTACTCTACGAAATAAATTCACAAGATCTTGTAGCACCTCAAAACAAACAACAAATTTAATGCAAGAAATTCAAAGCGGTACCTTGCAACACGCGTTTGGGAATTTGATGGAAAGAACATAACTTTGTATAAATGCCAATGGCGGACTGTTTGAGCACGTAGTGTAAACTAAATGTGATCAAACTTATATAATAGGTTGTATAAAATGTAAAGATCAATAAAACAATACTCATTACATGTTTATATACGTATTACTCAATCTTAAAAATGGGTTGCGTTTTAAAAAAAAACACCCTGTAGCTTTGTAGTAGAAATCTTTTTGTAGGTTTGGAGAAGAGTATTTTTATTGAAGGTGACGATTGTGAAACACCTTTTGTTTCCTCCAACTTAAATCAAATTGAAAGCATTATAAAATTAATTGAACTATATGACAAAGGTGATGAGAAGGAGAAAGAAAAAGAAACAGAAATGTTTTTAAATGAAATCATAAAATATGTCGGAGGAATATTGAAAAATATAAATGTTGAAAATCAAACTCAATTACTATTTATAATCGAGCAACTAAATTTGTTGACCTGTCCAAAAATGGTCGTAGGTATTCATCAAACATGATCATAATATCTTCAACTCTATAAACCCCATTCCATCTTAAATTCTATAAACCCTATTCTGTAAGCTTCCATGCTTATAACTTTTAAAGAAGCGTTGGTTGTTTATTTTTACCACACCCAAGACACCTGAAAAGAGTATGCAATCAACTGTTAGTGGATCCAACTATTGACGAGAGGGATTCTTTTTGTTTACATATGCTAAACTATTTTCAAATCTTTAGAGGAAAAGTATAGAGATATGACCCTCCTCATGGATAAAATCGACATGAACCTTTGTGTGGATTATAAACAACAACTGGAAAAATTAGTTTTAAGATTTTTTGTATTATTAGTGATAATGTACTGGTAAATTAAATTTTTATTAATACAAATATAATTTTGTTACAATATTTAATTTCTGTAAATGAAAACAAAATTTATAAGCAGATACAAGATAAGGACGTAAGTTTAAATTCACATTCAGATATTGCAGACCATCTGTTCAAATCATGTTAAAACATAAATTTTGGTTTGTAAAGATGAACTAATGGAAGAAGTTGTCTTAAATCAAATATTGGTTTAAATCCACCAATCAGGGCAATCCTTCTTCAGAAGCGTCTAGAACCTTTCTTTGCTGAGGTATAAATACTAAATTTCCTTGGGTTCGGTCTCATTTTGTCAGTTGAAAGTGATAAGTAATATAGTAAAGTTGCTATGTATTGTTTGAATTTTTTTATTTTGTGCCCAGGATAACTGGTATGTAGATTTATAAATAATATTAGTTCATCTATTTTCCTTTGACTACTAAAATAATTAAATGATTCAATTCTGTTTGAAAGGAAACTAAATTTTTTTAGGGTTCACGCCTCATGCTAATATCTAAAGTACATGACATGCTTTTTGGAAATAATTTTAAAAGGAATGTAAATGGAAGAAAACAAATAAAACTAGCAACAATGACAATAGCAAGGCAATGTGTTTATTTACACCTAAAATGACCTCGGGCATTGTGTTTCCAACTGACAAGAGCAGACCATTGTTTTATTTATTTGATTCAGTTCACATTTTGAAGTGCACTAGAAACAATTGGTTAAATTGACCAGACCAAGTGCTTTGCTCCCTCGATATTGTTTCTGGTGGGAAGAAGGATGCGAAATTTCAAGCCCTTTCATTCCCAGCGAGTCCATTTGGAATCATGATTTGTTTACAGTTTTCTAAGAAGTTGTCCCAATGATTCCATCTCGACTCACGATTTGGTAGGTAAATATATTTTCTTGATGTTGACAGCAATGCAATAGCAGAATCACCCCATAAAATATGTTGATTTTCAACATTGGATCTCTTGTCAGAAAGTTTGTTTACCAGAAGGCAGTGACCGGTGCATGTCTCAGACGACAACGACGACTGTCCTCACTTTTGGATGAACAGAGGACAAAATATAACTAAAAAATATGAACATATGAAATCTTTCTTCTTTATCTTTTATCTTTTTTAAAAAAAAGAGGGTGGCGGCCTCTTTTTTACCTTGCCTTTACCCCGCCCACATAGACTATTGATCTGTGCGTGGACGTTATCAAGCAAAGCCAAGGAGTGAGCCGGTACAGTACAAGGGGTGAACAGTACTGCTAAAAGTAAGCGACACGCCCGAGTCTCGAACCTGCGACGCTTCGTGGCCACAGTTCCGAGGCCGAGTGCGCTACCAACTGCGCCACCGGCTCACTAAACCGGATCTATCTGCGGATAAGATTGCAGTGGGATTTCAGTGACATTATTTATCTAAAGAAATATTGTTTTATCTGATTGTAATTTAAGTATAAGTTTTAATAATTGATGTGTGGGCTAATTTTACAAAAAAATAAAGTAATAAATGTATATTAACTCATTCAAATACATATAAAAATATTTAAATGATCTATAAAATAATTTTTCGCCAATTATTTTCACTATTACATAAAAACTGAGCTTTTATCATGTAAGTATAAAAATAATAAATACAATTAATGATGAAAAGGTTAAAAATTGTGTTCGTTTTTACAGATTATGGCGAGAAAAGGAGCCACTGACTCCGAGATCGACAGATACTTGAGAGGGGATCTTTCCGATAACTATGTAGCTAACTCTGAACAGTAAGCTACATAAAATCCATTCACATTGGAATATAATGCAACATTTGTTATTTTAGTATATTATTTTGTGACTTTTTAATATAGTTTTAGAATGTTTATACAAGAAATTATTTGTTTTCCAACAACGTATACAATATGTCTTGTATTTTATCGTAACACGTTTTAGATAAAACTGTATTTATACAAATATAAATAATTGTATTTTGTCATATATTTTTAATGTAAGAACTCGTTTTTACCATGTTTTACTGAATTTTGTGTAACAATAAAAATATTGGTATCATCTCAACAATGCGGTTTTATTACGTCCCCCAAAGTCGTAGATTCCCATTGACGCCATGTGGACTCATAATTCTAAATTCATAATAAAATAAAAAATGGGCAAAACTTGATGAATGTTGTTTATTTACAACGTATAAAAGTAGAAAACCAAATCTGATATTTGTTCACTCCTCTTAATATGGTTGTGAATCAAAGGGTTATATAATGCTTCATCAACAAGATTGTGATAAATTAGTACAATTTGGACACTCCTTGACCCTGAAATCTCTGTTCCAACAAATTTAGAGCGTTAAATGTAAATCTTCCATTGAAAGTTCTTAAATCCAATGTTGCAGAGGCTCTAAAATCAGACGTTTCAAAAAACATTGAAAATTAACTGGAGACTGCAGGTTTTATTGATATTGTTGTTACTTTGTGGATTATTGTTAAGACACCTTTAAGAGGAAAGGCATTAAACGACCCATTTCAAGAGCAAATTGTTAAAAAAGATTTCGAACAAGATGAAAAAGTTATCTTTTGGGAATATTTTTTAAATTGGTTGGACAAATGTGAGTCCTCTCATTTCAATTCAAACCATCACTGACTCCCCAAACATATCTTGCTGTAACACACACTACATACTGTTTCTTGGAAATAATCAGACATTGTTTCACTGTCCTTGGTCTAAACTATATTCTAATGGGGAAATTCAAAACAGATTCCTTAGAAGACAGGTCTGGAAAATGTAGACAGGTGGCTGGGGGACAGTATATCTATTAGGCAGCTGTATGAGACAGAAAATAAATTGAGGATTTAATCTCTCTTGTCACTAAAATCAAACTGTTTTGGTATCATGAAAATTACTTCTTTTGATTTAAATGTGGAACGATTGGAGCCTAAACCTTTGATCACGTTGAAGTTTTTGAGCCTGAGTTGAAGATAGACATAGACAGCAGTGACTCGGACGAAGTTGTAGATGAAACTCCAGTTCTAGTATACCTTGCTGGATACTGTTCTTTCACCATCTTAAGAGACTGCTCTGTGACACCTGTAAAGCAAAGTTAGTAATTTCAAAAGATCTTGTTGTAGTACAGTAAAAATAAGTGAAAAATTCCATAAACCTAAAAAAAATTGGTACAAGCAAGGAATTTGGTACAGATGTTGGCTGTACCTTCCTTTTGAACATACTAAAAGTCCCCTAAGATTGAAGCTGTGCTACGGCTGCCATCTTGGAAAATGACAGCATATTTCTGTATTTTTGCCTATAATTGCTTTTTATTAGAGATACAGAAAAAAGCTTCAGATAAAAATGTAGCTCATTTAAAAATACACATTTTTGGTTATAATAATTCTTTCTCTAAACCCAACGGTTTTTGAGTTATTTGCGATTAAGTATAGTTAAATCGTGGCTTTTCCAATTTTACAAAAATTTTAGAAAAAAGTTACTCAACTGCAGTTTATATCTATGTTTTTTTCAGGCTATTGACTTTGAACCGCTATGCATTATTGTTGGGTGATTGATTCTTAATTTTGATAGGGTTCTCATTTTTGGACGCCATCTTGGATCCGCCGTATTGGATACATATTATTTTTCTCAAAAGTAAAGATAGTGTTGTGATTCATCATTATAGACTAGATTTTTGCCCTAAACTCATTTCTGAAATCCGTTTTTTTTATTTGGATTCGCTAAAAAGATATGCTCAAATAAAAATTCAGCCATATACATTTCTTATGGATATTTCGTACTTAGAATATTATTTTGGATCATTTATCTTACATCTCCGGTTCTAAATAAGGTATGCTGCAAGTTTTGATCAATAGCTCACACAAAAGTCATTTAAATCACTGAGTTTATTTGGCTACACATCATTATTAATATTATTATCGAAATAAGAGTCGGGTTTAAAATGGTTTATTGTTTAAATAATAATATAAATGATGATGTGTAGTCGACATAATTCAGAAAACATAAAGCAGACGATTCTGTCAATTAAAATGTTTTATGCTGTAATACTAAAATAAAAAACATGTAAGATTTTACCTGACACATTTATATGTAACATAACATAAAAATTAACCTTGACCTTTTTATTCATGTTTCAATTGATTAACATATCTCTTAGCCCCCCTAATAAAACTTATAATAAATCAAAATACAACAAAGTAAATAAATTTACAGAACGTGTCATAAGAAGGTTGAAAAATTAATAAAAACTATTCTTCAGTTTCTTCTTTAGAATCAAAATGAAAAACATTTAATTTATATAAAATTTTACAATTTTGTTTGTTCTTTTTACAATGTTACCACTAACATCAACCTCAATTTACGTTTAAGTTTTTCTTTTATGTCGGAATGAATGAATTAACATAAAATCATTACCTCAAGCCTTTTAATTATATTTTTATTTGTTTACAGAACAATACAAAATTTAATTGGGGTGCAGTCCTGTTTTTTTAACATCTTTTCAGTGATGTACGTTAAATCTTTTATCATACCTGCTGACACCAATACTCAGGGGTGCCCATCCAATTCGGTAGCCTCCACCTTACCTTTTGCCCCCCCCCCCCCAGTGAGGCTTACCATTCCTCCCTTTGTCATAAAAAATAAACATGAATCTTAAATAATTTAATTATTTAAAATTTAATAACTTAATTTTTTAATTTAAATTAATTATTAAATGTTTGAGGCTGCAACAAATGGTTATTTTTATCCATCATTTTTAACTGCTCATTGAAAACTGGCAATGAAGTGACGTGTGTATGTCTTATTTGGAATGAGCTCACGCCAAAAAGTGATATGATAGACTGATGAAAATTCTTCATTTTTAATTGCCACGCCGAACTGACCTCACGCCGAAATGAGCCTACTGTGTGGTCGCGTCAGTTCAGTTGTTCAGTCCAGCCTTTCCACACATGTGCACAAGTGTTTTCGGCCCGGTGCCGCTCCGCTGCGAGCCGTGAACGCGTGCACAAAAAGTGGCAGTTAGAACTGACAGTTAAAATGACCGTGCGGAGCAGCAATTGTGATATTATGCCCTTTACACTACTAAAACTTTCATTTAAAAATTGTGAATGTTATTAAATTCTTTCCATATAGATAAATAGTTTATTGTAACAAATTAATGTTAAAACTGTAAAATACATAATAATTAATAAAATAATAAAGTGTCAATAATTAATAATAAGTTGAAAAAGTTAAATAATATGAATTTTTTGTTGTTCCTATGGCAAGGTTAAATCTATGAAACTGAAAAAAACACAGGAAATTGTCTATGCTTCCTACGATTTTGCTAGATACACTTAATTCATCAAATACTTCTTTTTCATTCCACGTTAGACCATTTTTTTCATTCCAATTCCACGTTTTTCAAACGTTCATTCCAATTAACGAATAAGAAATTGGAAGCGGGTTACTAACAGCTAGTAGTTGTAGTATGACTTATTTCAGTAGATGGCAATAGAGGCTCTGCAGTGGTCTTTATCCCTCCGACCCTTGAGGAACTTCTATTTGAATAAACTCATATTCATGTTGACGCCACATTAAAGGTGGAACCAAGAATGCCAATGGGGTGTCAACTACTGGCAATATCTGCAGTAGCCTACGACCCAGACGAATAGGAATAAGTAATTGGTACTTTAAAACACGTTGAGTGCCAAGCGGTGCGTTTGCACCGCACCGAATCTCTAACCGGGGGCCGAGCGGTGCAGGTGCACCGCTAATACACATTGTTGAACATAGCTTCCATGACAACGAGGCCTCTTATAAAAACACTATTTTCGGTATTGGCCACTTGGTAGGGTTCTAATAGTTATTTAGGTGACCTTGGTTTCTTTTTCCAGTGTCCCATTCGTGAACACAGCGTTTACAAAATCGGCCGCAATGCACGCTGCTGTGTTTGAGAGCTAGTCTTTTTCCAGCATCCCATTCGTGAACACAGCGTTTACAAAATTGGCCGCATGGGGCTCTGCTGTATTTGTTATGATATAGAGCGGATTTCTTTCCAGCGCCCCTTTCGTGAACACAGCGTTTACAAAATTGGGCACATGGCACTCTGCTGTATTTGTTATGATTGACAGCTGGTCTTTTTCCAGCATCCCTTTCGTGCACCGCTGTATTGTGACGTCATAAAACGTCATAAAAACTAATTATGATCTACTTTTTTGAGTTTTTAATAGATTTCACCAATACACAATTTTATATAGTAGGAGGAATAGGCATATATCCTATACCAGACTAGCGTAGTGGCCAACCGGTGCAAATGCACCGCTTCATTATGACGTCTTAAAACGTCATGAAAACTAATTATGGTCAACTTTAAAATTATCTGCAGTAACATATATAATGAAAGGAATGTGTTATTGCACTTTTTTAGGTTTGGCCCCTGAGTAGGTTTCATTGCCATAGTGGTGGCACTCAGTGTGTTAACTAGCGACTTCAAATAATCGTGACGTAGCAATGATGAATTATGTCAACTTCCACCTGTGATTTCTGATCTAAATATAACTAAAGGGGAAGCAATTTGATGACGTATCTAAGTCTACATCAGCTGGTCAGTGATGACGGGTTAAAATGGAACCACCTGTTTTACTTCTATTCATCTTGGTCTATGTCCGTAAAATGAATCATTGAGTAAAGGTTTATATAGTTACTAAATATTTACGCGAGCAATCAGTGTTTTTTTATAAAGGCTATTGAATACATGAACATTTTATTTATAAGTAAAAACTTAAAAAAAGTCATATAACATTTTTGATAAAGGGAATATCATCATTATTTTATTTGCATAAATTATCTTTATATAGAATTTTATTGGGAAAAAAACAGAAAACAAATTTTTTACAGATTATAGCAAATTTGATGCTTTTTCTCATTAGCTGAAATAAAACCCGGATACCGTACCACGAATACCCTTGAGAGAACAAGGGTTGTAAAGCTGTTTAGAAATTGGAAAATATATTTAGAATAAAATTAAATTATTATAATTAAGACAGTGATTTATCTTGTTGATTGTGTTCTTCATTATTGTAACGCGTTCAACTTCCGGTGAACGAAATTTATCAGATTAAATTCTTTTATTCAAAGCATTTCCTGTTGTCAGCGTGCTTATGACGTCAAAGCTGGAACACCTGTACAACTTGGTATTGGATTTCATAGGACAGCATTTTGAAAAATTGGAGCCCTCTAGTTGTTAATTGCGACTTTAAGAGGGGGCTACAACATTCTTTGAGAAGAATTCGGCCCAAAGGTATCATCGTGGGGAGCTGGTTTCATTGTGCCAACGTAAGAGTTGTTTCATTGTTGATAAATCTCAACGTTTGTTTAGCTACAATTGTAGAAGTTATGAAAATGTTCATGTTCAAAATCACTTCATCCCTTAAGTATGTGTAAATGTAATAATTATAGCAAATCGTTAACACATATTCAGAGATGTCGTTTTTTTAATGGTTTTAATTAAATGGTATACATAATTCATTGCGCGTTGTAGTGTATGCGTTATTTGGTTCTAAGTTATTTATGTTTACAAAATATTGCATTTTTAGATATCTTGATAAGCTGTTAAATTTTTTCAGAGCAGGAACAAAAAAATCCAAAGGCTCGGGCTGACGGATGCCATTCATCAGAACCATCACGCCTGTCGCGTATACAAAATGAGCCAGGCCCTAGTTCTACATCCACCTGGGCTGATGCCAGCTGGATTTGACTGTCAACCGATATGCCCGCTAGGCAGCAAGTTCCCTAGTAGCCCTAGTTCTACAACCACCTGGGCTGATGCCAGCTGGATTTGACTGTCAACCGATATGGCCGCTAGGCAGCAAGTTCCCTAGTAGCCCTAGTTCTACAACCACCTGGGCTGATGCCAGCTGGATTTGACTGTCAACCGATATGGCCGCTAGGCAGCAAGTTCCCTAGTAGCCCTAGTTCTACAACCACCTGTGCTGATGCCAGCTGGATTTGACTGTCAACCGATATGGCCGCTAGGCAGCAAGTTCCCTAGTAGCCCTAGTTCTACAACCACCTGGGCTGATGCCAGCTGGATTTGACTGTCAACCGATATGCCCGCTAGGCAGCAAGTTCCCTAGTAGCCCTAGTTCTACAACCACCTGGGCTGATGCCAGCTGGATTTGATTGTCAACCGATATGCCCGCTAGGCAGCAAGTTCCCTAGTAGCCCTAGTTCTACAACCACCTGGGCTGATGCCAGCTGGATTTGACTGTCAACCGATATGCCCGCTAGGCAGCAAGTTCCCTAGTAGCCCTAGTTCTTGTCATATTGTATATTTTATCACATGTTCTTTATTTACTTTGTAAAATTATTGTTTACATTCAGTGTTCTGTTTAGTATGTAATTCATGCATTTTTAACCGACTTCCCCCACCAACAAAAGGAGGAGGTTCTCAATTCGTCTTGGGAGATGTTTTTTTTTTTTTTTTTTTTTTTTTTTTTTTTCTAGGGATGTTCACCGATTTCTCTGCGATACTTTTACCAATCAACGTGATTCTACCACCAAAATAACCGGAATGGTTTCCCGTAGGTCCCATATATAACATTTTGTTTCATTGAAATATTTATTTAGGAGAAAAATCCAAAAAACCTCAAATATTCAACATTTTCAAATACTTGTTGTTTACAAAACAAAGCTAAGGTGAACAGGGATAAGTCAGGTTTATTTTATTACAGCTGTTACATCCTTCAAATTAAATTTATAATAATAGAGCAAATGATCAGCTGCTTCATGTTTATATAATGTCAAAACAGTTTGTCTTCTAGGTTATGAATTAATTATTTGTAGATTCAAACACAGTCAATTCCATTGTGATTATTATTTCTTAAATAAAAAAAGTGTAAACCAAAAAACATGAATGAAGAAGAGCAAGTCTAAATCTTAACGTTTTAGTGTGGCCTAGGAATACCTCAGAAATACATCGGAAACTTGGATCTTGTGGAAGAACATACCTACATAACTTAAGACCATCATAGATTGCTTCTATAGCACACCAGTTAATTTTAAATGGCCAAAAAATAAATGTCATCGTCGTACAAAGAGGATTTTTTGTGACTTGTCATATGTGAGCGCTCTTGCAGTTTCCACTGAAAAAATCCCCAACAGGCTTTGCAAGTCATTGGCACTTCTCTGAGTTCGTGTTTCACAGGTTGAAACATGCGAAACATTATTTTTATATATCTTATTGGACAACTTATAGTGCAAACGTGCAAGCATCGTAATTCGAGACTAGATCGATCTTATGAGTGAGCCCCTGGACAGTTTAGCGAATGTACTTAAATTAACTCATTTTCCATTTTCCAGGTGCCAAGCACATGGTTATCTTGTAATAAAAACCTCTACAGTAAACTGTCCGAGAAAATCTGTCGCCAAATTCGAGGGTTCAATAGAAGATTGTAATTGTGCACGTGAGATAATTCATAATATGACCGCCGCGTATCAGAATTTCAGAAATGTTCCAAGGCTGTGCTGAAGTGATAAGGTTTTTAATGTTTAGTTTATCTGCTTTAAAAATTGTTTAAGTATTCTCCCAAAATTACAATGTTGTGGTCGTTAGTTTGTAAAGCAAAAAAAGCGTAAAGACATTAAATAGTAAACTTTGTCTGATATATCTGTTTGTGTCTTTAGGATAGAAACGCGCAAAAACTAATAAATAGATTGAGCTAAGCACAGAGGCAATCTATTCCAGGTCTTAAAATACAGTTAAAAAATGCCACTGGCGTAGAAAGACACAAAATAAAAAAATATACACCTGAAAATATTTTGCATTAAGCAGGATCAAGATCAGCTGTTTCGAGCTAACAAAAAAATTGACTATACATTAATATCTCTTAAACGGCCAATGTTGAAGAACTGGAACATACTCGGTGTCACACAATTTTACACCCTCAATATCTTTAAATGTCTGGTGGCTTATCTATGTTATATAGAACAACTAACTGATAAAATATTTTTTTTTGCTCACAGTACAGTAGTGAAATGCTGTGAACATTTAAATATTGTTTTATAACGTAAATATGGATCTGAATATGTCAAATGTGAAAATTACGAACCTATTAAGCTGAGAATTTGCCAGTAATGTATTTGGCCCATATAGGACTGATCTGTAAAGCCCATGTATAGGCTTTTAAAATCCCTTATAAAATGAGATGTTTACAAACATGTGGCCATATGCATATTGCATAAGTAATAAATAGCTAGAGACGTGGAGACTATAACAAATTATAATGTGTACTATATACATTGTCATTTACCTGAGACTTCGCTGTACAATAGACTGTTCTAACCTGTCCAAAAAATGAGTTCAGCAAATACAGTAGTACAGTTTAGAAATCTATTAAGTGATTGAGTCATCAGCGAAATGAACTGGAGTGGAGTATTAATGGTATCCTACAACTATTATTGAATAAATCGAAATCAAACATAGAAGACAAAAACGTCCACTAAAAAGTATGAAATAATTTATTTTTGGTAAAAAAAACAACCGACTTCAAACGCTCTAAAAAGTATGAAATAATTTTATTTTATAAGTCAAATTTTGTAATATCCAAGCTCACGTATTTCAAGTCGGCGCGGCTCTATATTGCATCTTAGTTATGTATCTTCTTGGCAGAATAGCTCGAAGTTTTAATAACATTTGAAGTATGTATTTGTTGTATGGCTTACCGGTACTTGAATGTAACATTAAAATAAAAATTGTGTGTTAATTTCATATGAATAAGAGAGGAGAGTTTTAAATTTAGACTAGAGAATGTACTTGTGGGTCTTGGGTCTACAATATTGTAAAATTTGTATTTTAAAGCAAAATGTTGTATTTTAAAGCAGTCGAGTTGACGACTGAAATTTTATCCCGCAATTATTATAATTGAGATCAAATTGAGAAAATTAATCACTACTCACAGTTTATTGTTTCATATATTGATAGAGCCGCGCCGACTTGAAATACGTGAGCTTGGATATTACAAAATTTGACTTATAAAATAAAATTATTTCATACTTTTTAGAGCGTTTGAAGTCGGTTGTTTTTTTTACCAAAAATAAATTATTCTATCTATATAAATAAAATTAGAGTTTTGTCTGTACATTGCTTAGAATTATGAAATTTTCGGTTATTTTTGCGTTTTGAAGGTCAGAGAATCTGAATCAAGCCTTTTCTCAATTTATGTCACGATGTGTGTTGGTAACGCTCAACATCACACTTTAGACCGCTTTTCACGCAAAAACTAGAGTACTGTTATGGCTGAAACTTTTTTCCTGTGTAGTATGCACATATGAGAAGGCTTTAGACGACTTAAAACTAGCGTACGTCTTTTTTAAATTAAATAGCAAGCTTCTAAAAACCGAGTTGGTAACGCTCAACATCACACTTTAGACCGCTTTTCACGCAAAAACTAGAGTACTGTTATGGCTGAAACTTTTTTCCTGTGTAGTATGCACATATGAGAAGGCTTTAGACGACTTAAAACTAGCGTACCTCTTTTTTAAATTAAATAGCAAGCTTCTAAAAACCGAGTTTTATTTGATTTCAACCAAGTTTCCCCATAATAATTAAAGGGGATGATGTTTTGTTTACATTTTCAGAGTTCCAAGCAGATGGTAGTTACCTTCACTGATGGATTCGTCGTTACAGATGTTTAATGATTTCATTCAGTTTTATGTTTTGGTTTATAATATTTATTTTTTTATGTACTATATAAAAGTAGCATTTAATCCATCGTTAGTTTTCGTACATAATCCATTTGTTCATGGAATCTACTCATCAAGTATAAAATGTTTGATATTTTTAGGCAATTTATTAAATCACAAGTACTTTTGAAATCAAACTGCAAAATCCTAAAACACGATTTTATTTTATCTCGACCAAGTTTAAGTTGGGGCAGAATACAAAATAATTGATGAACTGTTTATATCTAAACAGATGTAAAAAGCAAAAAAAGTAGTATGTCAAATCAGCTGTCAGGTTTAGAACATAAAATAAATCATTGACTAGAGATAATTTAAAGACCTTTCTTCCCTGTAACAGCTGTTATTGAAAGAGCTAATTTAAACCATTTATTTTATTTACATCATTAGAAAAAGACTTTGCTTTTGTCTTTTAGCGAATTTCATTGACGGAATTAACGAATTTCCTTAAAGGAATAAACTATTACCATAGGTCTCATGGCAAGACCTAAGCCCGAGGCCATGATAACTTTTCACTTTGGGGCTCCCAGAAGCAAAAAACACCATTTGAACGATATTTAAAGCGGAAAACACAGCACATTGCCCCTATTTTATCCTCATGGAAAATAAGAAAAATTCTATATCTCGGTTACTACTCAACACACCTTAATAAAACTTGGTATATGTGGCTTTTATGGTTCAGATTCACATGATATTGTTTTAAAACCACAAAATGTCTGTATGTCTGTTGCAGCAGACCTGCATACTCATTCCCTATGTTATTCTTATGGAAGAAATAAAATAAGGTCATGCATAGTCTGGAGGTCTGCTGCAACGGGGGTATTTTTTCGTTCAAGATAGACCCTAAAAACCTTAGAACTTTTTTTGACATTAAATCAAGGGGAAATTCTACGTTTTACGTACATATACTTTCATGAAACAGAAAACTGTATACTTGGTCTGCTGCGACGGGGGTATTTATATCCTGCCTAAGTGCCACTCAATACCATACATGCGAGCATATCTGACGATATTGGGCGTAAGCTTTCCTAGGGCAGTGACACACTTGAGGGCTTTGTCGGCGGGGCGCTGAACCTGCCCGCATGTATAGTACAGGGAGGCCAAATAAAAATACCTTCTGCGGGGGGTAGTAATAGAATAACTCCAGTCGCAGCAGACGTGCGGTCTTTGCAGATTCCTGAAAACATCTTTCTGATTAATGAAAGTTTACCTTTACATTTGTCCAATACCACTGACCTATCACTGCACAGCCCAAACCACTTGTCTTACAACCTTGGACCTTTGCATGGACGTTCTTTATGGCGTAAGCATCCGCTAAGAACGTTTTTTTTTTAATTCAAACTTTTAAGGGGTCTTGGCGAGGTCGAAGTTTATATGTTCTCCTTAGTAAATTGAATGGATGATCTTTTGTTTAGTTTTCAATGTTCATTCAACAAGCAGATGGTTCAAGCTTCACATACGGATACAGCTGATTTACAATTTTGTTACTTTCATAATGGTTTTATGGTTGTTTTGTTAATTGATTATTTTGATTATATGTACTATATAAAAGTTAGATTTAGTTTAGTTAGTTAACTTAAAGTTATCATTCGTTTTTTTACCTTATTTGTGTAATCATAAACTCAGTATGTGGCCCTATATTCATTTAGTCAGCAGGGAGTTACAATTTTTATCGTGAGCGAAGCCACGGGCAACTGCTAGTGTTAAATAAAACCTTACTTAAGGTACGTTAATTCATATTTATGTTTAATCTGTTTCACTTACTATTATTACAATTTATTTAACATAGTTATGGATAGGATTCTTAAACCAGACATATTTAGTACTGATCCTCATTCAGCCAATGCTAGTAGATCTTGGACTCATTGGTTTAGGACTTTCCACAATTTTATCACTAGCATTCAACCTTCCATTTCTGATGAAGATAAATTGAAAATTCTCGTAAATTACATTTCTTCAGATGTAGATGAATATGTATCTAATTGTGAAACGTATGATGGAGCTATTCAAACTCTACAAAGTATATATGTCAAACCGGTTAATGAAATATTTGCTAGACACAAACTTGCTACCAGAAGCCAATTATCAGATGAAACGGTTGATCAATATCTCCAAGCTCTCAAGCAGTTAAGTAGGGAGTGTCAATTCAAAGCCGTCACAGCGGAGCAAAACCAGGACGATTTCATTCGTGATGCATTTATATCAGGTCTTCAGTCATCAGAGATACGGCAACGACTTTTAGAAAAATGTAGTTTAACATTGAAAGATGCCTACGAACAGGCCAGATCTCTTGAGTTAGCTCATCATAACTCGTTGTCCTTTAACTGTCCGCCCTCAATTAATGCTGTTCCGCCTGTACGAGATGATACAAACAATTCAAACAAGTCTGAATCGTTACCTAATCCCAATAGCACTGTAGCTGCTATAAATCAAAAATGTTTTTACTGTGGTAATTTTAAACACCCACGTACAAAATGTCCTGCCAGAGATGTAACGTGTCGTTCTTGTGGTAAACAGGGTCATTTTGCGAAAGTTTGCAAATCTGTTCCGAATCAAGTTTTGAAAAAAGTAGGCTATGAACGCAAGGAAATAAATGGATCTGTTTATTTAGCCACGACAACTGAAGGATTAGCTAAAAGCACTGTCTTCGCCACGGTTAATGGTAAAATGGTTTCCGCATTGATCGATACTGGTAGCACTTTGAGTTTTGTAAGTGAGAATGTTGCAAAAAGGTTGTTTTTAAATATCGTACCTTCCCGAGGTATAGTTTCAATGGCTACAACGTCTATGACGTCGAGTAGAACTTGAGGTTATGGGTCACAAATACAGCAATGCAAATCTTTCAGTTCTTACAGACTTGTGTGCAGACATAATCATTGGACATGATATATTAAATCAACATGAAAGTTTGCAGGTTAATTTTGGTGGATCCAAAGACCCATTAAAGGTATGTAGCGTTGCCGCAGCTTGTGTTCAGCCTGCTTCTTTATTCTCTAATCTCAGTTCTGACTGTAAACCAATTGCAATCAAATCGAAACGTCATTCCTTCAGTGATTTAAAATTCATCGAGCAAGAAGTTAGTCAGCTCCTTCAAGCTGGTATTATCGAACCGAGCACATCTCCCTGGAGAGCTCAGCCTTTGGTTGTTTGTAATGAAAACCACAAGAAAAGAATGGTTATTGACTACTCGAGGACCATAAATCGCTTTACTTTATTAGATGCATATCCTTTGCCTAGGATCGACGATATTGTGAATAGCGTTGCAAATAATGTAGTTTTTAGTACAATAGACTTAAAAAGTGCGTACCACCAGATCCCAATTCGAGAAGAGGACAAACTGTTCACTGCGTTTGAAGCTTGTGGTCAACTTTTCCAGTTCAAGCGCATACCATTCGGGGTGACAAATGGTGTCGCAGCTTTTCAACGAGTAATCGATGAAATTATTCGTTCAGAAAAACTCCAAGACACATACACCTACTTGGATGATGTCACTGTTTGTGGAAGAACACAGGCTGAACATGATTTGAATTTGAAAAAGTTCATGGAAGCTGCTCATAGATACAATTTGACTATCAACGAAAAAAAGTCTACTTTTTCTGCAAAATCAGTCAATCTTTTGGGGTATTTAATCGCTAATCGAACGATAAGACCGGATCCTACCAGGCTAGAACCATTAAGAAAATTACCTCTACCGAAAGATGTAACATCTTTGAGAAGAACTCTTGGAATGTTTTCACATTATTCATCTCTAATTCCACAGTTTTCAGCAAAGGTAGCACCACTTGCACGATGATCATTTCCTCTGTCACAAGAAGCTATTGGAGCATTTGAAACTATTAAAAGTGACATTGAAAAAGCAGTTCTCTCAAGCGTTGATCCTTTGATTCCATTCTCAGTAGAAACCGATGCAAGTGAGAATGCTCTAGGTGCGACTTTAAGCCAATCTGGACGTCCTGTCGCGTTCTTTTCTAGGATCCTATCTGGTTCTGAGCTGAAACACTCATCTGTTGAAAAGGAAGCACAAGCGATAGTGGAAGCACTTCAAAAATGGCGGCATTATCTCATAGGAAATCACTTTAAGCTAATCACAGACCAAAGGTCGGTATCGTTTATGTTCGATAATACCAAACATGGAAAAGTTAAAAATGACAAAATAATGCGATGGCGGTTGGAGTTGTCTTGTTTTCATTACGATATTATCTACCGACCAGGGAAAGACAATCTGGCTGCTGATGCTTTCTCGAGGATTTGTTCGGCTATATTGGATCCTATGAAGAAATTGAATGAAATCCATGTTCAACTCTGTCATCCTGGAGTAACCCGACTTTACCACTTCATTAAAAGCAAGAACTTGCCGTACTCTTTGGATGAGGTACGACGTGTAACGACTGCATGTAATGTCTGTGCTACAATTAAGCCTCAATTTTTCAAGCATCAAGGAACTCTGATCAAAGCAACGTCTCCGTTTGAACGTTTAAACATCGATTTTAAAGGACCTTTACCTACTGTAAGTCGCAATCGCTATCTCCTTGTGGTAGTGGATGAGTACTCGAGATTCCCTTTTGCTTTCCCATGTTCAGATATGTCTTCTGCAACTATAATTAATAATCTGCAAAATCTGTTTTTTCTCTTCGAAACACCTGCCTACATTCATTCAGATAGGGGAAGCTCATTCATGTCCCAGGATTTAAAGGAATTTTTAAATATGCATGGAATCGCAACCAGCCGGACGACCGCCTATAATCCTCAATGCAATGGGCAGGTGGAAAGATACAATGGCGTATTATGGAAGACTATCGAACTTGCCTTGAAATCACAAAATCTTCCAATATCTCGCTGGGAAACTGTTCTACCATTATGTCTTCATTCCGTACGCACGATTTTATGCACAAGTACTAATTCAACTCCACATGAACGGATGTTCCTACATCCACGGAGAACAGGTAGTGGACAGGCAGCTCCATCATGGCTTTTAACACCTGGGCCTGTACTTCTAAAACGTACTGTCAGGGCTTCAAAGTACGAGCCTCTAGTAGAAGAAGTAAAACAAACTTCTTCATGGAAACGCTGAGTATGCTCACATCCAATATCCTGATGGAAGAGAAACTAGTCTCTACTCGCCATCTGGCACCTGTTGGGATATCTTTAACAGAGGATTCCAGGCCCTCGTTTCAAAATAATGAAGACATTGATAGCAGTTTTAATCGTAGTACAGAAAATCCCAATGCGTGCAATGAAACTCTCAGAGATAATAAAGAAATTGACATTTCTAACAATGAAGGTCAAAGTGGAAGTCAAGAAGAGGAATTGATGCTAGGCCAATGCCCTCGACGCAGCATCAGACAAAAGAATCCTCCTCGATACCTATAAGACTTTGAGACATGAAATAAAGACAGGAGGGAAGAATGTCATATTGTATATTTTATCACATGTTCTTTATTTACTTTGTAAAATGATTGTTTACATTCAGTGTTCTGTTTAGTATGTAATTCATGCATTTTTCTATGTTAAATAAAACCTTACTTAAGGTACGTTAATTCATATTTATGTTTAATTTGTTTCACTTACTATTATTACAGTTCTACAACCACCTGGGCTGATGCCAGCTGGATTTGACTGTCAACCGATATGCCCGCTAGGCAGCAAGTTCCCTAGTAGCCCTAGTTCTACAACCACCTGGGCTGATGCCAGCTGGATTTGACTGTCAACCGATATGCCCGCTAGGTAGCAAGTTCCCTAGTAGCCCTAGTTCTACAACCACCTGGGCTGATGCCAGCTGGATTTGACTGTCAACCGATATGCCCGCTAGGCAGCAAGTTCCCTAGTAGCCCTAGTTCTACAACCACCTGGGCTGATGCCAGCTGGATTTGATTGTCAACCGATATGCCCGCTAGGCAGCAAGTTCCCTAGTAGCCCTAGTTCTACAACCACCTGGGCTGATGCCAGCTGGATTTGATTGTCAACCGATATGCCCGCTAGGCAGCAAGTTCCCTAGTAGCCCTAGTTCTACAACCACCTGGGCTGATGCCAGCTGGATTTGATTGTCAACCGATATGCCCGCTAGGCAGCAAGTTCCCTAGTAGCCCTAGTTCTACAACCACCTGGGCTGATGCCAGCTGGATTTGACTGTCAACCGATATGCCCGCTAGGCAGCAAGTTCCCTAGTAGCCCTAGTTCTACAACCACCTGGGCTGATGCCAGCTGGATTTGATTGTCAACCGATATGCCCGCTAGGCAGCAAGTTCCCTAGTAGCCCTAGTTCTACAACCACCTGGGCTGATGCCAGCTGGATTTGATTGTCAACCGATATGCCCGCTAGGCAGCAAGTTCCCTAGTAGCCCTAGTTCTACATCCACCTGGGCTGATGCCAGCTGGATTTGATTGTCAACCGATATGCCCGCTAGGCAGCAAGTTCCCTAGTAGCCCTAGTTCTACAACCACCTGGGCTGATGCCAGCTGGATTTGACTGTCAACCGATATGCCCGCTAGGCAGCAAGTTCCGCAGGGAATAATCGACTTCCCCCACAACGACAATCGTATATGGATAAACGGCACGATAAATTACCTCAAAAGTTTTTATCAGTTGTAATCCCGTATCCAAGCGAACCTGTTTTTTTTTTATTTTATGTAAAGCTCACTATCAGAAATTGTTTATATTTTATGAATGTCGACTGTTCGATTCAGAATCTGAAGGTATTTTACGTTATTCTTTTTTACAAGGATTGGAGTAAATTGCTTCTCTGTGTTCAACCGGAGATGAAGGACACACAATGACATAGAGAGTTACCATCGAAAACTCCGAGACGTTCAACCGAGCGAATACAGACACTTGGATATTCGCTGGTAGTTACAAGATATGTGGTATTCGATCGCTCTATTTCTAAATAAATATCATTAGCATGTTAATCTTGTAAATTTAATGTATGTGTGTATGTACTACATTCGCCTTCGACTCTGCCCCCCCCCAGTCGCCTCCCGGTAGGAATTTACAAACATCAAATGATTAAATATAGTGGAAGTTGGGAAATCAGGTTTTCGGATTGAACATAAATTACAGGTAAGATAATGCCAAGGGGCTGGTAAAAATCTCATTTTGAAACTCCTGCTAGAATAAATGCTAGAAAAAATTTTTGTGTTAGAAGAAATACAAAACGGGCAATGATTGTTATAGAATGGCTTAAAAATTTAAGAGTTGTAATGTGTTCTTGGATTATTACGAAAATTCTTTTTTATTAGATCTTTTCTTGGACTGAGGTTTGAGAAAAGTTGCAATTGCATGAATGCGTAACGTTTGTTATATTTTAATAGGATTCTTATATAACAGGGAAGATTTGCAGATAGTTATTTATGATTGTTTCATTATGAACTATGTATTATAAATTATGTTGTTTGTAATGCTGTTGAAATGAAATGTATCCCCTATGAAAATATTTTGTCAGATTTGATAAAAAAAATTTTCAAATTTGATCAGTTTTGATCATATTTGTAAGGGTTTTTGGGACATTTCCCTATCAAATTTGATCAGGGGTTTGATCAGATTTGATCAAATTTGATCAAATTTATTCAGCAGTGTTATCAAATTTGTTCAGGCATTTTATCAGATCTGTTCAGGGCCTAAGTCAGATTTGATCAAAAGTCTTATGTCAGATTAATTCAGGTTATGTCAGATTTATTCAGATCTGTTCACTGATTCCAAACAATAATCACAGCTGTTTGTTTTAGACTTACTTCATTAAGAAAGTAGAAATACCTTTCATATGACACCTCAAAATTATAAATCATCCTGCTGTTTTCGAGCTTTGACTATGAAAAGAAAATCCCTTTGTGTGTGTGTGTATATATACTCGCCTTACGGCTCGCTGGGGGCTCCGCCCCCAGGCCCCCAGTATGTATCCCTTATTGGGAGGTGATGGTTTGTGCAAAGACACAAAAACATAATTTAATTGTTAGGTTTAAAAAAAACTCCGTACAAGGTATCTTTGGTCGTGTTCTAGGGCAGTGTATTTAGTGGGAAGTGAGTTTTCTCTAGCGGAAAATTTGTTAAAAAGAGAGTTGTATCGTCTGCATAAATTATGCAGCTGATGTTGTAATTTTGAATTAGAGACGGGAAGTCGTTAGAAAACAAAATGAACAGAACAGGTCCCAGCACGGATACCTGAGGACTCCCCCTGTGATTGGTTTAGGATCTAATCTAAATGTGGTAGTGATGCCAAATGTAGTATTTTGGATATACAGGGTGTCCCGTAACTATCTGGACAAACGTATATAGCGTTGTAGCTTAGGTCAAGACAAACACATTTCAACATAGGAAGATGGGTCTCTGGTGCCTAGTTTTCCGTCTGTCTGTCTGTATGTGTTTTTTACAAACAAATTCATAACTCCTAAACGGGTTCAGTTACAGCGTTGAGATTTTGCAAAATTGTTTATCTTATTAGGATGTATCTTCATTTAAAATTATACCAAAATATCATCAACCGTTTCAAAATGGTGGCCATTTAAATTATTTGATGCCAAATTCCACGAAAACCGTTAATTTAAACAAAACATTGCAAGATACATAAAAGTAAGTCCATTCTATGTAGTTTTCAATGATACCTTATTTGTTAAGATTGGATAAATATTTAGTGAGAAATTAAATTTTTTCTTAATGCTTGACCACTTTTCTTCATTTAAACAATGTTAAAATTAAGGTGTGTCCAACTTAACTGTGCCACCATTGGTATCTCAGAAACTATTGGATTTAGAGATAACTTTAAAGGGGGACTTCACCTACTTTTTTAAGCCATTTAAAAAATGAATTTCATTTTTTTGTAAATGGCCGCCATTTTCCAATATGACGGACAACTTTGATTTTTCTTATGGAACACCCTGTATTTTATGACGTATTTGGATTCTACGCTTAATTTTAAGAACTTATTATTCTTTGACATTTTTTCCTAAACGCAATAGTTAAGTGCCTATAAGCCATTAAAGTTTGATTTTTAACACCCCGTATTTTAACATTGTTTATATGGGGAAAAGTGGTCATGCATTACGAAAAAACAAATTTCTCAGTAAATCTCTATCCAATCTTAACAAATGAGGTATCATTGAAAACTACATAAAATGGACTTACTGTTACGTATCTTGCAATTTTTTGTTTAAATTAGCGGTTTTTGTGAAATTTGGCATCAAAAAATTTAAATGGACGCCATTTTGAAACGGTTGATGGTATTTTGGTATAAATTTAAACGAAGATACATCCTAATAAGATAAACATTTGTGCAAAATCTCAACGCTGTAACTCAAACCGTTTAGGAATTATGAATTTGTTTGTAAAAAACACATACAGACAGACAGACGGAAAACTAGGCACCAGAGACCCATGTTCCTATGGTGAAATGTGTTTGTCTTGACCTAAGCTATAACGCTATATACGTTTGTCCAGACAATTACGGGACACCCTGTATACAACTTGGGATCTCCCTTTTAGGTAGCTGACAAACCATTTGTTTTCTAAGCTCCTTATTCTCAAGCTTGTACGTTTTCTAGAGATCCGGTCTTTTCTAATGAGGCCACTTTGAGGGCGAAGGAGGCAAGGTAGGGTAAATTACATGTCTACCAAAGTTGTTGGAAATTTAATTTTAAAATGTTCTTCTTTTTGCGATGCCGACTTGGAGGTTAGGAAAAATTGAAGGAGGTGTGTATTGAAGAGTGAGAGCATGAATACACTTTTTAAAAATCCTAGCAAAATTTATTGTTCGGGGGGTCAGTTGGTGAGGGAAGTAGCCGGTGGAGGTATTTTTGATGGAGGGGGTGGGGCTATTTTTTTGAAGAGGTTTCATGGGGCTCTGGTTGAGGTAAACGTATTTCATCAAAAATTACAAGTTATTTACTAATTCTCAGCACAAGTTATTTTTGGTTTGTTCAAGGGGGAGGGGTTATTGGTAGTAAGGGGTTTTTGGTTATAGAAGGTTAATTATTTGAAAGGGGAGAGGGTTGGTGAGCTAAGGACATAAGTCAAAAGTATTTATTTAAAAATAACATCGCCAAACAATTGAAAAATGCTTAATTTTTTTCATTTATTGGTCGGTTTTGGGGTTGAAAGGGGTTAGAGCTATCTAAGGGTGAATGAGGAGGGTAGGGCAAAAGATCAAATTACCAAAGTTGAAGAACGTGAAGAATCCGTGGCACATGGTGCAGTCCATATTTTGATAACACCATCCGTTCGGCCACTTCAGCTCAAAATAACAGCTTTTGAGAAACGCATTTTTTAACGATTTTAAAATGATTTTCTAGGGGGTTCAAAATTACAATAGCAAGTTGTGATAATTTTACCCTCGGATTTAAGCAATTAGGAAAGTGCATGCCAAATTTCAGGTTCCTAACTCAACAGAAAATCATAAACTGTTTGCAAATTTTCAGGGATCTAAGTCTTAGTAGGCAAATTTCTAAGATTTACTACCTTTTAATGCATTTTAGTACCAAGAACTAGTTATACTATTAGTGATTTGTAAACATATATTCTGTAGAGATGATGTGTACCAAATTCCAGCCCTCTACGTATAATATTAAATCTATTAAAGCTGAAAAACGTCGGGGAAATCATAAACATTTGAATGTTCTAGAGCTACCTAAGAGTGAAGGAAGCGAGATAGGACAAAATATCATAGGACCAAAGATGTAGATCATGAAAAATCCGTGGACATGGTGCAGTCCATTCCTTGATAGAACCATCCTTTCGGCCACTAGAGCTCAAAATAACTGTGTTTTTTAAGCATATTTAAATACTTCTTAATAACCTTTTTGAGGGTATTGAAATTTAAAATTGTGATTTTAGATCAATTTACCCTCGGTTTTAACCAATGAGGAAAGTGACAAACGCTGACATTTGGAAGATTTCGACGATTTTTTTAACTTTATACGCATTATAACATTAGGAACTGGTTATTTTATTATTGATTTGTAACGTATACGCTGTGAAGTCAAAACTTGGGTCTCTCATTTAAATAATATACTAGAAAAAAACCACAAGAAACGAAATAAATTGGCGAATGACCATTGATAGAGGCCTAAACCTGAGCGGTAAAACTGACTCTCAATGTCAAAACTTTGAATCACAAATAAAAAATAAACACAAAAATAAAGAAAAACCAAAATAGTGGAAAATTACAAACAAATTTATTTCAGGGCACAGTTTAGGGGTTAAGGAGGTGACATAGGGCAAAATATCCGAAAATAAGAACCAAAATTGTAGAAATACTAATTTAAATACAATATTGACAATTGTTTTTCGATAGGACCACTAGTTTGGTGGTGGGAGCTGTTGGTTGTGGAAGTTTAATTATTAGAAGGAGAAGAGGGTCGGGGGCCAGGGGGTTAGGCAAAATTATTTTTAATAGAAATTACAATGCCAAACATTTGAAAATAGTTTAATTTGCTTCATTTATTGGTTGTATGTAGGGGTTGAAAGGGGTGAGAAATGGCCAATGACTTCGCTTAAACGTGGGCGGGGACACTGAGTAATACCTCAAAACTTGCGTCTATCATTTAAGAATATATTAGAAAAAAACACGAGGAAAGTTCAAATTTGATGAACGTTCAACTTTCGGACTCTTTTAGGTGTTGAAACGGAATAAATTGGCGAATGACATTTGATGGGGCCTAAACCTCAACGGTAAATCTGACTCACGTCATGTCAAAGCTTTTAACCAAGATTAAAAAAAAATACTAAAAAATAAAGTGGAAATCAAAGAAACTTTTTTAAGGGCCAATGTTAGGGGTGAAAGAGGAGAGATAGGGCAAAATATCCAAAAATAAAAACAGAAATTGTTGAACAAATTATTTCAATACAGTATTGATCTTTGTTTTTCGATAGGATGACTAGTTGAGTCATATTTTGTTACAGCTCAGCTTTGTTGGTTAGAGACGTGAGATTTGCTGTGAACTATTCCTTATTTAATGCCATTTTCAGTTACGCTGGTGGTTTAAACTATTTCGGATTTCTAGGTGGAAACAAAATACAAAAAAATATTATGTTAATTCTAAGCAATGTTTGTTTGGCAGTGACTCCTAACGAGAGCTTGTCTGGTCTCCAAACATAACACCCTTTGGGTTTTGGACGTTGAGTTACCTGAAGAGCAAGGTTTTTGCTTCGATAACCACCTTTGTTAGAAAACATGGCATTAAATAAAGAGTCCTTCTCTACAATATTCGCTTAAAAATTAACTGAGTAATACAAATATCAATACAAAGATCGTTTTTTTAATGTTTTGATTTAGATTTTGTTCAGGCATTTGTCATCACTAATTAGTGCAAACAAACCAGACTGGAAGATTTTTTCGACCACCTGTCATTATATTAATATGACATTAATAGAGAGAGATTGTTACTCTTTTACTGGTAACAAATATAATAGTTGTTACTGGTACTGAAACACTGCAATACACGGAATGAAGGCAATATTTAAAGATGTGTTAAAAAATGTTTAACTTTATATAATACAAATATTTGGTTCCGCCGGGTGTTCTAATATTAAAATTCTACATAGAAAAAAATTGGAGAAATTTCAAGTCGACAAAAACGTACTGCATTTTCCCGATAACGTAGAATAGAACTTATACAGGGTGTTTTTTTTAAAAACGCAACCCATTTTTAAGATTTAATAATTCACATATAAATATGAAATAAGTGTTGTTTTATGGTTCTTTACGTTTTGTACTCTCTATTATTTTAATTTGATCACATGTAGTTCACTTTATGTGCTCAAAAAATCCGCCAGTGGCATTTGTATCAAGTTATGCTCTCTCTATCAAATTCCCGAATACGTGTTGCTAGGCACCTCTTTGCATTACATTTGTTTTGTTTGTTTTGGGGTACTGAATATGCTGTGACTTGTTTTTTAGGCCTTACTTTGAATGTATCCCCAAAGAAAATAAAAATATAGTGGCGTAAAACCAGGGATATTGGGGGGAAATAATCCTTCACCGATAAAATCAAGTTTTGGGTTGCGTTTTTAATGTGTGTGTGTCTTTAAGCACGATAACTCGCGTAAAAATAGTCTGATCTGAATGAAATTTGCCACAGACATGTTAAGGAGTATTATTCTACGAAAAAACATTCACGATATTATTCAGCACCTCAAAACAAACATAACAAATTTCATGCAAGAAATTCAAAGAGGTACCTTGCAACACATGTTCGGGAATTTGATGGAGAGAGCATAACTTT
The DNA here is from genome assembly GCA_035578135.1 of Flexamia atlantica. Taxonomy (NCBI): domain Eukaryota; kingdom Metazoa; phylum Arthropoda; class Insecta; order Hemiptera; family Cicadellidae; genus Flexamia; species Flexamia atlantica. Next base: position 9,488,517 of record JAQJVK010000021.1, on the reverse strand, counting down.
ATACAAATGCCAATGACGGACTGTTTGAGCACATAATGTAACTGAAATGAGATCAAACTTAAATAATAGGTAGTATAAAATGTAAAGATCAATAAAACAATCCTCATTACACATTCATATGTGCACTATTCAATCTTAAAAATGGGTTGCGTTTTAAAAAAAACACCCTGTTATCTAAGCGCGGTAAAACTGAACCAGAGAACCACTCGACCAGATAATAACCTGCTAATTCTTTAATCTGATTTGGTCACGTAATGCATTACCGCAGGAATGAAGTGAAAACAGCGAGAACCTTAAAGTAAAATTATTGTTTTAAATACAATTAGCGCATGAAAGAATCATACGATTGAAGTATTTTCAGGCTTAAAACATCAACTTTGCTTGTAAAGAATATTTATCTATAAAAGTTATTTATTATTATTATTTTTACCGATAAGAATCACATTAGCAGTTATGAAAGCTGCATTGAACAGCAACTTAAAAGAACATGTCAGGAGGGTTTAACGAGGCAAATGTCAAAGTTTTTTTAGCTTTAGATGATTTATATGTTAAGAACTAATTATATTATTGGTGATTTGTAACATATATGCTGTACAGACGATGTGAACCAAATTTCAGCCCTGTACGTTTAATATCAAGCCAACTAGAGCTGGAAAACCAAAGGAAAATCGTCGAAAATTGAAATTTCTAGAGCAATCTAAGGGTGAAGGAGACGAGATTGGGCAAAAAGTCACTGAACCAAAGATGTAGATCTTGAAAAATCCGTGACACATGGTGCAGCCCGTTTCTCGATAGGACCATCCGTTCGACCACTAGAGCTCAAAATAACATTTCTTTAAAAAACAGCTTTTTTAGCGATTTTTTAGTAATTTTTTTAGAGGGTTAAAATAAAAAATATCGAATTTTGATAATTTTTCCTGTACATTGACCCTCCAAGGGAAATTCGTGAAAAATTCAAGTCTCTAGGTCGTCGGGAAGTATGGTTTGAATTTGTATCTATTAATCAGTCAGTTACACATCGGATTGTATACAGGGTGTTTCGAAACTCTCTCCCGAAACTCCGTGGGCACGTTCCTTAGGTCAAAACAAACAAAAAATGTCATATAAGTATAGGGTCTATCTCACTCCGTTTTCCGTCTGTGAGTCTGTTTGTGTTTTTCAATTAAAACTGTATAACTTTGAAACGGCTTGAGTTAAATTATTGAAACTTGGTACGTAAACTATAGTGAGTATGGGCCAAAATCTTTACCAATTTTCAATTTTTTATCTTTTGAAATTTCAAAATGGCGGCCTCTTAAAAAATTAATTCATTAATATCTAAAAAAGTTGACAAGTTAACACTAACCTTTTGATAATACATTTTATTTGCCATTTCATTACAAATACAACGACACTTCATTTATTAAAATCGGACAATAAACAAGCGAGATACAGCGATTTAAGTAAAGCATGTCATGGCATATTCCATCCAGAGGCCGGCCCGCGAGACCGTGGCGCCCCGCGCCGCGCTGCAGCAACAATGAGTCTCGCGCTAGTCGCGTGGAATATGCCATGACATGCTTTACTTAAATCGCTGTATCTCGCTTATTTATTATCCGATTTTAATAAATAAAGTGTCGTTATGTTTGTAATGAAATGGCAAATAAAATGTATGATCAAAAGGTTAGTGTTAACTTGTCAACTTTTTTAGATATTAACGAATTAATTTTTTAAAAGGCCGCCATTTTGAAATTCCAAAAGATAAAAAAATTGAAAATTGGTAAAAATTTTGGCCATACTCACTATAGTTGACCTATCAAGTTTCAATAATTTAACTCAAGCCGTTTCAAAGTTATACAGTTTTAATTGAAAAACACAAACGGACTCACAGACGGAAAACGGAGCGAGATAGACCCTATACTTATATGACATTTTTTGTTTGTTTTGACCTAAGGAACGTGCCCACGGAGTTTCGGGAGAGAGTTTCGAAACACCCTGTATATTTTAGATATATATATTCTTAAAAAATTCTTAGTACATTGATACAAGGATGCAGTAAAAGTCAACACCCACAGTAAAAGCTGATTATTTCATTTCATAAAGTTAGCCAATAAAAATACAAAAAAATCCTTAAAACTATAAAGTTACAAAATAATAAATGAAATAAGATTACATTAAGTTACAAAATAGATAATAAAATAAAATACTAACAAATGGACTTAATAGAATATGAATATAACGTTTTATTTGAAAAACTTATTGACTAACAGATTTTTTTTCCTTAACTCGCTTAGCCGAGTCCCCATTGCTTTCTTCAAACTTCCTCTCTCCTCGACTGATAACCCCAACTCCATTGCCATTTTAGTACTGGCATCTGAAAAGCATATCTATTATCAGGAGTTAAAAAATAGCCCCGTTGCAGCAGACCTGCAAACTCAGCGAATTTCTCATGCTTAAATAAATCGTTTAGTCATAACCTCAAATCAAGTAAAATCAACTTAAATCCTAAACAAATGGTGATTTTAGGTGTCTGGCTGCCACAATACAATAAGTTATGATGGTCCCGCACTTAGGTCTTACCACAAGACCTATGGTAATAGCTTCTTCACTAAAGGGGAAATTCGCTAATGAACAAAGTTATCTTGATTTATGGTACTAAATACAGAAGCGAGATTTTATTTTTGAACCAGAGAATACATTCTTTTTAGCAAATTTCCCCCATAGGAAAAAGAGGCAGTTACCACAGGACTCATGGTAAGACCTAAGCCCTAGATTACAATAACTTTTTGTTTTGTGGCTCCCAAAAGAAAAAACACCATTCGTTCGAATTTATATACAGGGTGTCTGTAAAGTCCGCCACCAAACTACATAAATTGATTTATTGGGTCAAAATAAGCAAAAAAGCTCCGTGAAGGTATGTCCTAAAATGTATATTTACCCAGATATCCGCCATTTTGTTTTTTTCACAAAATATTTTTATCTCCAAAGTTTGTGAATCGATTTTTTTGAAACTTAGTATGTACCTATAACTAGTCAAGGTTAGTTTATGAAAAAATAATCAGAATGATCGAATGGTAAATTTCAAAATGGCGGCCGTTTAAAACCTTTAATTTGAAATATCGGAAAAACGTTACATAGTACAAAAAATGTGAGGAATTAAAATTTGTTGCCAGCGTTATAAGTCAGGAATATTTGTCAGGATATTTGCCAGGAATATTTGTGCCAGCGTTATAAGTCCGTTACAAGGGGGGGAGGGGGGTTTTAAAAAAAGCTGAATTTTGCGTTACGTAATTAATGGGCTCCATAGGCAGAACCAAGCATTTTAAGAAAAAAATTAATTTGTACGGTGTCCTTGCCAACAACTTTGTTGCAGACAAAAATTCTTTCACCAAATAGTATAAATTCTCTCGCAGGTCAACTTTTTCATATCAAATTACAAAATACCCCGTCGCAGCAAACCTGCGTAATCAGCAAATTTCCAAATACAAAAAATTCAGTAATTCAACTATAACTAAAATAAAGAAATGTAAGTAATTGAAAGATCTATTTTAAATAAATAGGCTAGATTGTCTTTTTATTATTATAATCACTTAACAACTTAAAAATAATAAGTCCTATTAAATATTCTTTAAGTAAACTCATTTAATTGTCCATGGGATTTTTCGCAACTCAGTAAACAAACTGAATAAGAAATTGTCAAAGCAGATAAAAATGTGTTTCCGTAATAAACTCATATCATATCCAGAGAGTACACACAAAAAGCTATTAATTAATCAATATTAATATTATTGTTGACGTAACCCTGAACGGATATTTTTTTCTGGCCCATAAAACGACGGTAATAGCTCATTCCAGAGGAAATTTGCTAACAACAACTAGGTATACTTAGATTTTTAATTTTTTAAATCAAGTTTTAAATAAACATTGTTACTCAAGTCTGGAATCGTTTTAGCGAGATTATATAGCTAGGGAATTTCATTATAACAAAGTTTCAGAATTTTATATTTACTGTAAGTATTAATTGAAATTGTGTTACTGAAACCCTGTGAATTAAAATTCGCACAATTTACGCATGGTGGTCTAGCCGCTGGGACCTATGTTTAGTGAAGAAGCGTATTCAAGGACCATTGTGTATTGGACATCGGGAAGGTCCGTCTATTTGGCCACTGGATTTTCCACTGTAAAATAAGAAAAAAGCCAAAAGTGCATTGGTACGATGTAAGTTTACTTAGGGACGGTACACGATGTACAGCAACTATCGAACAAAATGTGAATACAAATAAAGAATAGCGGTTCTTCAATTGAAATAATCATCAATTAAGGAAGGTATCTGGCTTCTATATATCAGAAATATTATATACATTTAATACACGTTTACAATGAATGACACCTGTTCTAAACTTGATGTTTATGAATAAAGTTTTCTGTATTCTGTACATTAAAAACACACTCACCAATGGCAGCCTGTTTTTCGTTTTCCAACATTTTTACTTGTTTTCTTAGTTTTTCATTTTCTACTTGGAGGTCTTCCAATGGGACACACTTTTTCTTTTCTTCATTTTTCTTTTGCAATTCTTTAGCAAGCTTAGATAATTCTTTTTTCTTTAGCCCCTGAAAAAAGAGAAATCCTACGATGGTACATCCACTGGATTTACTGACACGCTTTATAACAAAAACATTTCAATAGGCCTGATTGTAAGGCAAAAAATCTTTATTACTGCTATGGCATTAAAGAAAAATAATAATATTTAGACCAACCATATTTTTAACACATTATGTTGAAATAGTGAAATCAATAATGAGTTCTCAATAAAAAAATAAAAAAATGTTGTGTCTTTTCTTACAGTAAGTCATGTAGGTAGGTCAAAAGGTCTTAGATTTCCATAACAGTTATGACTGAAGGCTACAAGTAATGATAGCTGATTAACTGCAGATAACTCTTTTTACAAAATTTTAACTAAATCAAAGGTAAAAATATGTAGTAGTAGGCCTACCATTATTTTTTTAATGTGGGAAGTTTAGCACTGATTCTAGAAATTATATTTTGACAGAAAACAAAATGAAAATGCTAGAAAATAGTGAAAACCAAAAACCCTTTCGTTAATAGTTTTTAGGTATTTGTGTATAGGGAAAGATGGGAAGGGGTTTCATATGAAAAGTTGTCAAAAGTTATTTTTAGTAGGAGGCTAATAGGCTAATTTTGTTTAAAATAAAATCAATGGTTCATAAGTTTAATAAGGTTTAAATACATATGATAATATCAAAATCTGTATTGAAAAATCTTTTCTAATGAAGACATTTTTTAAACCCTTACAAATTGTGTAACTAAGGCTACTTATTCACCTTCAAAGATACCTCCTTTTTCTTTTTTTCTTCAGAGCACTCCTGTTCCTTTAAAAAAGGGACTTTTCTTTTTTTGGGCCTCTTGCCCCTGCCCATTCCAGCCTCAGATTCTTTAGAGTCATCAAGTAGTAATGTGTTTCGGTAGGCCTCAGCTTCTTCAAAGAATTCTGTAGATAATATAAGTTCAATTGTTTAACTTAACAAGTCAATGTTAAACCAATGTTAACCATGAATTTTTAGTTAAGTGATATTTATGTAACTATAGGCCTACTTAGGTATGTAATGGCCAATTAGGTAATTACTCACATAACAAATAAAAAAATCAACACTGCTATTTATGAAGTAACCTAGGCCTAAGTTATATTTATTCATTTTTTGCCTCAAGGTTGATATTCGACAATTTATGAGTAGGTTATGTACCTTCCGTCGTCAATCTTATATACCTAATCAAAAATTGATTACTGCAGTTTTGAGACTCAAGGTCTCATTATCAAATCTTCCAAGACGTCAAGAATTACATTAAACACAATATTTACAAAGAACACGAAAAGAACATTTAAATAAATTAATGCGTGGCCGGCCAAGACAACGCACACATTAATGTGTACGGTGTCTGGGACTGTCTTGGCCGGCCACGGAATTAATTTATTTAAATGTTCTTTTCGTCTTCTTGTGATGTAAAAAATGTGTTTTTAATGTAATTCTTGACGTCTTGGAAGGTTGAAACTCCCCGAGTTGAAATTTTACCGTGTAAACTGGTAATCACTCGGACGATTCGTGAACCAGCCCGATCGGACCACCGGAAGGGGGGGTAAAGGGGGGTAAACCCCCCCAAAAATGGGTTTTTTGAGTTTTTTACATAGAAAAATAAAATTTATCCAATTTTTGTTGGCACCATTGAATTCAGCTCAAAAAAACAAACAATTTAGTATTTTGAATTACTGCTCTATGTCCATTGGTTACCGAGATATTGAAAGTGGTAAACACAGTATGTTGTCTCAATGTTAACCTTATGGGAAATAAGTAAAATGCTATATCTCGCTTATTTCTCAACATATCTTAATAAAACTTGGTAAATGGCTTCTTCTAGTTCAGATCTACTAAATATTGAATTAAAACCAACCAATTTAAACATACCTGTAGCAGCAAACCTGCATACTCATTCCCCATGTTATTCTTATGGAGCTTACAAAAAACATGTCAAATCTCGCTATGTTGGATTAAAATATGTTGTTTTGCATTTGAAATTCGCTGAGTATGCAGGTCTGCTGCAAGGGGGGTATTATTCTTATGGAGCTTGCCAAAACATGTCAAATCTCGCTATGTAGGATTGAAATATTATGTTGTTTTGCATTTGAAATTCGCTGAGTATGCAGGTCTGCTGTCAGGGTATTTAACACTTTTGAAATAAATTGAAGACAAATATTTCCAACATGTTTTAATGAATTATTCATGTTTACAGGCATCCCTCAGCAAAATGGTTATCAAAACTACAGAGTGTATGCCACACTGATAAACCCGAATGATTTTATGGCTCTGGAAGACATAGAGAGACAACATCTTGAAATTAGAAACCATCTTGAGCAATATGCTGAAGGCAACAATGAGGGGGCAGAGGGAGACCCTCTCTGCCTTATTTGTCAAACTAATAGGGCAACCAGAGTGATTGCACCATGTGGGCACCGCTCATTTTGTCGTGGGTGTGCCTTTGATTTCTCCGCTGTCCCCGTTTACCATTCGGTAACGGTGGCCAACGGAGAAATATTCGAAACAGGGATTCGTCTTCCCTGACCTGCCCTGTCTGCAGGTCCATAATCGGGCAGCTGATCCGGGCAGACCTGTAGACAGGCGTTTGACAACAATTACTGTATTAGTAAAATTCAAATTCTTTTGGTTTAATTAGATTAAATTGGTGCCAGATAATATAAATGGACTATCAAGGGGCGTTATTAAATGCCTGGAAATGAAGAAATCATGCCATTCATGTGTAACGGGATACAAAAGTACATTGAAGGTGTTGGCTTGTGTTTTAAACCACTCCAATACCGTGTTGATTATCGATCCTACCAATATACATGTTTTACCAGAAACTGCTGTACGGATATAGCATGGTGCAAAAGCTTATATGAACATTAACATCATGTTCCTTCTATATTACAAGTTTGAATACATCAACTTTACAGTACCGTAGTTAGGTAAATAATCAATTTATTAGTAACAGTAATAACAGTAAAATAATTGTGAACAGTATTTCAGAATTTTTATATCATTCTTTAAGCGATTAAATATTTATAAAAACTCTGACAAACAAATTTAGAATCGAGTAAATATTTGTAGGTCTTTGACATTTGTAATTTACTGTTTATTTTACAAAATATCCTCCCATCCTCCAGTTAAGATTCACTTTTTTCACATCACATCATCTGTTTATATTAAGTTAAAATGTGGAGGTTGGTTTGCCTCTTGAAATATAAATATTAAATTTGTAATGATCATGGTGAAACCACAGAGGATGTTATGAATGTGAATTCTGGAGAGATGGATATTGATTATGAAGAGGAATAATACAACTACAATGGGTCTTTTATTGTAATGAACTAGATATCCTGTTGCTCGAAATCAAGCAAAAAGAAAATTATATCATAAAAGATTAGATTGAACAATTTACTTTAAGTGTATCATCAAAGGGCCTAAATTAATAACAAAATTATCGCTTGATTACCGAAAATTTTTAAGTTGATTTATTTACCACAGGAGTTCCAGCTAAAGGATATTTGTTGTGATCACTAGTTCGGTTACCTACATTTTCCCTTGTTCTCTTGTTTCTGAAATTTATATTTTAATTCCGGCAAAAAATTGTGCCCTTCTTATATCAACCCAGTTGTTGAATGTTACCCAAAATTTTCTGGATTTAAGTCTTACAGCCCAAGGCCAAACTAAAAGTACTTTATGTAGCCCTGTTCTCAGACCGAGAGTTTTTAAGATCTTGAAAATACAACGAAATCCGCAAATTAGATTAGATTTGAACAGTGTGACAGCAAAGGGTTTATGATGCATTACTGTATCTCTCTACCAGTCTTTTCATCCATGAAATGAAAGCCGTCACACTGTAAACATTTGAAGTTCATTTTGGTCCACAAACAACACCATGACGATCTAGTGATATCGCTCTGGGCTGCACCCATCAAAAATGTTACATTGGGAGAGTGATGCCAACAGTTACGCTCGTATTTCCTCCAACCGGTCAATGTACGTGGTCTTCTTCTTATAACTGCACCAAATACAAAAATAAATTGGCTCTGGTTAGTAAAATCACAAAAAATACTTTAGTTCGCGCATGATTATCCTGACCATTTTAAAGATGGAATTGATAATGAATGTTAAGAGAGAGATAGACGATTCCTAAATATGCATGTCTTTGGCTGCTGCAAAATGCTTTTTTTGTACCTATTTAGTTTCCTATTAGACGATCTGTGTTTTTTTTCTTGAAGTGTTTTATTACCTGTATGATAGCTACTCTTAACCCCAGACCAAGTTGAGAGCTGTCATCAATCATAGAAAATAAACAATATTTGTTTCCTTCTGGAAAATGCTTTTTTTAACACAACTTATGAAAACATAAATATTATAAGCTCAAACCACTATTTAATAGCAAGTAAATACAAAATCAGAGAATTCAATGCATATTTCCAATTTTATAGCTGAAATTACAAAGATAACACTTACGCAAACAAAACCTCAAACCTTAACCTTAATATATTTTGACAACTAAAAATTTTTATTTTATTTTGAGTATTACTTAATTTATTTGCAGCTAGTATCAGTAGTAAAGGGGTGGGGCTTACTAGTGGAGCGACTTCCCCTCCCCCCAACTCCCCGAAGCATCAAAGTTCTCGCGCTGGTTAGGATTTATGTGCGCGAACTGTATGCTTAAATGTATTAATATATCGAAGCTACATTGTGAGACGGTAAACTGGTAAGTGCACCAAATAAAAAATTAAAACAACAATTAATCATGTGGTAATCAAGGCCAATATTACCTAAAAAATCCGTAGAAACAAACTAAAACTGTTAGAAACAACTTCTTGTCACGTCCCACTATAGTCAAAGCAAAGAGAACCGTCAAGTCAATAAAAACCACATTTTTCGAAATAAAATTAAAAGTGCAGCAATCTGTGATTTACCAGTAGAATTTTTTAAAAGCATTACCATTTTTCCAATTGTCAACACAGTAAATTGAGCTTTGTAAAACTTTGATGGATAGGGTAAATAGAGCCATTGTTCCAAAACTTTAGCACTTTTCTCTTCTTTAGTGAAGCTCTTTTTAAAAATTCTTAGGCGTATGCATTGAATTCTTTGATTTTGTATTTACTTGCTATTAAATAGTGGTTTGAGCTTATAATATTTATGTTTTCATAATTATTCCTTTTATTTGACACATCAAACATTCAAATCCGTCCAGCCGTTGATGAGTATTGACTGTAGTAAGAAAACCGCTTGCAAATTAATATATGGATTAATAATTAAATAAATAAAGTAAATAAAATTATTTAACATTGTTTGAATAAATATAATCAATAACAATATATAAATTAATGATAAAATTGATACAATGAAACATCATTAGTTAGTTTTCAACATAACAGTGATTTTATCATACACAAATTAATAGCTGAAGAGTTAAATTTATATTTTAAACTAAAACTATTAAGGGTCTAACATGTTTCAGTATTAGTCAAGTGCCTACATAAAACTGACGGCAAACACGCTAAACCCACTCACTTCTGGCACAGACTGTACTTTGGGACATATGAAAGTGGGACATTTGCAATGCAGGTCGTTATTAAAAAAATTACATTTGGGACATCTGAAATTGGGACAAATGAAACTTTTTTTGTTTCATGTTTATTGTAGCTAATTTTGGGACTAATGAAGTTTGGGACATATGAAATATTAAAAATTTAGTGTTATTTTTGAGAGTTTGGGACATATGAAATTGGGACATTAGACAAATTTTATTATTGAAATAATTTGGGACATATGAGTTTTGGACAAATGCATTTTTTTATACCTTCTACATTTTGTAAGATTTTTGGGACAAATGAAATTGGGACACGTGAAAATATTGTAATTGGGACAACTGAAATTGGGACAAGTGAAAATGTCAATATTATCATAGTTTGGGACAAATGAAATTGGGACATATGGCATGCTCCCGTTTTCATTTGCTCGGAAATTGGTTAAAACATAGGCCTTCTAGTTAGTTTAGTTTTATGTAGATTACTACCTCTGTCAAAACTGTACCTTGAATCAAAAATAAAAACGAAATAGGCTGATCATTTAAATTATTTTATTCTTACAATATTAGATAGGCATTTAGTCAGTTGTACAAAAGTTCATCGAGATAAAAACAATAAATGGAGAATAAAAATGGCGATGAAACTACCTTGGGTAAAACATTACTAACCTTAATAATTATTTTTGTTTTCAACGATAGTGTTGACGTTCATTGGTCACACAAAATAATTATTCACCACTTTAAATGTGACGTCCACAGTCGTCTTCTAAACAGTCACATTGGCCTACGTCTGCATTTTCTTCATCAGCTAGCTCGGGTGCATTACTTAAAACTTCCTTATACCAAGAGAGAGAAACATCATTTTCCCAATCATCACCATAGAGAGTCTTGAGCAGAGATTCAATATATTTTTTCTTAGCACTTGATATAGCATGGCCAAGAGGTAGTTCATCGACTTGTTCTTCAAAACACCTTTTGTGGGACCACCCCTTCTTGTACAACTTAACTGGCTGTTCACTTTCATCTTCAAAGCGAAAGTTTTCAAGAGCTTTAACTTTTATTGTTGGCACTTCTATAGTTCGTCCTCTTCTTACAACATTTTCTTTTTCCTTCTTAATGACTATTCTTTTCTTTAGACTGATTAACTCAACATTCTTAAAGCGAGTAGACAAACTTTTTGCATTGATTAGGGTCCAATCTTCACCAAGCTTGCGGACTTCTCCAACTTCACTGTAAATTTCATAATACTCTTCTTTATTTTGTATTGTGGGCTTCTTTCGTAATTTTTTTTCTACCTGTCCAAACACTCTGTCAGCCGGCAAAAAGCTATGGCCTCTTACTGGAAATGTTATTCGGATTTCTTCAATATTGCAGGGATAACTGCCTAAAAAATACATCAGTGTGTGTACTACGATATTGTTTTTATTTTGAGCCCCACACCCATCACAAAATAATCGCAGACACCTAACACCTGTCAGGTCTAAACTCTTCAGATGATGAAAGAGAGCTGATGATACTTCTGTGGAGCCTCTACCGGACTGATTTTCCGTCCAACTATAAAATAACTGGATTTTCGCCTTTTACACCAACCATGCACAGGGAATAAAAACTAAGTTGTCGCAGATAAAAAGCTTCTTGGACAGGACTTCTTGGGAGAGGTTGGACTTGTTGTAAATCAAAACAAATCGTCAATTCATCATCTTTTTTCTCTCGCATTAACTCATAAAATGTTTTGGCTCGTACCTTATGCACCCTTTTCTTAAGGATAAGTTCATTGATAACTGCTTGGTTCCTTACATTAGATGCTTTTTCTTTTTTCAATTGCAAGTCTATTTTATGACAAAAACTACAAATATCGCTTGCAGGGGACTTAAAACCTATGTTCAGTTCACAAAACAGTCTGCGGAACATTGATTTTTTAACTTTTAGGTCTAGGTTTACTGAATCATTATACATCTTGTGCAATTTGCCAATATTAAGATCAGAAGACAAGTAAATTCGTTTAGATTTTTTGCGATTGTAATGACTTTCTCGACCCCTAAGAGTTCTCAAAAAATGCCTCACAGCGGCTTTCTTTTTTTCTGATTTGTGACTAATGCGGTCACCACCACGCTTTTCTCTTAGGCCCTCGTTGTTCATTACTTTCTTAGCTATATTATGTAACCTTGTTGGCTTGACTTTAGTTATGTGGAAAAAGAACTTTTTGCAAATAGGGACTACTTTCCCATTTACACTAAAAATGTTGAATTCACATTGAAAGTGTGTGGTTTAGGTTTACCAGGAGTGCTAGGCCTATTAGAGCCACTAGGCCTAGTCTTTTGCTGATTTGGCCTTTTCCGCTTAATGTTAGATAAACTAATGAATGAACTTATTAAAGAGTCTTGATGAAATTTATCTGGTATGTTATACAAAGCATTTCTTACTTTTCTAGCATCTGCTGGTCTTACTAAATGGCACTTGAACCTTTTGTTGTTGTGATGACAAGGAGTGAATACATTACATCCTGAAGGAGCCTTGTATTTTTCTTTCTTCTTTCTTTCTCTTGTTCCACTGACCTTTTGTTTCTTTCGAGAACCAACATTCCCTTCCCCCACACTAATTAAACCATCTTCGTCCATTATGAATAAATTATTCACACATCACTTTATAATGGGTACGTTGCAAATGTCCCAATTTCATATGTCCCAAACTATGAAAATATTGACATTTTCATTTGTCCCACGTTTCATTTGTCCAAAAATTCTTATAACATCAGAATTGTCATATGTCCCAATTTCATTTGTCCCAAATTATTCTTCAGTTGTAATTTTCATGTGTCCCAAAATCATATGTCCCAAATTATTTCATTAATAAAATTTGTCAAATGTCCCAATTGCATTAGTCCCAAACTGTTTAAAAAAACCTAATATTTTTTAATTTTCATATGTCCCAAACTTAATTTGTCCAAAAATAAGTTACAACAAATATTAAATATAAAGAGTTTCATTTGTCCCAATCTCAGATGTCCCAACATATTTTATTTAATAAAAACCTGTAATATCATGTGTCCCAATGTCATATGTCCCAAAGTACAGTCAGTGCCAGGAGTGAGAAGGTGTAGCGCGTTTGCCGCTTGTTTTTTGCAGGCAGTAAGTTTTCTCAGATAATAGTACTGGATGAATTAATTGTAACTGCGCTGACACATGTTTTGAAGAAGACACGTTTAGTTATTTAAGAAGACGGCAAGTAAATGGTTTTAAATATGTAATTTAAATCCAACCGCTCCAACTGGTCGCTCCAACTCTAGAACAAGAACATCCTGGAGTAGTTAAGAATACATGTGTAATCGACCTAGGTAGGCTATCTACAGAGAGCTTATCTGTCGACCACGGCAACCTATTTATTGGATAGTAAGGTGACCAAACGTTCCGTTTTGAATGGGACAGACCCATTCGATGTGTCCCGTTGACACGAAAAAAACGCTCGGGACCACCCCATATTGGCATAATTTGTGGAAAATTCATATATTAAAAAACTTTTGTAAAACTAATGACAGCGACCCTGGCCGTTCTACTGGACCGATGTACATGGGGGTTGTACCAACATTAAGGTTATCGGCCTAATGTAAATGAAGGTTGTAAATGAAGCCTCAAAACATGCTCTCAATAGTGTTTTGAACTGGTTCAGTTGTAATGGTTTTCTCCTCAATCATGATAAAACTCAAACTGTTATTTTTAGTCAAAGGAATTTCGAGGTAAATGAAATTACCAGCAATAATATGAGTAATGTCAAAATGTTAGGCATAATCTTAGATAGGAAACTCACGTGGCAGCACCACACAGATTACATTTGTAAGAAACTGTCAAGAGTCATTTACCTATTAAGATCATTAGTCAGACATGTTCCCAAATCATACCTGAAACTAGCATACGATAGCTTTTTTCAAAGTACACTATTGTATGGTATCTCTTTGTGGGGCAATTCTGCTGGAGTAAAAGACGTACTTGCGATACTAAAGAAAGCTGTAAGAATCATTGTTGATGCAAAATCTAGAGATCATTGCCGGCCTTTGTTTATTAGTGAAAATATTTTAACTGTATGTAGCTTATTTGTTCTACATGTTCTTTTTAGATGTTAAGAAAGAATCTGACCACCTGTTAAAGAGGTCCAATGTACATAACCACAATACTAGGTCTAAACACAATTTTGACATTCCTTTTTGTAGACTATCCAAAGTAGCTAGCAGTTCAAAGATTATTGGGCTTAAGTTGTTCAATAAACTGCCTCTTAGGATAAGAAATTTTCAATCACAAGCACGAATTAAGTCTGTTTTGACCAATGGGCTATTAAAGAACCCTTTGTACTCAGTTGATGAATTTTTTAATTTTAACGACACTGTTTTTAACGATTTTAAATAGGCCCTATTTTAAATAATGAATGTTAGTACCGTACCTGAGTTTTTTTTCTTTCTGTGATAATTCCTTTTTGTGATACTGTTTTAATTTTTTAAATAAAGGCCTAGACTTTATATCAATTAATTAATGTTTAGTACCTGAGTCTTTTTTATCTGTGATATTATTTTTATAGTTATCTGTTCTATTAGTGACTGTAACCTGTTCTTAATATATAAGCCTAGTTCGTGACAAAAATTAATTGTTATTATGTATAACATTCTTCAAAGTTACCTTACAGTAAAACTACTGACTATGTCTATTGCACTATAATGTGTTTAATGGCCATGAAGATTCTTATTCTTATTCGTATATGTGTAGGTTTTATGTGTATTTTAAAAATATTTTTTCGTCATACCGCTTCAAAAACAGCTGCTTTTGACACATGAGTTGGGGTTCAAAAGTTGTTCTTTTTATTCCTTGGATAATAACATATGATTTGATGATTATTATTTTCTGAGGACCAAAAAGACCATTGTTGATGATACTTTTGATTCAAGGGGCGCGTTCAGCCGCATTCCACCGGTGGGTAATATACTAACCTATGATAAGTGAACGGTAGCGGTGGACGTACCACCTACCGACCATTGTTGTGCATCCACCAATGTTATGTGTTTACGGTGGATTCGGTAAGTAACCGGACATTGTTGATTGTCAAGATGCGGTGGATTTGCCTATTAGTGACTATGGTAACCGGTTAGCCACCGGTGACTGCGGCTGAACGCACCCAAGGTAAATAATCGAACAATCTTCATTCGATTACAAATAATCGAAACATTCAACGTTATTGTACGTCATTGTTGATGGTGAGCTATCGATTGGATCGGGAGTGGTTATCGGTTATTATATTTATGTTTCATATAATATTGTTGCATTGTTGCATTGTTGTCGGTTTAATCAATTTGTAAAACTCGCATATTTCATCAATCGATTATTGCATGCGTTCGATACGCCGATTGTTGTTTATTGCCGTTAGTCTAACCTAACACAAATGAAACAATCAGCTGATTGCTTCAAATAGGAAGAACAAGCTTGAAGCATCATTCGGAGGTATGTTTAAAGCTAAACAAGCTGTAACATTTTGGTTTTCTTAAGTAGATTGCATGTTGTATTGAGCAATATAACGAAATATAGTTCATCACACGGACCTAAAGCTGCTTTTCGTTACTCGGTCATTTTTCAACCTCAGCTTACAGCCTCCGTTGTAAAACTTGACCTTGTACGAAAAGCGTCATCTCCTAGTAATGAAATATACTATTATTAACTGGGTAAAAAGTGAAAAATAAACTTTTCTTATGGAGATTTAACATAGGTACAAAATTTGAAGCTTATGACAGTGACCGTATTACTGGACCAATTTACACACGGGTTGTACCAAAAGAAAGGTTATTGGCCCTATTTTTGCAGGTTTTACTTGTATTTTGAAAATATTTATGTTAATTGGGTCAAAAATGGGAAATATAAACATTTCTTATGGAGATTTAACATGGGGACAAAATTTGAAGCTTATGACAGCAAGCATGACCGTACTACTGGACCGACTTACACATGGGTTATACCAAAACAAAGGTTATCGGTTCTATATGTGCAGGTTTTATTTGTATCTGAAAATTTGTAATTGGAATTGGTAAAAAATGTAAAATAAACTTCTCTTATGGGGATTTAACATTGGGGAAAAACTAACTTTTCCAATCCTTTGAACAGAACGTCTGAGACTTCCAATCGACCCATTTTCATGCAGTTTAGCAAATACTAGCTCACTTTTTTTAATTGAAAAATCCACATTTCCAAACCTTTGCAATCATACAGTTATTCATTCAGCTGATTGTGAAGACACGCGGTATTTTGTCTAACGACAGAAAAAGAGCAAACGCTCAAGAAGCATTTGGTTTATAATGGCCAGTACATAAAAATGTACGCATTATCATTTATCCTTTAAATGAAAATATAAAAAAAAGTTTTATATTATTTAAACTATAGAGTTTTAGTTTTATAGGTGTAAATAAAAAATAAGATTTGATCCCTAAATTGTTTAGTATTATAACTACTTAACTATGTGAAACAGCTGATTTTAATAACGTTGACGGTCTAAATGTTTACTACAATGGCAAATTGTATAAGGTCGGTTTTAATGGTTCACACTCATATTAAATGTCATTTTGAGACCTACGATGAAGGCTACATTTGAAAACATTTATGTTAATCTGTTTTAAAGGTCTAAACAAGACTAAATCTTAACGTTTAAGTGTAGCCATTTGAAAGCACAAGCCACATGCATCAAGTATTTTTGTGACTTGTCTTGTGTGAGGCGCTCTTGCAGTTTCCAATGAAAAAAAATCCCAACAGCCTTTTTAAGTTGAGTTTGAATTGCATCATGGACGTTTATAATTTCCAGTTTGAGTTTCACTGGTTGAAACATGCACAAAATGATTTTTATATATCTTATCAGACAACTTATAGTGCTAACGTGTAAGCATCGCAACTTGGATCTGGATCTATCTTATGAGTGGATCCATGAACAGTTTTGTAAATGTATTTAAATGAAGTGATTTGCCATTTACCATGTGCCAAGCTCATGGTTATCTTGTGATGAAAATCTCTGCAGTAAACTGACCGAGAAAATCTGTGGTCAAATTCGAGGGTTCAAATGAAATTATAACTGTGCACACGATGTATTCATAATATGACCGCTGTATCAGAATTTTAGAAATTTTGCAAGGCTATGCTGAAGCGATAAGGTTTTAATGTTTGGTTGATCCGATTTCAAAGTTGTTTTAAGTATTTGTCCAAAGTAACAATACGGTGGTAAATTTGTAAAACAAAAAAAGCGTAAAGGTATGAAATTGTAAACTCTGTCTGATATATCTGTTTGAATTTTGAGGATATAGACATACCAACTAAAAACAGATTGAGCTAAGCATAAAAGCAATCCATTCCAGTTCTTAAAATACACCTCGTATACTTTTAGTATGCAAACTGTTTGAAAAATAAGTTAAAAGAAGATGTATGTGACAAATTGATGTTTTGCATTGAGCTGGATCAAGAGCAGCTGTTTAAAGCTAACCAAAAAAATGTCATTGACTATCCAACTAATAAATGTGAAAGTATGGATGTTTGTGTGAATATCTGTCTTTCAACCACGTGAAAAATCCTGGACCAACTGAGCTGAAATCTTGCAGGAATAGAGCCACTATATCAGAAAAGGACATAGGCCTATTCACTTCCTTAAAATCCCCTCGGACTAGCCCCGTGAACGTTCTTAGCTTCAATGTTTACATTTTATAAGGATGTAACAATCAAATACTGAATTTTAAACAGCTATGAATACTAAAATTTGACAGTTCAAAGAGCAGAAGTAATATCAGCAGTAATTTTTATCGTGAGCGAAGCTACGGGCAACTGCTAGTAGATTAATATCTCTAAAACGGTCAACATGGAAGAACTGGTACATCCTCGGTGTCAAACAATTACACTCTCAAAAATCTGGTGACAGAACAACTATTTAAGTGATTTCTACGTTTGCAAGAGTGAAATACTGCTAATATTGTTTTATAAGGTAAAATGGATCTGAATGTACGTAAGATGTGAACATTACGAACCGATTGAGTACATTGACTTTGCCTGTAAAGTCAATGACAACACAGGCTCATCGTGTTGAGTTTGGGTTCGACTTTGTCAGGCCCAAAGGCCTGATTTGCTTAAATTAATATTTAAAACTAAAATTATTAAGGGTGTAACTTGTTTCAGTATTAGTCAGGTGCCTGCATAAAACTGACGGCAAACACGCTACACCCACTCACTCCTGGCACAGACTGTACTTTGGGACATATGAAAGTGGGACATGTGCAGTGCAGGTCGTTATTAAAAAAAAATACTTTTGGGACATCTGAAATTGGGACAAATGAAACTTTTGTTATTTAATATTTACTGTAGCTAATTTTGGGATTCATGAAGTTCGGGACATAAGAAATTTTAAACATTTAGTGTTATTTTAGAAAGTTTGGGACTTATGAAATTGGGACATTTGACAAATTTTATTATTGAAATAATTTGGGACATATGAATTTGGGACAAATGCATTTTTTGATACCTTCTATTTTTTGTAAGATTTTTGGGACAAATGAAATTGGGACACGTGAAAATATTGTAATTGGGACAACTGAAATTGGGACAAGTGAAAAAGTCAATATTGTCATAATTTGGGACAAATGAAATTGGGACATTTGGCATGTTCCCTTTATAATAATATAACCTCAACCTAACAACAACACCACCTAACCAAAACTAGATGACAGATTAACAAACTAGATGCTGTTGCGTCTTGGGAGTCACGTGATCAAATCCTGGCTCGTCATTGGCTGCAATGGATGTGTTTTCTTCTGCTTGAATTCGGGCTTGGATATGTCCTCTTTTGCTCTTATACCCAGACTTTTGGAGTGTAAAATCAATTGGATATGTATTTTTCTGGTACAAACCAACTTTACCATTGAAAAGCAATGAGGCCAAAGACCATAGAGCAATAAAAATCTCAATTTCGGATTTTTATGGATATGTTTGCTTTTGCATGACACCTCCTCAAATAATAGCTGAAACAATTTAATTTCAACCAAATAATTTATCATTACGTTCTTTTAGAGAAATATTATGCTCTAGTTCTTACTAAGACCTTGATAGTTGGTCTGCAAAATATGTATAAGAGATTGAATAAGAAAATATTTTCCTACAACCGCGCGTAAAGTGTCAGTTAACGTGCGGTTGTAGGAAAATAATTTAATTTGGCCACGGGGGGTACAAATCCAGGGGGTACAATTCCGGGGTCGGACTTAAGAATTTGACCACGGGGGGTACAAATCCGGGGGGTACAATTCCGGGGTCGGACTTAAGAAGCCAGGTTTAATTGGATTTATATCGACTATGCAACTGTTCCGCCAACCGTGAAATGTCAGTTGATTAAAATACATAATTTATCCCTCCTAAAAGTTCCCGGAATCCCGGACTTGTACCCCCCGTCCTGTGACGTCAAAATGACGTAGCGTTTTTTCTGGGGAGTACAAATCCGGGGTACAATTCCGGCGACCCAAAACTGGAATACAGTTGTGTTACCTATACAGTTAAGGTACATTCACATGTATTAATCTACTACCTATACATTTGTCAAATTCCTTATTATGCATATATTGTTATTCTATTAGGCCTACTAAAAAGATGAATGACAAACATATCAATAAAACAATCCTAATTTTTCAAAAAACTTCAATAAATAAAATAAAACTAATTTAAGAAAATATTAATACATTTGTATTATTGTCATTATTTCGACAGATAAATAATACATTATTTTGGCAGATAAATGGTACAAACCCGGTATATTTGTAATCAGGAATAGAAAAGGAATCGATCAAAAGAAAAGTTGTTTTTTACTTAGGGGGGCCGAAGCCCTGCCCTTTAAATAAAAAAAGGGGGGTTGTAGGGGGACGCCGATGGTTCCGTTGAATATCTCGCTCCAAAAATAGGGTATGTACTAAAATGAGGGAAAAATTCCCCCATAAATACTCGACTCCCAAGAGCCAGAAGCCTACCTTTAGGTCTACATTTTGAGCCTAAAATCGCCAGTTATGATGGGAGAAAAATATTTCTTAGGCCCGAACTGGGACTCCAGCCTTAGTTGTGTCATGCTTCAGCCTAAGTCTACTTGACTTCCAAAACCAGAAAACAAGGAGCGAGATTATCCCTGCGTAGGCTTACCAAAAAACAACGCGGACAGTTTTAAATATATATATTCTTTGTACTTCTTACAGTAGACGCCCTCTAGTTCAACAAAACACTTTTTAAAACATGTCTCCAGTGTTTAATTGTTCAAGAAAATATTTTGACGCCTCTATGTTGAACTGGCATATGTACCATAGAGGTCCCTCCTTGATAGGTATGTTAATAACTATTCTCAAAAAAATCAAATAATTACATTTATACATACACAGCATAAGGTAAACTGCAGAATATGCTTAAGAGCAATAACTCCTGCTTGCTTCTGTAGTGAATCTGGCATTTCCCCCAAGTAGGCTATGGAGATGCTCTAAGCTGTCCCTAAAGAGTAATACAACATGTATTATATTACAATGTAATTTTTTTAGTAATTATTTTCATGATTGTTTAATTAAGAGCCAATTTTTTTCATAGTTTTAACTTCTTGTAAATTTTTTTCTGTAAAAGTTAAAAGAATCTAACTTGCATTATGTTAAAGTACCCGACATAGGCCTACTCGGAGGGGATTTGGCAGGCAAAGGTATGACTCATCTGGTATAGTTCGATTCGCAACAAAATGAGAAAAGTTCTAATAACGTATTTATGATAACCTAACCTAACATAACCGCCGCAGCGCGCTGTATGAGGGTGGCCTTCGTATAATACCAAAGTACCAAAGATTCTCTTGGATTTTACAATGCTAGTTAAAAATGCAATCGTGGGTAGGCTCTTTGTTGAGTTAATTTTATATAGTATTTTTTTTGTTTTAACCAAAAACAGATGGCATTGATTTTGTTCTTTTTTTGTTGTTGTTAAATTCAAATTTTGCATGTGTCCAACAATGGATTATTAAAAGTGGCAAGTTAGATGAAGCCTAGAAGAATAGGAAGATCCCAAATCTCTCTCTTTTAAACAATTTTTGTCATCTATAATAAAGTTTGTTGTAATCAAAATGTCTATTGAATACTCAATATGTTCCCCCTGCGCCGGATGATTGAATGAAAGCTCTTTTGGATTTTACAGTCTACGCACTCAGAGGTAAAACAGTATCCATTCTTAACATCATCATTCAAAACAAGAAGTCAGAAGACAAGAACTTTGGAATATCGAATAAACATTTATATACTTCAATTTTACTCAGACTTAATTAATTTTGTGAATTTGTTATTTTAAATGAAAACAAAATACTTTGTAGTTCTCAAATCCACCACTAAGCGCTATTGTAACAATGCCATCTGTTAAGTCAATTTCGTATTGCAGACGAAAACTACCGAAACTCACATAAACAAAGTAAAGTAACCTCAAAACTTTACTAGCTCAAACAAATTAAAGATTTGCAACTTAAAATATAATCGTAAGTAATAAATACTGTTTATTTTGTCTTACACCTTCTCCAATTTGAATCACTTTACCAAAGTAGGGTATTATAACTTAGCCTTTTCGTTTTATAACCAAGTCCTTCAACAATTATACCGTACAGAATGAAGTTTGTTACTATTTCAAGACAGTTTAGTACCATCTCAAATCGTCTATCTAAGATTAAAACCAACATTGAGGCCTTAGATACAGTATCTGAAGGTAGTAACTTGTCCCCAGAACAGATTAATAAGTTGGAATTGCTTAACACTGAAACCCACAAAAAGTACCTAGAATTTGAAACTTCTCTCGAAAAATTATTTAGTAGTGAGGATCTACCCGATGGTTATGATGAAGATACTCTCTCTCAACTGCAAGATTCTATCTCTGACCTGTATGTAGGGATCCAAACCCTTGTTAAGAAACACTTAGGTTTGTCTCAAGATCCAAAATTACCTAGTCCTAGGCCTGTCCCAAACACTGACTTGAACACAGATAACACCCAATCTACTGACCGCCAACAAACGAGTAGCCTATCTCATAGGCCTAGCACCTCTTCTTCTAACATAGATAGCCACTCACTAAAGCTCCCTCCTCTATCTCTCAAAACATTCAATGGTTCACCAGAACAATGGTTGTCCTATGTCAGCCTATTCCAAGTATCGGTACACGAAAATGAAAACATTTCCAAAGTCGAGCGATTTCAATATCTGCTTTCTACCCTTCAGGCAGAACCTTTTAATCTAGTAAAAAGCCTGCCTATCACCGCTGAAAATTATGATGTAGCATGGGATCTTCTCCAGAAACGTTATCAAAACAGTAGGAAAATTATTAGCCTACATCTCAACAACATAATAGACTTACCTAACCTAACCGACATCTCTCTCAAGAACATTCGCTCATTCATATCTTTGTATAATGAAAATGCTCAAGCCCTTATTGCATTAAATCATGACATAGCTAAAGAAAATATCTTACTCTCAGCCATGTTATTAAGAAAGCTACATGCAGATATTCGCAAAAAATTTGAAAGCTCTCGCATAAACTCTCAAAACTTACCCACTGTAGAAGAAATAATGACATTCTTAGAAAATGAATGCTCCTGTCTCGAAGCCGCTAACTTCTCTAACTCTCATAAAACCACCCCAAGCAATGTAGGTTACCCTCAACATAGTAAGAGGCCTAGCCCTCACCCCACTCAGATAGGCCTACATAAGCCCCCATT
The DNA here is from genome assembly GCA_035578135.1 of Flexamia atlantica. Classification (NCBI taxonomy): domain Eukaryota; kingdom Metazoa; phylum Arthropoda; class Insecta; order Hemiptera; family Cicadellidae; genus Flexamia; species Flexamia atlantica. The sequence continues at coordinate 9,465,644 of JAQJVK010000021.1, read as the reverse complement.
AAGCCTAAACCGCACCAGCCTGCTCGCTTCTCGTGATGTGAAAGCCACATGCGTATTTTGTAGTAAAACGGATCACAACATTTATCGCTGTTCAGAATTTAAAGATTTGTCTGTTCAAGAAAGGTACAATTTTGTGAAGAAAAACCATCTTTGTTTGAACTGCTTAGGAACATCTCACTCTGTTAAGGATTGTAAGTCAAATAAAACATGTTTTGACTGCAAGCTAAAACATCACTCTCTCTTACATCAAACTAGTAGGCCTAGTAATGATAGGTCAGACCTTAAGTCCACAAGTAATTCTCCAAACCACAACGAAATAAACAAAGCTTCATTGTCAGTTTCTGATCACTCTGAGCCTCCCTTTGTAGCTGTTTCCTCAAACTCCAGCACCACTATATTGTTAGCTACTGCTTTAGTACACTTGAAGTCTGATAGCGGTAACACAGTAGTAGCCCGAGCCGTTATTGACTCTGCATCTATGGTAAGTTGCATAACCGAAAATGTTGCTAGTCTACTTAAGGTAAAACGAAACTTTCTTTGTAACTCCAAGCTAGATGGCCTATCCTCAGTAGAAGTAAGATCTAAAGGACTGTCGAATGTTGACATCTCATCACTTAGTGGAGACGTTATTGCGACTAAACATCCAGTTGTAATATTGGATCGAATCACATCGAACTTACCCCACACTGCAGTCCCTGTAAATGTTAAAGACTACTTCAAACATGTCGTCCTTGCTGACCCAACATTTCATATTCCCAGTAAGATAGATATGCTTATCGGTGCTGACCTGTTCACCAAAGTAGTTACTGGAGAACGCATTATCATCAATAAGAACCTTCCTGCTGCTATGAATTCAGTATTTGGATATCTTATCATAGGCTCTGCCCCAACCCTTTCTGCTGTCAATTCCAATAAAACAGCCTCTCATGACAATGGCAATGTTTCTCTTCTGAGCACACAGGATATTGACCTGCATAATTCTCTACAGAAATTTTGGACCCTAGAGGAACCCCCACACAAACTTCATGTAACATCTGAACAAGAAATTTGTGAGAATCATTTTTTAAGCACTGTCTCTAGAACTTCTGAAGGTCGATATGTTGTTAGGCTTCCTATTAAAGACAATCACCCACCTCTTGGTGACTCATCAACTTGTGCTCGCAATAGATTTTTATCGCTTGAACGGAAATTAGAAAGTCAGCCTGAAGTAAAAGCTGAGTACAGTAAAGCCATACATGACCTATTGTTATCTGGACACATGGAACCAGTTGACCCTCCTCCTAAAAATGATCATAAACAATTTTATTTGCCTCACCATGCAGTAGTCAAAGCAGAATCCTCATCAACAAAACTTCGAGTTGTTTACGATGCCAGTGCTCGTAGCTCCTCAGGTGTCTGTCTTAATGACATTCTCTATACAGGGCCTAAACTACATAATGATCTCAATGATGTTCTGATGAAATTTAGGTTTTCACCGATTGTTTTCTCATGCGATATAAAACAAATGTTTCGTCAAATCATGATCCATCCAGATGACAGGAACTATCAACTGTTGTTCTGGAGGGAAAAGAAAGATATGCCTCTCTCAGTCTATCGATCAACTACGGTTGTATTTGGTTTCAACTGCTCTCCATACTTAGCCATAAGAACTTTACACCAACTCATCAATGATGAAGGCACAAACTTTCCGCTAGCAGCTGAAGCTCTAAAGAAACAAGTGTATGTAGACGATTTAATCTTAGGTGCCAATAACACAGATCAAGCGTTGCTATTGAAAGATGAGGTGGAACAACTTCTTTCCAAAGGATGTTTCGATCTTAGAAAATGGACTAGTAACAGCTCTCAACTCATGGAAACTCTGCCAGATTCTTATAAAGAGTCACCCATGTACTTTAACTCCTCTGATCAACCTTATTTCAAAGTTTTAGGCATAAAATGGTCCCCAACCTCAGACAGCTTCTCTTACCAACTAAACATACCAGACACTCCACCCACCAAACGAGGTATTCTCGGAACCGTAAGCAAAATCTTTGACCCTAATGGATGGTTAACTCCTGTCACCCTTTGGGTGAAAGCATTGGTCCAAGTTTTGTGGGTTCTTGGTTTGTCATGGGATGCCCCTATACCCCCAGATCTCAATGAAAAATGGTCAAAGTTCCTACAACAACTCCCTTTCTTAAGTGAACTTAGCTTACCTCGGTACGTTTCCTTAGCTGATGCTGTTCATATACGTTTACACGGATTTTGTGATGGATCGGAAACAGGTTATGGAGCCTGTGTCTATTTGCGCTGTGTAAGCTCTTCTGGAGAGATAAACATACATCTCCTAATTGCTAAAGGGCGAGTCGCTCCTCTTAAGAAAATATCCATTCCCAGACTTGAGCTCTGCGGAGCCCACCTTTTGTCTAAACTCTTGAACTATTCCAAGTCCATACTTTCGCAAAATTACCTAGTGAATGAAGTACATGCTTGGTGTGACTCATCTGTAGTTCTTTCATGGATAAAAACTGTACCCTTTCGCCTAAAGGTTTATGTCGCAAATCGAGTCACAGAAATACAAGAGCTCACTCCTACTCATATTTGGAAACATGTCTCAACACACTGTAATCCTGCTGACATTGCCAGTATAGGAACTCTTCCCTCATCAATGAAAGACAACCGTTTATGGTGGAACGGCCCCGATTGGTTATCTTTGGAGCAGGAGTCATGGCCTATTCCTCGCTTTATCCCTCTCGAAAAGGAGCAATTACCGGAACTCAAAGCCGAACCACTACCAATAATGGTAACCACCCAAGAACCTGATTTTCTTGTAAAGTTTTCCTCATGGTCAACCCTCCAGCGAGTCATCGCCTACATTTTACGATTCAGATACAACCTATCAAATCAAACGAAAGAATCAGGATTTTTAAAAGTTGAAGAGCTTGATAAAGCAACAGTAACTATTTGTAAATTGATTCAACAAACAGTCTTTTCTGAAAATATTTCTCGATTGAAAAAGGGCAAATCTTGTTCTCCACAATTGGCGTCACTCTCTCCCTTCTTAGACGAGAGTGGATTGATTCGTGTAGGAGGACGGATTAGGCACTCTCAAGCGTCTTACGCTGCAAAACACCCAATTATCTTGCCTAAGTCGCACCATGTAACAAATTTGATCATTGATTATTATCATGTTAAACACTTACATGCAGGACCACACTATCTCCAAGGAATTATTTCTCAAAGGTTTTGGATTCTCTCCGCTCGAAGTGCAATCAGAAAAAGAGTGTTTAAATGTATTCGCTGCTTTCGATGTCAACCTAAATTAGCCTCTCAGAAGATGGGTGATCTACCTGCAGTTAGAGTCACTCCCTCTAAGGTTTTTCACAATTGTGGGACTGATTTTTTGGGACCATTTATGGTAAAACCTAATAACTTACGAAGAACAAGTCCTGTGAAGATGTATATTTGTGTTTTCATTTGTCTGGCTGTTAAAGCTGTTCATCTGGAAGTAGTTAGTAGTTTGTCTACTGAAGCCTTTATTGCGGCATTGTCCCGTTTTGTTTCACGTAGAGGCCTATGCTCTAATATTTTCTCAGATTGTGGGACTAATTACGTTGGGGCTGCATCAGAACTACAACGAATTCAGTCACTCTTAAGACAGAATGATACTAAACAAGCCATTAATAAGTTTTGTAATGAAAACCAGATCAAGTTTAATTTTATACCCCCCTCAGCACCTCACTAGGGAGGTTTATGGGAGAGAATGGTGCGGAGCATAAAACATCACTTCCGCCGGGTTGTTGGGAATCAACTCATTAACTTCGAAGAGTTTCTTACCTTGTCTACGAAGATAGAAGCGATCCTCAATTCTAGGCCGATTACAGCGCTGTCCTCTGACCCTTTGGAGGTCGACTACCTCTCACCTGGACATTTTCTTGTCGGAAGCCCTCTTCTCGCTCTTCCAGAGCCAACATGGGAAGGAGTACCCACCAATCGACTCTCAAGATGGCAGCTCGTTCAAGCTATGTCTCAGCATTTTTGGAAGCGGTGGAAACAAGACTATCTCCATTCTCTACAGCAACGAGGAAAGTGGAAATCCCCTGAAGAAAACATCAAAGAAGGCGACCTTGTCTTAATCCACGAAGAGAATTCTCCACCCCTCAGCTGGAGGATAGGTCGTGTCACAGCTACATCCCCTGGACCTGACGGACTTGTACGAGTTGTACACCTTCGCACCAACAAAGGATCTCTCACTCGGGCTGTCACCAAGGTGTCACCCTTCCCAACAGAAGATTAATCCCAAATGTCATCATAACTCCCATCAGATTTTAGTTTGTTTCTCATTTTTTCAGTGAACCCCAGTGTGGTTCACGGGCGGGGGTATGTTGAGTTAATTTTATATAGTATTTTTTTTGTTTGAACCAAAAACAGATGGCATTGATTTTGTTCTTTTTTTGTTGTTGTTAAATTCAAATTTTGCATGTGTCCAACAATGGATTATTAAAAGTGGCAAGTTAGATGAAGCCTAGAAGAATAGGAAGATCCCAAATCTCTCTCTTTTAAACAATTTTTGTCATCTATAATAAAGTTTGTTGTAATCAAAATGTCTATTGAATACTCAATACTCTTTTCAAAATGTCTGCCTTTAATTTTAAAAGTAAATCCCATAACCTGGCCTATAAGTGGATTTCGTACTTAACCTCTTTTGCCCTGTGAAACACGCTACAAACTTCATTGGTTTTTGGACTTTTACTAACATATCCTTCGCTATTTACAATCTATCTTATTTCCTCAATATATTCCCATAATATTCATCTCAAAATCCTTTTATTCCATAACGGCTACCTTCTCTCTCATGGCCCTGGTGTTGAATCGGCCAAAATTTAACCTCTAAATTATTCCAAATTGAACACCACGAATTGGCTCTTATTGGCTATGCAAACCAAATCGGCAAGGAATTTATCAAGTAAGTAAGTTGCTCTTAAACATTTTATTTAGGCAACGTTTGAATGAACTGTACCTTTTGCTCAAAATGGTAAATGTAAATGAAACATGTGGTAAATGTAACAAAGAGATAGTAGATGGAGTTGAGGGATCAATTTCATGTGACATATGTAATGTTTGGTATCATTCTAAGAAATCTTGTAGCTATTTGAAAGAAATTCTGTTTGTAAATATTAAAAGGAAAGATAATTGGGTATGTAGATCCTGCATTCTATTGTATAGTCAGCCCTCAAGTAGAAGTAAATTAAATGAATTTGATCAGTTAGCAACAGAAAATAGCGAGCTCAAGGCACAGTTGGACCTAGCTAGGAAAGAGAACGCTAGTTTGAATGATCAGCTTGCTGCTAAAGAAGTTAGTATTTTAGACTTAAGTAATAAAGTTTGTGAACTGACAAGGCAACTGGGTGTGATAGGCCCTGGCAGGGAGTCAACCTGGCAGGTGTAAAAAGGGAGGGGGAATAGGCCCAACTCTAGTTTGAGTGAAAGTGCAAAGGTGAAGAACTTTGAATCGCCAAACAAGTTCGAACTCCTACGGGAATCTGGTGCGGACACTTCTAGTTCGAGAATTCAATTGGATTCACTCAAGCATTTCCCACCTCTGGGGACTAAAGTAAACTCCTGTAGCCAGAAGTCAACCTCAAATGCTGCGGCAAACTTAGCAAATAAAAGGACTAAGGGGGGGAAAGTGGTTAAGAGGGACATTGTCAAACCTAGTGTTTTTCTGATTGGGGATAGCCACGCTAGGGGCCTTAGAGATAGACTTGGGGGAACGGTGCAATCGCATGTACTGCCGGGTGGCTCCATGTCGGTGCTAATCAACACTGCTAAGGGGATTGTTTCGAAACCAAAAAATTTTGAAGGGGGGGGAATTGGCTATAATGGTGGGAGGGACAAACCATTTGAGTGAGAGTGAGGTCCAAAAGTTGAGGGGCAGATTGGACCACCTCGCTGCCGTTAGTCACTGTGAGAGGCTGATGTGGGTTGAGACTCCGTACAGATTTGATAAAGAGGATGAAAATGCCCTGATATCCCAGCAAAATGAAATTATTAAGAAGTACTGTACAGAGAAAAAATGGGAGTTTGTCAGCATAAATGATAGCCTAGAAAGAAACTGCTATACCAAGCACGGCTTGCATTTGAATGACACAGGTAAGCAACTAATTAGTAGCCTAATAAATAGTGCATTAAATAAGGCTGGGTCTAATGAAAGAGGACCTGAGTGTCATGATCAGCCATTAAAGCCGACAAATGAAAGGGATCAGCCAAACAGCAGTAAATCAAGTAACAGGGCTTCTGGTAAGTTAGTTGTAGGAGAAAATGAGTGCATGCAGAATGACAAGGTAAATGTAGGGAATAAGGAGGTAGATAAGGAAAATGAATCAAATGACAAAATACTGGCAAGTGTTGAGAATGTTGATGTTAATTTAAAAATTAGTGTAGGCCTAAATAATGACATAAAAAACGAAAACAGTACAATAGACATAGAAGAAACATAGATAGGGTTGGATCTGATGGCAAAATTAGGTTAGTAAACAAAATCAAGATAGTTCATTTAAATGTAAGAGGCATAATAAAGAAATTAGGACAGATAGAAATATTTTTGGAGGAAGAAAAACCTGAATTCTTTTTGATTAATGAACATGGGTTAAACAGTGAGAAAATAAATCAAATAAAAATACAAAACTATAGCCTACTAAACTCATACACCAGGAATGAGATGTTATTGGGTGGAACAGCTATATTTATAAGGGACTCAACAGAAATCTCAAATTTAAAAATATTAGATACTGGAATTGGTTTATCTGAAACTCAACATTTTGAATGCTGTGAGGTTAAGTTCGACATAGGTGGGGAAAATTTTATGATAGCCTCCTTATATAGAAGTCCTGATGGAAATTTTGACACATTCCTAGACAAGCTTAGTAATTATTTAGATGATTGTAACGTAGGAGGTAATGATTTGACATGCATTATTGGCTCTGACCTCAACTTAGATATTTTAAAACAGGATGCCAAAGTTAAAAAATTTTACAACACCTTAAAATGCTTTGGTTTAGGCACTGTCATTACAACTCCCACTAGGATTGCTGAAACATCTGAAACCTGTATTGACAACTTTATTACAAATACCAGGGTGAAGGAGAGTTGTGTGATTGAGCCTCACATATCCGACCACTGTTCAATATCCATAGTTGTAAATGTTCAAAATAATAAAAAAGCTAATAAGAAAAAGAAAATCAGGTCTCTAAAACCAGTCAATTTACAAGAACTGAAATTTAGGCTTAGGAGGGAAACATGGACGGACCTTTATAATGAAATTGACGTAAATAAAAAATATGACATTTTTGTCAACACCTTCAAATACTACTTTGACATAGCTTGTCCTTTGAAAGAAACTAAGATAAAAAGTGAATCTAAACCTAAATGGATAAGTAATAAAATAGTTAGGAAAAAAGAGGAGATGATCAATAAATACAATATATGGAAGGAGAACAAAACAATAGAGAACAAAAATAGATATAAAAGTGCACTTAGTAGTTACAGACAAAGCATTGATGATGATAGGGCGGTTTATTGCAATAGTAGATTCATAAACTCTGACAATAAAGCGAAAGAAACCTGGAAGATAATAGATGAGTGGAGAGGCAAAGCTAAAACTCACAACAATTTGACCTTAAACCATGGCAATAAGATAATTAGGAATCCAATTGAAGCAAGTGAAATACTAAATGATTATTTTATAAATGTTCCGGCCAAAATAAATGAAGAAATTGAAATGAGCGGGTTTCAGTCCATGGTACAGCCTTCCTTGCCTCGAACTGAGCACATTGAACTGTATGATTTTAGACAAATTAACTTAAAGGAATTAGATAAGATTTTCGCCAAGTTTTCACCCAAAACATCCTCAGGGTTAGATGAAATATCAATGAAAGTTTTCAAATTTTGCAAACAAGAAATTGAATTACCACTATTGCATCTAATAAATGAGTCTATGTCACTTGGCCTCTTTCCAGATGGTTGCAAGGTGGCTAAGGTGAAACCAATTTTTAAAAATGGGGATGAGTGTGAGATGTGTAATTATCGTCCGGTGTCACAGCTGCCTGTTGTTTCTAAATTCATTGAGAAGGCCGTCTGCTGCCAGCTAGTGTCCTACCTGGAGGATAATAACCTCTTGTGTGGCAGACAGTATGGCTTCAGACAGTCTAGATCAACCAAATTGGCATTAATCGATTTTATGAATGACTGTTGTGATGCGGTCGAGGCTGGGGAGACGGTGATGGGAGTCTTTGCCGATCTCAGCAAGGCCTTCGACTGTGTCAGGACAGATCTTTTAATCAGTAAGCTTTCTGCCCTTGGGGTTAAGGGACGAGCTCTGAGCTGGTTAACATCTTATCTCGATAACCGACACCAAGTGGTAGAAATTCAACACGAATCCAAATTCAAAATTAGGTCCGTCCAGTCTGATCAAAGATCGATCTCCTGTGGTGTTCCGCAAGGTTCGATCTTGGGCCCTTTGCTTTTTCTCGTTTATGTAAATGACATCACACAGGTAGTCCCAGAGAGCAATCTCTTTGTGTTTGCGGACGATACAACAATCGTCACCAAACACAGGGAGATTGACAACCTTGAAATTGATTCTTTCATCAAAACTAATTGTCTGGCCCAGTTTTTTGCTGAAAATAAGCTCAAGTTAAATCCGAAGAAGACAAAATTTTCTTGTTTCCAAACGCATCAACGGAAAAATTCAAAATTTTTTAGAAACCCAAGTTTATTGATTGATGATGATCAAATTGAAACGTCAACAACGGTTGACTTTCTGGGGGTGAGACTGGATGATGCACTCGACTGGGAGGATCAGCTTATGAAGATCGAAAGCAAAATTTCAAAAGGGCAATTTGTCATCAGAAACTTGCGTGATTTGACGAACATCGATCTTCTAAAGACTGTGTACTACTGCCTAGTCGAGTGCCACATCTCATACTCTATCGCCCTTTGGGGATCGGTAGACACTAAACTGAAGAAAATCTTCACCTTACAAAAAAAGACTATTCGTTGCATGCTAAAGTTGCCTTTTCGGACTCATTGTAGAGATTATTTTATTAACTTACAGATCTTAACAGTGCCTTGCATATATATTTTAGAAATTTGTATGTATATCAAAACCCAGGCCTTAGAATATAGTAATGATACACACAATTATAATACCAGATCTAAAAATAATTTTGCATGTCAGCATCGGCTGACCTTTTTTGAGAGAAAGCCAATTTACTCAGGTTTAAAAATTTTTGAAAAATTACCGCTAACTATTAGGCTTGAAGTAGAAATTTGTAAATTTAAGAGCAACCTCAAAAAATTCTTACTCCAAAATGCATTCTACTCATTGGAAGAATTTTTTTCTTTCCAGTAGCCACTAGGGCTAAAACCATCAGTCCCAACCCTACTAACACATCAAGAAGATGTCCCGGCATGTCATGGGCATTTTGACAATTCCAACGCCACTCGGCCATTTGGAAGCTTCAGAAGGTACAAGGTAGGTACAAGGCTATAGGCATTGACACCCCCCCCCCCCACAGATCCTTGGTCCACCGTGATTATACTTTCACGGTCAGACCAGTATGGCAATGTGAGGGGACGTTATTTCCTTATTTGCATTGCTGACCCAAAATAAAACAAGATATTAATGGGAGTCAAACTATTTCATTTATCCATTAAAAAAAGTAACCTGAACACGAAGGATCGATTACCTTCGATTTAGTATAACCAACATGTTAATCGGCCAGGCAGAATGGTCAGGGTCGCTGTCATTACTCTACCACAAGTTTTTAAAAACATAAGATAAATAAGGTATGTGTTGCTCTTACTTTGAGATTTGAATAGGACATCTTTCCAAATGTACCGTCCCTAGAGGGGGGTAAGGGTGGCCACTTTCCTGGCGAGTCACCTACTGTGCAGACCTGAAAATACAAAACTTCACAATGAATAGTCATTAAAAAGGATTTAATTTTTACAATATTTAATGTTACACCTTTTCACTTGTGCTGGTGGCCACTTTCCTGGCGAGTCACCTACTGTGCAGACCTGAAAATACAAAACTTCACAATGAATAGTCATTAAAAAGGATTTAATTTTTACAATATTTAATGTTACACCTTTTCACTTGTGCTCCCAAATTCACAATAATTGTTGTGTTTCAAGTGGTAACAAATAACACACTAATTCTGGAAATGGCGGTAATTGGCCACTAATAACATCTAAGAACGCTACAGCAGATCAACAGCTTTTCTCAATTTTGAGGTTAATTATTTCACACAAAGATTATCTTTAACATTCATTGCCTACAGTCTGAACATGTACTTGTGATGTTTCAATGGTTTAACCTGTTTTTACGACAAGGCTTCAGAATGGTCAAAAAACAATTTATTAAATGTAATTTCATCTCTGTTAATAGGTTATAGGAAATATTTTTCCCCTAACAAATGCCACTAATTTCCCGATTAGACTTACTTACACGGATCAAGCAAAGCAATATAGCCTTAATAAATTTTATTTGAATGTATTATGATTTTCATTCATAATAAATTGCTGCTATTTCATAGCATACAATAGGCAAACCAGCCCAAATGTTTCATAACCGATACCTATTTTAAGCACTTAGGCCCACTAATTGTAAAATTTTACATTGATGTATTATTATGAAATTAAATTTCGGTAATGCGATGAATGTACTTGATAATAACATGCATTTACTTACCAGAAGAAAATTCGCATAAACTTTGGTAGTGAATGCACAAGGCAACTGCCAGACGCCAGAGTTCAACACATGCTATGTCTCAGATTGCAGGGTTGCCAATGCGTATCGGCAATACTCCCCGCGCATAGACCTCAAATTCCCCGAAAATCTCCGCCAGTGATCGCCACATTTCCCGCACGCTATAGAATTATTCACAATATCCAATTCCAAATGATACTTTGTTTTGAAATCCTAGTAACTGAAATATTAGGTTGTAAAAGGAAACAAATGCCTCAATGAATAACATTTCAATTCATGAAATAAAAAATAGGATTTGTCTCTGATTCTCCGAAAATTCCCCGCAGATATCTTTTCCCCTCATCATTCCCCGCAAACGATAACATTTCCCGCATTTCGGGGAATTTCCCGCAAATAGGCAACCCTGACATCGCGCCGTTTTATGACGTCAGGAAAGCGCGGAGTATCTACTTTGCAGTCTCACGCGAAAAGTAGTTCTTATGAACGTTATAATTTGTAGTGACAGTAATAAATATTATGATCACTAACATTCATTAGAAACCTTATTTGTATTCGCGGAATACTTTATTTTGGTTGCATAGCATAAAAATCATCATGTAGCATTATAAAAAGACCGCACGCGTCGGGTCCGTTTTAGCGGGAAACTGAAGTTCCACCACCTCGCGGCGCCTTCATCATCTCACTACGGCACAACAGACACCTATTTTGACTCTTTGAGGTAAGTTATCGTTCATAATCATATTTTTAGTTTTCTAATGTTAAGTTATGACAAATTTTTCCCCTGAACGAAAATTGTCACAAAGGAAGTTTGCCACAGACGACTCAGCCTACAATTGCTGGGCTATTCCAGGGTTCGCTGGCTCTCAGGGACACGCAGACACTCTGCTGATTCAGGTCCGGCTCATACAAATCAACAACAAAACAAGTGCAACGCACACGAGTCGTAATCACGGCCAAACCTGAAAGAGGGGGGGGGGGGGTGCACCTATCAGCGTGACGTAACTCGGGTTCACGTGGGTCTCCTCAAATCTCCCAAGCACCCAACCATCTACCCGAAGCAATACCGGAACACGCGAGGTATATCGCCCACAACGTCTTAATTTAAACTCGGGGCCTATAACCCACACGGACAAAAGTCTTACGCACGCTAGCGTCGCATTGCGCAAGTCAAACAAAATATACAGTAATTAAAGTCTGTAATATTTATATGACTGACCTACTGTCCAGACTGTAAATATAAAAGCTACTGACTCTACTGATCGGATATACTGAAACTACTTAAGCCAAAACACGTTCCAGCTGGTCTCAAACTACCAAACTCAAACTGCTCAAACTACCTAACATGTTGGCCACAGTAAAATTATTTTACTAAAACAAATATTCTACCAGGTTGAATTGGCAAGAACAGAAATGTAATAAAATAATTCAGTTGACTGTTGATATAATTACATTCATTAATTAATCAATCAATTACAGTCGGACCTCTAATTGGCCACGTGCAACTTCTCTTGTTAAAACAGGTCTGACGCCGTCAGGCCTCTACAGCTATCAGTCACGTCTAAATAATCAAAAATAGATATTCACCAAAATATTCTATTCTGAACTTTGATTAGAACTTTTGACTTATTAAACTCTGATTTCAGTAATAATTAACCTTGCCTAGACGGCTCTCTAATTAATCATCCCCTACACCAGAACGTGTCTGGGCAGGGTCTCGAGACTATTAAAAGATTTAATATTTCAATTAAAATCTCTCGACTAAATCTGTCAGACCGTACTCATAAATGAATAATATTATTATTTAATAATAATAAAGTAAACGGTGTCACTCACCAAAGCGGGTCACACTACCCAACTCAATCCACTACCGTCGCACTCGACACCGCACGTACGCCACTCGTACACTTCAACCACGAAAAGACCGCTCGACCCGTACCGTACACGATCTCAGGACGAACTGCCCTCTCCGGCCAGGGTCGTGGCCAACCCAGGCGATAAGCCTTATCGCCGGGTCAGGGTGCAGCCACCACCGCTTGCAGCCAACCTGCGTCGCTGGGACAGGTCCGCCGCCACCGCCGCAACCTGTCCGTGTCACAGCCACCGCTTGCTGCCCGCCGCCGTCGTCGCTCACCAGCCGGCCGGCGACGAGATCACGTTGGTCTTACCCCCCTCAAAATATGACTCGTTACAAAGTAAGTGGTAGTTAATTTAAAACATTTACTGTGTAATAAACCATTTCACGTTAGTATCAGCAATTTATTTTTATCATTTTATTTTATATTAATAATAATAATAATAATGAGGTCTTTCTGCACTATTGCATTCAAAGCTTGGGAGTTACCACTAAAGGTTAAAGGTTGTATTCATTATTTAAATGTCTATGCTATTTAAATTAAGAACTTGTTAGGGAAAATTTATTGTCACCTAAGATGACAAATAAAATGACACTACCCGCATGTGTGTAGAAATTTCAATTCATAAGTTATTGAGCTTTAAGTGTTCAAAAACTCATATTTATCAAATTTCACATGTTATTCTTCTTAAACTTAGTGGTTATTCGTCACTATCTTGCATTAATTTGTGGTTATCGGCCTATTATTTCAGTTTGTAATTTTAGTTATTTTTAAAAATTTTACTTATTTTCCCATAATGTTAAGATTGGGACAACGTACTGTGTTTACCACTTTCAATATCTCGGTTACCAATGGACATAGAGCAGTGATTCAAAATACTAAATTGTTTGTTTTTTGAGCTAAATTCAATAGTGCAAACAAAAATTTGATTATTTTTATTTTTCTATATAAAAAACTCAAAAACCCATTTTTACGGGTGGTTTACCCCCCTTTACCCCCCCTTCCGGTAACCCGATAGGGCTGGTTTACGAACTCCTCCGAATAATTACTTTACACGTCCATGCCAAATTTCATTAAGATCGGACCATTTTTACGCGAGTTATCGTGCTTAAAGACATATACCGGGTGTCTCACCTAAAGTGAACCAAAAGCTAACTTTTTTATTATAAATCTGACAAAGAACTTCTTATGGGGCACTTCCCTTAACTTTTATCGCTGCTTTTTGGAGTCACTTCGAAAATTAAAAATATGGCCGCCATTTTCCAATATGGCGGGTAACTTTGTTTTTTCTTGTGGAACACCCTATATTTTAGGGCATTTTTGGATTCTACTCTTAATTTTAGAAACTTTGTATTCTTCATAATTTTTTCCTAAACCCAATGGTTAAGGAGTTATGAACAGTTAAATTTAGATTTTTTCCCCATGTAAAACGCATTGGGAAATTGTTGGTAGTCTGTATATCGAAAACGGTTGGGGTTAATAAAAGATACCAAAGAATAAAAGTGCCAAAAAATGTTAGTTTAGTTGAGGTTTAATCATAAAATAATTTTTGGTCGAGATTTAATTGTGGAAATGTGTTTTTGAATATGATTTTACTCCATAAGGAATACATGGGATGGCACAGTTACATGGACACAATGCATTTAAAATGGGGAAAAATCAAACTTTAACTGCTCATATCTGCTGAACCATTGAGTTTAGGAAAAAATGAGAGAGAATACAAAGTTCCTAAAATTAAGCGTAAAATTTAAAAACGCCCTAAAATATAGGGTGTTCCATAAGAAAAACCGAAGTTGTCCGCCATATTGGAAAATGGCGGCCATATTTTTAAATTTCAAAGTGACTCCAAAAATCAGCGTTGAAAATTAAGGGAAGTGCCCCATAAGAAGTTCTTTGTCAGATTTATAATAAAAAAGTTAGCTATTGGTTCACTTTAGGTGAGACACCCGGTATATATATACAAGCGGCCGTATATATATTAGATATATATATATATATATATATATATATATATATATATATATATATATATATACAGGGTGTTTCGAAACTCTCTCCCGAAACTCCGTGGGCACGTTCCTTAGGTCAAAACAAACAAAAAATGTCATATAAGTATAGGGTCTATCTCGCTCCGTTTTCCGTCTGTGAGTCTGTTTGTGTTTTTCAATTTAAACTGTATAACTTTGAAACGGCTTGAGTTAAATTATTGAAACTTGGTACATAAACTATAGTTAGTGTGGCCAAAATTTTTACCTATTTTCAATATTTTATCTTTTGGAATTTCAAAATGGCGGCCTTTTAAAAAATTAATTCATTAATATCTAAAAAAGTTGACAAGTTAACACTATTCTTTTGACTATACATTTTATTTGCCATTTCATTACAAACATAACGACACTTCATTTATTAAAATCGGACAATAAATAAGCGAGATACAGCGATTTAAGTAAAGCGTGTCATGGCTTATTCCACGCGACTAGCGCGAGACCGTCATTGTTGCAGCGCGGTGCGGGGCTCCACGGACTCGCGGGCCGGCCTCTGGATGGAAAATGCCATGACATGCTTTACTTAAATCGCTGTATCTCGCTTGTTTATTGTCCGATTTTAATAAATGAAGTGTCGTTATGTTTGTAATGAAATGGCAAATAAAATGTATAGTCAAAAAAGAATAGTGTTAACTTGTCAACGTTTTTAGATATTAATGAATTAATTTTTTAAAAGGCCGCCATTTTGAAATTCCAAAAGATAAAATATTGAAAATTGGTAAACATTTTGGCCACACTAACTATAGTTTATGTACCAAGTTTCAATAATTTAACTCAAGCCGTTTCAAAGTTATACAGTTTAAATTGAAAAACACAAACAGACTCACAGACGGAAAACGGAGCGAGATAGACCCTCCTATACGTTCCTTAGGTCAAAACAAACAAAAAATGTCATATAAGTATAGGGTCTATCTCGCTTCGTTTTCCGTCTGTGAGTCTGTTTGTGTTTTTCAATTAAAACAGTATAACTTTGAAACGGCTTGAGTTAAATTATTGAAACTTGGTACGTAAACTATAGTTAGTATGGCCAAAATTTTTACCAATTTTCAATATTTTATCTTTTGGAATTTCAAAATGGCGGCCTTTTAAAAAATTAATTAATTAATATCTAAAAAAGTTGACAAGTTAACACTATTCTTTTGACTATACATTTTATTTGCCATTTCATTACAAACATAACGACACTTCATTTATTAAAATCGGACAATAAATAAGCGAGATACAGCGATTTAAGTAAAGCGTGTCATGGCTTATTCCACGCGACTAGCGCGAGACCGTCATTGTTGCAGCGCGGTGCGGGGCTCCACGGACTCGCGGGCCGGCCTCTGGATGGAAAATGCCATGACATGCTTTACTTAAATCGCTGTATCTCGCTTGTTTATTGTCCGATTTTAATAAATGAAGTGTCGTTATGTTTGTAATGAAATGGCAAATAAAATGTATAGTCAAAAAAGAATAGTGTTAACTTGTCAACGTTTTTAGATATTAATGAATTAATTTTTTAAAAGGCCGCCATTTTGAAATTCCAAAAGATAAAATATTGAAAATTGGTAAACATTTTGGCCACACTAACTATAGTTTATGTACCAAGTTTCAATAATTTAACTCAAGCCGTTTCAAAGTTATACAGTTTAAATTGAAAAACACAAACAGACTCACAGACGGAAAACGGAGCGAGATAGACCCTCCTATACGTTCCTTAGGTCAAAACAAACAAAAAATGTCATATAAGTATAGGGTCTATCTCGCTTCGTTTTCCGTCTGTGAGTCTGTTTGTGTTTTTCAATTAAAACAGTATAACTTTGAAACGGCTTGAGTTAAATTATTGAAACTTGGTACATAAACTATAGTTAGTGTGGCCAAAATTTTTACCTATTTTCAATATTTTATCTTTTGGAATTTCAAAATGGCGGCCTTTTAAAAAATTAATTCATTAATATCTAAAAAAGTTGACAAGTTAACACTATTCTTTTGACTATACATTTTATTTGCCATTTCATTACAAACATAACGACACTTCATTTATTAAAATCGGACAATAAATAAGCGAGATACAGCGATTTAAGTAAAGCGTGTCATGGCTTATTCCACGCGACTAGCGCGAGACCGTCATTGTTGCAGCGCGGTGCGGGGCTCCACGGACTCGCGGGCCGGCCTCTGGATGGAAAATGCCATGACATGCTTTACTTAAATCGCTGTATCTCGCTTGTTTATTGTCCGATTTTAATAAATGAAGTGTCGTTATGTTTGTAATGAAATGGCAAATAAAATGTATAGTCAAAAAAGAATAGTGTTAACTTGTCAACGTTTTTAGATATTAATGAATTAATTTTTTAAAAGGCCGCCATTTTGAAATTCCAAAAGATAAAATATTGAAAATTGGTAAACATTTTGGCCACACTAACTATAGTTTATGTACCAAGTTTCAATAATTTAACTCAAGCCGTTTCAAAGTTATACAGTTTAAATTGAAAAACACAAACAGACTCACAGACGGAAAACGGAGCGAGATAGACCCTCCTATACGTTCCTTAGGTCAAAACAAACAAAAAATGTCATATAAGTATAGGGTCTATCTCGCTTCGTTTTCCGTCTGTGAGTCTGTTTGTGTTTTTCAATTAAAACAGTATAACTTTGAAACGGCTTGAGTTAAATTATTGAAACTTGGTACGTAAACTATAGTTAGTATGGCCAAAATTTTTACCAATTTTCAATATTTTATCTTTTGGAATTTCAAAATGGCGGCCTTTTAAAAAATTAATTAATTAATATCTAAAAAAGTTGACAAGTTAACACTATCCTTTTGACTATACATTTTATTTGCCATTTCATTACAAACATAACGACACTTCATTTATTAAAATCGGACAATAAACAAGCGAGATACAGCGATTTAAGTAAAGCATGCCATGGCATATTCCATCCAGAGGCCGGCCCGCGAGTCCGTGGCGCTCCGCGCCGCGCCGCAGCAACAATGAGTCTCGCGCTAGTCGCGTGGAATATGCCATGACATGCTTTACTTAAATCGCTGTATCTCGCTTATTTATTATCCGATTTTAATAAACAAAGTGTCGTTATGTTTGTAATAAAATGGCAAATAAAATGTATGGTCAAAAGGATAGTGTTAACTTGTCAACTTTTTTAGATATTAATGAATTAAATTTTTAAAAGGCCGCCATTTTGAAATTCCAAAAGATAAAATATTGAAAATTGGTAAAAATTTGGGCCACACTAACTTTAGTTTGCGTACCAAGTTTCAATAATTTAACTCAAGCCGTTTCAAAGTTATACAGTTTTAATTGAAAAACACAAACAGACTCACAGACGGAAAACGGAGCGAGATAGACCCTATACTTATATGACATTTTTTGTTTGTTTTGACCTAAGGAACTTGCCCACGGAGTTTCGGGAGAGAGTTTCGAAACACCCTGTATATATATACAGGGTGAGTCAGACCACCCGTCCACCTATTGTAGCGGGAGAACGGTTTGAGATAGAAACGTCAAATAAAATTATTCCCCACTAATTTGCATATGAAGAATTCATTAAAAATATTTTCATCGCAATTCATGTACAGGGTGTTCCAGAAATGAGGGTCATGGCTTCGAATCTCAAAATTTTCTTAAGTAAACCTATAGCAAATATTATGTCATTTTAAAGGTCTTGTTAAAAGAAACATTTTGGTGAAAACAGAACTAAATTATCTCAAGCCGTTTCAAAATGGCGGCCGTTTTTGTGAAAAATATTGGTATTTACAGAAACCCCTGTATTTTTCAAACCACTCAACATTTTTCAGTTCTGATTCAAAATTCTTAATCCTTGGTAACTCAGCTTTACTATTATATGTCACATGACAATATTAAAAAAAATTTAAATTTTGAAAAAAAATTATTTTTTGAAAATGTTGGCAGCCCTGAAAATAAAAAAAATCAAACAGCAACATGTACCAAAAAGGATACAATTTTAAAGGTCTTCAAAATTTTTACAACTTTGTAATTTACACAAGTATTCTAACTTTTTTAGTTTTTTAGTTATGGTCAAAAAACTCCATTTTCCCATATGAAGTCATGTTATTTGCACATCCATAGTAAACGGTCTGTGGGTACCCTTTGGTTATTATGAACTGCATAAATAACATGCACTTCATATGGGAAAATGGAGTTTTTTGACCATAACTAAAAAACTAAAAAAGTTAGAATACTTGTGTAAATTACAAAGTTGTAAAAATTTTGAAGACCTTTAAAATTATATGCTTTTTGGTACATGTTGCTATTTGATTTTTTTTATTTTCTGGGCTGCCAACATTTTCAAAAAATAATTTTTTTTTCAAAATTTAAATTTATTTTAATTATTGTTATGTGACATATCATAGTAAAGCTGAGTTACCAAGGATTAAGAATCTTGAATCAGAACTGAAAAATGTTGAGTGGTTTGAAAAATACAGGGGGTTCCGTAAATATCGAAAATTTTCACAAAAATGGCCACCATTTTGAAATGGCTTTAGATAATTTAGTTCTGTTTTCACCAAAATGTTTCTTTTAACAAGACATTTAAAGTGATATAATATTTGCTGTAGGTTTACTTAAGAAAATTTTGAGATTCGAACCCATGACTTTCATTTCTGGAACATCCTGTACATGAATCGCGATGAAAATATTTTTAATGAATTCTTCATTTGCAAATTAGTGGGGAATAATTTTATTTGACGTTTCTATGTCAAACCGTTCTCCCGCTACATTAGGTGGACGGGTGGTCTGACTCACCCTGTATATATATATATATATATATATATATATATATATTTATTTATTTATTTATTTATTTATTAAATTGATCGAGTAGTGTTTTTGGCATCTGGGGACCTCAAAAAGAAAAGGCCTGTTGAGGCCCAAGGGTCGGCCTCGACAACGGCATTTGCTGCCTGCCGGGCAGCTTCTGATGGTCTCGGGCTTAGTGCTTACCATGAGACCTACGGTAACAGCTTCTTCCCTAAAGGGGAAATTCGCTAAAACGGATTGGACTATTGTAATCAGTGAACAAATCTAGTTAGAAATAATGGGTCACAACACCACTTTGATATTTGAAAAACTTTATTTTGGATTCAATACGGCGGCTCCAAGATGGCAGACAAATTTGGGTACCCACTCAAAATGAAGTAAAAATTACCAAATAATGTTTAGGGTTGGGGGTGGTGTAGAATTGATATTTTAACAAAAAATATAGGAAAACGCTAGGGAGGAGGACTATTATGGGACACCCGGAATAAAGATTTATGGCTTGGTATACACGTATGCTGCTACAGGGGGAAATATGCAAAGCCTAAACCGTACAGGTCAAGATAAGTAGTTAATTTTTTTATACCTTTGACACTTATCATTTCCTTACTTACAGATGCCTCAATAAAATGCCAAAAGCCTCGCAGCTGCGAGGCTTTTTGTCTACACACCGGCCGCAGAAGCTGCCCGGCAGGCAGCAAATGCCGTTGTCGAGGCCGACCCTTGGGCCTCAACAGGCCTTGTCGCCGGCATGATGGGTAAGTCAAACTGTTTTCCTTAAAATTGTATTCACAGTAAAAATTCATTTTCTGAAGTTGTTAAGGTCTACCTAGGACAAATAATTACAATGCCGTTCAAGCAATTAGAAAAAATATTGTCTTACATTTTTAGAGTCCTTATTGGAAACAAATGAATAAGTCGTCCCATAATTTTTTAATAGTACTGTACATAAAAGTTTAAGTTTACACTAGAACGCTCGACCTCTTTAAATAACATAAATACTAGCCTATGTTTTTGTTCATTTTGACTTATTAGAGATTATTCATTGTATGTTTGCTTACATTTATATAGGCTACTATAAAAAGATTTAACTGAAAAAGAAATATTAGTGATATAATAATAAGGATTATTAAGTAAGGATATTGATTTTCAAGATCATTTCCCTTGTATCTAGAGCTCTTTAATTATTATGAAATATTATTTCCATTTTTCACATGACATGTTAAAAAAATTATTTTCCTTTTCATAAATTATATAGACTCACATATAAAAATTAATTCTTAATTATTACACTGGTCTTAATTATTGATAGTGGTCATTCATGTACCAAGTTTGAAGTTTATACGTTAAGAGGTTCGTGAGATATGATTATATATGTAAAAATCACAAACAGACGGAAAACGAAGCACTTTTGGACCTATGTTTATATGAATTTTTTTTCTTATTTTCACCTGTAGTGTCATATACTAAAATATTTTACCATAATTTCCGGACACCCTGTATATTCCTGAAGATGAACGACTGGTTTTTGGCATCTGGGGACCTCAAAACAAAAATTTATTATGGTCTCTTGCTTAGGTCTTACCATGAGACCTACGTTAACAGCTTCTTGCCTAAAGTGAAATAGCTAACATATGTATAATAAGTTTTAAATCTCAATACAGCTTCTCAATATGTTGTTACTTGAATAAGTTTTTAAATATAGGAGAAAAGTTGACTAAAAAAAATTCTCGTTTTCAGCTACCTATGGCAATGACGCAAGGGCCGTAGGAGCCATCCTGCGCAATTTTAGCCGGCGTGGGACCGGGGGGGCCGAGGAGGAGGTCGGGTCGGCAGGGACCGCCAGCGAAGGTTCGACGGTCGCCCTGACCATGATCGCCCGGACGTCGAGGGCCGTCGCCCTGACGACCGTGACCAGGGCGCTGACGAACGACAAAATCAGCGAGGCCCTGGAGCGGAAGCTGGGGGGCAGCCAACCCCACAACACAGAAGAGACCGGGCAATGCGGTAACAGCGGGGGAGGGTTCATAGGCGCCCCACCCCTCGCCGACTCCGCCTTATTTCATCAGACTCTGAGTAATGAAATAAATTGTGTCCATATACTTTGTTGTTTGTTATTTTTACACCTTCCAAATTTGTCAACAATTTCATAGAGCTTGTGATAAATTATGTTTTTACGATAAATTATTTTTACATGTCAATGACAGTGGACAAATTGTGAACAGCTTGAATCAGGTGTTATCCATAATTACCCTCCTGTGCTGTGTGATACCTATTAATATTTTTCGCTTCTGGGTTCACATTTACCCCATTTGTACTGGCAATTGTGAATGTCGTGCGGGTAATTGTGAACCTTTACTATTTCCTCAACCAAACACTTGTATTTCTATGTTTTGTGGTAGTTACAAATAACATCACAATAAACATATATCTCGACCTGGGTGCTACCACTAGGCCTACCTCTTTTAAAAAGGTAGGTTTGGGTAGGCCTTCAGTTTATATGGAATTCCACAGAACAACACATATACTTTACTATTTCTAAAGATATTGGGTGTCATAACTTTATTTACTTACCCAAATTAATGTAACCATATATTTCAATACCATTAACGTTATTGTGCTTTAGTATTGTAGATAACAGCAGAACAGCAATTTAATAGGATCCCTTGGGAAGCATAGACTTTGTTGAATTTCTTAATTTTGTTCTTAGGTTGTTTCTTTTTTAAATTAATTACAGTTTCAGTTACTTATTTCTTCAATCAAATTATTACATCACTTCTCAAAATTAACATAATATTCTCATCATTGAAACACACACTTAAAAAACAAAAACTGCACGAAGAAGTCTGTTTTGTTTTGACATTGTCTTTTTCATTGGAGTATGGTATCGCAGGGAAGCCACACTTCCCTGACAAAAATTTTTAATCTGAATTTACACGATATATATATGTTCGTGTTTTTTAATTTTATCATTTTCATCAAAACGTAAGGTAAGTTTGGAACCAGAGTGGTAAATAATGTTAGTTAGTTAATAATGTTTACTGGGGTTGATAACCTTTGACGGGCGCCATGTCAATATGACTTTAAACGGCTGTAACTCAAAACTGTAGGCATTTTTTTGAACCAAACTTGTATATTAAGTAGTTCTGGTCCTATAATATCTGCTGATGTTAATGTATTTTTCGCACCTAATCTAATTTTTTTGAATATTGAGTTCAAAGTTGGGGATGATAACCTTTGACGGCGCCATGTCAATTTGACTTTAAACGGCTGTAACTCAAAACTGTAGGCATTTTTTGGAACCAAACTTGTATATTACGTAATTCTGGTCCTATACTATCTGCTGATGTTAATGTATTTTTCGCACCTAGTCTAATTTTTTTGAAAATTGAGTTCAAAGTTGGGGTTGATAACCTTTGACGGCGCCATGTCCGTATGACTTTAAACGGCTGTAACTCAAAACTGTAGGCATTTTTTGAACCAGACTTGTAAATTAGGTAGTTCTAGTCCTATACTATCTGCTGATGTTAATGTATTTTTCGCACCTAGTCTCATTTTTTTGAAAATTGAGTTCAAAGTTGGGCTGACTTACCTTTTGTACCGTGACCTGCCGGCATGACTTTAAACGGCTGTAACTCAAAACTGTAGGCATTTTTTGGAACCAAGCTTGTATATTACGTAGTTCTGGTCCTATACTATCAGCTGATGTTAATGTATTTTTCGCACCTAGTCTCATTTTTTTTTGAAAATTGAGTTCAAAGTTGGGGTTGATAACCTTTGACGGCGCCATGTCAGTATGACTTTAAACGGCTGTAACTCAAAACTGTAGGCATTTTTTTGAACCAGACTTGTAAATTAGGTAGTTCTGGTCCTATATTATCTGCTGATGTTTATGTATTTTTCGCACCTAGTCTCATTTTTTTGAAAATTGAGTTCAAAGTTGGGCTTACTCACCTCTTGTACCGCGAGTTGTCGGCATGAATGCCAGAGTGCTAAATACCGTTAGTTCTGGTCCTATAATATCTGCTGATGTTAATGTATTTTCTGCTGATGTTGATGTATTTCTATCACCTAGTTACGGATATATTTTTTGTTTATATTTGTAAACTTATTAGTTTATTTTGAAAATTGGCGGGAAAAGATATTTGAGGTAAGGAACAGTAAAAGTGGTAGCCATGTTGTAAGTGTTGTATTTGATGAAGGGGGAGTAGGGGAGGGAGGGGATGTAGGGGAGTCACTGGAGGGGATGTAGGGGAGTCACTGGAGGGGATGTAGGGGAGTCACCAATAATTGGCAGATTCACAGAATACACAGTCAATTAATACACGAAGCGATTCGACTGTTAAAACTGCACCCAGGACGGCGGCATCGTTGGTACCCTGGACGAAGCGAAGTGTTACTGACAATTTGTGAGAAATACTATGTTAGGGTATTGGCGAGAGCTTATTGCTTTATCATGCAAGATTTAAGCAGAAAAACGTACTAATGAAAACTTGACCCAAGCAAAATGTGTTGTATATATTTTAGCTACTAATAATATGATAAATTAACACATTCGCCGAAAAAATATATTTTTTATTTCATCCAAATACGTAAGGATCAGCGTACTGCTTTAACGCCACAAGATTTTCAGTACGTTGTCTTCATTACCTACATGACTATTTTTAATTTGCAATAACCAAATATAATGATATGTTGGTTGTAATGATTATTAATCAAAGCTGTAGAGAAATACAGATAAAAACATTACTGTTTTATATAGTTCTAGCTCGTTATATAGTTTCAATTGGAAAAATAACGTACAAATTTAATACTTTTCAGAGTCAACATTAAAAGAGAAAATCATGCGGTAATTGTACAGTTTACGGTACTCCGGTACTCCTCCCGAAATTGAAATTTTTTTCTTTTTCAAAAGAGGAAATAACGCGCTGATTCTGAAAATTATAGTTTTTTCCGCGGAAAACGTCGGAAAATGCCGGAAAAGTTTTTTTGTCAGAAATGGGTCATGTGGGTACTCAAATTATTCGTCTGAACGAGCTGAAAAAGAATATGAAGGAAAAAAATTTCCGACAGTAAACAAAAGTGGTACGGCCGGAAAACCCCAAAAAAGAGATTTTTTTGTTTGTGATTTTTTTACTGTTTCGTATGTAACTTTATGCGCTGAATCCGAAAATGCCACTCTTTGTTACCAACTGCGGGAAATGGCCAAGATATGCCCGGAAAAGCCCCGGAAAACTCACTATTCTAAAGTTGCTCAAAACCCACCTTGTGGGTACTTAATTTACTTGCCAGAGGGAGCTTGTGATGAATTTAACATAGAAAATACTGTTCTTAGGTACCTTAATAAAAAATACAAAGTTATTTGTTATTGCAATATATTTTAACATATGGTAACAATAGACATATGGTAACGAATATTACCATATAAAAAGGTAACATATTGTATGCAATAGAAATAAAGAATTAACATGGTATTTGTATTCGAATTGATATTCGACATGGTAACAAACATAAAAAGGTACATATTAATTATACAATAAAAATAAAGAAATACATACATACTGTCATGCATACCTTAAACAATAGTAATTCAAATAAAAACATACATACCGACATACATACATATACCAATTTAAGAGGAGGCATGTGTATTATAATCATAAGAAATTTAGAAAAATGAATTAATATTGAAGAGATAAATGAAAAAAACAAAAACAGAATTTTAACACAACATGAATTTACTCAGTAATTGGGTTTGGAGGATACAGGGATGCAACCGCTATGAAAAAGTGGTGCAGCCTCACGTTCCTCTCATGCCTCCTCTTAAACTGGTACTCGGCCAGGCAGCCCACGAAGTGCGCTTTCCTAACACCGTAGCGCGGGATCGTCGAACGCACGTCCCTCCAAGTGCGTTCGATGCTGTTGGTGTGCGCCCCGGTGTCAGGGTCCACGAAATTCGTGCTGTGATTTACCGTCAAGTGGTAAAACATAGTTTTATTAGGGATGAAATCATATGCTTTCCAACAGTTTGGCACGATGATGGTGTTGGGAAGTACCCATTCCTCAAGGATGCCAATGAGGGTTTTGGCATCCCTCTTCTCCACGGGGACGAGGAAAGTGTTGTTTGTTCCCCTCTCCACGCCCCCGAAGACCCATTGCCCCTTGAGGTATCGGCCGCGGCAGTATTTGGATTTCCCAAACTTTGCCTCGTCAATCTCCACGATCTTGCCGTGGCCGCCGATCCTCTTGTTTGATTTCATTGCGTCGTCTATCAATACCTGAAAACATTATTCTGGCTATAATGGAAACGTACGTACTCAGTGGCCAATCAAATTACAGTTAATTGTTGGCGTTTCCATAGCAACCCTGCGTCTCCATGGTAACCACACCGTCTCCATGGCAACCACACCGTCTCCATGGCAACCACAGCTAATGCCAGCCCGCTATTGGTCGGCTTGATTAAGGCCCCTTGCACACGCTCCGATCCCACACTATCCGGATTTTATCGGGCCAGTTGCTCGATTGCTGTGTGCCGTGTGTAGTGAGCGCTTTGTAAAAATGAATCCCAAGAAAATTGTGGCAATGTGGTTGTTGGGTGTAAGTGACATTATTGCTGCTCCGCTTGCCTTTGTCATAAACATGTGCTTCAGTGAGGGTATTTTTCCAAGCTGTATGAAAATTTCAAAGATAACTCCAATTCATAAGAAGGGGGACAGGGAGAACCCAGCCAACTATCGGCCAGTTTCGCTGGTACCGACAATCTCAAAAGTCATGGAGAATGTCCTGTTCAATCAACTGTGTGGGTTCTTTGAGTCTCATGGGTTGATTACAGATTCACAGTTTGGTTTCAGGAAGGCCCGAGGTACCTCTGATGCCATTGGCACCTTGCTTGGCAAAATTTATGAAGTTTTTGAAAACAGGGGCTTTGCTTGGGTCACATTTTGTGACCTAAGCAAGGCCTTTGCGTATACCATGAAACGCTTTTGAATAAGCTGTGTTTTTATGGCGTCGAAGGTGCGGCTCTTAGCCTCCTGAGATCATACCTCTTGAACAGAAGACAAGTTGTTTGTGTCGGAGGTGAGCGGTCGTCTGTGGGTGAGGTGGTCTGTGGGGTCCCACAAGGTTCAATACTTGGCCCTTTTTTATTCTTAGTTTCAATTAATGATTTGTCAAGTTCGGTTCATTGTAGTACATATCTATACGCTGACGATTCAACATTTTTGTGTCACAATACAGACTTAGATGAATTAGGTTCACAAGTGAATGATACTTTGAATAGTCTCTGAATGGTTTGCAACCAACAATTTTCTTTTAAACAATGACAAAACAAAAACAGTAATTTTTAGTTTAAGAAATGTAACAAATAGTATAGTGTCTGACGAGCATGTCAAGTTTTTAGGAGTGATTTTAGATTTTAAGTTGTCATGGGCCCCACACATTGACCACCACACGACTAGGCTGTCCAGAACATTCTTTCTTTTGTCTAGGCTAATACACTATGTGCCTTTTGCCTATGTTAAATCTGCCTATTATGCCCTTTTTCAATCTGTAATGTCATATGGTTTGATATACTGGGGAAGTTCAACCAAAGTTAATGAAGTACTATTGATAAAAAAAAAAACTAGTGAGGAAAATGGCAAAAACAAACAGGTTGGCTCATTGTAGGCCAATTTTTGTAGATTTAGGAATATTGACTGTGATAAATTTGTATGTATTTCAACTGATAATTTTTATTTTTTAAAACAAGCATGAGTTTTTATTAAGAAGTGATGTACATGTTTTTAACACTAGACATAGAGGAAAAATTGATTTGCCACAAGTACGATTAGAGAAATCTAGGTCAGGGCACGTGATCATGGGCATTCGTATGTTTAATAAAATTGCAAAGCATGTTGACTGTAATTTAAGCCTGAAAGTTAAAAAAAAATTATTTAATCTGTTATGCCGCAACCCTTTTTACCGTATTGATGAATTTTTAATTTGCCCGAATCTGTGTTGCTTGATAGTTTTAAGTAGGTTAGTTAGTAAATTATTTATTTTTTGTATTGTGTTCTGTGCTTAATTTAGTTTTCATTGCTAGTCAATTTGCATTAAATTATGTAGGTCACCTATTGCATGTTCAACTAAGTATTTTATGTAATTTTTACTCTTGCATCCGTCTGCTTAATTTATTATTCATCACCAGTCAATTTGCATTAAATTAATTAGGTTACCTATAGCATGTTCAATTAAATTTTTTATGTAATTTTTACTCTTGCCTCTGTCTGCTTATCATTCAACGCTAGTCAATTTGCATAACATTATTTATGTCGACTATTGCATGTTCAATTAAGTATATTATGTAATTCCTACTCTTGCCTTCGTCAATGTTTTTAGTTTAATTTTTATTCGACATTTGAAATTATAAGTCAGTAATAGCCTATTGTATTATGACCAATTGTATATGCATGGAATTTTTTGACCTGTCAATGCATGTGAATGCCAAATGACCAATAAAGATTGATTGATTGTTGTATCGACGTATAAAACGTCGAAGGATTAAGCGAAGGTTTTGGATGCATCCCGTCAATGAACAAAGAGAACATATAGGGACATTCCACACACTTTATAAAGAACTCCGAAATGATAGTAATAAATTTTTTAACTTTTTTCGGATGTCAAAAGAATCTTTTGATGAGCTGCATGATCGGATTAAAGATAACATCCAGTACCAGAATACGAAAATGAGAAATAGCAAACCTTCAGAAGAAAGGCTTGCTCTGACATTGAGGTAATTTAATTGTATGGTATTTATATTTTTGAACTATTGGCTTTAAGGGGCTAAAAGCCCCTAATCATAATAGAGGAAATTGAAATTAAAAAGATCCTTCTTCACTATAGTACAAAATCCTTCATATTATGTATAAGTATATGCTTAAGGTTCTATATAACACATAGTTTTGAAGCAAGCAGCAGCTCCACATGTTTTAATGTAAACAAAGCAGACGTTTTTAAATCCCAGTGTTTTTTAAGTGGTAGATACTTTTGGTTATTTTTCGTTTCCTGATAAATTTCAAGAAATTTCTGTATTTTTTGTTGAGTCCCAGGGATCAAGACCTTTATTTGAGCCCTCTCCCATTATCCTGCGACTTTCCAAACGCTCACAATTGCTATGTAAAAATTTCGCTTACATAGATAGATTGTTTGTAACAAAAGTAATGAATCTGTGTGTAAGTATTCCTTTGTTATCAGAAAAATACGGCGTGACTCATCAAACTACAACTTTAAAAATTCAGTCATTATTTTTTTGTTATTACGTGAATGGTGTAATACTTTTAAATTATCTGCTTTTGAGTTATTTATATTAGAAAATAAATACAAATCAGAGTTAAACACCTGTAATGCATTTATTTTTAAGTTATATTATATTTATTAGTTTGTGGTGGTTAAAAATATTCCCCTTAATTTAGTTTGTTATTTCAGCGTTCTTTAGTTCAGTATACTTTATAATTAGTTGAAATCCATACTTACTTATCAATAATTCAGTTCAATTGAGGAAATAAACAAACATTTTACTCACTTAAGCTATTTATTAGTATATAATTCAAAATAACATATAAGAATGATGAAAGAAATATGTAAAAATTGTAAACTATATGATCTTGGAGCAGTATATTTGGAACAAATTACCTTAAATTAAATGTCAAACTTTACTATATTTTAACTTACAAACAATTTACGGTTAAAGAAACCTCTTACAAGTTAAACATGTAAACATAAAAGTACAAAAAACTGAAACACATTTGAATCAGTTAATTATAATCAAATTATATGTAGAATTCAGTTAGTTCATATACATCACTAGAACTCGATAGTGTTTTCATCTGATGCTGAGCAACCTGGGGAAGGCGTTTCTGAAGGAGTGGAGTCCCAAGTCACTGATGAACTTTGCCCAAATTGGTGGTAGCAATGTGCTGTAGGGTTTTCATTGGCAAATGATGTTTGCGGGGGGATACATGTATTAAATTGTTGGGGGTAGCCCGATTGAGGAAGAAAGACTGTATTTGGTGAGGGGTCAGTAAACCGTTGAGGGTTGAAGGGTGGTGGGGGAAATTGGGGTGGTGGGGGAAATTGGGGAGGCGGGGGATATTGGGGTGGTTGAAAAGGCTGTTTAAGTTTTCTCTTATCTTTTATTTTAGAAATTACTGGGAGCACTCCCATTTGGAACTCCAGAACTTCATCGTCATCAAAGCAACTTAGATGTGGGCGTAGCCCTTGAAAAAAAAAACTCAAATGAGGATCTTCGTTTTTTTTGTCTAAAGCTTTAATCATTTTTAGTTCTAACTCATCTGGTTTACCTCGTTTTCTCTTGCATCCCTGTTTCTTGGTTTGCATTACATCGCTGTCATTGTTTTGGTTCTTGTTCACCTGATTTTCCGTGCCAGAGACATCAAGCTGTTCTTCGTCGGGGTCTTCAACGTGGTCGGGGTTTTTGGGTGGTCCACACAAGCTGTCATCGGTTATTCTTGGCTTATACACTTTGTTCAAAAACTGCAATTGATCAGTGTAGATATATATTTTTTTTTGTTTTTGGTGCTGCTTTGGGTCCATGCTTCTTTTGTCGCATTCCTGTCTTTGTATATTTCCACGGTTTTGTCCCACAGCACTGGACTATCTTGCACCAGCGATATAAGAATATCATTGTCAATGTCAATACTGTCGTCAGACATACTCACAATAATATAAAATCAAAGCACGCAAGAAAACACTCCTCGACCAGCGATGAGTACTGACGCCGGAACGGAAATTACCGGCAGGTGTGCAAGCCTCCGTCTAGTCACACGCGCCACTGTGTTTCCGGTGCCGGCCCGGCGCCGGATGCCTGCAGTGGCAGCGTCCGGCTGCTATCCGGCGACCGTGCCGGATCGGATGGCGGACGGACCGTGTGCAAGCTCCCATTCTCCACCGGCCGCCACTATTGGAATGTGCCCTTCCAATTTTTTCCGGACCGATAAAAATCGGAGCGTGTGCAAGGGGCCTAAGGGTGAACGTCAACATGCGTTCGGCAATGGCGGTTCTCTTTCCTTAGTAAAGATCGCATATTCAGAACCAAATGTATTACACTAATTATACAGTTGTTATATATAAGTATAAATCTCTCGGCAGAAGGAATACCAGTCGACGATGGTGTTATGGTTAATCCCGAGTTCCTCTCTGATGAAGGTCTGGCGTGGCGGCTTCAGGTGCAACAGCACACAACAAAGGCGCCAAATGTTGACAACGCTGATATGGCTTTTCTCGAAAAAAGTGCCGATGCGTGCTGAAACCCGGGTGTTGCATTTCTTTCCCTTCTGTTTTCTTGCGGTAACAGACTTTTGGCATCGGCACTGCAGTTCCGTGTTTATGGGAGTCGGATTCCCGCAGCGGTGACAATTTATTACCGACTTAAAAACCCCGTGTTCGCACAAATACTTGATTATGTCCTCGACGTTTAGGGCGCAAGCGTCCATAAACATCATATTGCACTGGTCGTCGTCGCACATGTTGCAGTTCGTCACCCTGATGCGTTCACCACCGAAGATCTAACAGCAATGGCGTTGTTGGGGTGTCGGATGTCACGTGGTCATAAAGGTATGACGTGTGAGGTATGACGTGTCATACAGACACTTATCCGGCCGTATCTCTGACAGTAATTATCGTAGGATAAAAAGGTTGGTGTTTTTGGTTTCAGCGTATAAAGATACATAAGAATACGTAATAACGGAACAAAAAAATAACACGGAAAATTATTTTTATGTAATTTTGGAAAATTTAGGGGTTTTCATCAGTTTTCCAGTGAAAATTGTACAATGGTAAAATCTTTGGTAGATTTGAGTTTCTCGTTGTCAGGCAATGTCAAGTACCCACTTGACCGGTTTTGGGAATTTTTTCCCCCCGAATTTTCCGACGCTTTTCCGGCCGCATCTCCGATAATATCCATCGGATCATGAATATTCTTGCATATTCCTATTCAGCTCATTCTCCTGAATAATTAGAGTACCCACATTACACATTTCAAAAAAATATTTTCCGGTTTTTCCGATTTTCCGCGGAAAAAACTATCATTTTCAGAATCAGCGCGTTGTTTCCTACATTTTGAAAAAAATTTCAATTTCGGGAGGAGTATCGTAAACTGTACAATTACCAATTATGCATTAAACATAATTTTTAAATTTGCTATAGGTCGATTAGTAGGGTTTTAATCAAAACATTGTGTTGTTAGTTACTATTTTTCTGCTGATAATGATTTTAATGTTATATTTAATGTTATATTTCCTAACTTTTCATGGGATTTTGCCACACATTTGAAGCGTTATGTGTAAACTTTGTGTCTGGTATTTGTTTGGTCTTCAAGGTTAATTTTTTCGTGTACTGCTTTACTGATACGAGTTTCTACAGTACATTGTTAAGCTACATTACCGACATGAACTATCGCAGTTAGCAATAAGTACCTGGCGGACACAGCCTTGCTCGGTGTTAATTTGTGTTTACGGCGGAGAAACACAGTTGAACGTCCTTTATCAAATATTTGATCAACGATCCTTAAGGCTGAGTTCACACTTTCATCTAGTTTGATTACACCGCCATTAACTATTTTCTGATATATTCTTAATTCTTGGCTCAGTTCTGGTCTAGAATTCTAGATTCTTTGGATAAGCTTTATGCAACGCTTCTGCAATGCTAATGAAAAAATCTTCACTGGGCTCAATGGTCTCTGTCGATTCTAAATCTCTATCTTCATTCGAGTCTTTGGAGGAAAATGGTTCTATGAGACGTGAAAACAAATGGCTTACGTCTGCCATACTTTCGCTTAAAGATTTCACTTCAGTTATTAGGAAGTCCATAGTAGGTAAAAATACGGTTACTTTAAATGCTGTTTCTTCAGATTAAAACTCATGTTCGGGGTTATCTTTTTTTATAAATAAGATTTCTTTTTTTGTTTCCTCTTGCTTACTGTTTTGAGCACATGTTCAATATGTAAATTAGTGGCTACAAGTTTGGATTCATTCAGAAGGCTTGACGAACTATTCCGAATCGTTTCAAGATCTTCGAGTAAACCTTTTGTGAGACTTTTTGCATCGTGTAAAGTCAGTTTCTCACTTTGAAGTGTCTTATTTGTGAGGATTGTTCACTCCACATTAGCCAATCCCTTTCAACGGTTTCGCCATTATTCAATTTTGTTTCTAAATTCTTAGATGTTCTTGTTTAAAAAGCTATGTAGATTTCTCTTTCCTCGTTCTTCTACTTTTCTTTAATGTTTTTTCCGCTTTTGTTCGGCCCCAAATAGATAGCTTCTTTTCTTTGTAAGCGAACTTAAATGGCAGTTTGGTAAAAATTTGCCTGAAATAAATAAATCGTTTTTAACTTTAGTTAAGAAATTATATGTTTACCGTGTTAATATTTTGTGTTTTTGTTTTAATTTTTTGCGTTAGGATCTCGTGAGGTATTAGATTTAGAGAGATTTTTAAATGGGGGACTTTACCTAATTTTTTAAGACAAACAAAAATATGAATTCCACTTCATTGCAGATGTCCCATATTTTCCCATCTGGTGGATAACTTTGATTTTTCATGTGAAAAGCCCTATATTTTATATATTTTTTTATTTACTCCTAATTTTAAGAACTTTTTATCTCTTGACATATTTTATAAACCCCAGGGCCGGCCCCAGGGGTGGACCAACCTAGCGGCCGCCCAGGGCGGTAGACTTTT
Source organism: Flexamia atlantica (assembly GCA_035578135.1). Taxonomy (NCBI): domain Eukaryota; kingdom Metazoa; phylum Arthropoda; class Insecta; order Hemiptera; family Cicadellidae; genus Flexamia; species Flexamia atlantica. The sequence continues at coordinate 9,432,488 of JAQJVK010000021.1, read as the reverse complement.
GGGACAGCAAATTTCGAGTAACGGAAAATTCTTTGACAAAGTAATACATTCTAGAATCTTAATGTCAACATTGTTACGGGAAACAGTTTTGTGTTTAGAATTTTATTCGAACAAGTAACATAATTAAAACGGCAATGTTAACCTACAATTAAACGTCAGTCCACGTATAAAAACAGTATAACTGTGCTTTGCAGACACCAGACGCTAAGAGGACGTGAGCTTATCACGGGCCACCGCCTCGCCAACAATCATTCCACCCCCTAAATCATGACTTAGATTTTGAAAGTGACTTGGATAGTGACGCATTCGCTGATCGTTTTGAAAACGCCTTCATCCGAACGAAGTGTATGATGAAGCAAGCGACCAAGAAGTACATGAATTCTTCATTGCAACGGCCAGTGGTGTTGACCAGCCTGTGAACATCTCCGTCAGAAATAAGACACCTCATTAACAAACTACCAAACAGAAAATCTCCTGGCTATGATTTGATTCCAAACATAGTTTAAAAAAATTTAAACCGCAAAGCTGTATCTATTCTCACATCAATTTTTAATGCGTGCATTTCTTCAAATTACCTCCCTAATCCATGGAAGCATGCTGAAATAATTGTCATTCGCAAACCTAACAAATCTAAGCATGGGAGTTACAGACCAGTAAGTCTCCTTTCGTCCAAGTAACAAACTACCTCAAAAACTTATTCAAAAGAGTTTGATCAAATATTCGGACACATCTCAGTCATACCTCCTCATCAGTTCGGTTTTAGACCCAATCATTCGACGACTCATAAAGTGTTAAAAATCAGTGAAGCGATCAAGGGTTTGAAAATAAACTCCACTCTACAGCTGCATTCCTGGATGTAGCACAGGCGTTTGACAAAGTTTGGCAAGAGGGCCTTATATATAAGCTGTATCAATTTGGCTTTCCCTTGTACTTTCGAAATATTTTAAAATCTTTAAGTGACAGGACCTTTTCCGTCAGGCTCAACTCGACTCTTTCTAATGTTCGCCCAATAACAGCTGGTGTTCCTCAGGGCTCGATATTGGGGCCCCTTCTGTTCAACGTATTAATGACATTTATACCCGTCCTTCCCCAAGCTACCCTTACTCTCAATGATGATGATACTGATATAGGTCCACCAGAGCCCCCTTCTCTCAGTCAACCTTAAAGCTGCTCTACGTAACGCTGGTGAGATCAGTTTTAGAGTACAATGCCTCCATCTGGAACCCATATCAACTTGGCTTGATTTCTGCTCTGTAGAGAGTCCAAACCAGATTTATTCGAGTGGTCGGCCTCAGGATGGGATTTGCTTATAATGAGGTTCCTATCATTGAAGTCAGACAGTTTCTAGGACTCCTTCCACTGTCTGATAGGAGGAATTTGATTGACCTCGTGCTACTACACAACATTGTTAATGGTGTAATAGACTGTCCAGAGTTACTCGGAAAGCTGCTGTTCCATGTTCCCCGCAACTCAAGAAACCAGCAAGTCTTCACGAAGGTTCAATATTCTACAACCTATGCTCAGTGTAGCTTCGTGCCTAGATTGATGCGGACTGGAAACGACTTCTGTAGGAGGACAAATCTCTTTGGAAGCAGCAAGTCACGATTTAAGAGGGAAGTTGGGGCACTGTTTGCTGAAACCAGTGAAGATAATGATCACTAACTCAACCCCAGCCAACATTTCACTTCAGCTAAATTTCTGATATTGTTTCATGATTATTTCACTGTTATCAAGCCATTCCCAATTCATTGTATTGCTAGTTGTTAATATTTGGTATTGCATGGAAACTGTTAAATCTTGCACTATTTTATTGTTAAGTTTTTGAACAAATCGTTAAAGTTTATTGTTGCATGGTGATAGTTAAACTTGTTATTGTTATATACCTTGTTAAGTTTACTGTATAGTATACCAATATTTATTGTCACATGTCTATAGTAAGCTTATTGTTGTTGTCACTAGTCACTACCATTATGTATCCAACTATAAATTTTTATATTTTTTTTCTTGTAATCATTCTAGTTTAAGCACATATGCATGTAAAATGGTGTACACCGTGGATATGAATAAATAAATAAATAGATATTATGACATCAATCAAGCTGTAAACTCTTTACAAGAAAGTGTTACGACTTTAAGTAACTGGTTCAAAACTTGGAGACTGTCAATGAATGCATCAAAGTGTGAAAAAAATGTTCAGTCTTAGGAAGACAATGTGCCCCCGAAGATTCTGATTGAAGATACTAATGTTTCGTGGAACCCTGATGATCAAGGCTTAAAATATTTGGGCATATATTTAGATAAAAAGCTAACTTGGAACTTTCATGTAGATTCAAAATTGACACAGGCATATGCTCGCTTAGCCATATTGTTTCCGTTAATAACTCGAAATTCAACATTGAAACCTGAATGTAACCTTTTGATTTACAAAACAATTTTCCGTTCTTTAATTATGTATGCTTGTCCAGTTTGGGGCATGTGCCTATCCCCCACTAAACTTATAAAATTCAAATTTCCAAAATAAAGTGTTAAGAATAGCTGTGACAAAAACTACAAGGGAATTTCTTTCAAATTTGGACCTCGACCCTGGGGCAGTGGCATTCAACATCGGGAAACCAACCCTCAATCGAAAATGCCACAAGATTTTGGAAAAATGATGGAATAATTTCATCGAATTATTCAAGCAAAACTATTTTTTTTCTCTTCCTTATTGTTAAGTATGGATTTAATTTTGTTCATTTTATTTTAATTATCGGTGTATTGTTATCCTTTCTGTTCATAATATAATATATATTGATCCATAAATAAAACCATACATGTAAAAAGACATATAACAAAGAAACGAGATTGGTAATTAAAACGCAGTAATTTTCGCTTTTTTTAATACTGTGCTTATTTAGTTTATTTTTACCTACATTTACCCTTTCCTTAGTTACCTATTTTAGTTTATTTTTGCTTCTTTGTTCTTTCATTATTTACATTTTTTACGCTTTTCTTAGTTAAACTTATACTTAAATTTGTCTGTGTTCCTTTGCTTTTTGTTTTTTATCGTTTCTGCTTTCATTTTTTAATTGTTTTGTTTCTGTCTTTTACTATGGATGTGCCGGAATTCAGAATTTCTTTTATTGACTTCTTCACTAAAATTTTTATCTGGACTCGATTTAATGTGTAAATAAAGTCTGTATCTTTTGTACAAGCCCAAACATTGCGAGCCGAACGGAATCTGCACTAATTAAATTTATTTCCTGTTTAGAATGCCTCCTTACCAAAATTAATTGTTCAATACAGGTAGACGAATTTTCAGCTTGTTTTAAAATATTTTCATTCCAACTGTGAAATATATATATTTTTTAAATTTATTTGTTATTTTCTCTTTGAAAGTCGTTTTTAAGTTAACATCGTCAATTGTTTTATTTAAATAAAGAAAAAATAATTTTTAAATTAAAGAAAGCATTGAGAATACATTTCCAAAAGAAAAGCGGTATGGTTATTTGTGTGTCGCCTCCCTACTTTAAGTTGTAAAACTAAGAATATTGCCAATTCTGAGTGGAGGTTTCAGGGGAGATTCATTCCCCTACAAGGGGTTTTAAGTTGAATGGCTTCATGCGGTTAATTTCTTCCAAAAAGCCTTTAATAATTCATCATCAAATAATTTCATAATCATTTGCTTCACTTAATCAACATTTTTGCAACAAAAGAAATACAATAAAGTGTTTAAGGTCACCAAGTAATTGTTATAACAATTATTATTAATAATGTAATAACTTTCATTATTGATTAAAGTTCTTCAGCGACGTGAAGAACGCTTTTAACTCCGCCAGGTGGAGCGATATGCTGTGGGCGCTTGAGCATACGTTCCAAGTACCCTCCTACCTCCTGCGTATGATAGAAGCGTATTTGTCAGACCGCGTTCTGTTGTACGACGCGACCGAAGGTCAGCGGCGCATTCCCATCACTTCCGAGGCTGCGCAGGGGTCCATTCTCGGACCAGATCTCTGGAACGTGTCCTACGACAGCTTGCTGAGGCTAGACATGCCCGATGAGACCCGCCTCGTTGGCTATGCTGACGACGTCGCTGCCTTGATCGCTGCGAGGAACGTCGAGCAGGCAAAACTGAGGCTCAGCGTTGTAATGGCCAAGGTCAACGGGTGGATGCGAGATCACGGCTTGTCCCTGGCAATCAGTAAGACGGAGATCGTCGTCCTCACCAAAAAGAGGATAAACACCGTGTTCCCGGTGCAGATAGGTGACGTCACACTCGAGACTAAGCCTGCTGCAAAGTACCTGGGAGTCATGGTCGACAGCAGACTGTCTTTCGGCGAGCAGATCCAGCGCGCTGCCGACAAAGCCGCCAAGGGTGTCGCTGCCCTTGGTAGGCTTATGCCCAATGTCGGCGGTCCTCGTTCCTGCAAGCGCCGTCTGCTCATGACTGCCGTCCAGTCAGTCTTGCTGTACGGGGCGGAGGTATGGGCTCACGCACTCGAGAAGCGAGTCTTCCGAGACCGGCTTGCCCGAGTCCAGCGTCGAGGAGCTCTGCGGGTCGCTTCGGCCTACCGCACAGTCTCCGAGCCTGCTGTGATGGTGATCGCCGGAGTCATCCCCGTCCTCTTCCTCGCGAGGGAGAGGCAGGCGATTTACCGGAGGAGGCCTGAAGTGGGCCGGGAAACAGCTGCCAGGGAAGAGCGCGATCGCAGCTTCGACTCCTGGCAGCGCGACTGGGAAGCCGAGCCGAGGGGACGTTGGACCTTCCAGCTCATACCTTCCGTCCGACCATGGCTGGAGCGGCAGCACGGCGAGGTCGATTACTACGTGACCCAGTTTCTTTCTGGACACGGGTACTTCCGAGCCTATCTGCACCGGATGGGCAAAGTCGCCAGCCCGGACTGTCTGTATTGCCCCGGCATCCCAGATACGTCCGAGCACACCTTCTTTCAGTGCGACCGTTGGCACGTCCGCCGAGCCTCACTTTCATCTGAGATCGGCGTGATCGTCAGCCCAAACAACATCGTCGGAGCTATGCTCCAGGGAGAGGGCAACTGGAACTGTGTCCAGCACTACGTCCAGGCCATTCTTCGGGCGAAAAAGGTCGACCTCGATCGGCCTTAATCCTCAGCATTTCCCCACGGAGGTTGCCCTAGCGGCGTAATATAAAAGGCCTAGCCCGAAGTAATGTGTGAAACAGTTCCAGGCTAGTGTCCTCGGTGCCGAGGGAGGTGGTTTAGTCGGTAGTTCACGGGACATCGAGCTCGTGGGAGTCCGACACTACTGAGGGGACAACGAGCCCCTCAGTGTGCGTAAACGCATTCCACCTCCTACCAAAAAAAAAAAAAAAAAAAAAAAAAAAAATATTGATTAAATTAGCTTGTTCTACCCGTTCTTCGCACGGATTTAGAATGAAAAAGAAACAATGGTTTCTATGGAAAGCAAATAAAAACTGTCAAAAACCAATAAATTGGCATAAAACATGAACGTAAAAAGCCCACGGGGCGGACCCCGAGAGGATTTTAAGGATGTGAATAGGCCTATGTAATTTCCGGGCTCAAGATCTACCTCTGTGTGAAATTTCAACCCAGTCGGTTCAGTATTTTTCGAGTTCATTTGGTACCGTAAGCTGGGGTTACTTAGGCCATTTTGCAGAATATTTTTTCCGCGCCAATATCTATATAAATAAAATTAGAGTTTTGTCTGTACATTGCTTAGAATTATGAAATTTTTGGTTATTTTTGCGTTTTGAAGGTCAGAGAATCCGAATCAAGCCTTATCTCAATTTATGTCACGATGTGTGTTGGTAACGCTCAACATCACACTTTAGACCGTTTTTCACGCAAAAACTAGAGTACTGTTATGGCTGAAACTTTTTTCCTGTGGAGTATGCACATATGAGAAGGTTTTAGACGACTTAAAATTAGCGTACGTCTTTTTGAAATTAAATAGCAAGCTTCTAAAAACCAAGTTTTATTCGATTTTGACCAAGTTTGTTTTGAATTTCCCTATAATTCACGGGGATGACGTTTTGTTTACATTTTCAGTGTTCCAAACAGATGGTAGTTACCTTCACTGATGGATTCGTCGTTACAGATGTTTTATGATTTCATTCAGTTTTATGTTTTGGTTTATTATATTTCTTTTTAATTGACATGTACTATATAAAGTTAATATTTTCCCATTCATTATACATTTATCAGGATTTTCATCCTGATCTCACCCTCGGAATCCACCACAGACCAAGGTCGCGCACAGACCCTCACAAAGATCACATATTAATATCCTTATGCCAGAATTATAATTGATGAATAAATGTTTATATTCAAACAGATGTTAAAAGCAAGACATTTCATAGAATGTAAAACCAGCTGTCTGTAAAAAATAAAATAAATCACTGACTAGAGATAAAGTCCTTCCTTCCTTATAACAGCTGTTAATGAAAGAGATAATGTAAACCATTTTTTTTAATGCGGGATGGTTCTGTAATGTTTTTAGGGTCTATTTTGTTGTTCAAAGTAGACCCTAAAAACATTAGAAAATACTTTGGTGGCATATAATCAAGGCATTTTCTACTCTACGTACATAAACTTTCATGAAACAGGAAACTGCTTTAAGATTCTCTAAGTACGCACGGTCTGCTGCGAAGAGGGTATTTCCTGCCTCAGGGTCACTCTGTACTATAGGACAGATTCAACGATAGGCCTACTGAGTATAAGCCTTCCCAGGCAGCGACACCCTTAGGGGTTTTGTCGGCGGGGGCGCTGGAATGTGCTGGCATGTGTAGTATAGAGAGGCCGAATAAAAATGCCTCGTGCGGCGGGGCAGCAATATTTCTACGTACTCCCGTCGGCAGCGACACCCTTAGCGGATTCCTAAAACATCTTTCTGGCTGATGAAAGTATATCTATATAAATAAAATTAGAGTTTTGTCTGTACATTGCTTAGAATTATGAAATTTTTGGTTATTTTTGCGTTTTGAAGGTCAGAGAATCCGAATCAAGCCTTATCTCAATTTATGTCACGATGTGTGTTGGTAACGCTCAACATCACACTTTAGACCGCTTTTCACGCAAAAACTAGAGTACTGTTATGGCTGAAACTTTTTTCCTGTGGAGTATGCACATATGAGAAGGTTTTAGACGACTTAAAATTAGCGTACGTCTTTTTGAAATTAAATAGCAAGCTTCTAAAAACCAAGTTTTATTCGATTTTGACCAAGTTTGTTTTGAATTTCCCTATAATTCACGGGGATGACGTTTTGTTTACATTTTCAGTGTTCCAAACAGATGGTAGTTACCTTCACTGATGGATTCGTCGTTACAGATGTTTTATGATTTCATTCAGTTTTATGTTTTGGTTTATTATATTTCTTTTTAATTGACATGTACTATATAAAGTTAATATTTTCCCATTCATTATACATTTATCAGGATTTTCATCCTGATCTCACCCTCGGAATCCACCACAGACCAAGGTCGCGCACAGACCCTCACAAAGATCACATATTAATATCCTTATGCCAGAATTATAATTGATGAATAAATGTTTATATTCAAACAGATGTTAAAAGCAAGACATTTCATAGAATGTAAAACCAGCTGTCTGTAAAAAATAAAATAAATCACTGACTAGAGATAAAGTCCTTCCTTCCTTATAACAGCTGTTAATGAAAGAGATAATGTAAACCATTTTTTTTAATGCGGGATGGTTCTGTAATGTTTTTAGGGTCTATTTTGTTGTTCAAAGTAGATCCTAAAAACATTAGAAAATACTTTGGTGGCATATAATCAAGGCATTTTCTACTCTACGTACATAAACTTTCATGAAACAGGAAACTGCTTTAAGATTCTCTAAGTACGCACGGTCTGCTGCGAAGAGGGTATTTCCTGCCTCAGGGTCACTCTGTACTATAGGACAGATTCAACGATAGGCCTACTGAGTATAAGCCTTCCCAGGCAGCGACACCCTTAGGGGTTTTGTCGGCGGGGGCGCTGGAATGTGCTGGCATGTGTAGTATAGAGAGGCCAAATAAAAATGCCTCGTGCGGCGGGGCAGCAATATTTCTACGTACTCCCGTCGGCAGCGACACCCTTAGCGGATTCCTAAAACATCTTTCTGGCTGATGAAAGTATATCTAATTTATATTTGTCAAATACCACTGGCCTATCATCGCACAGCCCAAACTACTTGAACTTGACTTCGAACCTTGAGACTTTTCATGGACGTTCCTATGGGGAGTGAGCATCCGCTGAGAACGGGTTTTTCAAAATTCAAAGTTTTCAGGGGTTTTCGGTTGAGTAAACGGTCTGAAATCTTTCTGTATAATTTAATGGATGATCTTTCGATTAAATTGTAAATTTTCATTAAATCAAGAAGGCGGTTTACGCTTCACATACAGACAGGTCTCTACAGCTGATTTATAGTTTGGTTCCTTTTATCATGGTTGCATGGTTGTTTTTTTTCTTTTTTTAGGTTATATGTACTATACCGGGTGTTCAAAAAGTCCCGGATCGGCTTCGTAAATTTTTTATTATTAAATATTGACCTACGAAACTTAGAATATGTCTCTTGGACACAAAATACTATTTTAGCGAGTATTCAGTGACCCCCTATTTCCTCACGGGGACGGCCAACGAGGAGTCAGAAGAAAATCTCAAATGTAAGCATAGGTTGATATGTACATCAAATTAAAGCTCTTTTTGAGTAGAATACAATGCCGCAAATCCGATCTCAATCGGATCATAGAATACAAAATGGCGGCAGTTTAACATTTTCTCAACTGCAATTTTTAACACCCTTAAAAATTAGATTTCAGACGTTCTAAGCGTCCGTTCGAGATGCGGTTTGCGGCATTAAATTTTGCTTTATTACCCCTTTAAAATGATATACATATCGACCTATGCACAGCCTATGGCATAAACCACTTCCATGAGGGACGGTACCTTAAAGGATGTCTTGCATGGATGATGACCGGCAACGGTAGTGCTGTACATAATTTTAAAGGGCATGAAATTCTCAACAAAATGCCGCAAACCGCATCACGAAAGGACGCTTAGAATGTCTGAAATGTAATTTTTAAGGGTGTAAAAAAATGCAGTTGAGAAAAGTTTAAACTGGCGCCATTTTGGATTCGGTGATCCGATTGAGATCGGATTTGCGGCATTGTACTCTACTCAAAAAGAGCTTTAATTTGATGTACATATCAACCTATGCTTACATTTAAGATTTTCTTCTGACTCCTCGTGGGCCGTCCCCCTGAGGGGGTAGGGGGTCACTGAATACTTGCCAAAATAGTATTTTGTGTCCAAGAGACATGTTCTAAGTTTCGTAGGCCAATATTTAATAATAAAAAAATTACGAAGCCGATCCGGGACTTTTTGAACACCCGGTATTAAAGTCACCAATAGTTTTTGTACCTTATCTATTTAATCATAAACTCAGTATGTGGCACCATCTGCTTCATTTAGGCAGCGGGTGTTAAAATTGTTATCGTGAGCGAAGCCACGGGCAACTGCTAGTCAGCAATACTAATCGAGTCTGAGAGAGGTTCATAACATCAACTAGTTCAGTTCGTTAGTCTGTTTTTAATGGTATACCTAACTACCTTGTGATTATTATAGGTAGGTGTTCACAAATTATTGATACTTAACCTAATTTTAACCTACAATTGATCAGCTTCGTAACTTTGGTTACCAAAAATGTATCTGCAATTAATTGTTTAAAAAAAATATAAACCTCTTAAAAATAATCTAAAACATCCCTATTTATTGATGTTTCCATTTCACAGACTTTTTTCAAATTTTTAGCTGTTCCATGCCTGGGGTTACAAAGACCACCAAAGAGTATGTTACACCAAACTTAAACCACCATACGGTACTTTTATTGTAAAATCTTTTAATTATTTTCTTTTTACCGGTTAAAAATATGCCTAGAAACTGTCAGAGACGTGTTGGAGCAAGAAAATATAAAGATTATTTTTGAATAATCTCTATAAAAACATACTATATACAAATAATCTTATAAATTATTTATATTTATCAAATATAATAATAATAAAATATATATATATATATATATATATAATTATTATATTTAATAAAAATAAATATCATAATACAGTTATTATTATGTTTATTATTTACTATATTTATTAGATTATTGATTTATAAATAATCATATATATTTTTGAAATTATAACAACTGTCCAGCCTGTTAACGTCACTAGAGGACGCTATACCTTTCCTTTTGAACTCTCAAATTGAATCGTAATACAGTTCACCAGTAAAGCTTAATAAAGCTTTTTTAATGTTTACAGAGTGTTATTCCATCTTTTTGTATGGATTTTGTTACCCCTTAATAATGTAGGTTAAGCCTAATATTCATTTCATATGTTTGGCTTTAGTTGCCCCATTCAAAGGGGGAACTTAAGCCACCCAGTTTTAATATTTTTCCTTAAAATATAAATTTTTTTGGGAACATTTATTTTTACTGTCCAGCCTGTTAACCTCACTAGAGGACGCTATACCTTTCCTTTTGAACTCTCAAATTGAATCGTAACACAGTTCACCAATAAAGCTTAATAAAGCTTTTTTAATGTTTACAGAGTGTTATTCCATCTTTTTGCATGGATTTTGTTACCCCTTAATAATGTAGGTTAAGCATAATATTCATTTTATATGTTGGCTTTAGTTCCCCCTTCAAAGGGGGACTTAAGCCACCCAGTTTTAATTTTTTCCCTTAAAATATACATTTTTTGGGGAACATTTATTTTCACCCATAAATAGGATAACTGAAGACCCATACATTCTGCTAATTTAATAAGCTCTACAGTTAATACCTTTCGATTAGTAAGTGTTTGAACTTTAAATGTGGCCTAAGTAACCCCGGATTACGGTACATACATACATCCAGAAACCACCTCTTCTTTATATTAGTATTGATAAATGAAAAGTTAAAAAATAATGTAATTTGTCAATAATAAATTTTGGACCACATATCTTACATAGTGGATTTATTGTATTCTGTAGTAATATAATGATAATAACACCATTTTATTAACAGGAAGTGTATTACATCCCAGCTCATAGCAAAGTTCAATCCAAAGGAAAGTTAGTTGATCAGTACAGGAATAAGAGAAGGAGATTAACATCCTGTGGACTTGTTGACAAAAGAAAAAAAGCCAACACAGGAAGCAACCAGTAGCGTTGACAATCAGAGTAAGAATTTTCTATTCTATAGTAATATAATGATAATAACAACATTTTATTAACAGAAAGTGTATTACATCCCAGCTCATGGCAAAATTCAATCCAAAGGAAAGTTAGTTGAGCGGTACAGGAATAAGAGAAGGAGATTAACATCCTGTGGACTTGTTGACAAAAGAAACAAAGCCAACACAGGAAGCAACCAGTAGCGTTGATAATTATTAGAGTAACAATTTTCTTTCATGTTGCTAAATTAGAACGTCAAGGATACATTTTGTAGTATTTATACTGCGAGTGGGGTTTCTTTATTGTTGTGAAAATATCGGTTTATTGTGGTGTTGTTATATTTCATATCTGGGGACCGAGCTTAGCTCGAGAGAAAACAGTAACATTTTCAAATACATGTTCATTACGCTCCACACAATGACAATTAACTTTGTAATTTTATTTACTGAGGTTTAAATTTTGTTCAGGTATTGAATTTATTCGGACTTTGTTTTCTAATCGAAGCTCTCATTGCTCGTTTCAGTGGCCAAGCGCTGTGCCGCACGTTGTTGTATATCTCAACGGTGTCTTCAGATACTGCTCGACACTGCCAATCGTTAACCGATTACAATATCACAGAAAATTCACACTGTACGATCTTGCTTCAAAAATAATAAAATAATAATAATATATTTCACAAATGATAGTAAATGTTCTGAGCATCTCAATTTCAAAGTACAAACTGAAGTTTAAGGTGGATTGAGTTGAATAATATCACGTTTTTTTCTTGGCGACGTTAGAAAATATGCACCTTGTCCTCATAAAATAAAGTTAAACTTGTTCTTTGTATGTCTTTGAGATTTTGCTTACCGCTATTTCATAATCGTATTTGCAAACTTTAAGAAACATTAAACTGATTTAAATTTAGTAAATCTAAAGCATCAAAAAACTTTATCCAAACAAATATGTTGTTGCTTTGATATTATTTATTTCTAACTAGCTGTTCTACCCGTGGTGTCTATGGAAACCAAATAAAAACTGTCAAAACCGATAAATTGGCATAAAACATGAACGTAAGAAGCCCACGGGGTGGAGCCCGAAGGGATTTTAAGGAAGTGAACAGGCCTATGTGTTTCCTGGGTTCAAGATCTACCTCTGTGTGAAATAACAACCCAGTCGGCTCAGTATTTTTCGAGTTCACTTGGTACATACATACATACAGAAACCACCTCTTCTTCATAATAGTATAGAAGATAGATTAACGTAAAACACAGCTGTTTGCCTATTTGGTATTTTTAAATGGGGATAGTACTCCATGAGCAATCTGTACTCAATTGTATTATCTCTGATGTATTCCACTCTACTGGCAATGTCCTATAAGTGGCTTGGTCATGAACAGCTGAATGATTCTTTTGTTTACTTTGTCGTTGAAATTCTGAACCCATCATGGCAACTCATATGACCCATGTAAAAAAATTTCAACTTTAAATCAAATTGTTCTAAATAATTTGCGTTTCTACAGCAAATTCAACCACGTAGGTGAACTTAAAAATAAAAACTACACAATGTGCAAAATGTTATTAAAATCGTTAGAGCCGTTTTCGTGATAGGATTTATATACAAGAATTACTCATATGTAGTAATAGGAAGGGATATTGGGGTATTTTCCTAATGAACCTAAAATAACAATAATGACTGTTTTTTTAGGTACTGGAAACTCCAAAAACTGAGGTTATCAAAAGTGTACAACAACCCCAACAAAGAGAACGCCGACGACAGTGAAACCTCCAAGTGGCTTCGAACTGTTTTTGGTCTTCCGTTTTTGTATCCTGAGGAAATCAGCAAATAAATGTATTTACGAGGGAACTGGTAAACATGCAAACTTTTATGAACACAAAGATCAATAGCGTGCTGGATAAGCATAGGGAGACTGGTGGGAGAGCCTATGGTGGGTTAGCCAAAGAGGAGCTGAGTCAAGCCAAGGAAAAATATACGGTCGGGAGAATTTCTAGAAAAGAAATCCATGTAATAGCCAGTAAGAGGTATAGAAAGTAAACGGTCTTGAGTGTACTTATTTGGCAATACTGTAATGTAAAGAGAGCAACGTTTCTTCATATTAAAACAACATATTTACTGTATAAAAACTTATTTTTATTTTTCTAATATCACCTTAATTTGGTTACATTTCATCCCCAACTGGTATTATAACTAACTTTAAACCAACTTTAAAGAAAACTAAAGTTAATACTCTAACTTATATGATTTTATAGTGAGATAAATATTGATTTTCTTTAATTTATTAGTCACAATTTTTTATGGTTGATTTTATTTTCAAATAATTTATTTAACTTAACTTAGAACACATTAGTTACAGACATACAGTATTTTAAACGATTTGAAGATAAGATATAAATCTCGTGTCACGTGAATATTCGTCAAATTCATGCGGCAGTCCTCATTTCCCAGGCCAGGTATGTGCTTTGAAAGAGTACAGGCTCGTCTAGAAATATTTACAAGCAATCCGTATGCCTCTGATTCTACCTACTAAGGGGGAGCAATCCGTATTCAGCCATCTCCCCCGGCGCTCGCAGCTGTATCCTTAATGAGTCACCAACTAGCACCTCTAATACATTTTAACTTTTTTTCCCTTTCTCATGTTATATCAATCTAAATAGAATATTTGTAAAGTGCTAAAAAAATAAGAAGAATGATATAAAACACAATGTCCTTCGATTATAAAAAAAAGGTGGTGGAGAGATAGTTTTCAGCCGTGATACAATTCATTAGCTGTTTTATACGTATAATATCCTAATACTCAGACCATATTTGAAGAGTACTTTAATGAAGAAAGAATGGCATAAAACGATGTTTTTGGATAATACTATTTGGTAAATACGTGTCAGTAAATTATAAGAAAGTTATTTATTTGTACTATACCATTATCATGTTCCTTTGCAACAACATGTTCAGTAAAATGGTTCATTGAAATTATACCCTGGTTTATTGGTTTACCTGATAACTCCAGTGGTGACATCGCTGATGTCCTTGTCACTGTCGTCCGATTCACCAGGGGCCAGATTAATTACTAGTTCTTGGACACTGACGTCATCAAGTCCTTCACTTGTCCAGTCTGCATCAACTTATTTCTTGACATGTTCAACGCATTTTCGCCAATTGCCTGAGGTAAAGGAGTTTACAGCTTCCATAACTAAATTCTGTACATCGGTCAGTCTGAAAGTAGAGCTCCTTGCTGCTACATACCTCTTATTTGACCAAACAAGCTCAATCGGGTTATAATGGCAGTGGTACGTCGGCCGTCTGATTATCTTAAACCCACGTTTGAGGCTTCCTTATATATTGCATAAGATTTTGTTTGTTCCTTCTGCAGCTTCACAAGATTGTACAGTTCCGGTTTTCGCATGTCTGGTGGATGATACCTCGGGTTTCAGCCATTCCTCCATTTCACTCTTTCTTGAGGCAGATGTTGGAGCTTTGGTTACTCTAGAATGATAAGGAGCGTTGTCCATCACTATTGTCAAACCAGGTAGGTAGAATGGACTTCAAGAGAACCTCAAAAAACCAACCCTCAAAAACTTCGGAATTCATCTCTTCGTGGTAGTCCAACCTTTATAGCCTCCAGCGTGTCAGGTTATGAGGCGTTTCCCTTTTCCCCGATATCCGTTGTTCCAGGCGGGACGTATCACAGATAGTTCTCCCGCTTCTTTTCAAAAAGAGAGAGCGAGGGTGCGGTTGAGCAACATTATTGCTCTCTCACAATTTGTCTCTCTCTCAGAAGGGTTGTGTGATTAGAGAAAAGATCGGTGCCCTCAGGGCCCATTGACTAATAAATCCACCACTCAACGACTTAAAGGGACGAGAGCCCCAAGATTTTTGGGTTGGTCGGGCGGGTGACACTGCCATGCCAACGCTTCATAAGTATTGTCCTGTGCTCAAATAAATCGTTGTATGTGATGAATTCCCCACTTTGTTGAAACAAATGTAAAAACGGAAAACAAATTATTAGTCTAATTTTAGGGGAAACCTTTTGATTTTTGTTCATTTCTAGCCGTATCAATTAAAGCCAGCCATATAGGCCACATTTTCCCCTCAAAATTCGATATTTGTCTAAAATATTCTTCCCATATTATCTAGGTTAGAAAATATATATTTCAAAAAAGGCGAAGAGATTAATTTAACCCATAAAAATACAACAAAAATGTTTTCGAATTAAAACCTAAAATTAATATGTAATTAATAATAAATCGTATTAATGATTTTAAAATTAACTGTACTTAACACAAAAAAGTAGGCTTAGTAAAGTGTATGGCAAAATGTTAATTGCAAAGCAACAATAATTCAAAATAAAAATTAAAAAAAAATTTTAAAAATTAGTAAGTTACATACAAATTAACCATTAGTTCTTTGTGACTGAAAACTAATCAGAAGAAATGGGCTTTCAGTCTTCTTTTATTTTTCTGGCCTCAAACATAGAATTAGGCTATTTAAGTGGCATGTTTCTTCTTTTCCTTGGGTCGAGGTGTTCTGGCAGTAGACATTCGTGACAAAAAACACAAAGTTTTCCCTGCATTTTTGACTGCAAAAACTACTCATCTCTGTCTATAATATCGATTTTAATGTCAAGTGGGGTCCAGATGGTGAAAATACAGAACTTCGCTTAGTTACCTGTAACTGTCCCTGCACTTGATAGTACTTGTAGTATTTGTGCTTCCTATTTAGTTCATAGCCTGTGGGTTTCTTTGTCAACAATGTGGCCAACTCTCCTTTCCGCGGTGTAATGAAGTCGTCTGGTGTAAGGTTCTGAGCGGAATCAGGACATTTTTCGTCGACTATTTGATCCTCTCCTATCAAGCCGTCGGGTTTTGCACCTAGAAAAGGTAGCTTTGGATCCACAAATAAGCCGCATCGACGAATCTCTTTTCCTACAGTTCTTGAAAGCCTAGCTTGTGCGACTGATTCGTTTTCTTAGCCATACTGCATGGCGATATTTTCTTTTCTGTGTGATAATTCCTGAGTAGATGGTTACGACATTCAATTTTCTCGACCAGTAAAGTACCTTAAGGTCTTGCCTCGTTTATTTTTTGATAAACACTGCTGTCGCCATCCGTTACAAGGCGTGCATATTTCACTCCGTACATATCTTCCTTTAATCAGGGTTTCTTGCTAATTAATACATATCCTGAGAACAGGTATCACTTTTCAAATTTCCTTTAAGAAAACTTTTTCTTTCATCCCCTTTAATTAAATATGTCACAAGGGTAAAAATCCCATTTGAAGTTTTTAAGTTAGGGTCAGAGGTTAGTAGGGGGTTGGTGAGGGTGTTAATTTGTATCATGAAAAACATCTCGCTCAATGGTGACGGTTGTTTCCCTCAATCAGAATATCTTTCACTTTTTCAATAAATAAAGATCTAACCGAGGTTACAATGGTAAAAACACACTTTCTCTGACGTTTTAGCGAATTTCCCCTATAGGGAAGAAGCTATTACCGTATGTCTCATGGTAAGACCTAAGCCCGAGACCATGATAACTTTTCGTTTTGGGGCCACCAGAAGCAGAAAACACCATTCGTTCGAATTTATACAGGGTGAGTTTCTAGTTACACCATTAACTTAACCAATGGATTCTACTCACTAAAACAAACAAAAAAGTTCCCGTAAACCCATGTCCTATTCTCAACCATTTAGCGGTTATCACGCATTTTATGTTTTTTAAAATTACTTGACTTAGTTCCACTTTTTGAATGGTACCGAGGTGACCAATTAATTGTCATATAGAGTTATAATTAGTACCATTAGAAAGAGCATTAAATTTTCTATAAATCTAAGGTCTTTTGACATAAAAAGTTTCCAAAAGCTTCAGTTTATGGTGAATGGAAAGTGAAAAATGAGTTCTAATGGAATTTTTTTCGTAACATTTCATGCACTATTTGTCCACATTTGTGTGTTACTAAGAGATGTCGAGTTGAACGAAAAACTTCCTCATTTAATAAGCTTTCAAATGATGTACATATTTAATATTTTACTAGTAAGTACAATAGGAAGATTCAGCAGATCTGGAGCAAAACACTTATTATTGCTATAGTTTTAACAAATTCTTACTTTATTTAGTGCAGGAAAATAGTGTTAGATTCTGGAATTTCAATTTAGCAGGCTGAAAATTGGTGGAGATGTCGTAAATACAGCTGGGATCATCATACTAAAATTTGCAAAACATCCCACTTGGGCAACATGCCGCCATCTTGAAAAAACCGTTTCCGGTCCATGTTTTTTGAACATTTTTTAATTACCACGAAAACCATAACAGATACAAAAGAAGTGAAAATGTGGTTTTATGTAGAAAATAAAAATTTTAATGAGTATAAATATGTACAAGAAATATTGATAGTAAATGTTGATTTTATAAATTTACTAAAATGTTGTAAATTAAATCCCCCTTTCATAAGAATACAAGTAAAATTTGATGTAAAATACATTCCCTAGGGGCCGAATCCTTTTCACTTAATAAATAGTAAATTATACCCATAGAATCCTGATAAAACGTTCACATATTCGACACCTCAATCATCAAAATTGGTTCACTATCAAGGCGTTGGTAAGCTCACAAAAAAGATATTCTATAGATATTCCTATGGATATTCTATCCATAGGATTTTTTACAAATGTTACCATAATGAATCACTTTTTGTGAGCTTTCCTACGCCTTAAAAGTGAACCAATTTTGATGATTAAGGTGTCAAATATCTGAGCCTTTTATCAGGATTCTCTGGGTATAATTTATTATTCATTTAGTGAAAGGGATTCGCCCCCTAGTGAATGCATTTTACATCAAATTTTACATGTATTCTTATGGAAGGGGTACTGTATTTAATTTACAACGTTTTAGTAAATTTATAATATCAACAGTTATTATCAATATTTCTTGTACATATTTATATTCATTAACATTTTTATTTTCTACAAACCATATATTACAAACCACTTCTTTCGTATCTGTTATGGTTTTCGTGGTAATTAAAAAATGTCTGTCTGTGTTTGTGGGTGTGTGTGTGTGTGTGTGCGGATGTAAACAAAGCTAGAGACGACACCGGTGGTCCGATTTTCATGAAATTTGGCTTGTAGGTGTAAAGCCATGGTATCTCCAGGCGTAATTTTTATTTTTTTAAATTTTTGATTTTAAAGGGTATTTAAGTACTCCATAAAACCCACTATCCAAATTTCTCAAAAACGGCTCTAACGATTTTGATAAAAATTTCATGGTTTTTAGTGCTTAAGATGACAAACAAAATGACACATGTCTGTAAAAATTCAGGTTCAGAAGCTATTGGGGTTTAAGTGTTAAAAATTTCATATTTTTCAAATTTAACAAAATCTATAACTTCTAAAGAAAATATTAAACCATTAAATTTGACTTGAAAAACTAAATAACTCAGTATTTTGAATCATCAGTTTACGTTAACTGGTTGCGGAGATAATTGATAATTTAGTTCGGCGGTAAACGCAGTACGTTGTCCAAGGTTATTCTTATGGCAAATATTTAACAACCGATATCTCCATTATTTACTAACCGATTTTGATAAAATTTGGTATGTATTTGTGTGATAATTAATTGTTAATTTGTTTTATTTCACTATATAAGTTTTCTGGTTTTAAATAACTTTAAGGGAGAAAGTATGTGTCAGTTTCCTGATACCGTTTATTTGTTAGGTTTAACTAAAGTTAGTGATGGGATAGTCGACTTGTGGTTTAATATACTACAGTTGGCCATCTAGTTGAATTAGTGATTATTTGAACTAGTCGATACCTATTTAAATGTTTTCATGCGACTAGTCAACAACTAGTCTGATTAGAGATTGGGTTCATCCCAGGTTTTTCCTTGATCGACAATTGCGAACACTAGACTGATCAATGTTCGAAACCAATCGATTATTCACTAATTAATAGTGAAAAGTGGTAGATCTTCCCATCACTAACTAAAACTGGATAACTATGATATTTTAAGCTATTTTGTTCAGCAAATTAATTTAGGCCTATATGAATGAATTATGTCAAAACTGATTTCTTAAATAAAAAATCTCTTTCTTATTTACAGTAGACTCTCGATAGTTAGACACTTAAGCTTAGTGGACTTTGGAGGTGCCGTAAACTATATAAATAAACATAGAATAAGTTAGGAAATTTGTATATATTGTTGCCTTGGCTACTAATTTTGAATTTAAAATGGCTAGTAATTTTGATCTGTGATTAATAACTTAGATTGTTAATCTAGGATAATAATCCCAGATCTACCTCAAATAACCAGGGCTTGGATAATCGGGTGTGTAATGTACTTTAAACAAGCACTTTACTACCAGAATAAAGCCCTTAATCAAATTCAAAAATGATAAACTCAACTCATCAAATCAACCTAACCGATGGACGATGAAATTGCGATGTTTGAAATTACTTAAGCAGCTTAATTAATTCCTGTTTAAAATTGGAAATCAGCTGTATAAGTTCGAACATCACAGTTTCATGATGCCTAGTATACAAATTTCACCTAACGTAACCTGTCTTACGCCCATATTAACTTACACTATCAAATATTTTATAAAATATTTGGGACAGCTAATTTCTCAAACCGAAACTTGAACTTTGATTGGTGCAATCAAATCTTTAGCAAGAAATATTTTATATAATCTTTAAGACGTTCTCGTTTGTTAAAATGAGCTTTGATAATTATTCCCCCTTTTCGGGAAATGCTATGGGCCTATAGAAAAATAAGTGAATATTCAAAACTTTATGACAAACAATTCACACACACGTCGACATTCTAATCGCTTTAAACTTCATGATATAAACAGTACACTTCAACACTTTAAAATCCTGGTTACTGACAATACAGCAGTTTTTTACTACAAATAATTTACTAGCTAGCCTACTTAAAACTATCAAATATCACAGATTCAGGCAAATTAAAAAAATCATCAATGTTATTAGGGGTATTTTCGGGTGTGAAACAGTTTCGATTTATCGGCCAGAATAACTTAGTCGAGCGTGGAAAACCAAACGGTTCCAGGGGTCGAACGTCTCTCTGATTTTGTGGAAAGGAGGTTATTACTGACAGTACGAGTTTGTACTCGAAATATTTATTTAGGTGTCAACTCAGACGCCCTATTCATAAACAATTTTGATTGGCTCATCATTGCTGACACCTAACCCGGCAAAAGTAAATTTTGACTGTTTTGTTTATGAAAGATCGATTTATGTTTTGAATTTTAGTTTTAACTGTCCTTCCTTCAGAGTTCTAATTTTGGGCCCTAACAGTACCTGTATTGTCGGCGAGTAGTGTAGTCGGGGTAGGACATAAGCGTCAAACAGGGTGTTGGAATTATGTTTGACCGCCCAGGACCGTATTTAGAGAAGTACAGAGCCAGTGGGATAGTAGCCGGCTCCGCCAAGGATGGTGGTTAGGGTTGGCAGTTAATAGTGGTCGGACAAATAGTGTGAAGGTCTGATAGTGCAAGCTGATAGGCAAAAGCTTAGATACAGATTTATGCAAATTCAAATATACATCACAATGCAGTAAATTACTCGAGCATCTATTCTAACACCAGCAAATTAACACCAAACAATCTCATGCCTTATAAGCGTCTCTGTGCTTTCACAGTCAAGGCAATAATTTTTAAATGCGGTGAAATCTAAGTACAGCAAGCTACAGAGCAAGCTAAACAAGGTGCAAGCGTTACAGATTATTTGTCTTAATTTACCCACATCATGTACTGTTTTGCAACTACTCTATCCCTGGGAGCAAAAGATTAGCGCCAGGAGTACTTTAATGGAATAGGCAATTAATAGGGTTTTAATTGCCCAGGAGTATGTGCGAAGCAGTAGGAAAATTGTGGTAATTTTAGCTGCTTCACAGAAGGAAGAAAAGTACAGGTATCGGGAGTTTTGCGCTAATCAGGATTTTCATAACTATTGTTAAAGAAACCTAATTTATGCTTTGTGTGGTCGATTCAGTATAAAATACAATATTCAGCCAATAAAAAGGATTTATGCAAAATTTGCTTGCTTTCTGAACTTCAAATTTAATGATTTAAAAGATATTATGTGTTTGATAATCAATCGTTTAATAAATGCTAAATTTAGAAAAGTGGCTCAGTGCCTGAGAAAGCATAATATGCATGTACTAAAGTGGTTCCTACCTCGTGGAAGATATTCGTAGTACACACCAAAAATAACTAACAAATTAAATCACTGTCGGTCGGGGCGAGTCAGACTTAATGAGAGCGAGTCGACAGACCGAGACCAGTTTAAAATGCCTCGAGTCGCGCCTGCGCACTCGGATCTGCAGCGTCAGCCATTCGGGTAAGTGGTTTTGCCGCCGGGCCTGCGCGGGCGTTTCATAGTGCGGGCGGGAATTTCGAACATCTTAAACTGCCGACCATAATTTCGCACAGCAAATATTATTTAATTTTGTTACTTTTGCAACTTAAAAGGGAATCTGCTCAACAATTATAATTGACGTACCTTCTGCTACGCCTTTATACTTTTTATAAACTCACACAAAAAAATACGTTACACTCCCCACTTAGTTCGGGGTAAAAAAAAGAAAATTGGAAAAAGAAAAAAAACCTTTTGACTTCGGACAATACTATCAAGAAATTCTTTAATATAACAAAATTAAATGCATTTCCCAAACAAAATATCACAGACAGTTCTTCAACAATACTGGTTGGAAAAATGTCTAAATCTACATAGGAACTTAACTATATGTATATAGAAAATTAATTTTTCCCACGAGGAAAAATTAAAAAAGTCTGACTTGCAATAATTAATGAAAAGCTTCAACAATAGATTGTTCGACAAAACTTGTTAACGAAAACTAGGAACTTAAAGACACATTTGAAAGAAAAAAATTGAAAGACAAAAAAAACCACTTTTGGTGGTGACAACCATGTAGGGCAAGCCTACCACTTGATGTCTGGCCGTACCAATCGGCGGGGAATTTTCTTCCAACCCAGTCCATGGAAAAATATATTAATTTTCTTCTGCCGCCTCCTCCGACGGCGCTGAATTTCTCCTGTCGAGGGCTGTTTAGGAGGTTCTGGTGTTTCATTTTCCTGGACTACATTGACCATGTCGGGTTCGGGTTTACTATCGTCGCTGGTGTCTGGTAAGGTTGTTATGTCTTTTGTCGCCTCCGCCAGCAGGTCATCCATATTTACATCAGCTCCTATGGAGAGAGACATGGCGACGTCGGCTCCTCCATCTCGATGTTGGCGGTTGACGCATCTAAATATTCGTCAATCATACTTATGAAGTCATGCACATTAGGCTGAGTCTCCGGGGTTTGGGGGGTTTCTTCCTTGGTGTTTAAATTCATAGCTGAGAAATCCCATGATTCCATGCTGTCCATTGAATTAATCTCAGCTTCTTCGTGATTGGTAGAGGCAATCGGATCCTGTAACAGTGTCGGAATCAGTTCGGCTACTCTGCCGTCCATTAGGCCCATAAACTCCTCCTTCACTGCCGTTTCCATATGGTTGCGCCACGTCTCAGGTGAGAAGTCACTGTTGATTCCCCGTATCGGATCTTCTCGGGTGAGCCGCTCAGCGAACCACGCCACATACACACCGCAGTCGACAAAGTTGTTTTGTTTTGGGGTGGTTTGAGCTGTGTCAAACAGCGACCACCGGGAACTATTAAAAGGCAAACTTAGAGAAACAGCGGCCCTTCGCATAACCTGGTAGACTTGTCCGACACGCTGCTTATGATGGAGGCGTAGCGGGTCGTAGGCGTCTATGGTGTGTCTCTTGCACTGAGAAAAATGTTTAGTCTAGTCGGCATGGTAAATCAACATTAGCATGCTACTGTACGTTACATACGTAAATACGTCTGTTTCACCGTTAGTAAGTAGGAAACACCATGCTAGCAAAAAAGCGGCATTATGTTTCACCATGCCACGGCATTCTATTACAGAAATAACAGGATAATGGCAAAACCTACGTATATAATGATGTTACGTACTGCCTCTACATTCGGGACGTATGAATTACCATTGCTGTTCTAGACTAATCCGTGACGTCATAACAATCTGACTGCACAGCATGGTATTTCAGAGATATCTAACCAGTACGTATGAATCTTACGGAAATAATGGTGTTTCGCCATGTTTGCAGTAAAAAACAGTGAATTGCCAGATTGCAGTTAGATTGCACTAGTCAAAATGATAGCATTGTGGTTCACAATGCTATCAGTATGTTTCATACGTAGCAAGCGAAAGCCGTATGTTTCATACAGTTTTGAAAACTGGACTGTGTATTTGGACGTAAAGCAGTACAGTTCCATTTCCGTTCCCTTCTTCCCTCCTTTTAGACAAAGAAAGAGAGGCAGTCAGGTAGTTGGTAGTTTATCGTTGGATTTATAGAGCAATGGACGAAGAGTGCAGATTCTTACTTGGGGAGTGGGGATTGAGCGAGCTCATCCCATTGTTTGCAGGTAAGACTATTCACATTATTTAGATCAGGGAAGTAGACATAAGCCATAAATCAGTGGTGTAATTTAAATCAAATATTCTAATGCCCCGATTATCAATAAACTTTAATAAAATCTAAAACAATTTTGGGGTTATGTTTAGGAATCATGGCAAAGTAGGCCTAATATTTTTGTCTTGAAACAATATAGCCCACCCCCTATTCTAAGGCTTGAGAATATCATCCAAGGTTTAACAAAAATCCAGTAGACCTAAAATAATAAGTTTCAATATAATACGTTTCGATCGTCTAGGCTACAGCGAAATAACTTATTCAAAGATTTCTAAGGTGATGAGCCAAGTATGCAATTGGCCTAGGATTGAAGAATGTAGTCTGTGGCAATAATGTTTAAAAACCAGAACACTTAGGATACTAACTAGTCATGCAGCTCAGTAGGCCTTGGCTCTAAATCTGTTAGGTTACCGCAGTATAAATTTTAAGGTTACCGTAAGCCTACGTTATTAGGTAGGCCTACAAGTTCTGTATCTAATTTTCTGCCCAAGGGGGCTCGCTCCTAGAGCAGATGATTGGAACGAATATCAACACCTGGAGTTGATGTTTACAAAAACAATATTGAACAATCTACCATTATTTATACTGGTACTGTTATTAGTTGATCTTCAATAACTCGCCTACAGTTTTTTTTTTATAACTTGATGTTTGCTTCGATTACATTTATTGATTTTTTCGTTAGGCTTCGGTGTGAGAGTATTTGATTATCAGTAAAATGAATTTATATAGGTAATTTTATCAAATTACAACATGGCAGTTGATGTGAATTTGTTCATTTTTGTTATCGGTAACGTTTAAATACAATACCGCAGGGATCTTAGTTTAATATGGATTTTGGTTAGCATCCATTAACTTAGACTGTTTGATTAAAGTTTGTTATAACTTATTTACGTGAGATATTTGATAAACTACTGTATTTGGGCGATTCTCAGGAAAGTGAAACTGACGTGATGTTTTTAAAAGTAATTTTGTAGAACTTGTAATAGGTGTATTCTGTTAATAAAATACATAAATTTAATGATTCTAGTAAAACAATATTTTTCCTCCATATTGTGAAAAAAAGCTTGCAAAGTTAACCAATCTTGTTTAAAAACTGATCTCTCAGGAAAATTACTCTGATTAAAATTTGATTTGTTTGGTCAAATATTTGAATAATATTTGAAAAAAATATCAAAGAGCAGTTTGACTAAAAAAGAAATAGACCTACGGTAGGGGCATCTTCATACCATGTTAAACCGTATTATTTGCGGTAGCCTATTATTACTGTAGGCCTATATCACTTGTGTTTAAACTCATTTTAGTGGTACATTACATTTTTATTAAACCAAGTCTAATTTTTACCCTTTTTTTTAGAGCACCAAATTGATACCGTTGCATTGAAAGTTCTTACAGAAAAGGACTTGGAATCATTAGTCAAACCAATTGGGCAAAGATCAAAACTAAGAGAAAACTTGAAGATTTGGAATCAGAATTTAGAAGCTGCCTTAGAAAACGAAACTGTACGTATTTACAATCCTAATGTAACCTAACATTGAATATGATATTGAAAAATACTTAACTGATTAATGCTGAATTTTCAGTCAGGTTACAGTAAATTTAATTCAAATCATAGAAAGTTTGAAATACTGAGGGGTTTTGCTACCTTCAGAGGTTATTCTGAAGGAAATTCGATTTATCGAGGTCAGTCTGTTTACAAGCACACTCAACATAGCAAAGAAAACTTGCAATGCGATTCAAAATACAGGATTGCACTAGTTCATGTTTATTTATTTATTTATTTATTTATTTATTTATTTATTGAGCCCAATTGCCATTTTCATGGTTGGGTTTGTTGTGATAAACTTATACAAAGCTTAAAAACTAAATAAAATGTCTTTTTCATGAACTATGATAAAATAGTTAATAAATAAAACTATGTTTCAAAAGGTTATTTTTGCTTGGTTCAAATTTTAAAAGGTTTTTTGCTTTAGGAAAAGCACCCAGAAATTAGGAAAAGTCCCAGAAATTGTTAAAATCCGCAATGGGGGAACCTAATCAAATAAGTTCACAAATAACCTATCTCAATGATGTGAATGTCATTTGACAGTAAATGTTATGATCTTTTACCATGTAATATACAATATTTCTGAAGAATACATAGTTTTCTAATCATAAGTAAAAAACTGAAAAATGTGTATTTACTATTGCCAGAAGTTAAGCACAAGTCATAATCTGTGACAAACTCATTTGAAACTTAATTAGGAAGCCCACAGTTGATTAAAACAATTTCCGTAACTGTTCATAATTTTTGGGTGCTACAAGTCAAATTTGCCTCGGCTACAATGGATGAACGTTGGATTTTACATGATTTGAGGCTTCGTCTTCATATTTATATTTAAGCATTTGAAATTTGTTGAGTATCCTGGTCTGCTGATATGGGGATATTTAAGAA
The DNA here is from genome assembly GCA_035578135.1 of Flexamia atlantica. Taxonomy (NCBI): domain Eukaryota; kingdom Metazoa; phylum Arthropoda; class Insecta; order Hemiptera; family Cicadellidae; genus Flexamia; species Flexamia atlantica. Next base: position 9,406,340 of record JAQJVK010000021.1, on the reverse strand, counting down.
ATATTGCTCTTGAATGTAAAAAAATAATTTTAAAACAGAAAAATACACATAAATTAATAACATACCATTCAACACATAGTTCAGAAGGTTGTCCACAGAATCCAGCGTTTTCGCGCTCAGTGAGAACCAAATAAATTCTCCAACAAATTATGGAATCACCTCATATTAAAAATTTTTTCGAATGCCAGTTATCAAACTCTTAAAAACCCTATTTTGGTACTTCCAGAATGTAATTTTTGCGATTTCTAGACAAACTGAACACCTGACAAGTCTATGGATATAAAATGGAAAAGCTTCAAAGTTATACTGTAAAATTATTTATTTTGTTCACCTATTAATGAACTTTGTATTTTTACAGCTTCTACACGACTTTGACTTTAAAGAGCCTGGTAAAGGAAACTGTTAGTTTGCCAATATTGTGCTACTAAGGGACAAAATAATTGATCTTGCTGAACAAAAGGCTAAAGTATGCCGTGATAAGCAAGTGAAAAGCAAAATCCAAGAACTCATCAATGCTATTACTGGTATGTTGAATTTTTTCATACCTTTTTTTATGAAATTATGGGACAAGTAACAGTGCCGGCCTTAGGCAACGCGAGGCCCTGGGCGAGATATCCTCGCGAGGCCCTCCCTTTTCAGTGATAACCCCCCTCCCAATCACTGTGTCGCCCCCCGATTTCACACCCTTTCCTCCAACCCCCAGCAATACGTACTGCCCACATCGCCGGGTCAAAAGATAAGCTATCCATTTTGCGACCAGTGTTCCCTCTGAACTGTAAACATTGGAACAGGAAAATAGTGAACTTAAATTAAAACATATTTTCATTATTTCACAAGCAATACATGTTAGACAATGTTTTTGTAAACTAATATCGTTGATGCCATCTAAAATTATGTTTTTATAAACTAGACTCTTATTAAAAAAAAAAAAAAAAAAAAAAACTTGCCTCAACAACTTCTCAAAGGCTGAGATTTGAGACACTGAACACGCTTTTGTTGTTTCTTTCTTTTTTCATAACCAGATTCGAATTTCTAAATTTTTCACGCTCTCGTGACATGATTAACCTTATTTAGAATGTGATTATAACATAAACGATTGCATAAATAAACAAACCACTCAGACCACAAAGATGAAAAGTTCAGTAGATGTTTTACTTATAAATAATAGTTTAATAAAATGTTACTATAAAACTCATCACTTTCACTAATTAAATCAGTAATCGGGATCACTTCTATCACTACCATCAGTGTCATGGGTACGCCACTTGTCCGCTCCGACAGGTTGATATTACTGACGTTATGAAGTAAAATACTGTGTTTTTAACTTATATAAACACAACAATGATGTGTTTACAATAGTTACGTTGATGACAGCTCTCGCCATTGACAGGGCCGTAGACAATGCTCCCGCCTCTTGCCCATCATTCACTAGCGCGTGCACCAGTTTACAAATCTTTGCCGTAACTTAACGTCTTTAAAAAAATCCTTTAAGGGCGAGGCCCTCGGAAGCGCGAGGCCCTGGGCGGCCGCCCCTGTTGCCCCCCCTAAGGCCGGCACTGACAAGTAATTTGTTAGTTTGTTTTAGAATTAATATGAAGTGTCATTAATCTCATTTGGCCCATTAATTAATTGTTTTCTTAAATTGTCCCAAATAAAAACAGCCTTTTTATTTGCACCAATGGTAATTTTAATTTTTTTTACTGTTGTACAAACACACTCTAAAATACCAACTTAAATTATAATCTTGCCAAGTTGTTTAAAATTGAAGATCGGTAGCTCCAGCATTTTTATGTTATATGATATGTTTCGGTATAAGAACATTATGTGAGTTACAGGCTATCGTTTGAGCTATAGATGACTTGAGCACCTCCCCACTAACATTACGCTAATGGCAGTTCTGTAAACCACACAAATTATATTTTTTCTCGATTTTGCCTCCAATTAAAGAATTTATATATATTTTTTTATTCAATTATATGTTCTGGTCCAATGCCACTCAATAACTTACCGGCTTCCTTATGACCTATGGTTGTTAGATTATGATAAAAGTAGGGTGAGTTGTGTAATTTCAATCAATATAGATTTTACTTTTTTGAAATTTCCTTTCAATTAAAGACTAATGTATCCAGTTGTAATCAATTGTGTTAAGTCATATTTATATCCTACACCATTTGGGTACTTTGGTATTATACGGAGGCGACCCTTATACAGCGAGCTGTGGCGGTTATATTAGGTTGGGTTATCATAAATATGTTAGTAAGGGTTTCCTCGTTTTGTTATGAATTGAACGATTCCAGATGAGTCATACTTTCGCCCGACAAAAGTATACTCATACTTTCAAATAAGCTGAAGATTGGAGATAATATACCTACCAAGACTAGATGGTATTCTTTTACCAAGGTGCAACATAGTGTCTATTTCAGTTTTTTTGGCCTATCAGTATCTCAAGGCAACATTTAATAATAATTTTGATTTTCCTGAAGTTTCTTCGCTAAATTAATTAAGCCCTTTGTCATGACGAAAAAATGAACACTTTATTATTTGGTTGGAGTGTAAGAATGTTACGTAGGCTAGTACAGTAGAGCGCCGATTATCCGAACGTCGATCATCCGAACCGTCGGTTAACCGAACGCCGTAATAATTCATATTTTGAACATGATTCTTAAGCAATTCAAATTCACGCGGCAAACAAAACTCCCGTCGCGCCAGGATATCCATGTATTCTGATAGATTTCATAATAAAATTACGTGAATAATTTTTCTTTGATACTTTTTTAGCCTTTATACTACTAAGAATTACGTTACATATATAATTTTAAGATGTTGTCTTTTCATGTTCGATTATCCGAATATTCAGATTTCCGAACACCCCTTGTCCCCAATTAGTTCGGATAATCGGCGCTCTACTGTAACCGCCATTTTCTTTTTATATAATTTTTCGACACAAAGTTTTTTATCCTTACCGAAATATATTTGAGTGAAGGAGCATGGCTCCTAAGTTATATTGTTATGGCATTTAATAGGCATTAACTGGTTTTACAACCATGACATTCCTTGAATATGGATGGTTTTTAACATTTATGGACATTTCCAGATCAATGGTTGGAAAGTAAGTCTCTTGTGGCTGTTCTCTTGATCCCATACATAATAAACGTCCCAAATGGGTGTAAAGGAAAAGGAAAAATTTGGAGACCTTCCCGAGCAGAGGTAAGGGATGGCTTTGTAACAAGTGTGAGGCTTGAAGCAGATGTTAAAACAGCAGTTGCTGCCAGAAAGAAACGACTTCAAGACCAAGGACGAACATTCCAACCGTTGGTAGTGCTGGTCAGTGAAAAATTAGACTCAAAATCCATTGCGTTTGTTGTTGTGGAAGATACGTTCTACAAGTTTACGTCACCTCTTCAGGCAATTGACGCTTGTTTTAAGGTGTTTCATGCAACAGGTGCCTGCTACCCGGAGGAATCATATGCCATTTGGTACTTTTTACAAAGAGCCATCTACAAATTCGTAACTAAGTACGACAGATCATGTCAGTCGGTTTTGCATTTAATGGCTGATCTGGGATGCTCAATTGAATAATTGTTTAAAACCAGTTCTTTAAAAGTAGGAAATAAGTTTTCAAATAATGAAAAATTACTTCATTTTTAAGATATGACCAACAAAAACATATTTTTTTTGTTCTAACTACATTTTGCCTTAACAGAAAAAAGAGGTTTTTAATGTTGCTTGGCTCTTTGTGGCTCTTAGTGGTTTAGAAAAATTATGATAAAGGTCTTTTGTTGAATGATGTATGCTAGCTTTGGTAGGTAATGTGGTATACTTTCTCGTGCATTATCCGGATATGTTATTAAAATATGGTCCCCTGACTCAGTATAAGTATTATTATTTTTTCAATGCACTTGCATAGTCTTTGTAAAAAAACATCATTGTCTGTAGCTGTTCAAGATTATTACTGTTATTGTCTGATATTATAAAGTTTGATATTGTCCAACCTTTCTTTAACTATGTTTAACTGCAGTGGGTGCAAAAAATCATTTTGCAGTGCAAATAGACTTGTAACTCACATAAAAAAAATTGTAAAGTACTTGCAGCATCCTATGAATTTAAATGTGGTCAAGTAGGCTGTCATAGGAGTTTTGCTGCAATAAACTCGCTGCGTAAGCACCTCGTAACAAAACATCAAAACCTACCAAAACGTTTGCCGTCACCAATTAACTTGGTCACCGATCATGAAGGTACAACTTCCAGTGACTTCACTCTGGCTGGACTCAGTACCGATACCAATCATGACATTTATTTTGAACCAGTAAAGAAAATTAAATCACATTTAGCAGTGTTTTTATCATTGCTTTACAGCTTTTTAAGCGTTCCCCGAAGTACAGTACAATTAATCGTAGATGAACTATCAAAATTACTAAATTTTTCTAGGAAAGTAGTATCAAAAAATTTAAAAGATGCCTTAGAGAAAGAAGGAGTTTCTGTGTCTGAAGAAGTCCAAAATATAATTAATAATGTTGTTTCGGACGCAACAAGTAATGCTGTTTTAGACTTAAAAACAGAATACAAAAGGTTTCAATTCTTTGAACAAATAGGGACATTGTTTCCTCCAACAGAAATAGTGATTGGAGAAAGGTTGGACCATAAATCAACCCATCATGGAATGAGTCTTGTTCCTGTCAAATGTACAATGCAAATGATCCCAATGGCCGGAGTCCTACAAAAGTTTCTTTCTATCGATGGCCTGTTAAAAGAAATTTCAGCCTATAAACAGCATTTGGATGAGAACACTTTCGTGATTGAGAATATTATGCAAGGTAGTATTTGGAAAAGCTTCATAGCCAAACACGATAATAATGATAGCCTCTACCTACCCCTCATTTTATACTATGATGATTTTGAGACAGGAAACCCATTAGGCAGTCATGCTGGTATTCACAAATTGGGGGGAATTTATTTATCTCTTCCATTTTTGCCAACTCATTTTGTATCAAAATTGAATCACATATTTATGCTAGCTTTATTTCATTCATCTGATAGAATAGAATTTGGCAACAAAATGATCTTTCAAAAAGTGATTGAACAACTGAACTTTCTTTATGAAACGGGTATTGAGATTGATACAGATGCATATCAGGGTAGAGTAAAATGTTCAGTCGTTTGTCTTTCAGGAGATAATTTAGGTCTAAACTCCATCTTGGGTTTTGTGGAAAGTTTCATTGCAAATTACTGCTGCCGCATATGTTTAGTTAACAAAGAACAGCTACAGACAATGATTTTTGAAGACAAAAATTTGTTAAGGAATCAGAAAAATTATGATGAAGGTCTTTTGTTGAATGATGTATCAAATACAGGCATAAAGGAAAAGTGTATTTTCCTTGATACATTACATAGTTTTACCATTTTTGACAATGTTTCTGTAGATATACTACATGATTACTTTGAAGGTTGTTGTCGTTACATCATGTCGTTTATCTTTAAATACCTTGTAGTAGACTCCAAGCTGATATCACTTAACACCTTACAAAATAAATCAATTGGTTTTGATTATGGAGCAGACTCGGGTTCTAAACCTACAAATTGTGTTTCTCTTAATGGCAACAACATTAAATTGAAAACTTCTGCTTCAGAAATGATGACTCTGGTTAGATATTTTGGTCTACTTGTCGGATATTATGTTCCTACTGATAACACTGTCTGGGAATTATACCTTTATCTACGTAAAATAATGGATAGATTAATCAACCCTAGAGTTTGTAAAGATTCTGCTGATCAATTAAGATTCTTGATAGCAAGTCTGAATGAGACATACCTTAGTGCAACAAAATCACATCTAACACCTAAATTTCATTTTCTTGTGCATTATCCGGATATGTTATTAAAGTACGGTCCCCTGACTCAAGTATGGACCATGCGTTTCGAGGCGAAACATCGTGTTTCTAAGATTGCCTCTAGAGTCTCATGCAACCGTCTGAATATTTGCAAAACAGTAGCTTTAAAAAATCAGTTGGTCTTAAACAATGTTTTATTGAGTGGGAATCTGAAGGGCAGCTTTTCTTCTTCGAAAAAAAAGAAAATTGATAACGAAACTCAGAGTCTTATACAAAAACATTTTGCCTTAACAGAAAAAGAGGTTTTTAAGGTTGCTTGGGTTACAATTAAAGGGAACAAAATTCAGGTTTCGTCTATTGTCACAGTTGACGTTTGTCTTGATTCTTTCAATCCAGTATTTGCAGAAGTAAGTAATATTTATGTGACAAACGAGAATGAAGTGTTTTTAAAGTGTTCAATGATGATAACTATTGATTTTGATGTTCATTATTTTGCCCATGAAGTTTCAAAGACTCTTGAATCAGTCTTTCTTGAGCCAGGAGCTCTTTTTACATTAGTTACAAATACTTTAACTGTCATGGAAAACTCAAAATATTTTGTCACAATTAGAATGCCTATCGATTAGTTCCTGCTTATGACATGTGGCAACCAAGAGGTCTCACTAGGAGTAATAATGTGTTAGGTAAAATCATGTTGTAGGAGACAACATGAACTTTGTCTATGAGGATTTTTTTGTTCTGGTTACTGATGTCTGATAACTTAAATGTTTTAAAAGAATTATATTGTTTAAAAGGAATATTTTTTTCTAATTTTTATGAAGTATTTTATAATTAATGTTATTGTTTTAATATTGTTACTATAATACAATAAAAATGAGTTATTTCAAATAGTGTTCGATGGTGAGAATATAAATAAAGGCATTATTTTAAAATGTGTTTAATTTATTAGGTAAAATCATGTTGTAGGAGACAACGTGAACTTTGTCCGTAAGGATTTTTTTCGTTATGGTTACTAATATCATATTAGTAGTAGAAATATTATTGATACAGTAACGTAAATGTTTTAAAAGAATAATTTTGTTACAAAGGAGGAATTTTTTGTTGTAATTTTTATTAAATAGTTATTAAGTTTTATAATTAATGTAATTGTTTATTATTGTTATTATAATCCAATAAAAATTAGGTATTTGAAATTGTGTTCGATGGTGAGAATATTAATAAAGCAATTATTTAAAAATGTGTTTAATTTATTTATCATCTTCTTCAAGCAGCCTAGCGTTATAATTATTTGAAATAAAAAAAATTCTGCCTTAAGTTGTTATTAAAAATGATTAAAAATTAAAAACTTTATTCACAAAAACATTTAACTTTACTTTATTGTGAATTTGTTTTGATTATGGGGAGCATTATTAACAATTTTGAAATAAGTACTTTTATCATTGATTTCATTTGACCACTCAAAATTAAATTTTTATTTTAACAATAAACTATAACTGCTATTCTATAGATGAGTTATAACCCAATCATTAATAAAATATTAGATGAAATATTTCATTGTGTAATGTGGGCCAAAGTAAGTTACAGGCTATTTTAGTCATTCAACACTTAGTCCCTATTCAATGCCAATTATAGTATAATTAGTATTCCAGAAAAACGTAAATAAACAAATCAATAACTGAAAAGCAGCATGTTCTTACCACAACAGGACAGCTTATACAGCATAAGGGAACCATCTCTTTTAAGCCAATAATGCAAACACATATGGCTATTCAACCAACTTGTTACAACATCAGGGAGTCTGATACTTTAAATTATTATATTTTTCTGAGTAATACGGTTGATATTTTGATTGTTGCGGACATTTGCCATCAATGATAAGTAAAATCAAATTTAATGACGTTTAAGGATCTGGAATCTTTTCCCGTCTTCCCGAAATGTTGTGAAACTTGTTTTTTACTTATCAGCGATTATAAATGTCCGCAAGAATCAAAATAAAAATTATAAATCACCATCATCAACAATGAATTTCAATCAAAGTCAAGTATACTGTTAATATTATTTAATTACAATTAATTAAAAACCTATAAACTTAATGAGTTAATACCAAACTAACTTCAACTGATAACAATGCACTTAATTTTTAATGTTTGTTATGTTTATTGTTAAAAAAATGTTTTTGGAATCAAATCTCATGTATATACTATTTTCATTACTGTGTCTATAACAATAGTAAGCTCTCTTATTGCACTGACTTCAGACTAAAGGAATTTTTTGCTAAAGGAACATATTTATGCCTATTTTTACTTAATACACTGCTTAGCACTATTCGGTACAGGGTGAGTTTTAATAATTGTCCCCCCTTACATTTTTTTAATTTTTAAAAATAACTATCCCAGACCCCGCCCAAACATTATTGGGTAGCAAGTACCTCGTTTTGAGGGTGTACTCATTTTCGGCCGCCATGTTGGATCCGCCATATGCGATCCAAAATAAATTTTTGAAAAGTAAAGTGGTGTTGTGACCCATCATTTTAAGCTAGATTTTTTCACTGATTACAATGCCGCAATCCATTTTTTAATATCTCGATTTGTTCTCAAGATATGAGTACTTTAAATTTATTTATTTTCAACTAATTTAAATATTACAGATTGATAAAATAGGCCTATAACCACAAAATAATGCTAGATAGTGATGAATAACCACCATCAGTCTTTATTGAGTTATTTCTACTTAACTTTCACCCATGTAAACTTTTTGGCCGCCATCTTGGATCCGCCATTTTGAAATAAGGTAAGTAATTTCAAATTAGAAGATGGTATTGTGACCCATCATTTCAAACTAACTTTATACGCCGAATTCAATGCCGCAACCCGTTTTTAATTGTCGTTTTTAGTTTTCATGATATTGACAATTTTCTAAAAAATCTTAAAAAATATGTTTTTTTCAAAAACTAAATGTTATAACTAAAAACGGGTTGCGGCATTGAATTCGGCGTAAAAAGTTAGTTTGAAATGATGGGTCACAATACAATCTTCTTATTTGAAATAACTGACCTCATTTCAAAATGGCGGATCCAAGATGGCGGCCAAACATTTTACAGTGGTGAAAGTTAAGTGGAAATAACTCAACAATGACTGCCAGGTATGGTGTTTCATACTGCAAGCAGGGTGTAGAGTCCAGCCAGGCATTGTGTTTCATACTGCAAGCAGTGAGTAGAGTCCAGCCAGGCATGGTATTTCATACTGCAAGCAGTATGTGGAGTACAGCCAGGCATGGTGTTTCATACTGCAAGCAGTCTGTGGAGTCCAGCCAGGCATGGAGTTACATACTGCAAGCCTTGTGTGGAGTCCTGCCAGGCATGGTGTTACATACTGCAGGCAGTATGTGGAGTCCAGCCAGGCATGGTGTTTCATACTGCAAGCAGTGGAGTAGAGTCCAGCCAAGCACGGCGTTTCTTACTGCAAGCAGTGTGTGGAATACAGCCCGGCATTGTGTTTCTTACTGCAAGCAGAGAGTAGAGTCCAGCCAGGCATGGTGTTTCATACTGCAAGCAGTGAGTGGGGTCCAGCCAAGCACGGTTTCTGACTGCAAGCAGTGTGTGGAATCCAGCCCGGCATTGGGTATCCATGACGTCACTGGTTGTGACGTCATGAGCACAAGTACTGCTGTACGTGTAAAACATACTGCTTCAGAACTGGTGTTTTACCATGTCGTGGCATGGTGAAACATACAGACGGCAGTCTGTCCTCGTTTTAGCACCCTTTAAGTAGGATTCATACGTATTTCAGTAGGTTTCATACGGCTTTTTCTCTCAGTGTGGGTCGCACGACAATTAGGACCCAGTGCCCAGGGTTTCCCGGCAGGTGTAGTGGAAATAGGACGATGTCCGCCTGGAATGGATTTACCCTCTTCCACCTATTGTCAATCCGTTGGAAATGTCGATTGTCATAATCGACAAATACAGAGGTGTCGATTGCCAACACTTGAGGTAACTCCCCATCAAATTTGAGGCTGCGCCGCTCCAGTTGTCGGAGATAAGCTTCTAATACGGTCCCCGTTATGTATTCCCCGGATTGAAGGCACTGGAGATTAAGTTGGTCGACCACAGTCTTCGGCCGCATCTGTAAGCGGGACATGCAAGCAATCTCGTGCAATTCAAGCGATAGGAAAATGTTAGTAAAAGCGGGAAGAAAGAACAACACCAGAAAAGGAAATATGGCGCATTCTTAAGGATTATTAGATTGGCGGAGGTAGCTAAGTTAAGTAAGATTTGTAACTTTTAAGAGAAGTAAGGTTTTAAGTCTTTGACGTGAACGCGACCAATATCCTTTCCTTTAATATTTGTTAATTGAAACATATTTGCTCCAATCTTATCGGAAATTACAAAAGGGCCTTCAAATTTCGGGGCTAGCTTTCCTGCAACATAGTCGGCTGCGGACGACAAAACGTGCGTACGTTTTAGGACTCGGTCCCCCACTTTAAACTTGTTATCTCGTTTACGGAGATTATAATATTTAGCTTGCCTTTGATACGCCAGCTTAAGATTTTTGTCACAGAATTTCTTAAGTTTTGTCAAGATTCCCATTCGCGCCTCGTGGGTGTTGTTGTCGCGCCCAGTTTCGTCTACCATTAGATCTCCGTACACCGCCTTGGGGACTTTAAGCTCCCTGCAAAATTTAGCATCGCCGGTGTGAGCTTGGTCGAGTCATGCACCGCAGTATTAAGGGAAAATCTGAGCTCATCTAAATGCTCATCCCAAGTTCTATGATCGTTTTGTACATATTCAGATATCATAGTTTTAATTACACGGTTACTTCTCTCCGTAGGATTCGACTGAGGGCTGTAAGGAGCTGTAAATTGTTGCTCGATATTCCAGTCCTTGGATAGGTCAGCAAATATTTTCGAAGCATATTGAGTACCGTTATCTGTAATAAGAATTTCGGGAGCTCCATACCTATACAAGATCAACTCCTTAAACTTTTGAGCAACCTGTCTCGCGGTGGCTTTTTTTATTGGCGCCAATTCAACCCATTTAGAATACATGCATTGAAACACAACCAAGAAGCGATTCGAGCGTTTAGAGCGGGGAAGTGGGCCTATTATATCACTTGTAACAGTGTACCACGGACCTTGGGGATGACGAAAATGCATTTTCCCAACCGCCTTATGTTGTTCCACCTTATATTTTTGGCATGTTTCACACATTCGGACATAACTTTTCACCTCTCGACGCCATCCAGGCCAAAAATATCTAGCAGCTACTCGATTTATCGTTTTATTTATCCCCAAATGACCTGCAGTGCGATTATCGTGGGTTTCCACAAAAATTTAATTTCTCATTGATTCGGGTACACATAATTTCCATTCCAAAGTGGGGTCATTACTGTCTGATTTCTTATTAAACTTTCGATATAACCTACCATCACGAATCGTATAATTGCTGTACCTTGCGGGTTCAGCACTTACTTTGGTCCACATTTTATTATACCAGCCTTTAGTTGTGTCATTTTCGACTTTGTTTGGAATCTGGTCAGAGTTTTCGGTAACATAACATTCAAGTTTGTCCCCATGCTTATATCTTTACACGGGTTCCTAGAAAGAGAGACGGCCACGGTATTTAAAGAGGATTTGCGATATTGCACCTCAAAGTTATACTGTTGAATTTCGAGGATCCAACGCGCTAAACGACCTGAAGGCTTTTCCATAGTCATGAGCCAACGGAGCGCTTGGTGATTTGTGATAGCTACAAATTTACTGCCTTCTAAGTACGGTCTAAATTTTCTTATAGCATAAATCAATGCCAATCACTCACGCTCAGTGACAGAAAATTTTTTTCACTATCTGATAACAAGCGGCTTGCAAACGCTACAATTATTTCTTTTTGCTCGACTATCTGTGATAAAGCACAGCCTAAGCCATAGTCGAATGCATTAGTATGTACAATAAATGGCTGCGAAAAATCGGGACAGTTTAAAACCGGAGCTGGTATTAACGCCTCCTTCACTTTAAGAAATGCTTCACTTTGCGCATCCGCTCATACCCAGCGTTGGTTCTTTTTCAAAAGTTTAGTCAAGGGTGTGGTTAATAATGCAAAGTTTGGAACAAAATGCCGGTACCATGAGGCTAATCCTATGAAGCTCCTAAGTTGCTTTACCGATTTTGGTACAGGAAACTCTTGTATAGACCTAACCTTTTCGGGATCTGTTTGTATGTCATTTTCACTTATAACATGACCGAGATATTTTAACTCCTTCCTACAAAAGTGGCACTTGTCGGGATTTATTTTAAGTCCAGCATCAAGTAGTTTAGCGAATATCTCTGACAATAATCTCAAATGATCTTCAAACGTTTAAAGGAAATTATAATCAGAAGATTTGGAAACTTATGGATTGTTTCGTCTCTAAATATGAATTTAGCTATGTTCTCGTAATAAGTAAATAATAAAGTTTTTTAATAAATTGTAAACATAATAAATTTCAATGTTCCTTGGTAATATGTTATTTACGAACTAAAATTAACGTTATTAGGTAATTTTTTTTATATACAAATCAATTTAAGTTAAGTTAAGTTGTAAAAGTTAAGTACAAAACATTGGTCCAAAATTTTATAACAAACTTCCCTCTATTATACAATATAAAATAACACCTCCATCTTTTAAAAAGGCATTAAAAAAATTCCTAGTGGAAAGGGCATTTTACTCTGTTGATGAGTTTTTGACTAGCTAGTTTTCATTTTTATGCAGATGTAATTTTTAGTTTTACAACAAATGTATTGTGGTTATTGCTAAAACTAACTGACTTTTGTAATACAATTATATAAATTGTCAACTACAAATAAAGAATTTGAATTTGAATTTGAATTTGAAAAATAATTTATGTGAAAAACCAAACTACTATCCTCTACTCAAAGTGTTTTTTAACTATTACAATCTAATAATATTATTAAATTTATTCTAAATTTTGTTGAGACTTATGATATAACTGAGTCTGAGTCACTTTTCCCAAACTTATTTGTAAATAAATAACCCCTGAAATATAAATAAATTCTCATTTTTAATTATAATTTCATTAAGAATATTAAGTAACTTAAATATTGCTTGTTGCCGAAACTTTTTAAAATCAAAACTTATTTTTTCACTTTAGAAATTAAAAAAATACTTTTAAATGCTTTAAATATTGTCTTATTTGTTTGGGAGTATATATCGTTGAACTATTGGCAACTTGGAGTTGTGTGCAGAATGGAAAAATGATTTTATAAATAAAAGCTAATTATTAAAAACAATTGTTTTGAGATACATTTTTTAACTTTTATTTTAGCCTATTTGAAAATTTTAAATTATTTAACCACTTAAACAACATTATTTTCCTTCCTATGTTACAGACCAACAATGCCGTTAGAGTGTGATGAGTGCCATAGACGATTTCATTGAAAATTCACCCTGAATCGGCACAAACACCAATTTCACAGTGATGAAACCTTGAAACATTCTTGTACTCGCTGTGGGAAAACTTTTTCAAGGAAGGATAGTCTAGAGCGTCATACTGAGAGGTTTTCCGGTAGGAATATTTGCATTATTGTAGTAAATTTGTATACTAGGTAGAAGTGAGTGAGAGTGAGTGGGTTAGTGACTAAAAAATATGCTGCCTCTTTAGTGGTTAGTGTTTGGGATTTTGTCAAAAGTTGAATTCCTGGTAAAATTTTAAAATAAATTTGTAGGGAATTATGAAATGTATATATTTATTTGAAACAAGATCTCAATTTTCAAAAACTGAAGAATAATCATTTTAAACCTTTAGTAAGTCTGATTTGCAATTGGTTTTACGTGCCTGAAACGAAACTATTATAAAAAAGTTTTGAGAAATGCGTGACTAAATAAAAATTAGTATTTAACGATGTGTGACGAATCATTTACTAAATACCCAACTAAGTAAAATAAATTACTGAGTTACTATAAACTAATAGTACTCTTTATTTAAATAATATTATTAATTTATTTTCCCTTTTAAACTCAACTGTTTGTTATTTCATCATAAATTATTTTTAATTATGGATATAAACTTATGATTCTGTTTCTAAAAAAATAAAAATGAGTTAAAAAATATTTTAGGAAAGTTAAAAAATCTATAGATCTATAATTGAAGTAATTACAGTTTTTCTAATAATGTTCTAGCTTGGAGGGATGGGGTGGCTCCAACATCGCAGAGAGAATTCACATGTGATCACTGCGACAAAACCTACAGGAGTAGAAAACGCCTCCGAGAACATATACTTTCCCACACCCAAGGTAAATTAAGTTATAAAATTATTTTAATTGAAGATTTTTTGTGGAACTTCATAATTTTCTCTGGTGTGCTGTTTCCCGAGCATTTTGTTTAGAATGCAGATTCTTGCTACATTATATAGACGTTAATCAAAAAACTTGGTACATACTGAGAATCGAAATGTTTTGGAATTTTAATTCAATTATTTAAATTCTGCACATATTTTTTATAATTATAAATGAATAAGTAAGCAATCTCAAACCGATAAATAGTGCACTAAATTAATCAAGTAATGTAATTGCAATGATGTAGAATCATATTGGTTGCATTCGATTCAGTTCTTACAAAGTTGGGTAAAATGTGATATAAAAACATTGTACGATGTTAGCAGTGGTTTTTTTGGGACATCTGGACCAATTGATTAATGGACTGTCAATCAGACACTAATTATTGATCAATTAATCGGATATATTTATAATACATCAGATAAAAAATATATCAGATTTTTTCTAAAATGTAAAGCTCAATCTTTTTTTCTTGCTATTTGCTCAATGTTAAAAGTATGTATAAACATATTTTAACAAATCAATGAGAGGGTAATTATTTCGATAATTAGTTTTTGTACTATATCGTTTCAGAATTCAGATGCAAACAGTGTGGTTCTTCGTTCCGGCGAAAGCATTCACTGGAGATCCACACTCGTTTTCGATGTCCCGCTTCCAGAGGGAATGCTGCTCCCACATCGGCACTCGACGTGGACCCGGTGCCATCAACGAGCACCTCCGCGGCGACTACGATGGACACGGCAGTTCCGGTGGATCCAGGACCATCAAAGACCACTTTCGCGGCGACCACGATGGAGGACACGGCAGTTCCGGTGGATCCAGGACCATCAACACAACTTCCGCGGCGACTACGATGGACAAGGCAGTTCCGGTGGATCCAGGACCATCAACGAGCACCTCCGCGGCGACTACGATGGACACGGCAGTTCCGGTGGATCCAGGACCATCAACGAGCACCTCCGCGGCGACTACGATGGACACGGCAGTTCCGGTGGATCCAGGACCATCAACGAGCACCTCCGCGGCGACTACGATGGACACGGCAGTTCCGGTGGATCCAGGACCATCAACGAGCACCTCCGCGGCGACTACGATGGACACGGCAGTTCCGGTGGATCCAGGACCATCAACGAGCACCTCCGCGGCGACTACGATGGACACGGCAGTTCCGGTGGATCCAGGACCATCAACACCACTTCCGCGGCGACTACGATGGACAAGGCAGTTCCGGTGGATCCAGGACCATCAACGAGCACCTACGCGGCGACTACGATGGACACGGCAGTTCCGGTGGATCCAGGACCATCAACGAGCACCTCCGCGGCGGCTACGATGGACACGGCAGTTCCGGTGGATCCAGGACCATCAACGAGCACCTCCGCGGCGACTACGATGGACACGGCAGTTCCGGTGGATCCAGGACCATCAACGAGCACCTCCACGGCGACTACGATGGACACGGCAGTTCCGGTGGATCCGGGACCATCAACGAGCACCTCCGCGGCGACTATGGACACGGCAGTTCCGGTGGATCCAGGACCATCAACGAGCACCTCCGCGGCGACTACGATGGACACGGCAGTTCCGGTGGATCCAGGACCATCAACGAGCACCTCCGCGGCGACTACGATGGACACGGCAGTTCCGGTGGATCCAGGACCATCAACGAGCACCTCCGCGGCGACTACGATGGACACGGCAGTTCCGGTGGATCCAGGACCATCAACGAGCACCTCCGCGGCGACTACGATGGACACGGCAGTTCCGGTGGATCCAGGACCATCAACACCACTTCCGCGGCGACTACGATGGACAAGGCAGTTCCGGCGGATCCAGGACCATCAACGAGCACCCACGCGGCGACTACGATGGACACGGCAGTTCCGGTGGATCCAGGACCATCAAAGACCACTTTCGCGGCGACCACGATGGAGGACACGGCAGTTCCGGTGGATCCAGGACCATCAACACCACTTCCGCGGCGACTACGATGGACAAGGCAGTTCCGGTGGATCCAGGACCATCAACGAGCACCTCCGCGGCAACTACGATGGACACGGCAGTTCCGGTGGATCCAGGACCATCAACGAGCACCTCCGCGGCGACTACGATGGACACGGCAGTTCCGGTGGATCCAGGACCATCAACGAGCACCTCCGCGGCGACTACGATGGACACGGCAGTTCCGGTGGATCCAGGACCATCAACGAGCACCTCCGCGGCGACTACGATGGACACGGCAGTTCCGGTGGATCCAGGACCATCAACACCACTTCCGCGGCGACTACGATGGACAAGGCAGTTCCGGTGGATCCAGGACCATCAACGAGCACCTACGCGGCGACTACGATGGACACGGCAGTTCCGGTGGATCCAGGACCATCAACGAGCACCTCCGCGGCGACTACGATGGACACGGCAGTTCCGGTGGATCCAGGACCATCAACACCACTTCCGCGGCGACTACGATGGACAAGGCAGTTCCGGTGGATCCAGGACCATCAACGAGCACCTACGCGGCGACTACGATGGACACGGCAGTTCCGGTGGATCCAGGACCATCAACGAGCACCTCCGCGGCGGCTACGATGGACACGGCAGTTCCGGTGGATCCAGGACCATCAACGAGCACCTCCGCGGCGACTATGGACACGGCAGTTCCGGTGGATCCAGGACCATCAACGAGCACCTCCGCGGCGACTACGATGGACACGGCAGTTCCGGTGGATCCAGGACCATCAACGAGCACCTCCGCGGCGACTATGGACACGGCAGTTCCGGTGGATCCAGGACCATCAACGAGCACCTCCGCGGCGACTACGATGGACACGGCAGTTCCGGTGGATCCAGGACCATCAACGAGCACCTCCGCGGCGACTACGATGGACACGGCAGTTCCGGTGGATCCAGGACCATCAACGAGCACCTCCGCGGCGACTACGATGGACACGGCAGTTCCGGTGGATCCAGGACCATCAACACCACTTCCGCGGCGACTACGATGGACAAGGCAGTTCCGGTGGATCCAGGACCATCAACGAGCACCTCCGCGGCGACTACGATGGACACGGCAGTTCCGGTGGATCCAGGACCATCAACACCACTTCCGCGGCGACTACGACGGTCAAGGCAGTTCCGGTGGATCCAGGACCATCAACGAGCACCTCCGCGGCGACTACGATGGACACGGCAGTTCCGGTGGATCCAGGACCATCAACGAGCACCTCCACGGCGACTACGATGGACACGGCAGTTCCGGTGGATCCAGGACCATCAACGAGCACCTCCGCGGCGACTACGATGGACACGGCAGTTCCG
The DNA here is from genome assembly GCA_035578135.1 of Flexamia atlantica. NCBI lineage: Eukaryota > Metazoa > Arthropoda > Insecta > Hemiptera > Cicadellidae > Flexamia > Flexamia atlantica. The sequence goes on along the minus strand of JAQJVK010000021.1, from coordinate 9,388,868 downwards.
GTGGATCCAGGACCATCAACGAGCACCTCCGCGGCGACTATGGACACGGCAGTTCCGGTGGATCCAGGACCATCAACACCACTTCCGCGGCGACTGCGATGGACAAGGCAGTTCCGGTGGATCCAGGACCATCAACGAGCACCTCCGCAGCGACTACGATGGACACAGCAGTTCCGGTGGATCCAGGATCATCAAAGACCACTTCCGCGGCGACCACGATGGAGGACTAGGCAGTTCCGGTGGATCCAGGACGATCAACACCACTTCCGCGGCGACTACGATGGACAAGGCAGTTCCGGTGGATCCAGGACCATCAACGAGCACCTCCGCGGCGACTACGATGGACACGGCAGTTCCGGTGGATCCAGGACCATCAACACCACTTCCGCGGCGACTACGATGGACAAGGCAGTTCCGGTGGATCCAGGACCATCAACGAGCACCTCCGCGGCGACTACGATGGACACGGCAGTTCCGGTGGATCCAGGACCATCAACACCACTTCCGCGGCAACTACGATGGACAAGGCAGTTCCGGTGGATCCAGGACCATCAACGAGCACCTCCGCGGCGACTACGATGGACACGGAAGTTCCGGTGGATCCAGGACCATCAACGAGCACCTCCGCGGCGACTACGATGGACACGGCAGTTCCGGTGGATCCAGGACCATCAACGAGCACCTACGCGGCGACTACGATGGACACGGCAGTTCCGGTGGATCCAGGACCATCAACGAGCACCTCCGCGGCGACTACGATGGACACGGCAGTTCCGGTGGATCCAGGACCATCAACGAGCACCTACGCGGCGACTACGATGGACACGGCAGTTCCGGTGGATCCAGGACCATCAACGAGCACCTCCGCGGCGACTACGATGGACACGGCAGTTCCGGTGGATCCAGGACCATCAACGACCACTTCCGCGGCGACTACGATGGACACGGCAGTTCCGGTGGATCCAGGACCATCAACGAGCACCTCCGCGGCGACTACGATGGACACGGCAGTTCCGGTGGATCCAGGACCATCAACGACCACTTCCGCGGCGACTACGATGGACACGGCAGTTCCGGTGAATCCAGGACCATCAACGAGCACCTCCGCGGCGACTACGATGGACACGGCAGTTCCGGTGGATCCAGGACCATCAACGACCACTTCCGCGGCGACTACGATGGACACGGCAGTTCCGGTGGATCCAGGACCATCAACGAGCACCTCCGCGGCGACTACGATGGACACGGCAGTTCCGGTGGATCCAGGACCATCAACTACCACTTCCGCGGCGACCACGATGGACACGGCAGTTTCGGCGGGCAAGACTCTGGGAAACACCGTCAGGGATCCGGTGTCATCGAGCGAGGAGGAAGTCGACTTGGACCACGACGCCGGCAGCGAGTCATTCTATCGGACTGAAACCGCCTTCAAGACGACACTACAAACCTTTGAATTGAAGAAGTACGTGTCTAAAAAGGTAATACTCGCCATGTTTCTTACTTTCACATTTGAGGATGTTACAAGACTATTAAAAAGAATACTCGCAAAATACAAATCTATAAAAACTAATTTTTTCATCGAAGCAGAATTTAGTAATATTAAAGGAGAAACTTGTAAAAAAACTTCAAAACTAACAATAAACCCATATTTCAAGCAGATGATATTGAAGAATTTTGCTCTGATATGTTTGATAAATTGTTAAATTAAAAGGAGGAATGTGTAATGAAGGGCTCTGGTTGGTCATTTGTTAGGGTGAAAAAGTTTGAGGTCCGCATTAATAGATATTCCCCACTAAAGGGAGCAGGTCATATTCCCATCCCAAAACATTTGAAGGGGGTTATAAATGTAGAAAACGAAGATAGCTTTCGTTTTAAATACGCAGTATTGTCGAAATTTGTAAATAACAACCCACAAAGAGTGTCTAGCTACAGTAATCTTCTTGATGGGTTCGACTTCTCCTGTCTCACTTTTCCTGTGAGAATTAAAGATATTTCCAAATTTGAAAAGAAAAACCAAATAAGTATATGGACGTGATAAGAAAGGTAAGGTTTATCCCATTAAGGTGGTTGAAGAAGAATGCAATGATCACAGGGATCTTCTACTAATCAGCAATAAATCTAAAGATAGTCATTACATTTACATAAAGGACTCCGCAAAATTAGTAGGCAAACAGTTGACTAAATACAAACACAAAATTCATATATGCAAGAAATGCTTTTTGTATTTTGACGGTCATCCAAACAAGTTAGGGTTGAACGGAGAACTAAGGCTTAGGGAGCACAAAATATGTTGTGTCTACAAAGACCCACTTAGACTCGATCCCTCTTCTGATACCCATATAAAATTTAAAAACACCGAAAGGAGCCAACGTACCCGCTTTACCATTTATGCGGATTTCGAATCCTTTTTGAAACCGATTGAGGATTTAGAAAGTTCCCCTAAAAACGTATCCCACACCCACGCTCCATTTTCTTATTGTTACCTAATAAAAGATGCTTTGAGAGAGGAAAACGTTATTAGGCAATACAGAGGGCCAGATGTAGGTAAACACTTTGTGGAATCTATTCAAGCTGATGTCCGTGCGATAGGTCACACATTATATGATAATCGCAATTTGACACCGGATCTAACCACACAAGAACAGAGAGATTTTGATGCTGCAACTAATTTCTATATTTGCGGGAAAGCGTTTAAATACTGATAGGAAAGTTCGTGACCATCAACATTCACACCCATTCACGGAGCTTTATATTCATCTTGTAATCTCCGCCATGCTGAACAAGACACATATAGTTGTTTTTTCCATAACCTTGCCTACGATAGTCATTTTTTTTATCAAAGAATTAGCTCTCGATGAAAGAAGCATACCGGTAATCGCCACGTCAGAAGAAAAGTCTATCTCATTTACAAAGTACATACCGTTTAAACAAGCTAGGAGAGGACACTTTAAACTACGCTTCGTTGATTCCCTACTTCTTCCATCAAGCCTATCTACTCTTGCTGCCAACCTTCCGAAAGAATCGTTCTTTGAAACGTTAAGAGAGTTCCCTAATGACAATAAATTCAACTTAATATCCCGGAAAAGAGTATTTCCATACTCCTATATTAGTTCTCTAGAAAAACTTAACGAAACTCAACTTCCACCAAGAGAGGCGTTTTATAACAGACTTACCTTAGAACAAATATCTGACGAGGATTACCAGCACGCACATACAGTTTGGAATGAATTTGAAATTGAAACGTTGGGTCAATATTCAGATTTATATTTACTAACCGATGTTCTATTATTGACCGACATTTTTGAAAACTTCCGAAACACATCTCTTAGGACACACGGGCTAGATCCAACCTATTCATCACCCTTCCATCTTATGCTTGGGGAGTCCGACTAAAATAAATTTTTTTTTTTCAAATTTTATATTTTAGTCGTTTTAGTAAATTTGGAATTTTCTGAACATTTTGATACCATAATTATTGAGGTTTTACATGTTTTAACATAATTGATTCAAGTTTAAAAGTTTGTCTGCAGACAAATTTTTCGCTGTCGCCTAGCATTAATCCCACGAATATTTACATTGTTATAGTATATGTTTAGAAAAGTCCTGGGAATTTTCATTGTCTATGTTGGTTATACTGAACCTGTTTATTATTGTAACAGACAACAGATGTTGTAGGTGGTTATGTTTGTTTACATTGCTGTTTATTGTGAGTAAACAAAACATTTTACTTGTGTTTGAAAGTGAAGGTTAACTTTTTATTTTTCAATTTAGTTAGTGAATTGTGCTACAACAATGCCTAGGGAAAAAAGCTGGCGTACTAAAAGGAAGTTAACTGGTAACAAATACATTAGAAAATCCAGTAATAGTAATAGTGATGTTTCTGTGTCTGGTCCATCAGAACCAAACAGTCCCAGGCCTAGCCCAAACCTAAGCCAACCAAGAGTGACAAGTGCATCCAAGAAGAAACTGTGTAAAAGTAGGGAATATCCTGTAGGCTACAACTCAACTGGCAGTAATATAGTTATATCATTGGAAATATTATCATATGTTGTTACTTAGTCCACTGCCTGTAAACAGTGTGGATCGAGCATGGAGCTCGAAGAAGACGTGGATTCTCGAAACAGACTAGCATGTAAGTTGATACTAAAATGTTCCAGCATACATTGTAATTTCATCACTGAGTTCTGGACTTCAAGTAAATATAACAACAGTTTGTTTGAAACTAATTGTAGGTTATTCTATGGACTTAGATGTATAGGTAAAGACCCCGAAACAGGCAAAATGTTATGCGGCATCATGAATCTGCCTCGACCTAGCACTAATGTTAGCAAGTACACATCTGCTGTGAGGGATTCTCTTCATACCATAGCACAGGCCTCAATGAAAAAGGCAACATTAGAGGCTATTGAAGAGAATCATGAAGCTACAATCCCCACAGATCTGCCAATAGCTTTTGATGGCACTTGGCAGAAACGAGGCTTCGTTTCTAAAAATGCTGCCTGTACCGTCACCAGTGCTGACACAGGCAAGGTGTTGGATGTAGAAGTCCTGAGCAAATATTGTAGTGGTTGTGACAGAAATAAATCTGATGAGAAGAAAACTGCTCATGAAAGAAGTTGTTTAAAAAACTATGAAGGAACTAGTGGCGGGATGGAGACTGTCGCTGCTGTAGCTGTTTGCCAACGATCCGTGCCCGAACGGGGTGTTCGCTATACCAAATTTCTTGGAGATGGTGACAGTAAGGCATTTAATGCAGCATCAGACAGCAAGCCATATGGGGAAGTGCCAATGGAAAAATTAGAATGTATTGGTCACGTCAACAAAAGAATGGGTACCCGTCTGCGAACTTTAAAAAAAGAAACTTGGCGGAAAACTTTTATCTGATGGGAAACCTATAAAAGGAGCTGGAAGGCTAACTGACACCCTTATAGACAAGTTCCAGCAGTATTATGGAAATGCAATCAGAGGAAATGTCAATGACTTAGAGAAAATGAGAAAAGCTATTTGGGCTATCTGGTGCCACAGCAAATCCACGATGCCGAACCTTGCCACATCCTTTGCCCACCCGCTCCGGATACGTGGTGCAATTATAACAAGGCCATTGCCAAGAAAGAAGATCATAAACACAATTCAGTGCCAGCAGCAGTAATGGAGGCAGTGAGGCCTATTTTGAAAGATTTGGTCTACCCCTCCCTTCTAAGACGTTGCCTTCATGGAAAAACGCAGAATGTAAATGAAAGTTTTAACAATGTTGTGTGGAGTAGAGTACCGAAAAATGTTTTTGTGGGAGGTATAACACTCGAACTAGGAGTTTATGATGCTGTCATAACCTTCAATGATGGTAATATGGGAAGGGTTCAAGTTTTGAAACAGTTAGGCATCACAGACATTGGGAGTCACACTATTGAAGTTTTAAAATCTGCTGACAAGGCGCGGATCAGAAAAGCAGAATTAGCGGCTCAGATGGCAACTAAGGAGGCCAGGGTCAAAAGGAGAAGTAAACTGCTTGGGGAAGAAGAGGTAGATGATCCTGACTACTGCCCTGGTGGATTTTAAACGTAAGTTACCTCAAACATTGTTACATCAAATAACAAGGCTACTTATGCTTTCGGTTTTCTGCGATTTCTGAAAAACTCTGTTATTTTTCACTTAGGTACACATATCTCTAAAACCATTTGAGATATCTTTATCAAATTTTCACAGCCTCTTGGTTATTACATAATACAGCTCTGGACCTAAAATTATTAAGATTGGACCAAAATTGTGTCAGAAATAACAAATAAATAAATAAATCTGAAATAAAAAATAAGTGGTATACACAAATTTTTTTTCTAATATTGTCTGTTCAAGTATAATCATAGTTTTACCTCCAGTGTTTAATTAGACCATAATGGACAACCATGCTAAGTTTCATTGTGACCAGACAAGTATTGTAGGAGTTACAGGTACCTAAATTTTTTCAATTTAACATGCGTGGCATAGGGAAGTCGGACTCCCCTTAGAAAAACTGATATTTCGCTCGAAACCCTCCAAGACCCAGAACTTTACCTATTTTTTGAGAAGGGGATACGCGGTGGGATTAGTCAGGTATGCAAACGGCTTTCGAAAGCTAATAATAAAGATTGCCCAGGATTTGATAAATCAAAAGCATCCAAATACATTACATATTTGGATGCGAATAACCTTACGGATGGGCCATGAGTCAAAATTTGCAAACAGGAGGTTTTAAATGGCTGGATGAAGAAGAAAGAAAACGTCTAAATGTCCGCTCTATTCCCGACAATGGTAATATTGGGTATGTCTTCGAGGTCGACATTCTCCAAAACTACTAACATTGAATATATAAGTGTTAGTAGAAGTTGCAAGCTTATGGACGAAATGAAGCCAAAAAGCTGGGTTCAAGCTGGGTCCAACTTAGTACTCTGGGTTGAAATCAGAGGTCGTTGGCGTCGCTTTTGGGGATTTCTCTCTGTAATGGGTAAATGAAGAACAACTTGTGGGACAAAACATTATCGTGGGATGAAAATAGGGATTTTTCGTAGGTTGACGAAAACTCCTAGTTCAGTTAGTTCGTTTTACTTCTTACATTATTACAACAACAAATACAGATTCTACATTAATTACTTTAATTAATTACGTTAAAGAAGATGTTTCTTATTGTTACGGTGATGAATTTTTAAATAATTCTGAAATAGTTCCGATTTGTTTTCGCGTGAAAAAAACATTTCAAGGGATAAAGTGAGGTTATCTACATCGAATCCTCGTAACACTTGTATTATGGATCATATTTAACATGAGGGTTTGTCATTTTCTTTAAATGTGTCGAAAATTAAGGACACGGGCTAAAATTCGGTGTGAAGAACAGACTACTTGTTTGTGGGAAGAGGGAGTGAATAAGTATGTGAGTTTTTTGTGGCGGAGGATCGCAGTGAAGAGGCAGACAGACCCGGAGCAGACCCTAGGATTCGTCTCTCAAATCGTTGTCATCGGAAACATGTATTTCACCCAATATTTTCAGGTAAGTAGACCTCAATCTTGTAAGTTGAGAAACACAGCCAGGCTACCTGTGTCTTGGTGTTAAAAGTTCAGAGTTTTTGCAACACAGCCTAAGCATTGGTTGGCCTTTAAGCATTTTTATAAAGTGCAGGTTAGCTCAATTTTCCCCTCGGGATTCTGTAGTTAACATTTAAGCCTATTAGGCATGGGCTGGATTATACATTGTTAAATGTGAGCAACAAGAAGGCAGTGGAAACAAAGGATCCATTGTTCTTTCACTAAAGGATCTTTTATTTTCACTGGGGCTAGGCTACTTGTCACTCAGCAATAAGTAATCCAGGCCTAAGATAGTAGCAACTTGTACTAGGCTAACAAGTTGTTCCCCAACCAACAACTTTTTATCTTTGGTTAAGTACAGGTCAGCCTGAACAACACTTTGTTGTTTGGGTTAGTCCCAAACTCAGGTAGGCCTAAATGTATTATTTCAGTTCAGTTCAGTTTAAAAAAAATAATCAACTTGCTTTCACTGAGCTAATATCTCAGCCTATTTCTATCAGAATTGGCATAGCCTAGGCGAATATTAGAGCTATTGTTAGGGGCCTAAGCTCACTATTATCAAGTAGGTAGGCCCTAGGCCTATGAATTACGAAGATTTGGAGTTATTTGATCGAATAATTTTTTGGCTATGTAGAGTAGAATGGAAATGTTACAGTATAGTATGGGGAGTAGAGATTATTTTTCTGCAAAACGCTTTGGATGACAAGATCACTCTAATTTTTGCCACCTAGAGCGCAATAGTCGCTAGCTGTCATTCTATCATAATGATGGGAACATGGACTACTTTCCATTATCGACTAGTGACTATTAGTCGATTACTTTTGAACATTGACTACACTAGTCTTCTAGTCGTTCACATTAGTCAATTAGTCATTGTATAAAACATCTACTGGTCTAGACAATCTAACTAGTCGATCGAACAAAAATTGGTAAAAAACAACAATATGTAATTGGTTAAGTTGCCGGCTAACTTAGTCGGTTAAAGACGATAAAACATCGACTAAGTAAGTCAAATAATCGACCAGTTGGCTAGATGACCAATCAGTCGATAAAACCACTAAGTAGTTGACTAGTTAACTCCCCCATCACTAAGAAGGTTAGGTTTGAATTAACAAAGATTTTGACTTTGTCTATTGCTATGTATTGGCCTAATGACAATAAAATCTTATTTTATTTAACAGAAATTTCAATTCAGTTTCATTATATTACAGTTAAAGTTGTTTTGTATTTAATTTCTTAAGAGTCCCTCAAACACTGAAATGTCAAACTATCATATAGGTTCAATGAAAATTAATAAAGTAGGCTATATTAGTGCAACAGACGACTTATAAAAGCCCCTTGGGCTGTTTTCTTATGGTCCGTTCATTTTTACCTTTCAGATTTTTTTTGTAATAAAATCAAAATAATATCATTTCATCTGAAAGCATCAGCTTGAAATCTTCAATAAGGCTATATATTTCTTGTTAATTTTTATGTCAGTTTCATTACGTTTAACTTTTTTACTTGTGGATTAGATGATCCTGCAAGGTGCTGCTTCAGCCTACCACCAAGAATAAGCTGGCTCCGATGAGTGTCTGGTGTCTTTGCTCAACCAAACCATCAACAGTGACGCTGCCAACTTTGGGTTTGGGCCTCACAGAACATTTTGCACTTAAAAGGTACACTGTAACTTTAAATTCATTCTGTATTAAAAGTAATTTTGAAAGAAGAATAAACTAGGCCTAAGCAACTTTGAAAAAATTGGGTCAAGTAGGGTAGGTGTAATTCTCCTCTGTAGGTGTGGTCCAGGGCAAGTGAACTCCCAGGTGATAGTAAATTAGTTTCTAGTTACCTATTATTTCTGTGCATTTAGACTAGTATGTCTTCTTTTGCTGTTGGATTTTTGATAAATTATTAAAAGTTCAATTATTAAGATAGTTGTCTCAAATTAGGTGGTCTGAATTATTTAAGGGAATCTAAAAATAAAATTATTATTGCCCTGAAAAGTAAATTTGGGGGAGACAGGCGGTTGTACACTCACCTGTGTTAAAATTTTCTTGGAGCAAGTGTACCTTTTCCCATAAGGCAAGTGAATGCCCCCCTCAAAAAAACATGATGAATATTCTGATAACAAAGCAAACTATGTAATCCCCGAATCCTAAAAAAACATTTGTAAATTTAATATAAAATAATCTAAACATAATTTTCTTAACCCAGCGGAGATTTACAAAAATTGCCTGACTACCACATTCTTTGATATAATATATTGTTTTGATCAGTTTAGAAACCAAAACACAGACAGTTCATATTATGATCTTGAAGACGAAGACCCAGTGTTTTTAAAATATATTTAGTAGTTGAATATCATTAGGAATTCCATTTACTTTGGAATTCATAATAAAACTGGGTATTCATTTTGCTGTGGGCAGGTAGGTTCATAAAGAGGTAATTTTATGTGATATTTTCCCTCTATAATCCACTTGCCCAAAATATCACTAAATAACCTAGATGCAATGCAAAGGTACACTAGGGGGGGCAACCCAGACCTAAGGGAAAGTGTATGCCCCGAACATCAAACAATTAAAATAAAGAAAAATTCTTAATACAAAATATTCCAAAAAATAAGCAGAGAAATTTTATTTTTATAGTGGGTTACCTATCTACTTTTATTTTTTAATCTGCAGTCAAAGTCATAACGATATGATTGGGGCTTACACTTGACCCTAACTTATTCTTTATAGGTGAGATGATTTTTTTAGGACTATGTCAAAATAAAATTATATACAGACATTATGTCCCTGGCCATACCATGGATTACTGAACAGTTAAAGTTCTTAGAGTATTATGGATCTATGTTTAACACATAGAGTACCTTGGCTCCAAGTGTGGCCTGTACCTTGTGCTGCTGGAGAGCCAGTGATCATTAAAACATTAAGATAAACAGTTAAGATAAACATTGTTGTTGTATAATATCAATGAATTATCTAAAAACTTTTTGCTTTTTCTTTAAAAACAACTACATTTTCGCTTACAGACTTAGGTAAGTGAACTATATACAGGGTTTTCATAAATGAATGGTGCAATTTTAACTTTAAATTAAAAGAAAACTATATAAAGTACATTAAAAATATTTATTTCATTAGAATCTCCATTAAAAACAGTTTTATATACTGATGCATTTTACATTTCAATGTGTCCACCACCGATAGCTCTGCAGACATCTAATCTATGGTCGATCTCGGCCCATACGCTGTGCAGCATGTCTCTTGTAACCGATGATACTGCCTCATAAATCCTTTCCTTTAAATGAGCAACATCACGGATTTTCTGAGAATATACGATGTTTTTTACATATCCCCACAGGAAAAAGTCGCATGGAGTCAAATCCGGGCTTCTAGGAGGCCATGCTATTGGGCCACCTCGACCTATCCATCTTTGTCCAAACTTGTTATCCAAAGCAACACGAACAAAGTCCTTATAATGGGCTGGTGCTCCATCTTGTTGAAAATACATCATATTGACATTATCAAACTCGTCAATTTGTGGAAAACAAAAATTTTCTAGCATATCCAGGTACACATTACCATTAACACTTTTCTCGGCAAAGAAAAAAGGTCCAATTACTTGGTTTTTAGTCAGTCCACACCAGACGTTTACTTTTGGTGTGTCTCGGATTTTTTCGATGATCTCATGAGGACGTTGAAAACCCCAAATTCGAACATTGTGTCTATTAACACACCCATTAACATGAAATGTTGCTTCATCTGAAAACATTACATCATTTAAAAATGATTCATTTTCTTCAATCTGATTTAAGATGTAAGTTGCATACTCCACACGTTTATTTTTATCATTCGGTTTGATACCATGCAACAGTTGAATTTTATACGCATGAAAATGCAGCCTTTTATGCAAAATTTTATGCAGAGTTGTCACTGGGATTCCAAGCTCCAGACTCCGACGTGGAAGAGATTTTTTTGGACTTCTAAGACAAGATTCGTTAACGTTTTGAATTGTTACCTCTGATACAGGCGGTCTCCCAGAAGTCTTCCGTTTTTGTACCGATCCAGTTTCTACGAATTGTTTACTCCAACGCGTAATGTTATTTCTGTGAGGTGGAGCTTTGTTAAATAATCCCCTAAAAGCCCTTTGCACTAAAACAACAGACCTTAATTCACTCAACAACAGCACACATTTGGCTTTCTCTTGATCAGAAAACATGTTTTTTGATCAGAATCGAATATTTGAGGTTATTGTACAATTTAACCAACAACAATGAAACAGCTGTTTTCTAAGACAGAGTAATAAAACTAAATGAGCTGAAGAATTCAGAGGTGCCAACCATTTTTTTCTACCTCGCACAGTAATTATTTTATAAGCATTCGAAACTGCACCATTCATTTATGAAAACCCTGTATATATATAATAGCAGCAACTCTTATCATTTTCTAATTTTTTGTTGTAAATTACAACAAATTTAATCCCAAGATAGTTATACTACTGGATGCTGCAAATTTGATAAAAAATTTAAAAGTAATTCTAATTGTATTATTCGATAAGGAGATGAAGGTGTAAAAGAACTCATGCAATGCTTTGGGTTGTTCTGCTGGCACATAACTCCAACTGCTTTATGAAGTTAAATTAGCAGATTTTATCCTTTTTTAATTCTATAACATAACCTAACATTTATTTCAGGTCAGGGCTGATTTTGGTCATCCCAAAATATATAAATATCTTTGACAATGACTGGGCACAAAATGTCAGTTTATGCGCTGAAAACTAATTGTAAAACAGCAAGGCGTTTTACTGAGAAGCAAGCGATAAAGTACTTAACCGCTTGCAAGCTGTTTCCTTTACTGAGGAGTAAAGTATTGCTTTTGGCTAAATTACTGAGTGACACGTGAGCGAAAGAGAGTATCTGAGTAAGCTCATGAGATAAAAATCATTGAAATTTTCTAAATCGCATACCTTTAAAGAAAATGTTGACTTAAAGTAATATTAATGCCTAAAGTATTCATTTTTCTTAAAAATTACTTATTTAGCATAGATTTCAAAAAATCATATTATTTAATAATTTTTTCCAAGATATGACCCTGTACCTAATAATCATTATTGTTAGCAGTATTTTTATCTTTAAAATGACATTGTTACTGATTTTTTATCTCATACCGTTAACGAGATATAGTTGTTTAGACTCAAAGCACTTTCCGCCATGTTTGCCCCCCTCCCCCCACGTTGTCGACCAACTGGGAAATAGGCGACATTCGTAATTTTGGTCACATCAGTCCATATTACGACAATCAATAGAAATATTGCGTCACACTCTTTTGCGACATTCACAAATTAATCCTGTTTTCATTGAAAAAAACTACCTAAAAAATCATTTTGTATATTTTATTTTGTAACTCATCTATTTTTCTGAATTTTTTTTCTCTCAATGTGTATAATTGTTGCATTGTACAGAGGATTTTATTTAGGCTACAACTTTAATTATTTCAACCTATATTTGTTGCAGGAAACTGGGGCATGATGAAGATTGAGACTGAAAAGCAAGAAGTTTTCATTACATCAAACCGCCACTATTTATATTGCTTCTTGGTGTAAATTTGTTTATGTCTTGTTTGATGGTTTTATAATGATTTATTTCTTGTATTATATTTTTGTCAAAGCAATTCACTGGGAGTTATTATTTCATAAAGGGTCTAGCCGGTTAAGATAGTGAAAAATGCCCCAGGCTCTTTTGAAAAAAGAAAAATATCCTTAGATAGGATATAAAAAGATAAATCTATGTTGAATTTTTTAGACCCCTAGACCTTCACATAACCTCAAAAATAAATAAAATGTGATTTTTAGTTTCTTTTTTATATCTCTAAGGCTATTTATAGTAGAAAAATCCAACTTTTTTTAATTTGTAGGGTTTTTTATTGCCTACAAAGGAGTATTTTTTTTAAAAAATTTTGGTTTCAAATTTTACAATTTTCTTACGTTTTTAATCTTTAAGATTTGATTAAAAATAAACAAGAGCAATAGCAACGCCGAAAAAAATTTATACTATTATTTGGATGCCAAAAAATATTTATGATTTTTTTCAGAATTTTAAGAGTGGTGCATCACGGTCAAATTATCAAAAAACCCTATTTTTTCAAGTTTTCCGTACCTTAACTTAGTTTTAAGACCTGAAAAATATTTTTAGCCTTTTTCAATGGTGATAAAAACCATTACCATTGAAAAAGAGGAAAAATATTAAACATCTTCTTCTTAAATTCAACCTCAAGCGAAAAAATTGGGAGTTTTAAATAAAAAACGGCAATATTTCAAAAACGAAAAATTCTAATTCAAAACGAATAGCAGCATTAGAATCAGCGTGGAAAGTTAGCTGAAAATGATGGGTCACAACACCACCTTCCTATTTTAAATAACTTAACTCATTTAAAAATGGCGGATCCAAAATGGCGGCCGAAAAATTTTAATCCGTAAAAATCATATGAACGTGAATAGAAAATGAATGGCGGTGGTTACTTGTAATTATCTAGCATTATTTGAGCTAATGTTTACATTTATACATCACAAAATGTTAAATTCTCTTAAAAACCATTTTACAATAACTGTTAATAACATGAGAACGAATTAATTGAGTTTTTAACAGATTACGACATTGATATCACTGTAAAAATGCAGTTTGAAGTCATGGGAAACAACATCATCACCTATAGTTAAAAACAGTTATCTAATATGGCTGATCCAAGATGGCGGCCGGGTAGTAGTACTGTATATCTGGTCAAAATGAATATTTATTACTTAACAATGTCTGGTGGTGGTCCAAGATTTGAACAAACTGTAGAAAATCAAGTATGGTGACTTAAAACACTCGCCCCATATGAAACAAATAATTATGAAAAAGTACTATTTAATTAACATGTAAAACTATTGGAAATAATTTCTGTAGTTTACATAAATAAAGCTAAAAATGGTATGTTTTTCTTATAAGACAATATTAAGGTAAAATAAAGGTGAAAATATACAGTTTTAGTCATTAACCCTTAATAATAAACTCATATATAACTAATACAGATCGCAGTGACCCCAAGTTTTTTCTCACAGCTGGAAAGCAAACAAAACTAAATCAATCCTAAACTACTGTTTACAAAAAATACAAATGTGGTATCAAATTAAAGGTCTGAATCTTACAATTATTATGGTACCATATGGTTTAGAAGCAGTTTACACATCACAGGAACGTTATGGGTGCATTCCGTGGCGGCAGCTTCTCTTAAAAAATGTCAGGACAAGCTTCTAGGTTATCGATTTTTACAATATGTAAACTGCCTTAAACAATTTATAATTGGTACTATAGGTTCATTTTGAAAAGCTCTGGGCTGTAATATTTGGTATAAAAGGAAAGGGATAGACAGCTAGCTTATCTGGGAAAGATGAAAAGCAGCAGATAAAGCATAGAACACACACAAATATTCACACAAAGGAAATTCTTGATATTTCGACCCTCATGGGGTCTTCATCAGAAGGGGAAATGTGAGAGAATGAGAAAGTTCTAGTTCTCTCACATTTCCCCTTCTGATGAAGACCCCATGAGGGTCGAAATATCAAGAATTTTCTTTGTGTGAATATTTGTGTGTGTTCTATGCTTTAATTGGTACTATAGTAATTGTGAGATTCAGACCTTTAATTTGATACCTGATTTTTAATCTTTTACGTAATTTTTTCCGCCATCTTGTCACCGACTAAGGACAATCTCTGACTTCATCACGCGCAGGCCTATGCTACGTCTATTTGTACTATAGGGTCATTGACAATACACCTGTAGAGGATAATCAATGATATTATGGTCAATGGATACAACACAGGCGCTAAGGTAGCGATAAACCACACTACGGTTATGCATTGCAGTTTTAACGACCTAATTGAAGGCGCTGTTTCTGAGTTAATAAATCTCAACCGTGCCAGATAAACCAGTGAACAGATATATCTGAGTCTGTTGCGCAAGAGGTTACTATACCCTAGAGGGAATGTCCTTACAAAATTGTAAAGTTAAATGCTCTAGTTTAAGATGTGCAATAATACCTAAGGCCGGAGACACACGAGGCGTTTTTTATCACGGCGGCGAAACTACCGCTGGCGCTGCCGCCGCTTTCGCAGTAGTGTACAGATTTAAATGGACCCTTACACACGGAGCGGAAGAAATATCGCGCGATAATATTGCTGCTGGCGGTAGTTTTGGTAAACACCCACAGACGTCTCTCAAAATTAAAATGGTACCGTGATCGGTGATATTTTTTCCGTGGCATTTTTTACCGCCACGTGTGTAAACAAAGCCGATTTCGTCGGCTGCGGCGGAAAAATTATCGCTGCGATAAAAAACGCCCAGTGTGTATCCGGCACATTTTCTTTTGAGGTTTAGCTAGCTAGAAAACCATGTGATATACAAAAAAAATTTAAAAACTGTAGAACATTTTTTATATCTTTAAATAATAGCTTGAAGTTTGAATCACTCGTTTAGACGATAGAGGCAAAAATGTACAGGAAGTACAGCCTATTTTTTCTGGAATTTCGATCCCTCTCCCGAACCACCTTAAAATTACATATTTTGAAAACCCATTCCTAGCAGATGGTTTACCCTATAAACGTCCACGCATTTCTAAGTTCTTGATATTTCGTTAAGCTGTTTAAAAAGATTATTTTTTTATCAAACTGGATGATTAAATTGATAACTTACTTATGAGATAATTTACTTAGACTACTATGAGGTATGATTCATTGTCCTTACCTTCTTGGATTTAAGTTCAGCGTATTCTGCATGCTCAAATGACAAACTAACACTAACACCGAGCTAATGCACAATGGCAATGAACTGAGAGTGAGGAGTTTTCCTTCACCTGCAAGCGCTAACAAGCATAATCCATTTCAACCCTGTCCTGTCCAAAGAACTCTATGGTAGTACTGTATAGTTCATTGGTCCAGTTACTATAATATATGCATTTCAGTCTGCAATGCTTTGTTCCACTGCCTTCGAAATTGTTTGGTGTTTTAAGACTATATAAATTGAATTGTAAATGTATTCATTGCAAGGCACATTGATGGGTTAATTTATTTTTAAACATTATCTACAATACGTACATTTTATGTCTTATTTACTGTGTCTGGCTCATTTAATAAAATATACGTTATTTTGCCACAATGAATAATGTTAGTTATTACTATTGAAAAAGAGGAAAAATATTAAATATCTTCTTCTTAAAGTCAACCTCAAGCAAAAAAATTGGAAGTTTTAAATATAAAATGGCAATATTTCAAAAAAGAAAAATTCTAATTCATAATATAAGTTATAGTCCCATAACTTTTTACATTCTATAAAATTAACTTAGGCATAGATGGTACTATTTGGTATCTTAGCAAACATGCTAATTTACTAAAATAATAATTTCCTCATTAACACTATTACACTAATATATTATTTTTAAGTTTTAAAATATTTTACTGTGAATTTATAAGAGAGAACTGATGTTGTAATTATAATATATTAGTGTATTGTAGGGATACTAGGGTTTTAGTTCTCTATTCATGTTGCACTTGTGGAAGTATTTTGTGCAATTTTAAATCATTTTGATATATTATAATTAAAACAACATTATTCAATTGTATTACTTTATTTTTAAAAAAGTACTGTTTATGATTGGCTTTATACAGGGTGAGTTTTAAGAGTCTTCATACTTGATTTTCAAAATGTTGCCCAAATATAACAATCTTGGACCACCAACAGACATTGTTAAGTAGTAAATAATTCATTTTGACCAGATACAGCACTACTACCCGGCCGCCATCTTGGATCAGCCATATTAGATAACTGTTTTTATCTATAGGTGATGATGTTGTTTCCCATGACTTCAAACTGCATTTTTACAGTGATATCAATGTCGTAATCTGTTAAAAACTCAATTAATTCGTTCTCATGTTATTAACAGTTATTATAAAATGGTTTTAAGAGAATTTAACATTTTGTGATGTACAAATGTAAACATTAGCTCAAAAAATGCTAGATAATTACAAGTAACCACCGCCATTCATTTTCTATTCACGTTCATATGATTTTTACGGATTAAAATTTTTCGGCCGCCATTTTGGATCCACCATTTTTAAATGAGTTAAGTTATTTAAAATAGGAAGGTGGTGTTGTGACCCATCATTTCCAACTAACTTTCCACGCTGATTCTAATGCTGCTATTCGTTTTGAATTAGAATTTTTCGTTTTTGAAATATTGCCGTTTTTTATTTAAAACTCCCAATTTTTTCGCTTGAGGTTGAATTTAAGAAGAAGATGTTTAATATTTTTCCTCTTTTTCAATGGTAATGGTTTTTATCACCATTGAAATAGGCTAAAAAAATATTTTTCAGGTCTTAAAACTAAGTTAAAGTACGGAAAACTTGAAAAAATAGGGTTTTTTGATAATTTGACCGTGATGCACCACTCTTAAAATTCTGAAAAAAATCATAAATATTTTTTGGCATCCAAATAATAGTATAAATTTTTTTCGGCGTTGCTATTGCTCTAGTTTATTTTTAATCAAATTTTAAAGATTAAAAACGTAAGAAAATTGTAAAATTTGAAACCAAATTTTTTTTTTTAAATACTCCTTTGTAGGCAATAAAAAACCCTACAAATTAAAAAAAGTTGGATTTTTCTACTATAAATAGCCTTAGAGATATAAAAAAGAAACTAAAAATCACATTTTATTTATTTTTGAGGTTATGTGAAGGTCTAGGGGTCTAAAAAATTCAACATAGATTTATCTTTTTATATCCTATCTAAGGATATTTTTCTTTTTTCAAAAGAGCCTGGGGCATTTTTCACTATCTTAACCGGCTAGACCCTTTCTCTAGTTTATCTATATATTCTAATGGTTTTAGGCTACCATGGGAATTTAATAAGTCCAGCAGAGTACATTAGGCCTAAAGTATCACAAACTTTACTACCGTTTACTCGACACTTTAAATAATTCGATACCTTCATTTTTACTTTAAGTGCATTTTGTAGCATTTAGAACAATACATTTTTGTTTACTATTTCTATTTTAAGGCCATTAATTATGTTTTGCTGTTATTTGTGTAAATAAATTACACTTTTATTCAGTCCATAAATGTTTCTGCCAGTATACACCTTAAAGCTTTTCTTGTATATTCTCCATCCCCCACAACGTACTCTTGAAAACACGACATTTCCAAAATCCAACAAGGTCAAAGTGCATATTGAGTCCAGTTTGTGAGACTTGATAGTGCACGTGATTCATCGGCAAGGTTTACTAGTCAAGCGGCCAAAGTGGCTGAGCCCAGCTTTTTTGCCTCATACCAACTTTTGTTGATGTTTTATGTAAATAAATTGGTGTAAAATACACGATGGGGCATGAGAGATCACCATTGCTGATAGTCAATTAGGCCTGAAAACTATAAATAACAAAAAGACAATTGAATGAACTTGCTGTAACCTGGCACAATATGTCAGGTCAGATAACAGAAAAATGGTCTAAATCAAATTACATACTGTAGGTGAGATGTTGGGCTCGTATTTTTACTGAAGTGCTTTCAGCGTCTTGCCATTTTCAACTGCTATACAGTTGAGTACAGCAGTTGAAAATGGCAAGACGCAGAAAGCGCTCTTGCGAAAAGATGAAACGGTGCAGACTAGCGGACCACATCTCACCTACAGTATGTGAGATTGGGAACCATTGTTGGATTTTAATCCTATAACAGTAATTTTTCTTTTACAAGGCCAACTATAGGATTTTTATATGTGTCTAATTTATGGTGAAAGTCTATAAATTCTCTGTGCAATGGTTTTAGTATCAGGTATTTAATAAATCTGTGAGATTTATATGTACACCCTGTATTGTTAATGCTTTAGTTAATGAAAAATTCCATATACTCCTTAAAGTATAACATTTTGATTCTTTGACATCACCGAAGTCCATTGTGAGTCTCCTCTATAAGTTTTTAAGTGTAGCTAATTTGGATATGGTTCATGGAAAAACATGATAAAATAATACTTAATACCTTTTTTAAATGGCGACCTTTTTTGGTAGGCATTATTTGAAGCCAAACATGAATGAGAGGTGAGTATAGCTTAGTGAATGTGACTGACTAAGGTTGACTAAGGTGAATGTTCCTTAGGCGGTACTGTTAATCAATAGTCTAACAGCCAATCACAACTAAAAGACCTGTAGTTTTGGATCCAAACCACAACTTTGCCAGTCAATTGCAAACTGGTTACTTATGCAGATAATATTTATGGTCTTTTAAATATTAGGGTACCTTATTGGGAGTGTTAGCAGGGTCGAATGTTATTTCTCATTAGAAAAAACTGAGCCCTTGCCATCCATTTTAATTGGGCTTATCCGCAATTAATTGTGACCTCCTTGTAGCTGGATTGCAGGACTCGCCATCGGCCCTGTGTGACTTCCCTAGGCCTATAATTAATAAACCAACATCTTCGATATGAGAATAGTTTACAGTAGAGTCCCACAAATACAGGTTTATGTGGAGTGAATAAGTATTTTTAACCTGTGAAAATGATTCAGGGTTAACTGTTCGGGAGAGGTGTAAAAATAAAGTACGAATACTCGACTGGTAGTTTAAGTCAATCTTATGAAGACCCCATCTACAGCATACATTATACAAAAACTAAAAACTTAAACTTCATCAATTTAGGCCTAATCTGTTAAAACATACCTTAAGAAAGAACTAAACAGTTTGGTAGGCCCTCTCTAAAAACTAGAAAGTGCTCTGGCAGACTTTTCGGGTTTGCAGGATTCTACTGTTTCAAGAAGAGGACTTTTAAAAGTTCATTTCATCAACAAGAAATACAAACTAGGCTACATCTTATATTCTTTGGAATTATTGTGGTACCGGTAATTTAAGAGTTGGCAAATTTGGAGAGGTTATGCAATCTAAACTGACAGTTGACTATGCCCACCAATTATTTAAGGCTGATGGTTTTGGTTCAAGGCACAAACATTTTAATTTATAACTAAAACTAGGAACTAAATCATTAAAACAATCCTGTTTCATGGTTTTATTACTCCCTTATTGTTTCCCGAGTTTATTTGAAAACGAGTAAGTTATCCGACACCCAAGAGTTTTTTATTCGTAAAGTAGAGGCAAAACGAATTTAATTTTGAATTGAACCTACAATAACCACGACCACGATTTGATGCCGATATAATTTTAACCATGGGAACTAGAAACTAGTTATCGTTATTTTAACGTTTCGTTTGATTGAGAGGACATAAACATTAAAACTGGAACGTAAACAAAACCGGGCAGACGACAACACGACATTAATGGCGTTGTTCTGCGCATGTGCGGCTTGGCTAGTTGGGATAAAATGGGAATAATGCAGGGTAATGCAGAGGGATAAAATGGGAATTCACGAGCCAGAAAGGGTATTTCTTATTCTCGTTTTTAACAGCTGGCGTCCAACAGCTGATCGAAATTTTTGGCTTCAAAAATTAACATTGCTTGCAACTTCTATTAACACTTAATATTCAATGCTACTAACTACCCTTACAGATAAAAAAACTATATAGTTTGTTGGGAATATTCGCATTTTACCTGTCTATTTTTTATATGTCAAAAGTCATATGTTAAGAATTATTGAATTGTTTATTTTTATGTAAAAAAGGAATAAAAAGGAACGAAAATTTAAACTTGTCTTTTTTGTAAGTTTAAGAAATTGTCCATTATCGAGTTCTTAAGCAGGCTCTTGAACATGAGCTTTTGCTCGAGAAAGTGCATAGGGTTGTACAGTTTAATCAGTCCCCTTGGTTGAAACCGTATATAGTTTTAAATACGGAGTTGCGAAAACAGAGTAAAACCGATTTTGACAAAGTCCTACGTAAGTTATTTAATAATAGCGTATTTGGTAAGTTCATGGACAATTTAAGAAACAGGTTGGACTTTCGTCTAGACAATAGTACTGATCGCTTAGAAAAATTAGTCAGTAAACCAAATTTCCAATTTCGAACGGTATTTTCTGAAAAGCTGGCTGGTGTCCATTTAGCCAAAACTAACATTGTTATTGAGAAACCAATCTATTTAGGCATTTGTATATTAGATTTAAGTAAGGAGCCCATACTCAATCATTTTGACACTAGTTCATTTCACGTAGATAATCCAGCATATTCCTCGGTAAATGCTAAAGCTCTAGGTAAAATGAAGTGCGAAGTAAATGGGGTTTTCATATTTGAGTTTTTAGGTGTTTTTTCGGAGGCTTATAGCTTGTAATATGTTGTTTGAAAAACTCGGCAACCGTTGCCTTTTCTTCAGGTGCCCATTTCACCAATTCTCGTTTTTTCCTGATTTTACGTTTGACTTAATGTTCTTTTCACTTAAATGAGGCACTTGACCAGTAGCTTTTTCAAACTCCCGCAAGAGTGAGCCGCCCTCACCAACGTAATCTTCATTTGATCCCCCACTGTCATAATTGTGATCATTTAAAAGATCTTCATCTAGATCAATCTCTATCTCATCCAAGGATTTTCCTTTGAACTGTGCCCCTTGGCCACTCTCCATGGCCAAGAGTACTTTGTCAATTTTTGACGCGGAATACGTCATCAGGAAGCCTATACTCGCTTCGGTGAATCCCAGCGGTGTGTCCCATGAGAGTTGCCAATTGCTCGATGTCTTGCTCGGACATATCAAACAGCTGGGAAATTGTTGCTAGATGTTTTCTTAGATGCTTTGATTTAATCGCTTGAGGCATTTTAAGTTGAGCTTGATTTGCTAGGTCACTGAGCACTTTGTAACCAACAATAGGATTATCAGTTCCATCAGCAGCAAACAAGTGTGGGTTGGTTGGTTGTACAAAGTTCGATCTTACTTTTATGAGGAGTTCGATGTGGTTTTGTACATCTGGACTAAATAGGACCGGTGTACTCTTTCTTTCGCCGTGTATCACAACTCTTTTGAATTTCTTTACCAAAATCATTTCTGTGGGCTTCACAACATCCCCAAACTCTTCGTAGTTGGTTTGTTATCGACCTTTTGGTAAATTTCCAATGGAAGGCGTTCCAGCTCCCCAGAACGTTTTCTGCAAAGCAAAATAACCCTACAGTACGTAGTTCTTGTTAACCTTTTGAAGGCGCGTACATCGTGGTTATTAATGCCTCTGCAGCATTTTTTCCATTCATTTGATTCCTTCCTCGATTAAGAAATTTCTATATTTCTTTATGTCACTTGCAAGAGGGACTATCGTTACTTTGTTCATTCGGTTGGTATTAAGGCAGTTTGAGGCTTGGTGAGAGACTTCCACATTCCAATTTGATTGAATCAAACGGATGGTTGTGTTCAGCCCCCTTTCTAGGTCGTCTGCTGATTTTCCTTCGATACAGAACTTGCGCTTTAACGCGTGAAATATAGCGATATCGCAACAGCCTTTTAGAGATGTTCCTATATTCATCCCATAAGTAGGAGCTCGGTATGTATTTGTTTTCTCATCAAAACCTGCTTCAGCACGCGCTGCTTCGACCAACATATCAAAGTTTTCTGGCCGAAGAGCATGCATCAAATTTTTGAGATCTGGCTTAATGGTTTTCGCTCTTAGTAGTAATCTACCCAAATCTCTCATTTGTCTTGAACATACAGTGTATTGATGCCTTTTGTCATGTGTTTTCAAGTAAAGCAAACAAAAGCGTATATTAGCGGGTCTTTTTGAGCCGCTAAAGAAATTTCATCTGGCCGCATGATTTGAAATACTTTTTCACGCAACTGTTGAGAAATTTTAAAATCCTTGGTTAGGAAGGCTTGAGCAGCAGCCTGCGATCCCTTGCCACTAAGATTTCCTGGATTTTGCGAACATTTTTTCCTATGTCTCCACAGGGATTTTCTGGCATAAAGTACAAGACAGAATGTACAGGGCTATGGCTTACTGACTGTGCTCGATTTTCGTAAAAGTCGTGGTTCGCTTATATTGGAGGCCAGAAAATTTCCCTTTTTTCTCAACAAATTAAGTAGATTTTTTTCTTTGAGCGCTTTTTATCGGGTGAGACATAATTTCTGCAACCTCAAACTCACTTTTATGATTTCTTACCACCAGTCGTGCGAATGTGGTTACCCAGGATTCACAAAAGAAACAATAATCTTTGTTTCTGATTCTTTTTCTTGAAGCTGGTGGATTCGTATCACCTTCATGAAGCTCTTCAATATCATCATGAGAATTTTCATCTGTAGCTTCCATTAGTGTTCTTAATACCTTTCTTACTGTAGAATTTGTTTGAGCATCCTGAAACTCTACTGTATCTACATGAGCACTTCCATCTGTAGCTTCCGTTGGTGACTGTAGTTCTGTTGTGTACTGTTTGTTGATCTCATTAAATGTGAGCTTGTTAAGCAAAACAATCCGGACCTTTACAAGAACAAAACATGGGTAAAAATTAAAGTGTTTATGCAAAATTTGTATACAAAAAAAACAAAGGTCTAGAGAAAGAACTCAAGATTTCAAAATGATAAAACCAAAACAAAATGAGACAATTTACTATATTTTTCTAAGTAAAAAGTGGCAATTGTGATCTTTACTAAAGATGAAATATGATTAATAATTTTTGAAGCGTGATAGTGTTTTCTAAGTATTCTTCAGGTTTTCCATACACATTTTCCTGATGTTGCACACTATTTTATCATTTAAAATATTATTTTGTGTTGTGCTGATATTTTTTTACAGCTAATTGTGTATTAAGCTACAATTTCAATCAAGTACGTGGCTAATGAAGTAAATTACTGTCACGTAATTTTAATTAGTAAATAACTGATAATGAAATAGATTACCGCATTTGAGAAACGTTTTTGCTACCGGTATGTAATTATACCACTGCATTTCTTTCATAACATTGATAGCATTCTTCTGAATTTGATGGCAATTTCGATTTGACTTTTTGGGGCCTTTTTAGAGGCCTTTTTTCTTTTGTTGAATGCTTTGAAGTTATTAATCTTTGAACCTAGTTTGAACCTATATATGACTATTTTTAGATATATGACTTTTTTAGATATATGACTATTTTTAGCGAATTTCCCCTATAGGGAAGAATCTATTACCGTAGGTCTCATGGTAAGACCTAAGCTCGGGACCACTATAACTTTTCGTTTTGGGGCCCCCAGAAGCAAAAAACACTATTCGTTCGAATTTATATATATATATATATATATCTCTATGTGTCTGTTAGCACGATAGCGGCCGCAAAAATGGTCCGATCTTTATGAAATTTGGTACGGACATGTAAAGTGGTAATCAATTGGACGAGTTCGTGAACCAGCCCGATCGGACCACCGGAAGGGGGGGTAAAGGGGATAAACCCCCCCAAAAATGGGTTTTTTGAGTTTTTTACATAGAAAAATAAAATTTATCAAATTTTTGTGGGCACCATTGAATTCAGCTCAAAAAAACAAATAATTTAGTATTTTGAATCACTGCTCTATGCCCATTGGTTACCGAGATATTGAAAGTGGTAAACACAGTACGTTGTCCCAATGTTAACCTTATGGGAAATAAGTAAAATTCTATATCTCGCTTATTTCTCAACATATCTTGATAAAACTTGGTAAATGGCTTCTTCTAGTTCAGGTTTACTAAATATTGAATTAAAACCATCCGGTTTTAATATACCTGTAGCAGCAAACCTGCATACTCATTTCCCATGTTATTCTTATGGAGCTTAACAAAACATGTCAAATCTTGCTATGTTTGCTTGAAATACGTTGTTTTGCATTTGAAATTCGCTGAGTATGCAGGTCTGCTGCAACGGGGGTATTTACATTTATGACTATTTTTTAGATTTATGACTATTTTTAGATATATGACTAAATTAGAGTCTGCGAAGTAAATATCATGGTTTACTTTGGCTGTTTTACTCGGCGTCACATCATTACAAGCAACGACATTATTTAAACAGCTTGTCAGTGCCATTAAAAATAAAAATAAATTACCACCAGTTCAAATATCCATGTGGACAAAAACATTCTGGGTCAGTTTCCTTAATTTGAATTACCAGATTACTCATGTGGAATTTTTTTTCTGGGCCAGGTTATGGCAGGTACTGTTGCATTACTGGTCGGGCCAGAACCTGGTTATTATTGGCCAGAATCTGCTAAGTACTACCCATGCTTCAACCAGCAATGCCCAGATTCTGGCCAAGTAGTGCCCGCGCTCTGGCCAGTACTGCTCAGGTCTGGCCAGTACTGCCCAGGCTACAGCCAGTACAACTCAGACTCTGGCCAGTACTACCTAATTTATATGAATTTGATTGTGATTTATTTTTTTTATTGTTATGTAATTTGCCCGATGATTGAAGCTTAAAAATTTAATAAACACTTTAAGGAAATTGGAGAAACAAACTAGATATTATTTGAATTCTTTGCATATTTGATTGCTATTTGTAAATTAATATTAATCGGCTTATTCCAAAAATAGTAATCAATTATGTAATTAATTGAATGTATTATCTAATTTGCTTCTCCAATTTACTAAGAGTAATTATTTTATTTTTAAGTTGTAATCGTAGGGTATATCGCGTAATAAAATAAAAAGGAAAAGTGTTTATTATTTTAGAAAAAAATAAACGAAGGTATTTTTTTTTTGCTTTGCCAGTAGGTTATGACCAGGGCTCCTGCAATACTGGCCAGTTTACCTTATAATTTGTAATCCGATATAATGGTAGTTTTATTTACTTGAGGGCAGTTTTGAGGGTAATTTTGCTAGATTATAAACGTCATTTTCAGTGTGTTTGATAAGAGGATAAAACAATCAGTATTGTCTGGCTACTGAGGAGATATCTTTGGACAGTCTTCCGAGTAACATGATTACGATAATTTAATTTCAGTTTAAAGGAGCCAAGTGAAGGAGGCTGAGACTGTACCAAATGTCTTACAATGGATGGAGTTGGAAGTATGCAACAACTGAGCAGTTGTATTCGTCTTTGCTCGGGGTCATACAATTGCAGATTTAAGCATATCTTAAACAGCTGTTCCTTGTATTTTAAATATATTTTTTCCAGCTAATGTCGAAGCTTGCAATAATAGGACACCGAGACTACCAAAGTACCAGCCAAAGTAACCATGATCCGAACTTCAAAGTCGCTGATTTTCTTTCCTGTATTGGGAACTTTGCACAAAGAATTTTTCAGATTATATACCATCACGAAGTTCGGGCGGTCGAAGGCTCTTGGAATATAAAATCTGATCAACAATATTTTTTAGGATTTTTTTTAAATATTTTTGTTAAGTTAACGTTCAATAACTAGTAATATTGTTTTTATTGTTTAAATTCTTTAAGTATAGGCTACATTTTTAAATGTATGTAATTTCATACTTTTTTGTAAGAAATAAAACTCATTAATTAATGATTTAATTATCAAATTTATTTCCTACTTCAATCAGATTAATCCACCCATAATCTACATTGTAAATAAAATCGTAACTTTAAGGCCGGGAGGGACTAATTAGGGACTTTTGACATGATTCACAGAAGATACCGTGGGTATGATAGGTTTGATTTTGATATATAGCTGACCGTTTAATTTTTTCTATCGATTTTTTAATCAAGAAGATTTATTACTTTAGGTTCAATAGGCTAATATTAAAGTTAACACAGTGATAAATAAAACACCTTTACTCCTAGCCCACCAAACTCAACCACCAAGCCAAAAAGCTATGATGCCATCCATTTTAAATAGGTTATAATAAAAGGAAGCCTAACAATCGCTTGGTAGCTCAAAAAATTCCCATAGGCCTACATACTTTGACAAATAACTGGAATTTTAACTAACCTTCCATTTTACTATAACGTTCGGCACCAATCACAGGGGGCATTTAAAATGTTCCTCTTCCTAACTTATGCCTACATACTATGAACATTTATTGTACTTAACAATATCAATTATTTGAGGGTACAAGAACTTCATTTTGACTGGTCATCTGCGGTCGCCACATTGGATAACTTCATTTTAATACATAGAGGTTTTATGACACATAATTTAAAACTAAACTGTTTTCACTGATTAAAATTTTGCAGCCTCTGTTAATATTTTATTATGTTCTCAATATGTTAACTATTTTATGTAGTATCTTTAAAAATATTTCAACCTATACAATTTAAAACATTTAGAAATAATGTTTGGGTGTGGTCTAGGGTTGATATTAACAAATAATAATCTAAAAATTGCAAAAGTAATTCCCCTAATTAAAAGTAATGATCCAACGGACAAAAATAACTACAGACCAATTTCTTTTATAATCTTATGTTTATCATAAGATTATAAAAGTAAGAAGTTGTATAACCAATGTATTGTCTTTATTTGGAGGAATAAACTTTCTTTTCATTCATTCATTCAAAGGAAAAGTGGGTGATATTTAAATTAATCCTAAATGGCTGTACAGTTCTCACCCTAGCAGTGGCTAGCAAGCCCATTTTAAAAAGTACTGACTTCCTCATGCCTAGTAGATTTGGCAACGTTGCTGGCTGCCATAATGAAGGCAATCGGCGAGACTTATCATATACGGCTGTCATTTTGATTGTAAAAAAATTATACACCGGCCGTTGTAATGATATGAAAACGTACGGCAGCCACACTGATAGTACATCTGTACAATGGAGGGCAATATTTTATATATTGATGTATTTCAAAATAAAATGCATGTTGATACAAAATAGACAATTTAGATCCAGTATACACTTAAACATTATTATATACTTCTTTCCTTTAAGGGGCTGCCACTTTGCATGAACACATACGTCTGCCAGTTTGATAGGAGAATGAGTATATATATATACACATACACACATACAAATATATATATACCAACATCCTCTTTTATACTTATAGAAGAGAGTGTTAGTGGGACCCCAAACATTCCACCGAGGAAGGTACGAGATAGGATCGCAGCAGCAACAGGTGTCTCCATCAGGTCTGTTTCTCGAATGAACGGAGAGCTGACTTCTTTACAAGTGAAGATGAACCAAAATCGTTTCTGACACCAAATAAACATAGGAAACGGCAAAAACCTATTACTGATTTGGACCAGTTTGATGAATGTGTTGTCCGTAGACTCGTATATGATTTTTATATAACAGAAAAACGCCTTCCAACTGCGAAACTTCTACAAAATGCTTTGAAGGAAAACTCAATTTCACTGGGTGTGTAACTAGTGTCTTAGTTATACTGAAAAAAACTTGGCTTTACGTGGAAACGGAAGCCATCAACCATCAACATCAACATTCTTCTATCAATAGAAGAATATTGATCGAGAAATCAGAAATTATGGAAAAAAGAATGACACATCTCCAAACGATAAAAAAAGTACAGGTCTGAGAACCGTCCAATTATTTATATGGACGAGTCCTACATTTTTCACCTCTCATTTTGCAAACAAGCTATGGTCTGACGGAACTTCAAACGGCGTGCATACTCCAATATCAAAAGGTGATCGGTTGATTATTGTACACGCTGATGGAGAGAATGGTTTCGTCCCGAATGCTCTAGCAATGTGGAAGGCTGGTATGAAAACAGGAGATTATCATGACAACATGAATAAAACAAATTACATCAACTGGGTAAACAACCAACTAATTCCAAACCTACTGCCAAACACCGTTCTCGTAATAGACAACGCAAACTATCACAATAAACAAATTGACAAAGCTCCCACGTCAAACAGCAGGTAAGACGAAATGATAAGATGGTTAACAGAAAAAAATATACCTTTTGAAGACTCCATGCTAAAGCCGCAGCTATACAAAATAATAATTGAAAACAAAGCTAGATTTGTACGGTGTGTGGATGAATTGTTGAAAGGAAAAACATACTGTTTTACGCCTACCACCATATCATCCAGATCTTAATCCAATCGAGATGATTTGGGCTGACGTTAAAAATGAGATCCGGTCATTGCATCGAAAGTCATAAGATCGAAAGGCACTGGACCGACACAAAATAAAGTCATTAGATCGAAAGGCACTGCACCGACAGTCACTGGATCGAAAGGCACTGGACCGACAGGCATTAGATCGAAAGGCACTGCACCGACCGGCATAGCTCCGACACTGTCGGAACAGTGCCGTTCGATCTACTGCCTGTCGGAGCAGTGCCTTTCGATCTAGTGACTGTCGATGCAGTGCCTTTCGATCTACTGCCTGTCGGTGTAGTGCCGTTCGATCCAATGCCTGTCGGTCCAGTGCCGTTCGACGATAAAACTTTCAAAAGACGAAAATTTTATTACAATAATTTTAAAATAATCACGACTTCCCAAACGTAATACGGATGTATCTTCGAAAGGCACTGCATCGACAGTCACTAGATCGAAAGGCACTGCTCCGACAGGCAGTAGATCGAACGGCACTGGACCGACAAAAGTGTCGATCCAGTGCCATTCGATCTTATGACTTTCGATCTAATGCCGGCGCCCGGTTAAAAATTTGACGGAGGGTATTATCCGGGTATTTTGAGAACCGGGAATGAAGAGGAGAAAAATTTGCCTGTTACAAATCGCCCTTTTTGTATCGGTTTCTCTTAGACTGAGGATTCAAGCTCCCATGTATAAGAAAAATTCAATACTGGGTAAATGTCCACAATATTAAACCAGGTTTCAGTGAAGAGGTATTTGAAAAATTTAAGAGAAAGGCACCATCCATGACACCGGATGAAAGACAGTGCGTGCTTATGTGTGACGAGATGAGCATTAAGAAATCGTTAGAATACAACTCTAAATTTTATGTCATTGAGGGCTTTGAAGATGTAGGTATTTTAGGGAGGACCGACAAGTTAGCAACGCATGCCCTGGTTTTTATGATACGAGGTCTAAAACATGCATGGAAGTGTCCAGTTGCCTACGTTGTGTCTAACAACTCAATTAAGGCAACTTAACTGTCCATTCTCATTGACGTCGCCACTGAAAGAATCATTAATGCTTCTTTTTTATTGAAAGCTGTCATCTCTGATCTCGGCTCAACAAATGCTTCAGCGATGAGACTGTTAGAAGTTATTAAGTTATTAAAGAAACTCCCTTTTTGTAC
Organism: Flexamia atlantica; assembly: GCA_035578135.1. Classification (NCBI taxonomy): domain Eukaryota; kingdom Metazoa; phylum Arthropoda; class Insecta; order Hemiptera; family Cicadellidae; genus Flexamia; species Flexamia atlantica. The sequence continues at coordinate 9,358,774 of JAQJVK010000021.1, read as the reverse complement.
TATAGAGATCAAAAGATCTGTGCAACTACAACTGCTTGTAAACTACCCGCATTTGCTCAAATGTGTCCGGAATAATCTATTACAGCACAACTTACTAGTGAATGGAGAGGTTATGTCTTGGTGTTCATTACGTGAATTTCATGAAGTTGACAAGCAGTCGGTGAAAGACTACAGAACTGTCCCTAAGCTTTCGGAGAGGCACCTCAATCCACAACCGTTCAAAAAATGGACGTTAAACTTGCTTCCCAGGTGTTCAGCGCATCGGTGTCGAGGGGAATGAAGGCTGACAATCACCTTGGCTTACTTAAAGATAAAACCTGTTTATGCACAGCCAATTTTCTGTAACGCAAAAACGACATCACGGATTGCATGGACAGCAAAATCCTCACGATGGCAATCCTTTGAAACGTACGCTGAAACCTGGGTATCGAGAAGTAATAAGTGCTGACAAGAAGCAGTTCTTTACATTGATTCATGATCGGTAGTTGGGGCATCACAGCCACCGTGCTTTGAAGGGTTACAGCAACCTATAAGAGGAGTTTTATTTTTGTACAGTGAAGTCTTTAACGACGAGAAGAGCTTTCTTTTAACGAGCAGACTCAGCCAAGATCCCTTGGAAAACCTATTTGGCGTGTTGATAAGACGATCGGGCAACAATAACAACCCATCCGCTAAGGAATTCCGACGGAATTTACAGCACACAATGTCAGGAAGGTTAATGGACCCTCCATCTTCCGCCAATAGTGAGCCAGATAAATAAATTAATTAATTAATAAATAAGGTCTTTATTTGCGAGCGAATTTCATTTTTGCAAATCTTTTGCAAATTGACTCATGACAAAAACAATGATTCTTAAAACTAAAACAAAAATAAAAATATAAAATAATTGATTAAAATACAACTTTGAGGGCAAGTTTAAATTTCCTGCAAGACCTTCCTGCAGTGTCTTTGTTTGAGAGGATAGTGTGTTGTATTGGGCCGGGCCAAAGTAGGAAAACCCCTTTCTACCTGCTTCAAGCCTACTGTCGAAGAAAAAAAAGATGTGCACTCGAGTTTAAAACGAAATATAACTTTTGAATGAATCATCCGATTTTACTTAAATTAATGTTAAACTGAAGCTTTGTCAAATAAATTTTTTATTATAACAATTTTTTATTATAACAATTTTTCGGCCGAGCCGAAAAATTTTTATATAATTAAAACCATGAAAAGTACCGGTTTTTCCGAAGGTCCGCACTAAAAGTGAAGTTTAAACATTTATTTTACAAAAACTGTTGGAACAAATTTTCTCAAATTTTTACAGAGTAATATTAGGTATATTATTAATGCAAATAGCCGATGCAAATTACTGAAATCACAAAAACAATAGTTTTATATCACTAGGCTACTTATCTATTTTATAGAACCCGGTATAAGAGAAAATAAAATGGACACTGGCCTAATTAAGTAGGCCTGGTCCTACATTGAAAAACCAAATAATTTTTGTCAACCTTTTTAATTTAATCTTTTTTTACCACAGCACTAGCAGTACAATACTGCTAGCTTTAAGCTACATTTGCAAAGCTACTCCAAAAAAAAAAAAAAAAAAAAAAAAAAACTGTCAAAATCCAGAGGATCGCGAATGTGGAAACCGACTTGCCTAGAGAAGTCAAGGAGGGTCATAACTCATGTCAAGGTATCGATAATGATTTAAATTACAACCCACTTACGATTCAGTATAACCTTTGTGTGTGCTGCAGCTTGGGGCAATGTGATGTGTTGATGTGTAGAAATAATTCGAGATGGGCCTATTCTCAGTGTTTGTATTTCAGCCTTATCAAGCAAGATCTTTCAGCCTGATTCCAATAAAAATCTTATCTGGATATAAGTTTCTTCATTAAAATAAAAATAAAATACTTTTTAGAATATGAGGACCCTAATTTACTTTGCTACTGTTACAATACTTATTATTCAACTTAAATTCAATCAAATATAACTTATAAATCAATAACTTACCAAATTTGGTAGTGTAGCCTATAGATGTCAAATTTAATTTCAGACTAGAGACCGGTTTCGGAGCCTTTACGCACCATCTTCAGTCTTGATATATGTTTGTACTGTATTTTTAAAGTAAATTTGTCGACAATCACAATAGTGAGCTCCAGTATGTTAAATGTGGTGTCAATCATATATGGACAAGACTGAAGATGGTGCGTAAAGGCTCCGAAACCGGTCTCTTGTCTGAAATTAAATTTGACATCTATAGGCTACACTACCAAATTTGGTAGGCTGTGCAGGGTTCCGTCTAAGGTGCCCAGATTTGGAAACCAACACCATTTTCATGGGCATCTGACAGAATTCCTCTTCAAGCGGAAATATTACGATTACAAAACTAGAATTCACCATATGTGGATTATGATTGCCCTGTTGTACAAATACGATCAACAAGTTGTAGGTAGAAATGAAAATGACTCATCAAATGATGAGTCATCTTCAGATTAAGGTAATAATAATGCCATATTTCATAAAAATATTACATATAATCCTTGTATAATATTTGAAAAGAAATTGGCAGTGATAATATTAATACAGCAAATCAAACTTTTAAATCGCAAATTTACTCAATATTGAATATGACTCATAGTTTTGTTACTAAATTAATTCATTATTTTAAAATTTACAATATGTATTTTAAATTATATAAATTCTTATTAATAAATTTACGTAAAATTTTGTATCTTGTATTGAAGTTTGATATATTATATCCTTTTTCATGTATATGGGCCAGTCAAAGGCAAAGTGGCATAAGTCATTTTTTGAAGTCCATATTTCGATTCCTTGTTGTCTGATACACCTTTTGGAATAATAAGCTAAGTCGTAGTTCTTTTGTATCGCCGCTAGGAGGCAGCACTTTACTGTTCTTCATCGTGTTTGTCTGCATCTGTTACAAAGCAAAGTGGCCTAAGTCTGACTTACTCCATTGTGTCAGAAAATGTTTTGTTTACAGCTGGTCTAGCCAAATGACTTATAACATTAACAATGCCAGGTTAGTCTGTGTAGTTGTGTACATGAAGTTAAATCACTGTTTCTGAACTTTTGAGTGACTGATGAAAAGTGAAAGGCCTAAATGATGAGTGATTCAGAAGAGAGTAGTGATCCAAGTTTAAGTTAAATTGGTCCTTATGGCATTGGTGTTTGTTATATGACAATGAAAAGGACAATGACTTTTCTATAGCTTTCCGACAATAATTTAGTGGACATTTCTGTGAATAGGATGGTGTTTACAATTTTACGTAATAGTTTTAGGAAAGTTAGTCCTTAATGACATGAATTTGGTCATACAGTAGAACCCCTCATATCCGGCCTCGGTTTTACCGGTCCTCGGTATATCCGGCCGCTTCTCAGAAGCCTACATCAAAACATATTTCCGACGCTTACTTACGCATATTCTATCTGATTATCTCTTGGATATCACTCTGTTTACGTTTTATTATCTCTATATTTATTTATGGCTCCAGTTTACTACCGAAAAACAGAAAAATCTAGGCTAATGCGAACGTGAACTGGTACGTTCAGCAAGACTCGTCCACATCACTCTCACCACTCACGGCGATGTGCTCGCCGAAAGTTTTGGCAAGTAGGATCACTCTAATTCGGCGATAGTGCACTTGAGCCATTAATTAGTACTGCTATGAGTGCTACGTGTACAGTACTCAGTTGAGCTAGTAACTTTTAAACAGTTGTTTAATATGTATCCAGTGCGGTTATTAATTGTTTTGTTTGGTCAATTTACATTGTAGGCCTATGGCAGGCATTCAGATGAAAGCAATGACGGTAACAAATACTCCAGAACAGGAAAATGATTTCATTAATTCAAAATCATGGATGAAACGAGATCAGTTAGTCTTCCAAGTGATGTGTTGTGTTGGTTTTACTAACATGTCGTTTGAAATCATCCAAAAGTAGACTTAAAGCTCTACTTTGGACTTATTCACTTGCTATATTATTACTTAGGTATAAATTATTGTTTTCATAATAGGTTGGATTATCCGGCCAAATCGTTACCCGGCCTTGGCTTGTTCCCGTGGAGGCCGGATATAAGGGGCCCTACTGTATTGACAATGATTTTAGCTTATTTTCAATAATGTAGAGGACATTTCTAATAGAAGGACTATTTTATTACTTCTAGACAACTTTCATTATATTAATAAAAATGTGTTCTTAATGGCATTGATTTTTATTGCTCAATTACCCTGATTTTTATTTATCATTCTTACTAAAATGGTATAAGTTATATTCTGCAAAAAAATAAAAGTGGTGTAAGTCATTTTTTTGCTTCAGTTTGCTTTTAATTCACCAGCACAAAGGTTCTAAAGTGAAAGTGGACTAAGTCACCTTTTCAGGTAAAGTGGTGTATGTCTGACTTAGACCATTGTTCTCACCACATACTTCAATATAAATGAATATCAATACCACAAAATTGTTGAAGGTAAAGTGGTGTAAGTTTTTTAAAATTTATAATAATTTACAAAAAAAATTATTTTGAGTCATTGTTGACGCAGAAAGGTGCACATATATGATCTTCATCATGTGTAAAAAAATTAGCTCCTAACTGTTTACGTGACACAATTTTTCAAAAAAAACCTGTTTTTCTGAAAATCAAGATATTTGACTCATGCCAACTTGACTTTGACCGGCCCATATATAAAATAAAACTATTCATCATTTTGGCTACTTAAAAACTAATTTTTTATTTTTATTTTTATTGAATTATATTTTTATATGTATTTACATTTTGCTTACAGATGATACCCCTCAAAGAGAAGTTAAAAAAACTCAATGTAAATAATTTAATGATATTGATGAGCATTTATTGCATATAATAAAAATAATCACGTAAGTTTAGTTTATTACATATTTTTAACATTAACATTTTCTATTGAAAAATATAAATACAACATTATTTTATAACATTTTTTTAAAAGCAGTATTTAAAAATAGCGTACAGTGTACAATGTATAGATTATTTAAACATTGTAGTTACATGGATTTCTAATTAATAATATTTTCGTGTATTACAAAATTATGTTCTTATAAAAACCGATAATTCTTGTTATCTAATATGAAAATTGAGAAGGTTTTATATTTAAATTATTAACATTATTTGTATAACAATAAGTATAAGTAAAACACAATAATTACTGTTATTTGCAGATGGAATAGCAGTTTGTAATAATTATACGATATAATATACAAACAGAAGAAATATATCTAACAATGTATATCTTAAATATACATGTTTTAATCATAAACTGGATTATGATACATTGAATGAACCACAAACATTTTGTATTATTTAATAATCAATGAAAGAAACAAATGAAAAATTATTATCTATAAAATGATATTTGATACATTCATCATGGGGGCTATTTTTGAAACGGGTGAGAAGTGAGTCACTCGTCAACTGTCAACTCACCCACAAACGAATTTTGGTATTTTTGAAATCCGTCGGGTGAGAAGTGAGTTGAGAGGTGACTGTTGAGTCACTTGTAACACAAGCAAACTGGCAACATCGCACTCTATGAAAATGACGTCATTTTCATCCAATCAGATTAGAGCATCCACTATTTCCGTTTCCGAAGCGGCGGTCCAAATGTCGATGTAAACTTTCTGTCAGACGATCTAACGAGTGGACGAGTTGCAGACAACCAACGTAATTTCCTTGTTAGTTTTATGGAAAAAAATCCTAAACTGGCGAAGAATCACCGCGACAACTCCTTCACCAAAGAAAAGGCTAGGAAAAAGTGGGAAGAACTAGCAAATTCCCCGAATAGCCTTGGCGGCTCACAAAAGACCGTCAAGCAGTGGAAAAGGGTATGTAGGCCTATGTTATTAAATTTATCTTCGATTTTCAAACCACTAATAACTAAGTTAGTTAAGCTAGAAGTATTTTAAAATTTTAGTTTAATTAAATGGTTATTGAAAAATTTTAAGGGTTCAAAGTAGTGTGTCTAAAATAGTCACACAAGTTATGTTTCGGCAAAATGCAGCTGCAAGTAATTTACTTATTTAGGCTTATTACTTATTTAGGCCTACATGCAATTAGGTTAAGGACGTGGCCTATTGTACTTGTACCGAACGGTCAAATAAATCTTTGAATATTTTGAGTAGTAAAAAGTAAAAGGCTAAACTTGGAAACGTTTGTTATAGAAAACTAAATTTGCCATGACAATCACAAACTATCTCACAGTAGTTTTACTGCATATTATAAAAGGTCTATACAGTGGCAGATAGTAAAGTAGGCCTAGGCCTACAGGCTATTGTTCTCCCTATCCTTATACAACTAAGGTTTGTTCCTTATTCTTATGTTTGATTACCTCATTCGTCGGTATTTTGAGTTGCTTCCCTCCCTCCATCACTTGATCCTTAAACGTCAAATTAGCCGATATACCTGACATCCTCAATTCTGTATATCTCCAAGACTTATTTGCCACTCATGACATTTAGGCCTAGTGTTTTATATTTTGGTTCTTATTCTTTTTTAGCCTCAAGCTTTACCATGATTTTACTCCACTGGTCTGATCCTAGGATGTGTATTTAGATCAAATAGTGTCTCAAATCTTTACAAAACCACAAAAATTATCTAGTGGTTCCTTAAACCCAAATTCTATATGTTACACGAATAGACTGGTACTTAATAAAGCCAATACAAAACCTGCAATTTGGTGATTTACTTCCATTTAAGTCTGTTATATTAGAATGAATGATTTGGTGGAAGGACATGGGCTGAGAAAAGGGCCTTTTGTTGTGGGGGCTTAACTTAGAGCTATTAGATCATAATTTGTATGACAGGGACACTAAATTAGGCGGGTAAGTGAGTGCACTGTTAGCGTTATTGGTAGTTATTAACCATATGATCAAATGGTTTAACAGACAATTTTGAGAGCTTATAGTTTTTGCCGCCCACCTAATTTTGTGCCCCTGAGTATAGATGTGTATCGTAGTATCTACTATGATATCCTTACCAAAAAATATGTTATGACAAGAATCAAACATCTTGATCGGAAAACAATATGTTTTCTTATTTTCAAACCTAAGTTAAATATAATATTGAATTTTTATTTTGTTTTATATGCCTAATCGTTGCATGCTGATTAGGCCTGAGATTAGTTAAAACGTGCGATATTATTCAGTCGTTCCAGCTTTTCAAAAAGTAACTCTTATCATCATCAGGGATGGGTACAAGAGGAATACACAATTGTTTTTTACATCCATTTAAGTGTTTTATAACATTCCTCCAACTGTTTGCTCAAATGATTTTCCTCATGAACGTTTTTGATTTATTCTACATTTTGGGACCCTATGTACACTTAAGAAAGGAAATGACTTTTTATTACAGTTTAGCATAAAGTGAAAACAGCTTATACTGCATGACATGTTCATTTGAAAAGTATTTGTCATTTAAATTGTCAATTTGTTAAAATATTCTAAGTATTTTTTACAAGTCTGGGGGAGACTTGGTCCCCTCCCTCAACTCCACTCATGTGGAAGGACCTACCATCCAGTTACCAGAGCCTGTGACACCCCACATATAATCGCCTGAAATATAATAGTTTGTTATCAATTTAAGGACACTGGTAGCAGGAATTTATATATATATATATATATATATATATATATATATATATATATACAGGGTGAGTCTCTACTGACTACATTAATTTTAACAGTTGATTCTACTTATTAAATGAAACACAAAAATATACATAACCCCTTATCTGACTTTAACCGTTTAGCTGTAATGGCGTATTTTGTGATTTTTTAAAATTACACGACTTGGTACTATTAGTTTGACGGTAAAAACCAAACCAATGTATGGAAAACTTATAAATTAATATCATTTGAAAGAGAATTAAATTTCCTTCAAATTAAACATAGTACCCAAGTAATAACTCCTTATAAAACGTTTATGAAATAACATTAAAGTTAAAAATTGTTGTTTTCAGAATTTTTCTTTTAAACTTCAAGGCTCAATTAAACCAGTTGAATTTGCCGTTTTCTTATGTCCAATTACATAAAAAGCTTCCTTATTTATTTATGTTTAAAATTATGTATAAATATTAAGAGGTCATAAGAGGAAAAATTTGAGAATTTCATAAAAATGTTGTTAAGGTACATTAAACACGATTGACATCATCATTCGGTATTGGCTCTTAACACCAAATTTATCACTGTATTTGTCTCCAATTTCTTTACCAGCTGAATTTGTTGACTAAATCAGCTGACTGGGAATTACAATAGTAATAATCAGCTGATTTTTTATTGTTTTATTGTAAAACTGTTTATTTATGTTCTTTTCAATTGTGCACTCCAAGTAAAACGTAACTGATGCCGTTAATGATAGATATCATTGTTGTTTCGAGTTGTCATGTCGCTTACCAATGAAAAATAGGTGGACATTATGTGGTTTACGGGTTCTGTGACTATAATGCAGCGGGAAGCCGTCACGATTACCGTCGCGTCGCTGCTATCCAAAAAGAAGGCTTTTGAATGAATGCGGTGGTCGTAAGTGTAAAAATGCTGGTTTTTATTCATAAGAATGTTGTTAATGTACATTATTATGATTCATCGCATTGGTTCAAACATGAAATAAATTATTGTAAATCTGTATTTTGTTTAACAGCTGAATCTGTTAACTAAATTAGCTGATTGGGGATTCCGATAATTGTGATTTTATATGAAAAATAAACAAATAATTTATCATGTGTTTTACATACACTTGGTATCTCATATGTCAACCGATTTTATCATTTTAGGAGATTTTGAAAGTGTCCACCGTTTACCCTGATACACATGCAAAACCTCTTCCTGAATTCCCTCACAGTAGCCTTCAAGTTCAGTTCATTAAGTAGAAGTTCATAAGCTTTCAAAATCCTGTTCCTTAACTACATTTCGAACTGGTATGCGAAAAACTAAGTAGTCAAGGGGTATGAGGTCTGGAGACCACGGAGACCAAGCGATTGTTCATCATCTTCCGATCCACATGTCAAAAGTATCACTGATGTGCTGACGGACCTCAACGCTGAAGTGTGGGAGTGCTTCGTCTCCTTGGAAGATAATACGCTGACGAAAATCCGAGTCTTCAAGGAGCGATGGTAATGTTTCAGCAAGAAAGTCCAGCTACTGAATGCCATTTAAGGATGTTCGAAGGTCTACATAAGGTCTTATGAGCCAGTTTCCAATGAGTCCGATCCAGACGTTCAATTTAAACCTTACATGATCAGAAGATCCATGTAACAGGAACAGCGATGAACGTTAACAAAGGTAAGTTCATTCAGATGCATTCTGTTTGGATAGCAGCGACGGCAATCGCGACGGCTTTCCGCTGCATTATAGGCACAGAACCCGTAAACCACATAATGTCCACCTATTTTTCATTGGTAAGCGACATGACAACTCGAAACAACAATGATATCTATCATTAACGGCATCAGTTACGTTTTACTTGGAGTGCACATTTGAAAAGAACATGAATAAACAGTTTTACAATAAAACAATAAAAAATCAGCTGATTATTACTATTGTAATTCCCAGTCAGCTGATTTAGTCAACAGATTCAGCTGGTAAAGAAATTGGAGACAAATACAGTGATAAATTTGGTGTTAAGAGCCAATACCGAATGATGATGCCAATCGTGTTAATGTACCTTAACAACATTTTTATGAAATTCTCAAATTTTTCCTCTTATGACCCCTTGATATTTATACATAATTTTAAACATAAATAAATAAGGAAGTTTTTTATGTAATTGGTCATAAGAAAACGGCAAATTCAACTGGTTTAATTGAGCCTTGAAGTTTAAAGGAAAAATTTTGGAAACAACAATTTTTAACTCTAATGTTATTTAATAAACGTTTTATAAGGAGTTATTACTTGGGTACTATGTTTAATTTGAAGGAAATTTAATTCTCTTTCAAATGATATTAAATTCTATGTCATCCATACATTGGTTTGGTTTTTACCGTCGAACTAATAGTACCAAGTCGTGTAATTTTAAAAAATCACAAAATAAGCCAATACAGCTAAACGGTTAAAGTCAGATAAGGGGTTATATATATTTTTGTGTTCCATTTAATAAGTAGAATAAACTGTTAAAATTAATGTAGTCAGTAGAGACTCACCCTGTATATATGTATATATATATATATATATATATATAGCTGCAGTTTGTATGAATTTTTTTTTTATATTCAAAGTTTGGTTTGTTTAGTTGAATCAATCATTTAATTTGTTCTGAAATTAATAATTACAGTATTTTATCGTTCTTTATTTAACTAGACAAGACTGATTGTCAAAAGGGTTGAGATGATTTTGTTAATACTCAAGGAATAATAACATTTGTACACTCTCTTCCATGTCTTGCACCCAGTACTTTAAGTAATCAGAAAAATAATAGATAAAACAAGTTTTAATCATTTAAAAAATAAAATCTGTGAAATAACATTTTTGCAGATATGGACCGATCTGAAGATGATCTGTAAGAAGAAGGCTGCGTCAATAAGAAGACACACAAACAAAACCGGAGGGGGAACGGTTTCATCCTCGGATGATGAAGATGAGGATCTATTCACTTTAAAATTTGAGAGCGAGTTGGCCAAGCAGCTCAGTGACACTCAATCTGCTCCTGGTCCTGCTACCCTACCGGCCCCTGTGGAAACGGCTGCTGGAACTTCCACTGGTTCGGGGTCCACTACACACCTCCAGGGGAGAATCCTGTCTCTTCTTGGAGATACCGTGGTAGACGGGATAAAGGGAGTGAGGGAGTTGGGGGTGAGTAAATAATAATAAACAATCATTCTTTTTTTTACAAGTTGAATTAAATTAAATACACCTACTAATATGATAATATTGGTCTGTAAAGGACGTAAATCAGTGTTAAACACAATCATTGAAATAAATCATATTTTATTATAGAGTAGGATAGTTTTCCATTCATCTCTTTTGTATTGACAATATCTGGTTGAAAACGAAATATAAAAAACATAATTATATCTTTGCAAAAGGACATTGCTTGAAAATGAAAAATGAGTGGTTGTTATAGCAGTTTAGTATTTTCTACGTACCCTCTGAAAATGTATGTCCATGAAAATCTAACATTGAGATTACCAAGTTTTGGTTCTATCAAACAATAAAAAGGTGATCCAAAAATAGTGAGCTATTTTGATTATCAAAATTCTTTTACATTATTTATGGCCAAGAAAACCTCCTTTTTTCCAAGAAAATTAGGGCGCATGAATGAAAATTCTATGACATTTCACCTATAACATGTGTGATATATTTATTGATTAATAGAACATTGTTTATATTTTTTATAGCTGGACCAGTTTCGGTCCGATTCAGAAGAAGAAATGCTGGATGAACCTCACCACCGTAAACGCCCAAAAGTTGTACAAGGTACATAAAAATATCTCAATTAAATCGTTAATATTCATGAGCTGATCATAAGATATAACAATGTAATGTATCAAACACTATTTTGGAAAAAATTTTCATTAAAACCATCGACATACCTTTGATTTCAAAAATGTTTCAGACTGTTAATTTAAAACAGAGTTTTGGTCTGTTTTATATTTTGTAATAGATATTAATCTAATTAGGTACCATTCATATTAATTACGGGATTGCTTAAATATTTACAATCAAAAGTATACCAGACCCATATTTTTACTGATGGAAAACACAAATATACTGTTGCTAATTGGATTTTTGCAGCCATCAACAATGTAAACTCACCATCACCAACAATGAATTAAAAAAAAAAAAAATAAACTGCAAGGGAAAACTTTGTATTAACTTATTTTCAAATAATTTTCTGGTTCAAATACTAGGGTACTTTAATGGCAAGTGTAAATAATATTTAACAAATTTTCATTACTTTGTTGTTTTTCAGACCTCAATACACTTTCAAAAAAGAAAAAAATTACATCTAAGAGCGAACTTACAGCTGAGTGGCTGAAAAACACACAAAAGAAAATTGAGGCTACAGAAAAAGTGGCTGAAGCCCTCAACAATATAGCCGCTCAGATAGGGCGCATAGCAGATTGTTTTGAAGTATACAATAATGCTACTATGTAATTATAAATTTTTTAGTTATTTTAAAGTTTTAATTTTTATGGTTATATTTTTAATTTTGTAATTGTTAATACTAAGAGTCCATGAATGATGCATCATGTTTTGATTGCATTCATCTTATTTAATTATCATTGCACACCAATGTTTTTTAACATGTGATTAAAAAGCATGCTTTCAAGTTTTAAAACCAACTGTTCAATACTCATTTTTAAAAATTTCCTGAGTTAATTTTCATTGAAATTAAACTAGACCATTTTATGTTTTTCCTAATTCCTAGACATTGTACAGTTAAAATTAAAGAAATTATTTTTTATTTTAAATTATATGGTATTTTTTCAAATGGTTTACTTGATCTCCTGCCTCATGTAGTTCTCTTTCTGTTGCTACGAAAAAGTCACAATTTATTTCCCACTAACCCCTTAAATTCTTCAAGAAATTATCACATTTTCATTGCCGCAGGGTCTAAAACCAGCTTGTGCTAGTATGGAAAATCTATCACCTATCAATTCTGCAAAATAAATTAACAAATAGCTGTACTTGTTTTAAAGCTTATGTACGTTAAACTGATTTATATTAAGCTTAGTAAAAACTTTTAAAACATGATGAATCATTTGTGGACATCCTGAATATTAGGAATAGAAATAAATTAGTTTTCTTTATCGAGTACATATTGCATAAGCAATAATTCACTTTGATGTGACTCAAGTAGATACCGTACAGTTCTAAATTTTAATAAGCTTCATCGAAATTCACTGCTCATAATCTCTGCATCTGGAATGTTTTCCTTCTATTGCAACAATCAATTTTGTAACTTCAATAACATTTCCCTAGTTGGTTAAGTAATTTAAAACAAAAAGGAAGATGTTGATTATACCTTATTGTGTGTTGTCCACATGGTGTTTGTAATTACCCTAAAATGGATTGTATTCCATAGGGAATAGTGAATTTCCATTACTTAATAGGATATATTGATCAATAATAGTCAGTCAATAAAAGTATTACATTAGTATTACATATTTTAGAAAGGCTTTTAAGCATGAAATTGGCTCTTACAAATTAACTGCCTAGTACAAACTTCATCATTATATGTTTCTAATTTTAAATTTTCTCCACGGCAATGTCTAAAAATACTTTATCATTTTAATCCTATTGATTTAATTTTTTTAACATCAAAATTAATTTTAATTTGTTTATCTTTGTTCAAAAATCCGATATAATGTAAATTTATTTAATTCATTATCAACTGATTTGATCATATCTTTTGGTAAATGAAATTGATTTATGTGACAGTTTTAATTTCATAGAGTTTTTGATAGTTAAGTCTGTTGAAATAAACTTTATATTAAGCAAACAATTTGATTTTTACCTTATCGTACTGGCATTAAAGTCAATCATTAAAGTGTACAGTGAAACCTCGATATCAAGGCTCTCAAGGGAATTCGGGAAACAGTCTTTTTATCGAGGGACTCTTCTTATCGAGGTTCGTGTTAGAAAGATATTAAGTGTAATTGCAATTTCAAGGGGATTTGAAAAGTACACTTTTTATCAAGGTTTTCATAATATCGGGTGTCTTAATACTGAGGTTATATATAATATCGAGTGTCTTAATATTGAGGTTTTACTGTATTTACTTTAATATATATTTTTTACAGCTTATTTTTGGTTAGCGTACTACAGACATTAATTATTAGTGAAATACTTCGAAGGTGTCCATTGGTCCATGATAACTCCAGTATCATAATAAATACACCAGGAGCCTTTTTTCTATAAGCCGCTTTACATTGGTCGAGAAACTTGACGGAGTTGCTAGGATCAGCTGGCTCCCTATTAAATACTAGTAACATTTGGACTCACCTACCACTCGACTCGTTTGCTGGTTTACACTGGTCGAGTACTAACTCGCCCTCCTACTCACCCTCCAAATTGACCAATGTAAACCGCCATATGAAGCGAGTGTGAGTTGAGTTAGTCCCTTAAAGTGTATCTCATATACCTCTACAACAAAGGAAACTAAAGTATAAACTCCAAAGGATTACTCCAAAGGTTTTAGGGTTGTTAAAGAATCATGAGACGGTAAATTACTTCTGGAATATTGAAAAAAATCTACTTCTTTTACTTAGACTCAGTTAGAATTAAAAACTCTCTGAATGATATTTTTCTAATTTTAAAGGTTTTGCAGTAAAATATACATATATGATACAGATCTGTTCAGCCCAGAAGTCCGGTGGGATGCGCATGCGCAGTGAAGATTTCCCCTACCGCGAGTCTCAGTACAGTCACATTTCGAAATAACTCATCTGTCAAAACATATGATTCTTTGTTTGCAACAATATTTGTAATGTTGTCATAGGCCATGTGGGATTTTAAGTTGACTATACACAACTGATGATGGAAAAACAGTGTGGGGGTATTCTCCATCTCTCTCGCACTTCCACCCCTACAAGACTTCCTGGCTGAATAGATCTGTACTGATTTGCATCCAATATGGGTTTAATAATGGGGAATATAGTGAACTGTAATCATTATACTGATTTGCATCCAATATGGGTTTAGAAGTAGGGAATATAGTGAACTGTAATCATTTATAATAAAACTTAAAACCACCTGGGTGAAAATAGCAATAAATATAAAATATATAATTATCACAAAACCCAATCCATGCAACATGCATCTAAAAAGCATACTCTTAAAAAAGTGAGAGGTGTTGAATTTATCAATTACATAATCAAACACGCATATTGTTCCTGCAAAACGTGATTTTTCTTTTGATTATAATGATTAAAATTGTTAATGAAATGGTTAAATAAATCACTAAATTAATCTTAAACTATTATTAAAAAATCTTGACCTTGTGTAGATTCCAAACACTTTTAATTATTAAAATAATTTCGAACAATTGTGTTCCTAATCATTAGACCCCTATTATATTGGTCGATGATATTGTCCATTGGCACAATATCGTCAACAACAATATTCTGTCCCTCCCCCAGTATCAAGGGGACATTGTTGCTAATACACATGTTGTTTAGAGCTGGGCAACAGTGGATAATTTTTGCTGCTACTGGGGGGTAGTAGTGAAGTGTTCTGTCCTTCAACAGGCATCTGAAGCGGTTTTTCAGGAGTCCAATCATGCATTCTACACAAGCCCTGGCGCTTCTCAGGCCTTTGTTGAAGCGTTCTTCAGGGCTTCCATCTATGGTGTTGTCAAATGGCTTCATTAGTATGGGCTCAAGGCCATACCCACTATCACCTGAAACAAAGTAGGAGAAAAGGAAAGGATAAGGTAAAGGAAGGATAAGGTATAAAAGGTCTAAAAAGACGACTCTGTCCTCTGCTTGTAGAGACAGACTTGAATGAGTAAAGGTTAAAAGTTAGGGATGAGGAAGTTTATGTCAAGGGGCCCAAAAAGATAAGAATTATTTAAGGAAAATCCTAAATACTTAGCAGTGAGTTTTTCAGCTACTGTATAAGGGAAAGAAAGGATGCCAGGGCTGGTTGAACTGAGTAGTTCTAAAGCACCTTGGGAAAGAGAGGGTATGGAGGAGAATATATCACACTGATTTGGATTTTTTTGCCTGCTTCATCCCCACTCCAGCTCTATCACCGCTGTGAGTTGTTTAATGCAAAGTGAGGTTCTGATATTTCTGAACCGACCTGTGGCCCGTTATTACTTTGTCTCGACGTGGAGAGGTTTTCTTTTGAAAACTTGACTGCATGGGATTTTGGATGTGAAAGTCATGCAATCATGCAAGCAGTAGGTGATTGGTGGTGTGTTTGTGTGTCAGTGATGGTTTGGGGGTTGTTGGCTCTTGGGTGTCAGGGTTGGAGGTTTTAGTTTTTAGGCCATGCAGTTGTGCAAGCATGTTTGGGGTTGTGTTTGTGTTCGTGTTAAGTGCTGTAGGTTTAGGGGATGTTGGTTTTCTCTTTTCCTTTTTTCATTTTGGATAACAAAAGAAGTTGATATTGCTATAGTGTGTTGGATTGAGTTTCACCCAAAGATCACAGAAAGTTCACTAAAGTATCGTTTCCCTTCACCACACCAACATATATTATTTCTATGCATACTTAAGTGTCAGATCTTTGCTGTTTGTGATGGAATACATTCTCTTATATTAGTGCCGTATGCTTCTGCAGGGGGCACTTCTGTGGATGTCACTTCTGCGGGGATCGTCTGCAGATGATGTGTCTGCGTGTGGGGTTTTATCTGGCTACTGCAACAGATGAGAGGGAAGCTGAAAAAAATAACTATCAACAGTTAATGTATTTTTACCAATCAGCCATGTATTCGCCATGCCTCTCTCATAACGGGCATTCATCTCCTCCTTTACCCTGCTGTTATTCCATATGAACGAATCATGGGTACTGCCGGGGTATCTTGCCCAAATTGATAGGATCCTTCTATCAGAGTCAGCAATCTAAAATAACAACATAAGAGATTAATAAATAATTCATTCGTTCAATAAACTTTTAGTTTAAATGTGTTTGAAAACTCTAGCTTTTGTCTATGTGTTGTTCACATTTTAAGTAGGCCCTAGCTTTTAGTTTTTTACAATATTCGAGAGGTACTTACAATGGAGCAAGTACCAGATACAAATTAGTCCTTATGACAATGTGATCTAGCGCCGCCGTTGGTTGGGACTATTTATAGATTTTTATTTTTGACAATACATGGAGGTAAGATTTACTTTAAGTTACATTGCAAGTATTCAAGTGTGCATTGCATAAGTTGTTTTTGCATAAAATTAAATGGAATGAAAGAAGACAATATATTGAAAAAGGTTGGTTATAATGTTAACTCACGATCTGTGTGTTAATGGAATGGAAATTTTTCCTATTCACATAGACATGCTCCGGATGAATCCTATCTTGTTTGGGAGGAGATACTATGGCCACATGTGTCCCATCAATAGCTCCAATTGCCCCTGGAAACTGATATTTTTCCCAAAATCTGAAAAAAGTTGTTAAGATTGAAACAGACTTGCAATTCTTTATCAGAAAAATAAGTTAATTTAAATAGGTAGCATATATAAATTAATAATTTTGATTTCAAGGGTCCTAAATTATTGTTCAAGACTGGAAACATTTGAGCTTTATGCCCCACACAATGAGGATTGGTAATTTTTTAGCTACAATACTGGGAGAGGGCTTAAAATTTGTGTACTGTACTTTTATTTTCTTTCATATGATACATTTTCAACTCACATTATGGGCTTAAATGGCCTTTTTAAAGGTCCAAAAACCCTTGAATAGGAGAATGACTTATGAGCTTACCCCAAAAATGATGATAGGGGTGCTCTGATTTGCCCAATGTCATAGAAAGAACACCCGAAACATAAATTTGAAGAAAACCGTACAAAAACACCAACCACAATTATATCAGGATATATGTAAGTATATATTTTGATTAAACACTCTAAAAAATATAAATATAGCCTATATACAAACCTTTTTAACAAATGGGTCCCCATTTTCATCTGCGGACCCCAAAATGAAAAGTTGGTTTGGTAGTGGGCTTAAGGCTCGCCGTGCAAGTGATGCTTAGCTCAATCAATATTCCATAATTCATTTACTAATGATCCTGGCTTGTGAGCTGGTCTTACATAAGGCATCTCAATCTTCCAAAGGCCTTTTTTTTAAAAAAAAAAAAAAAGGGGCCATGGCTTCACTTGACCATGGTGTTGCAACACAGCAGAATTAGCTTATTGTGCACGCCCCGCCCTTACCTTAGAAGGGTTATCAGGCCTTCACTCTCCGTCAAATCATCAGGGTTCTTAACGAACCTTGAGATCTTATTGACAAAGGTACCTCATGTCACAGCGCTTCCGTATGATTAAATTGCTTGGAGCCGCGGCCGGGAGTTGAACTCGGGCCGGCTGAGTGAGAACTCAGAACGCTACCAACTAAGCTACGGCACTGTCTTCCATAGGCATACTTATTTTTCATTAATATAACACTAATAAAAATACCCCTACGCCCTACATACATGGTGGTAGTTGTCTCTAAGACTGGATCTGTCATAAATGTTCTCATTGCAGTGAACCAAAAGCCACCTGGATGTCTTAACATCATTTTTTGAGGATGAAAACTTAGGTGCATATGTATAAAAAACAAAGCAGGGCAGAGGGACAGCTGCTCTCCAATAAGTTCCCTAATGAATATGAACAATAATCATTTAGTTTTATTCTTGCTATTCTTTAGAGAATCAATGAAGCTAAATTCTCCTACAATCCCAAATTACTTAGACCATCAAGAGATTAACTTTTAAAGACCTTCTGATTGCTAATTAAACGTTACAATTAATTTAATTGTATTCAGTCTAAAGAATAAATTGGACAGAAAAACGGTGTTTGATTATTAAAATGTAGAGATTTGGAAAAAATGCAAAGAAAATACAAACCTAAGCTTCACTTGTGACATCTCCATCTCAGAGTGGGGGAATTTGACATGATTTCATAACAGAGGTGTCATGGCTTAAACAGAATGTAAGCAATTACTTACACCCGACTGTGACATACCGAGATACCTATTCTGGCCAATACATTCCTGATACTGCCAGAGGCCATGAACCGGAGAGCTGTCAGAACCTAAATGGATAAAAATGTAGGAGATTAGTAATAAGGCAAAATTTCTTGAAGTAGCCTAGATAATTACATTCAAACACCTTAGGCAATGGAGCAGTTGCAGGGAGCTTTCATACATTTTGGTCCCTTAGAAATAAATATGCAGAATAATATTAGGAAACATTAAAAATATATTACACATGCATAACACAAGCTAAGGAAAGACATGGCCTATCAAGTCAACAAAAAATAGTCTAGCTCGTTATAAGTACCAGACTTGACATGCAAATAAAACTTATTGTGACTTAACACCTGACTTGACACCAGACTTGTGAAGATACCATTGAGAAATAATGGACCAAGTTATTTCATTGGACACAGCGAAACTTCTCTACCCTCCTCCTAATTTTCTGAAAATAGCTACTAAGCAAATAAGTTACAGATATTCAACACTCTTAACAAAACCTGAATTTTGTAACATTAAATGAAATATTTGGTCATTTTGACACTCATATCACTGCCATTTTCTTAAGCATTTAAACATAAAAGTATCTATTATGTAGGCCTACCTATATAAGAATCAATTAATCCACTTTCTACGTTAGCATTTGATAGGCTATTGGGTACGTTTGATGTTAACCCCCTAGACTCGACGAGGCCATCAGGCCTAATTAGTAATGTCAGTTTGATAAACTTTAGGTACTATTTCAAATTAAATTTGTTCTCAATGTGCTGTAAGTTTAAAGGTAATTAAAAATTAAAATAGCCTAGAGCTATATTAAAATTACGGCAAACTTTCAATATTTTTCCCCGCCGTGAGTTATTGATTTTTTTAGTTCGATATATCGATCGAATACTGTAATAGGTAAGGTTAGGTTACGTGTTTGGTTATTTTATCGATATATTGATATCATAATTCGATGTATTTCGGCGAAGACGAATACATATACGAATACTGAAATTTCGCCAAAATTACTAAATTATTTAAAATAGACTAAACATCACAGAATTAGTTATATACCTAACATCATCAATGGAAATAGACCTATATCAATTATTTTTCACCCATGTATATTTAAATCCATATTTAATTGTAGGCCTAGGTACAAGTGTGGAACTGTACCCAATTGGCCTTGACAAACTTTTGGAATTTGTCTCCAACGTAAGTTAAAATATTGATTGGTTTATTTTGATATATCGATCGAATAATAGAATAGGTAAGGTTAGGTTATGTTTGGTTTGGTTATCGATATAAAAAATCAACATATTTCAGTGTAGACGAATACTGCATGTTAAGACTGTACCACAAGTGTATATTTTATTACTTTATTTTATTTGCAATCATATGTTTCTTGAAATTATTATTCTTGTTTACTTTTTGTGAGAATGAGAGTTTATTGAGTAAAACATTTCTAAACTTTTAATTTTTTGTGAATTAATTGAGTAATTATAACATGGTCCTTCGTGGATGGTCTCATCAAGTTCCTGAATGAGACTAAGATTGACACCATCGCGTCCGGCAAGGCAGCAATAGAAGAGCTGCTAATTCAGGTCTCTTATGCCGGATTCAACCCTGAAGTGACCATTAGACAAATGGCAAAGAACTGGCTCAAGAGAGTCGAGTTTGTTCCATTTGTATCCAAATCTGGGACTAAATCAGGGACAGCGGAATCAGAGGAATCAGATGCGCCCATGACATATTTGGGAAAGGGTTGGAACAAATCCAGGGACCCAATTGGAAGTGATGAAGCCATCATGATTGCCTGCACGATCTTCCTACAGAGAGGGTCCAACTACCAGAAGGCCACCGACAAGTCCCAGGAGGAAGCAAAGTCCGCAATAAAGTGGGTTTTAGATTCCCTGGGAGTGAAGAAGACAAAGAACCAGTCGGGAAAGACCTTATACCAGACAGATGTGACCCTGCCAAGGATTGCATCTTGCTTCCCTCACTGTTCTCTGAGTGTGATTTTCACCACAGATAAAGTGAATCTGGTTGTTCCGGAGGTGTGGGGTAAGCACACAGTCCCCAGGGTGTTACGATCAACCCTGTTCCAATCAATGATCCCCAACTCGACGATGACCAACGATGTGGACATCACACCAGTTGTCCAGTTGGCATCTTATAAAATGGATGCCATTGTGAACAAGAAGCCGACAGATGTAAAGAAGTTGTTCGCATACATAGAGTCGGCAAAGAAGAACAACCTGCAGCACAGAAGCAAGTGGATGGAGGTACAAAGGAATTTAAAAATTGGTGACTTCGTTATTATTAAAGAAGACAACCTCCCACCTTGCAAGTGGCACACCGCAAGAGTAGAACAAGTACATCCCGGAAGTGATAAAATTGTTCGAGTGGTCACACTTAGAACAAATAATGGACTCATAAAAAGACACATCTCAAAACTGATTATTGTTCCAGTTGCCTGATTTTGAGATATCTAATATCTCAAGGGGCGGAGCATGTTAAGACTGTACCACAAGTGTATATTTTATTACTTTATTTTATTTGCAATCATATGTTTCTTGAAATTATTATTCTTGTTTACTTTTTGTGAGAATGAGAGTTTATTGAGTAAAACATTTCTAAACTTTAATTTTTTGTGAATTAATTGAGTAATTATAACACTGCAGTTTCATCTAGGCCTTAGAGGCCAACCGAGCCTAATACTCAGAAAAATTAGTAGGCAGGCTAGACCATTGACTTTGAATCTCGTCTCTTTGAAGAGATTCAAAGTCAATGGCTAGACACAATATACTTGATTGCAGAAGTATGTATTTCCATACTAATGAAATAGTAGAATACATACGGAAATGCAGCTAATATTCAAATTTTAATCTAACCAACTTAAGTTATACCTAGAACACTCACCCTTATATCATAGGGAATAGCCGAGGCTCTCCTAGATGCTGGAAGTCTGGGTTCCAGCTCTTGACATAAACCTCTGGCAAGAGATTTGGACAGCCTGAATAGTTTTACAAATTTTCTGTCTTGGATGTCCCAGGGGCTTAGACGATCATTGAAATTTAGGTAGGGCCTATCTTCGATTTCAACCTCTGCCTCCAAATCCCCCAAAAGATATTTCATCCCAAAATGGGGTAAAAAATCCATGACGGTATAAGGAAATCAAATAATATAATGTATAAAATATAAACTAATATAAATATAAAATTCACGGGAAGCCTAGACAGTAGTAGATTATAAAGAGTTGCAGACGACTCTGACAGTGACCACTCCAAAACCAATATGGCGGCGAATGTAAACACTGCATTTTTCGATTTGATCGTAGGAAGAAGAAGAAATTGCACTCACCCACGAGTGACTCACCCACAATTTGGCTGGTGAGTAGTTTTGGGTGAGTTGGTGAATCACTTCTCACTAGTCAACCGGTTCAAAAATACCAAACGTGTGAGAAGTGACTAACTCAACTCAAACTCACTTCTCACCCATTTCAAAAATAGGGCCCCATAAGTGACTGTAAATAGAATATTAATTAAAAATTTCATGATTAATCCTGAAATATTTATCAAGTAAGTTTTTAATAATAATAATTTATATCATGGGGAGTTGAATAAGCAAAGTAAAATTTAGTCTAGTATCCTTTCAGTTAAACCAAATTATACAAGTAGGCCACGTGAGAACCAATTTAAATAATTTGTCTTAATTGGACCTAAAGGTAAAAAGTTTGAATGAAGAGAACTTTTGTGCCATAGAAGACAAAAATTATGATTACAATTTTTGGTCTCAGAATAATTTAGATCATTTTATGGCATTTTTGGAAATGGCTTCTCAAATTATTTATTTTACCATTAAATACACATAGCGTTTGTTACCGTCATCGATGATTACCGTTAACCTTAAGTTGCTAAGGCCGGTAATTATAGGGCCGGTTTCTCCAAGTAGCGTTTAACTTAAAGGCCTTAAAGTTATACCGACGTTTAAACCATCGATCGATTTCTCTATACAGTTTGGCCTGAAGTTTAAGTTAAGCCATGGAAGAAGAATGTTGGCTGCCCTGATTTAGTATTTGGGCATTTATTTCGTCTGCTCAATGCACATATTTGTAGATTTTTCTGAAACATTGAGTTTTAGGTTATGTTTCTATTCTGTTTGCTATAGTGTTGTGTTCGTTTTGTCAATATGTTTGCAAATGAAATGAAAAGTGTTGTTCATGTGAGTTCAATTAAAGAAGAGAAAGATAACTTCAAAAGGAGTAAAAACTTTAAACAATCCGAAATAGATGTGCTGTTGGACCTAGTTGAAACGAAAAAAGGAATTCTGGAATGTAAGAAGACTGATCAAACAACTCAAAAAGAAAAGGATGCCGCTTGGCAAGAAATTGAAATACAATTTAATCAGCAGAGTGGAGTCAATTATAGGGAGCGGAGGACCCTGAAAGCCAAACACGAGAATACAAAAAGGTATCGAAGAAAGCGTGGGCGAATGAGAAGAAATATTTCCATGGGACTGGTGGTGGACCTACTAAGTAAGATGGTTAATTACTTTTTGCAATATTAGTGATATTTCTTGTAATAATTGTACAGGGTGTTTTTTTAACGAACTCAAAACTTTATTTTATCAGTGAATGATTATTGTATTTATTAGGTTTATTAGCTGACATTTACTTACACAATTTAGAGGTTAATAGAATATAAAATAATAACAATCCTTTGAAAAATAAAACAATATATTGGTTCAGATATGTTGGTTACACAATAATCATTCACTGACCCTATTTTAAAATAAATAATAAAATGAAGGTTCATTTGCACTACTGGCTCGTAGAGACTATGACCCCTCTTTTAAAAATTTAAAATAATAAAGAATAGGTTCACTTACACTACTGATCATAGTCCCAAACGAAAATTAAAGAAACAATATTAAGTCGATGTAGGGTCGTTGAGACTACGAACCTATATAATTTAATAAGGAGGTTAATCTACTCTACTAGGTTCTTAGAGACGATGACCCTTTATATTTTATTAAAATTTATTATATAAACAAGGGTCGTAGACACTATGACCCTTTTTAGTAATTTAAACCGTATATTGAAATAACAGGTTCATTTACACTACTGATAATCTAACTACTCCTGCACAGCTTCGTGATTACTGAAGGCGCTCTAGGCGTCTCGGCCTCTAGCGCTCACACCGTAACCGAACTTTTTTCTTTTCTATTTTAGTTTTCTTGTTTCCAGTTCTGATAACTACTTAAATACTGTAGTAGCTGATCGGTCAACAATAGCTGAGAGTTTATTAATCTATTTCGGTTTAACAAAATATCTTAAATTAAAAAACAATTTATATACTAAAACAAATTGTCAAAGTATTGAGTATCGAACTATCGAATGGTGACAATATTTATAAACGTTATATAGTAACAACATAAAACTAAAAATTGAAATTGCAATGATGTCTTCTGGAATTAATTAAATTACAACTAATAAAAATACGGGCGCATACAGATTAGTCGTTTAGTTATGTACGGAAACTAAACAAATAAAGCTGAAGCTGTGAAATAAGTATTACCAGTAACTTGCATTAACATCAACTTAAATTTGCACAGCATTAGTCTTCATCGCTGACGATTTCAGTTGGCAGCCATGCCAAATTATACAAAAGACACATAACATGCTATTAGATTTTCATGTGATAAAATTTGCAGAGTTAACAGACTCGTCATACTATTTTTCTTTTTCAAAATAAATGCCAAAACATGTTATAAGTTAAAATATTAAAAGTAAAAATAATTACAGTGGAATATTTTCTTATAAACCACTATTTCACTCACATTGAGGCTGTAATCTAACTTTTTTACACATAAACTAGAGCTAATATAATTTGTTACACAAAGTAAATGATAGGATAATACTTATCCTCGATATAAAAGTGATCATACACTTAGGGGGGGTTTCCCCAAAACCTAGTTAAACTGAGTTTAACTTATATTCGAGAATAAATTGATTTTCGGTTTCCCCAAATGTTTTATTGGTAAGTTTAAGTTAAACGTCACTACTTGATGTTGGCTATCCTGAATGTCAAGTTTTTGCTTATTTTGATAGTGGATTCTAAGGTTATGTTCGATTGTTTTGGTTTTTCTTGCAGTAACATTCGTTTTGAAAACTAATTGTAATTATTTGTGTTGATTACTTTTAACATAACATAAGATGGAGAAGTCAAGGGAGAGAAGCAAAAACTTCAAAGACAGTGAGATTAACCTTTTGTTAGATTTAGTTAAAAGTAAAAGACAAATATTAGAATGTAAGAAAACAGACCAGGTTAGTTCCAAGGAAAAAGAAGAGGCTTGGGGCTGTTTGGCCACCGAGTTCAATAACTCAAGTGGCATTTACTACCGAGATGCGAAAACCCTTAGAAGCAAGTATGAAAATTTTAAAAAAAATAACCAAGAGGAAATTTGCTGAGGAAAAGTCTTACGTAATGGGCACTGGAGGAGGGCCTCCGATAAAAACAGAAATTACACAAACTGATGTGAAAGTAAAAGATTTGTTAGGAGATATGACAGTTTTTGGCTCCGAATCTCAGTTTGATTCAGATGCTAGGCCTAATGCTGTGGCGCAGACTGTAAGGAATATCGATTATGTTATTTCTGAATTGGACATTGAATCTTTACCAGTTGTATTTGAAGAGGAAGTCCAAGTCCATAAAAATGACGAGGTGTTGGCTCCTGCAACGACAAGTAGTGGAAGTCTTTGCATACTCCAAAGCCCAAAGAAGAAACCAAAGATAGATGACAGCGCTACCGGTAATGAAAACACTACTACGATTATGAAGTCCCTCAACATGCGAGATCTGCGGAATAAAACATCTCCGCTCAAGACTTCTAGGTAAATATGTTGTAGAGATTAAGTATGCCAATTTTCAGCCCTCTATATTTAATATTAAATCAACTGGAACTGAAAAACCTGGGGAAATCGCTGACATTTGGCGAATTTTGAAGATTCGTTTAAATCTATAGGCATTTTAATGTTACAAACTAGTTATATTATTCGTGATTTGTAACATATATGTTGTGGAGATGGTGTATGTCAAGTTTCAGCCCTCTACGTATAATATTGAATCTACTGGACCTGAAAACCTGAGGAAAATTCCGAAAATTAAAATTTTTGGCGCTATTTAAGGGTGAAGGAGACGAGATAGAGCAAAAAGTCATAGGACCAAAGTTGTAGATCGTGAAAAATCCGTGACACTTGGTGCAGTCCGTTTTTCAATAGGACCTCTGGTTTAGCCGCTATAGCCAAAAAACGAAAAGTACTTTTTTCAAACTTCAATATTTTTTCCCCCTTTTCCCCCCTTTGGGGGCGTCGGGGGTGGAAATGTTTCGTTTTGATAATTTTCCCTGGTGTTTGACCACCAAAGGAATATCCTTGCCAAATTTCAAGTCTCTAGCTTATCTGGAAGTAGTTTAGAATTTGTATCTATGGTAAAGTTACACATCCGGCTGTATACAGGGTGTTGTTTTTTTAAAAACTTGCTTCTTAATTTATTCAGAAACAAAAATAAATTTTAGTATTCTGTTTCCTGGAAACGTCTCCCAACACAGGGGGAAGTCAATTTCACAGGAAAACTTTATCCCCCAACTACTCCTTTCTCACCCCAACCCCTAACTTAAAATTTTCAAATGGCAACATACCCTTTGTGACATATCAAATTGAAGAGCACAAAAAAAGAAAAATTTTGGTGGAAGAAAAATTAAAATTGCCTCATGTTTTCTCGAGTTATTTGGTATTTAAAGGTGTTTTTCGTTTAACTTCAAATTTTTATTATTTAAAAATTAACACAGACATAAATATGATGTTAGCGGGAAATATCTAATTGATACTTACCCCAAGTGATATATCAAATTAAAGGGTATGAAAAAACTAGATTTATTGCAATAACTAAATTGAGATCCAATACAGAATTTTTGATATCCTCATATTTTACAATCTGACAATTAATTTAAGTGCAAATCATTTTAAATTCATCCTTCCTGCAAAAAAATTATTGCTGGCTAGATAAATCTCTTCGATACCGGATAGCTACAGATGGCATTATTTATTAATAAGTACTGACAGCATAACATGATAAAAAAATATTAATCAACATAAGGGTTGGGGGAAGGGGGTGAAATAAGGGTTGATTTTCAGTTCATCACACATTCCCCTGTCATCAGTTAGATGTTTCCCGCTAACAACATATTTATGTCTGTGTTAATTTTTAAATAATAAAAATTTGAAGTTAAACGAAAAACACCTTTAAAAACCAAATAACTCGAGAACGCATGAGGCAATTTAAATTTTTCTTCCACCAAAATGTTTCTTTTTTTATGCTCTTTAATTTGATATGTCACAAAGGGTATGTTGCCTTTAAAAATTTTAAGTTAGGGGTTCGGGTGAGAAGGGGGTAGTTGGGGGGATAAAGTTTTCCTGTGAAATTGACTTCCCCTGCGTTGGTAGACATTTCCTGAAAACAGAATACTAAAATTTATTTTTGTTTCTGAATAAATTAAGAGGCAAGTTACAAAAAAACACCCTGTATATATTAGATGTTGCCTACATTGCCTAAAGTGTCTGTACAATAAAGATGTTAACGCTTCTTTCGGTATCAGCGCACTCATTCATCCGCCAATATGTGTGGCTAGAGCTATAGTTTCCTCGAGCAATGCTCGGAAAAATTGATTGTGTTCGTGATGTTTTTAACATTTTATTAGTACAAATTTTATGGATGCTGCTTACGGCGTTGTGGCAAAAGTGGTTTTGTCACACATCATCGTCTTTAACAGAAGACGGGCCGGGGAAGTGGCATTAATGAAAGTGAAATCATTCCAAAAAAGAACAATTTCATCAAGGCCTACTGGAGAAGTAAGTGCTGCTTTATCTCAAAACGAAATATGCACTTACGAACAGCTTGAAGTAGTCTATCTTAGAGGTAAAAAGGGTTCGAAAGTGGATTGTTTATTTACACCGAACATAGTGAAATTTATGAAGATTTTGCTAAATAATTACGCCAGAAATGGAATCCTTAATGACAACATTTACAGGTTTTGTCTTCCGGGTTCGAAGCAGTGCACGAGAGGTCACGACGCAATTAAAGTGATGGCGAGAAAACTGTGGAGCCACTGAGCCAACGTATTTGACATCAACAAAACCTAGACGACACGTAAGTACGGTCTCTCAACTACTGAACCTAAATGATAATGATTTTAATCAAACATATGGGTCACGACCCCTCAGTACCCAGAGAATCTCATAAAATTGATGAAGAGACTGTGCTAAATAAACAAAATTCTCTTGTCACTTCAAGAGGGAAGTATTGCCACACACAAAGGTAAAAAACTGAGCTAATTTCTAGTCAATGTAAGTGATGAATTATAGGCAAAAGACAAAAATGTTGGTGAGGAGAAAGTAACAGAAAATCCAAGAAAGTCGACTAGATCAGCAAGTTTAGAATTGCAAATTCCTCAACCTACTGTGTGGAAAATTTTGCGGAAACGTTTGAAAATGACACCTTATAAATTACAGTTAGTACAAAGTTTAAATGATAATGATAAAGTTGTACGTAAACATTTTTGTCAGGAGATGCAACATTGTCTTGAAAATTACGACAAATTGTTTAATCGCCTAATTTTCTATGATGAATGCACTTTTCACATTAGCGGAAAAGTTAATAGACTTAACGTAAGAATATGGGGAACAGAAAACTCAAAGAGAGACTGTTCAGCATATACGCGATTCTCCTAAAGTGAACGTGTTTTGCGCTTTATCCTCCTCAGACCCAACGTTCCCTATTTGGTACATTTTTCTAAAATCTATTCACAATGTACTGGAGCCATTACAGAGCTCCAAGTAGTTCCATTGGCTTCTGCTAGATGTCACCTGCATGCAGAAAGTGCTCTTACTTGCCTCAGTTTTAGTTTTTGTTGTCTTCAGAGCATCGCAAAATGGCGGACAGACAGCGTTACACGTTGAGGCCTCGCGGCCTCGCCCACAAAGTAAGTATTATGCAATAATATGTTATTGTCTTTGTTTTGTGTTGGCAAAAATTAATTACACTCTTTGAAGTGCAAGTTTTTTTGGTGATACAGTTGGTTTTGTTGAAACTTTTACTTTTCATACCATAACCTGTTGGCAAATATTGCTGTACCCTGTTGGGGACATTGGGACTTGACCACATTTAGTTACTGTTTTTGCAAAATTTGAAAAAAATTGAATAAACAAATATTTCCACCATAATTAAAATGTGTTAATACAATATACTGCTTTTAGGTTATTTAACACTGAATCTAGCCTACAAAATTATATTTATACATTTTAGTTCAACATTGTAACAGAGTTTTTAGGTAAATGTACTAAAATTGTTTCGTTTTTTATTCCAGAGGCTGTTGGAGAGTTCTACAACCGTCCTGGTTTTGCTGAAGAGTCTGAAGTAGAGGACCTCTCTCTTGAGGAAGCTGATTCGACTTATTCTCCTACACCCAGGATCGACATATTTCCAGTAGCGGATGAAGCTGACGATAATGAAGAGAATGCTGGTGATGACGAGCCTACAGTTGCTGCTCAGCTAATAGCCCCATAACCAAACCAGCCTCTTGTAACTTGGGAAGTCCAAGATGATTTTGAACCACTTCCACCAGCGCCTCCTTTCGAAGGAGACATTTCGGAACCCAAATTCGTGAGTATCATTGATAGTTTTAGAAGATATGTTCTTGATGCGATACTGCAAGCAACAGCAGAAGCTACAAGAAAAAATATTTTCACTGCGACTGGCAAAGAAATTTATTTGACTAAAGAAGATATAGAGACTTTTTATGGGATACCTATCATGATGTCTTACCTGAAATTTCCTAGAATCAGCATGAACAGGGCCAAGCGTACTAAAGTTCCAGACATAGCCAAGGCAATGCCCAGAGATAAATATTTTCTGATAAGGAAATATCTGAGAGTAAGAGACTATAATGAAGTAACAGCTGATGAAAAAAAGAAAAATATTGGAAAGTTCGACCATTGTTGCAGTCCATTTGAGAGGCTTGCCTCCAGAACCCAAGGTGAGACGAAGTCAGCATTGACGAACAGATGGTCCCTTTTTGGGGCCATATAGAAATGCGTCAACACGTAAAAGGTAAGCCCAATCCATGTGGGTTAAAAAACTTTGTTGCCTGCGCCCCAGACGGGTTACCCCTTGATTGTTTCCTTTATGAAGGTAAAGGGGACACGATTCTTTCAGAAGATGACCAAACTATCCTGGACTGGATGAGAGTGGGAAGGTCATTGTATGACTGACCAGGGATTTGTCTCAGGGAATTAGCATTTTCAGGACAGGTACTTTATGACTATCCCATTGCTGGATGAACTCCACTTACGAGGATTCCAAGGAACTGGAACACTGAAAAATGACTGTATACCTGGTAATACGCCATTATACTCAGATGCTGAGGCTCGTGGAGGTGAACGTGGCTACTTGAACCAAGTGGTTCGAGATGATGGGATAATTGCCATTGTAAAATGCTTTGAGAAAAAACCTGTTATCCTTGCCTCAAGCATTCATGGGGCTCATCTCACAGATTGATGTAGGAGGTGGGATAAAAAAAGAAAAAACGATACATTGAGGTGGAGCGACCCAATGTGATATAAGAATACAATGCCAAAACGGGGGGTGTTGATTTGTTGGATAGAATAATTTCATTCTATCGCCTCAGTGCTAGGACTAAAAAGTGGACCGTAAGGTTGATATTCAAATGATTGACTTTGTTGTCGCATCCAGCTGGATAATGAGGAAGCGTTATGATGAGGTCGAACGCACGCCAAAGAAAGATAGGCTGGACTACCTGGACAATCGCAAAGATGTTGCCTACCACCTCCTTCATCAGAAGATCCCTGAAAGTGAGGATGTAGATGTGTATTTCGACCTACCACTTTCAGGACCACCAAGATATGTACCATTACCTATTTTTTTTAAAGAGGGCCATGGCTTCACTTGGCCATAGTGTTGCAACGCAGCAGAATTAGCTTATTGTGCACCCTCAGTCAACAGGCCTTCACTCTCCGTCAAATCCCAAGGTCCTTAACGAACCTTG
This sequence comes from Flexamia atlantica, assembly GCA_035578135.1. Taxonomy (NCBI): domain Eukaryota; kingdom Metazoa; phylum Arthropoda; class Insecta; order Hemiptera; family Cicadellidae; genus Flexamia; species Flexamia atlantica. The sequence continues at coordinate 9,328,030 of JAQJVK010000021.1, read as the reverse complement.
AGATCTTCTTGACGAAGGTACCTCTGTTCGTCACAGCGCTTCCGTATGAAAATTGCTTAGAGCCGCGACCGGGAGTTGAACCCGGGGCAGCTGAGTGAGAACTCAGAACGCTACCAACCAAGCTACGGCGCCGTCACCATTACCTCTTGATGTGCAGCGGAAGAGTGCTGCCAAGCACATGCCAATGATTCCCAACAAACATTAAGTTACATCTATTTTCATAGAGTTGAGGCACTCTAAGAAAGCGAGGATGCAGTGCAGCACATGCAAGATTTTCCTCTGCCTGAACAGCAATAGGAATTGCTTCAAAGTATTTCATGAGATGTAGAGAAGTAACAATAGAAAATATTATTCTTATTACCAAAACCATTCAACATTCTTTATAATTGTTATTACGTCAGCCGAGTCCCAGTCCCAATGTCCCCTGTGAGGGACATAATTTTTTAAATATTTAGGGTAAAAAAATTTGAAAAAAATTAACTGTGTTTCTTGATTTATTTTTAACCCAAAAACCTATAAAACACTCAGAATTAACTTTCAAATTAAGTTCAGGAATCTTGTGAAAAGGTTTACGGGCCGTTCTTCTTCCAAGAACCATCAGTAACCGGAATAATTTATTTGGATATGTTAACCGAATGGTTAATGCCTCAACTCTATGAAAATAGATGTAACTTAATGTTTGTGAGACGTCAGAGAGTATCTGTATGAACATCTTCCGAGACGATGGATCGGCCGTGCAAGTGAGCAAAACGTGTTTCAGCCGTGGCCACCTCGTAGTCCGGATCTAACGCCCTGCGACTATTTCTTGTGGGGCTATGTAAAAGACAGAGTTTTCGTACCACCGCTTCCTGTTGATATCGATGTTCTTAAACAACGAATCACAAATGCTCTTGCTACAGTTGACCGTGAGATGCTTAGTCGAGTGTGGTCAGAATTCGACTATCGTGTTGATATCTGACGTGTTGCAAATGGTGCACACATTGAACATCTGTAAATATTCTCAATAAAAACTAAAAGAATTCCTCTATATAACCATTTAAGTAATGATCTAAATTTTTAAATAATAAATGTTCTACAAGCTATCCAAACTGTCTTTCATTTGTAATCACCCTGTATACTTAATAAAATTTTAATGTACAAATTTATTAATATTTTACGTCAACAATAAAACACTTTTCCATTATTTGTAAGGCAGCCAGTAAGAGCTCCTATGAATTAATTTAATTTTATATTCATATTCTGCAGTATAGTTCAATAAGTGATGATGCGCTCATGCTCCTGGTCTTGGAGTAAAGGCTTGATTAAGGTTTTGAGCATTTACTAAACATTGTTTGATTTTATGTTCGACCACAGAGGATTTGATTCCTCTGTGGTTCGACTATATTTGTAAATGATAATGTAAATTCATCAAACATAATTGTATTAATGTGTTTTTAAATTAACTATATTTCAGATACGTTGCAGGCTACTTGTGTGTCAAACAAAGTACAAATGTGAAGCGTGCCAGGATGAATTGACAGTGGATGCTATTTTGGGCGATGAAAACGAACTTTTGATCATGTATTAAAGTTACGCAACAAGGGACGTATATTAGCCGCAAGGTTTGCGGCGTATTGTCGAGCATGTCATGCCCTTGAAAATTATGTACAGCGCTACCAATGCTGATTATCATCAATACAAGGCATCTTTTAAGGTACGTTCCTTATGGAAGAGCCATAGGTCGATTTTAAAGAGGTAATCATTCTCAAGAGGTATCATTTTAAAGAGGTAAAAAAGCATAACTTAATGCCGCAAATCGCATCTCGAACGGACGCTTTGAACGTCTGAAATCGAATTTTTAAGGTACAAATAAATGGCAGTTTAGAAAAGTTTAAATGGCCGCCATTTTGGATTGGTTGATCCAATTGAGCTCGGATTTGCGGCATTGTACTCTACTCAAAAAGAGGTTTAATTTGATGTACATATCAAACCTATGCTTACATTTAACATTCATAAGAACTGTTATAAGAAACAAAGGACATATTTGTATGTTCTGTCACAAAGTCATGATCAACCTTCCCAGACACCCTGAAACAAAACATAGCTTTGAAATGGAGGTTGCGAAACTGTTGGCTATGCCAAAAAACTCTTTACCCAGAAAAAGTGGGTTTATAGAATCACGAATAGGGGTTACTACCATAACTTAGAAGACATTGGCATACTTTGCTACATTTGAGATTGTTTAAAATTAAATCATTTAAATGTTACATAGGCCTATTTTTAAATTGTTTAATGTTATCGTTATTAAACTGCGTTACTTTCAGTGCTGTGTTATGATAGTAAAATGTAAATGAGATTAAAATTATGTTGTTATTTCTTCTGGAAGATTATATCATAAGAACCCTCGACTGCCAGTCCTTCATTACTTATGTTTTTGAATCTTTTCAATCACATAAAATCACATCAAATTGTGCTTTATTACCTCTTTAAAATGATACCTCTTTAGAATCATTACCTCTTCAAAATCGACCTATGGCATAAACCACTTCTGCATTAATCATTTTCAATTGCTGTTACAATTTTACTTTTTTGCTTTTTACAAATGTCTCTTCTTCTAGGTGTTCGGTGATGTTGAAGAAGTAACAACCTGCAATCGAAAGTGGAATAAGTCTCCAACCATTTATCATTTTTGTGGGTGAATCACTGCACAAAGTATATTGCTACTATGTGTTTATAAACAAAATTAAATACATGTTAGAAAGTGTGCTCTGAGCCGTTAACATTTGTTTCAAGTCATTTTTTGTTTTTAATTTGGAGTATCCCGTCGAAAGCGAACAAATGAACTTTTTATTCAGCAAACAGTGACAAAAAACTGGCTTCTGTCACAAGTCTTTTGGCAGAGATCTCTGACTAAACTCTACATAAAATGTCTACATAAGAAAATATGTTCTCAATGTGTACACAAGAAAGTTTTTTTTCAAGGGACTATATTAGCCTCCTTACCGCCCCGTCCCAATCCATGATTGCTGTGACTGATCTGGCATTATCGACATTTGCTGATAAGTTTCCTCAGAATCACCACTTACCACATGTTAAGTCGAGAATCGTGGACTGCGTCCTCGAAGAAGCGACGAAAAAGTTCCCGGGATGGCTGAGAAAAGATACTGTTTGTAATACCCATCGGGTGTTTTTGTTAAATTTTATCGTAAGAAATTGTTAAAACCACCCTTTAGACATCAAGACAGATGAAAACACCCGGGACCAAAACCCTGATCTACATTCCGTATAACTTTTGACCATTATTTTTGTATGTAATTGCAGTAACAAAATCTGTCAAGCATTACTTCTTTTAACATTTAATGAATTCCGTTGTAAATGCATTATAATTTTAATTTGAAATCGTACTTCTATGGTACAATTTTTTATTGTACTGCGATCAAAGATTTCGTATGAAAACCATTTGTCAAAATTTTAATTGTAGTACAATGATAGATTTTCCTGTGACACATATTCAATCTTGTATAATTTAAATATGACATTTCGTTTCAACATTTTAAAAAATTGTGGTCGTATCAGACAATGTGTTTATATAAATATGCTTGTCAATGAAAACAGCAAATTTGTGTTGGTTGTTAAGTCTGTGTTACTTGATAAATATTATTTTATAATTTATATACGACCATTGATTGCAATATAATATATAATTTATTTGATTCACCAACAACAAGTATTTTTAAAAAGCGTGTCAATGACTTGTTGCTAAGTCTGGATAGGGATTTTTCAAAAAATCGGGTAACCAAGTGGGACTTTTTACCAAATGTTCCTTGATATGTTACCTTTGAAACCCCATCACTTTTACGAAAATAAAACTTGTGCTCAAGCCACCATCTTGGAAAATGGCAGCCAAAATATAGTTTTTAAGCTATATCATGATAACTATTAAGTTTAGAAAACAACATTTTGCTCTAAAGTTGCTTGGTTTGAAAAGGCCTATAACTTTTATATTTAACGTATTGTTGTACAACAATTGATGAAGCCGCCATATTATAAAATGGCTGCCAAAAAGTATTTTTTGGCTGGTGCAGCTTAATTATTTATCTTACTAAAAAGGTCACTGAAGAGAAGTTGCAGGGATTTTGATAATCTACCACTTTTATATTTACTTTGTTATTGTAAACTCACAAATATAGGCGCCATCTTGGAAAAATGGCCGCTAATATTAGTTTTTTAACTGGGACTATTTTATTATTGTATTTACATTAGGTAACTAAATACAAAAGTTATATGGTTTAAAAAGATCTATAACTTTCGTATTTAACATTTCGTTGTGCAACAATTAATAAAGCCGCCATCTTAGAAAATGGTGGCCAGATATGTTTTTCTTGGAATTTTCACCTTGAAAAATTAAAATAACCAAGTTTTAGTTGGCATCATTGGATTCAGCTTGAAAAAATAAACAACTTAGTTTTTGAATCACTGATTTATGTCCACTGGTTACCAAGATATTGAAAATAGTAAACAGAGTGCGTTGTCCCTATGTTACCCTTATGGGAAGAATAAGTAGAATTCTATATATCGCTCAATTCTTGACTTACATCAATACAACTTTGTACGCGGCTTCTTTTAGTTAAGATCTACTGGTTTATGGTTTAAAATAATCTATTTTCACATTTCCGTGGCAGCAAACCTGCGTGCTCATATACCATATTATTGTTATGGAGAATGTTTTACCATACTTATTTATGAATTTATGTTTATACTATTTATCACTAGGCTTTATCTTATGTTGGAATTTGTATTTACACACGTTGAAGCATCATAATATGAAGTTCTTATCCTCAGTAGAAGACGTAAAGTAAATTTGCTAAAATATTCTCCATAAGAATACACATTTCCGTGGCAGCAAACCTGCGTGCTCATATACCATGTAATTGTTATGGAGAATGTTTTACCATACTTATTTATGAATTTATGTTTATACTATTTATCACTAGGCTTTATCTTATGTTGGAATTTGTATTTACACACGTTGAAGCATCATAATATGAAGTTCTTATCCTCAGTAGAAGACGTAAAGTAAATTTGCTAAAATATTCTCCATAAGAATAACATGGTAAATGGGCATGCAGGTTTGCTGCCACGGAAATGTAAAAATAGATTATTTTAAGCCATAAACCAGTAGATCTTAACTAAAAGAAGCCGCATACAAAGTTGTATTAATGTAAGTCAAGAATTGAGCGATATAAAAAAAATTAAAAACAAAATTAATAGTTTATTATATTTATATAATTTTTAAATTGAAATTGAATTTCATTAGGTAACTATTTTATTTTTATCTAAGCGGTTTTGCACCCCTTCATTTCGGACGAATAATTGCAAAATAAAGGCTCATACAAACACTGTTGTTAGGTTTGTCTAAGAATATTGATTATATAATTACAATAGGTCATTTTATTTAAGTGTCCACAGTTATTTTACTGCGGTCAAGACCGCAGCATATTATTATGTTTGTGACTTAAAAGTTGTTTAGGACCTTTTCGTCTGATAATTTATTTACATATTTATCATATTGGGTTTTAGAATAAAATATTTTAATTTGCAGATTTAATAGATAAATACTGTAGTTAAATATACAATATGTTGTAAAAGTAATAAATTGCAACAAAACAATATTTTTTATTACAACCTGTTTTCTTACACCTAAGATCTCTCCTGCTGAACAGTCTGAATAAGCCCAATGCAATAACATTTCTACAGGCTGAGGTATTTAAAAGAGCGCGAACTAGTATACTAATAAGGTGTCTACTGCAATCTGATTTTGAAATTCCACTCTTACATACAGGAATTACTGTAATGAAATCTTACTGGTTTCCTCATTGATAATGTTCAATATGTATTTTGTTTCTCAATAAAAATAGTAAACTACGCCTATGAGATTAAAATTAGTAATACGTATACTTTCCAACAATAACATTTACGTTTTAGGTTATTTTTTAATGTATGAGGGCATCCCAACACCTATAATCGTCATTTGTTCCTCCTACTTTATTGTTTAAAAGACATTACTGATAAATATATTAAATCATAAAGCTTTGACAATAACAGTCATGCAGCGGCCCGGCAGGTAGCCCATGAAACTGTTGCCAACCTTCCAATGGAAATTCCCCGAGATTCCCTGCTGTTGAGCGACGGCCAGCGTTGGTCTCGGCTAAGCTTGATCGCGGCTAACGCTCTGACTTGTGGATCCATTTTTTTGGCCGTCGGTTAAATTTGGCCGAGATCAACGAAAACCGCGGGCCACGAAACCCCGAACCCGTGAACCGCCTCTAAGACATACTAATTGTATCTTTAAAAATGAAAGATGTCGTATGTAGATCATTCGTTACAAATCTAACTTACCAATTCTTTTGCTATCGTCAACTGCCAATAACGTTTCGATTTAGTTTACTTTATCCACTGAATTTAATTGTAGCATTGAGACCAAATGACCATCATCCCCAAGGTTTCTTGTTTTTTTCGGTATTGTCTTTGCTGGAAAGTAAAGTTTGTAGTTTCTCATTAATGGAAAGAACCACTGTTTTTAATATTGCGGATGCCTTGTGCAGTAACCTTTCGAATCGTCTATATCTGAAACAAAGCCGATTTTTAATGTAAATTTTGTCTGTAATATCATGCTAAGTATACAAAAAAGTTTTCTTTTACAAAGGCTAACACTTTGTACAAGACAACTTTTCACAATTTGAACCAGTTACATCAATGACGGGCGAGTTGCCCTTGTCAAGCAAATCATTGAATGTCCTCATAAATATGGAATTGATTACAATTATTTATGGGGACAAGGCTATGACGGAGCAGCCAATATGGCGATGGTGTGCACAGAAATATAAAAAATTACTACCGTGGTGCCTCAGACGTTCATTGTGCTGCTCATTCTGTTATTCTGGCTTTAGCCAAACCACGTGAAGTGCAACATATCCGGAACTGCCTTGGCGAATTAGAAAAGGTCCACATATTTTTCAACACACCTAAAAGGTTTTATTGAAGAATTCGGTTTAAGTAGTCTCATATTAATTTTTCCATAAATCCAATTTAATAAATAAGTCACCTGGTGGCGACTGCATGTCTTCGTAATAGAAAGTGACCAAAGTGTTCAACTTCTCTTTACAGCTACCGTTATCGTTTACAGGCGCAATAAACATTGAAACCCTAGGAAGACAGATTCATATTTGTTAAATCTCTCATTGAGCTCGTTGATTAAAAAATTAATGACTGAGCTGGTTCAAAACATAAAACATTGGCCCTTATTTTATGCATAAATTGTTAATGTTCATAATTATTAAGATTTAGGATTCATATATGTATTTTCTCTCATAAAAATTAAATACCCCCGCCGCAGCAAACCTGCGTACTCAGCGAATTTCCTGTGGATAAATAGGCATGAATGTCAGTGTACAATGGTGAAAATTTGTTTATTTACATTGGCTGATATATATATTACATATCTAATGATATCTTAATATTTTATGCACATGAAAAAATTACTTACTTGCTAAAAAAATTTATTTACTATAGAAGAAGTTATATTCAGAGCGAAAATAAACATCATTATTCTTACTATAACAAAATCAAAAAGATTAAACTATGAATGTGCATTTTTTTTTTATTTGAAGGAACTCGTTAGAAACTATGACCCCTTCTCTTTCATCCGAGTGACGCGTGATCATCGTCCGAGTTCACTCGGTCCGAGGATAATCGGACACTACTCGGACAATGTCAACCCGCCTTAAGCATGTCGATAACCTTTTCTGACGTCTACTCTGTACACTTCTTGATAGCCATCTATGTCAACACAGTCAGAGGTCCAAGTCTCAACCAGAGCAATTATGCTAGAACTCTTCATAAATGGTCAGCTTCCAGGTCTTTGTGATGTTTCCTCAATGACTGAATGTTATGAAATACAATGGTAAAAGCTTCTGTTTCTTTTTCCAAATATGTCAACTTCATATTCACAGGTTTTTCTTTGATTGTACTTTTTATTGACCTGCTTACTTCATCATTAATTTTATAAGGATTCACAAAATTACCTTGAATAAATAGTCCATTTAGACATGTCACCCTGCTCAGAGCTACGTAAAGCTCATTGCGTTTCATTCCAGGCTTTATATTTATCACCGCAGAGCTAAAAGTGCCACCTTGGCTTTTGTGGATAGTTATTGCTTCTGCTGGCACAACTGGAAACTGTCTTCTCATTATCGTTGCCAAGGTATTCTGCCTTGGCTTGATTTTATTGGATATCATTTCAATCGGGGTCAATGAACTATCAATACCTTTAGCTATGGAAAGTTGTTTCATCTTTGTTCGAGTGATTTTCCCAACATTTGGATCAGAGAAAAATATCCAAATTCTTTTTACATCACCTGCATCATTTTTTTCAATAGACTTAAGTACTCCAACAGCACCACTTACTAATCCATCATCTACTTTGATGTCACAAGTCAGCATTTAATGTATTCCAATACCCAATTTTTTCGGTTTTTGACAAAACATATGTTGATGTTACTTTCAGATCTTTAAAAGCTTTCAAACGTGATTTCTTGACTGTTTCATGAACTTTACCAATCACTTTATCACAAGCATTCACATTCAAAACATCAATTTGTTTCTTGAAAACTGATTCATTGAAATGGTCTCCTTCTGTAAAGTTTTATAGTTTCAGAAGTTTCCTTCTGATTCACTCTTGAGTTAAACATTGAGAAGTTGAGGAAGTTGAGTTCAACTTCCTCTTCTGTTAGACTTCCTTCAGCCAAATGATTTAATGCAATAGCAAACTTTGCATCGTTTTTCTGTCTCTTAATTTCTGTCAGAACAAAGGATGAAAATTTTTCCCACAATGGATTCCCTACTAACTCACTGTACGGATTGCTTGGATCGGGTTTGAAAATGTACTTATCACCTACAGGTGCCAACTGGTTGAAATCTCCAATTACAAATGATGGATTTTCCTGCAAAAGGTTCGCTTGAGCGAAATATTTGTTGCAATCTCAAATTGATCTGCCCAAATACTTTACTTCCAACCATACTTATTTCATCTATTATAATGAGTTTCAAGTCATGAAGCTTAGATAATAACGAACTGCTTACACTACTGCTGAGTGGAGGCATATCCCCGCTAAACTGGTTCACAGGCAGTACAAATGCAGAATGCAAATTTATTCCTTTTATATTGAAAGCTGCTTTTCCAGTGGGTACACAAATTAAGACCTTCAAAGATTCAAGATCAGTACCTTCTTGGTTGTTGTAGTGTCTCAATAATAATTATGTATAACCTCAATAAGTCTTGATTTTCCAACTCCTGCACCTCCTAATACGCATTCATAAGTAGGAGTCTCTTTCAGTTTATGGCAGTTGAGAACTTTGCTGCTTGTTCAACGTTCATACCATGTCATTGAATGAGTCATCATCAATTCATTTTCACCGTTGTTGCTACCATCTTCGTCTTCACTGCTGTCATCTGTGTTTTGATCTTTCACTGCTGCATCTATTATGTCCATTGGGATGTCATCACCTGATTCTCCATAGATGAACGTTGCTCTATTACGCAGAATAATGTCTTTGTAATTTACAAATTCCACCTTAGAGTTAACATTGATTACGCCCTCTTGTTCATTTATCCAGGGTAAAAACAACATCAATTGCTTTCTGTAATAATTGGCCTCATCAGTACCTGACATACCTTATGATTTTTGCTTTCTTGCGTTTAGTATATGCTCCCGCAGAAACCATTGGTTCATTTTCACACAATTCAGGTTCGCATAGTTCTTCAAATTCATCTAGTTCGTCATCAATCACTGCATTGTTAACTTTGTTAGCTTTGTTTGAAGTTGAATGAGTATAGTAGACTGCAAAGACAGCAAGGCAAACATCCTTAAGCTCTTCCGGCCTTTCCGTATAGTGATCCATCAGTCCTTTCTTGTAAATTTTAGGTGAATTGCTTGGAAGTAGTTGAAGTTCTCGTATTGATTTCAAAATGGGAACCTTTTTTCTGGACTTGAAGTGTTGATGAACACAGTTGAACAAGGGCATTTGGATAGTGGTAAACTTAGCAAACAGTACACAGCTTCTAGTGCAGAAAACTCACTTGCTTTCAAAACCTTATTCCCAAGAAATCACATCTTTTCTTTCAGTGTAAAATCGCCTTTCTTTATCTCTTTCATTGCATCACGAAGAATATTTGAGATGCCCCCTTTATTCCTTTTGTTTATATCGTTCAAAACGTACATTGCACATGAATAAACGTCAGTAATGAACTGAATGTCCATGTTAGATCTATGCAGGGAGAGGATTTCTGTGTCATAGGCATTTACCTTTATGTCTTTGAGAGATCTTTTAAGAAAACGTTTAGGTCTTTTCAATTAAGAACTAATGGCCATGATACAGGCATCCCCAGTAATGTTTAATTTTAAAAGAAATTCTGCAAAAGTCAAGTATTGTTGATTTTTATACAATTCATCAAGCAATGTTCTTATTTTAATCTGTTCAGCACTATGTTTCTTCAATTCCATCTCAGTGACTGAATCACCCAACGGCTATAGGATCTTTGTTTCCTTCATAGGGAAAGATGGTATTCCAAATCGACACTTCTTCTCATTTTTCTTTTTTTCAAACATGTGAAAGTGTGTTTATGAACTTGAAACTGTACGAGTACGCTTGCCAATTGACTGTTGTCATGATCGCAGGTTATAAATCGATCAATGAACACTTCACATTGCTTTAAGCTTTCTGGGTCTTCTGGATTCAATTTTGGAGCACCATTTAACCAGACTAAACAGTGTGCATGTGGGGATCCTCTTTGTTGAAATTCAATTCTTATGTAACTGTCAACAAGATCATACTCCCTGAAAACACTATTTTTTGCCTTTAGAACATTGAATAATTTTCGCAGTCGATATTCAAAATATTGACTGCATGTGACAGGCTTAGGTTTAATCAATCTACCCTTTTCCTCGTATGTCATAACCAAAGCCTCATCTTCTCTAATGTCCACTCTATCGACAACTTTCTTTAAAACAACCAATAGTTCAGCCCATTTGGTTTCGGGAGGTAAAAGAGTGACAAAGAGAGTAGGAGGACCCAGTTGTCGCATCATAGCTAACAGTTCTTTTTTCTTTTGCTCCCAGAAAGCAGGGGATCCTCTGTCTGGAGCAAAAATTTTGAAACCACTATCATGATCTGTAATCGATTTTAAGAAATCATCTGCAAGCACAGTTGCTGCTGTTGCGTTATGTCTTCCACTACGTTTCCTCATACAAATATATATACTATTTGATACCTTTTGTGCTCTTATAAAAGTACTAAAATAGAAAAAGGTTGTCGATGGATGATGCTACTAGTCTGTCTGAGCGCATTACTTCAGATTTTGTTATTCTTGATAGCTCATGTGTTTGGGGTATTCTTTGATTTCTCCTCCATATATTTTATGAAACTCATTGCTTCAGCATCTGTGTCCAAAAATAGGGGAAGGCTGAAAGTTTTCTCCAGGAGCAAATATAATGGCTTCTGACATTAACAATGTGTGATCCGCTGGAACAGTTAATGGTTCAGGTTAACTATCAAAATAAGAATCTGAATCTTTACTATCTTCTTCTTCATTAACATTTCCATTTTCATTAGTTTCTTGTTCACATTGTTGTACCTCTCTTAGTGCATCAATTTTGCCATAATCTATTGACACATTAGCCTTCTTGTACACTGGCCAATCTTGCAGGACATTCAAAGCATCCAAAATAACATTGGGTCTTACACTTTGAAACATTACATTAATGTTGTACTCTTTTTTTTCTTCAATACGGCTGGTATAACATCTGCCTGGTGAGGAAGCCGAGGAAGTACTTCGATGTTGTCAGCTACATCAGTAGGCTCATTTTCTACCCTTCCCTTAACTGAGTACTGCTGATTGCCACCAAATGTTGTAATCTGTATGAACGGAATTCTAAAGCACAAAAATAGGTCCTCTAAAGGAATAAGTTTTTTTACCTCCTCAGGAACTTGAGGAAACTACAATCCTTTGTGGCACAAAGAAAACCGTGGTTTTTCAGTTCTGCTTACTGTTTTCTTGCATGCAGAACACAAACATGACTGTATCATCTATTATTTTAGTGCAAGTTTGCCTTATAAAACTCAAAGGCACATTCACAAACATTTCAATAGAACAAAAATTTACTAAACTTCTAAACAGCAAACGGCAACATGACACACACTCCCAATAAGGCCTATCTTTTATTATGTTTCTAAATGGAGAAAATCATTCGATAATGTGTACTGTATTGAATTATATTTGGAGTAAAAAAAAACTGTCTCTAATATATTTCGTAATGTTTTAATGTATGTTGAAATGAATGGAGAGAACATTAAAACATTTCTCATAATTTTTCAGATGGCTGTATACAAAATCCTCCTTAAATCTTTGAGCGAACCCTCCAAATAATTCAAGACAGATCTTAATTTATTAATGACTACATTCCCTGAAATAAGGACTCCGCTATTAGCGGCAATATTGCGTAAGTTATGTTGCACTTATGTTTAATAATTATGAATGAAAGAAAATAATATCATATTTTAATGGTGATTGTATTAACTTAAATTGGTGTATCACCTTAAAATAAATAAAATATTAGGAATTCAATATGCTGTTATGCGACAACAGACAGAACTTGCGCTTCAATGAAAATTAGGGTTAAGGAAATTATTTAGATATATCAATTCCAAAATCAGCTGGACTAGAATTGTATTTATTAAAAGAAGTAGGCCTTTGCTGAAGGTGTCTGCCACTAAATTTCATCATGTACGTCGATATTATGCAACAACCCCACAACGTCTGCTTTAACGGGAAATAGGGATAATGAAATTATTTAAATCAATAACACAATTAGACCAGTATTTTCTTTATTAAAAGAAGCAGGCCTTAGCTGAAGGTGTCTGCCTCAGTGGCGCCACTACGTCGCCATTATGCGACAACCCAAAGAACTTGCTTTAACAGAAATTAGAGTTAGTAAAATTATTTATATCAATTAGAGTGAAACGAAAATATCAATTATCTCCGCAACTAATTGACATAGACTAATGTCTATGTCAATTATAATCAATTATAATGTCAGCTTTATAATCAAAATGCTGGTGTTATGCGGTAATGTAAGAAAGAGATATTAGTAGAGGACCACTAACAAAATGTCAGACTGGAAAATGTGGGTGTATTAACAGTCATTTCGACATTATAATAAAATATTTTGATTATAAAGAAAAGAAAAATCATGATGAAAATAAATACAGATCTATTGATTTAATTGAAATAGGCCAATTATAATATTTTTTTACGTTATAAAATGAAAATTGCACACAAATCACAAAGTATGTTCAAAGTGTGTTAAAGTTCACTTACGTTCTTGACTCGATATAATCGTCCATACATAGATTACCGTTAAAGTAGTTGTCTTTGGAAGGCAGTTCATGGATGATGACATGGATGATGATAGTTTTGACATTAATTTTGTTCAAATGTCTTCATCTTGATGTTACCCATAGTTTATTAGTTAACAATCGTATATGATTTAAAATATTATCATGTGGATCAATAATAAAAAATGTTTAAGAACTGTATGTTGTCAAAAGTAGGTTTAAGATAAAAATTTTATTTGATCTGTATTATTTTCTTGAAACAACGAAAAGTAAACAAAACAAAAATACATTTGATTAAAATGAAATAAGAACATATGCAGTGAAGTGAATAAAAAGTAGTAAGTGCTCCATTTTGTAGATTTTGGAGTAATTACTTCGTTTCAAGTGAAAAAGAACTTGGTGGTAGTATTTACTCTAAATTCTTAAGATTAGGTGGTAGTTACTTCAAATTGTTGTGAATAAAACGTTGCTCCTACTCCCTCAGGGTAGCATTTACTTCAAATTCTTGGAGTCTGGTATAGTGCAGACTCCATTTTTCTGTCAGTTTCATTCATGGCAATGTTCATGCAGGTTCGGGAGCGCAAAGTTTATCGTGAGCGTCGACTAGTTAGTGGAAAAAACCTTCTCCGGTTTGAGGATGGTAGCGTCGATTTTTTGACACGCGAATTTCTACCAGAAACAGAAGAGTCACGGGGAGGTGCGTTAAGCCAACGAAAAAGGATGGAACTATTTTTGCGATCGGTCGGAGATCCCGGTTTTCAAAGTGATGTGGCAGAGGATGTTGGTGTTGATCGCTCAACTGTTTGTAAGACCAATAATTACGTTAAGGACCACATAACATCTAGAGCGCATGAATGGATAAAGTTTCCTAACACAGTTCGAGAATTAAATGAATCACAGCTTCTGTGGTAAACTCATTTTAGAATGCCGTCAGTGATTGGTGCCCTTGACTGTACGCAAATTGAAATTATGAAACCTCGAGTATTCGGTGATGAATATGTGTGCAGGAAAGCATATCCGAGCATAAATGTGCAGGCAACATGTGACGCAAGTGAAAAGTTTACTAGTATCAGTGCAGAGTGGCCGGGCAGTGTCCATGACTCCAGGATATGGCGCCTTAGCCCGGTAAGAGCATCGATTTTCAAGTTTGATGGATCTGCATGTTTAATAGGTGACTCAGGGTATGGTATATCACCTTGGCTCGACACACCATTTAAACCACCTATTAATGCTGACCAAAGGAGGTTCAACCGGTTGCATACAGGAGAAAGGGTGATTGTAGAACGAGTTCTTGGACAACTCAAAAGAAGATTTCCCATAATTAGTAACTGTGTTAGATTATCTCTCGAAAGGATTCCAAAATTGATTTTGAGTTGTGCCGTACTACACAATGTGGCAAAGGTATTAAATGATGTTTTTTAGAATGAGGATGATGAACAAATAAACGTGGAAATAAATGATGATGAAGAAGAAGATGGTGTCGAACAACATGAAAACCTTAATACAAAAGCAAGGGGTGAACAGAAGCGACTGGAAATGATGGCACTCTTATAAAAAAAAGCTTTTTAAATTCCGGTTTTTTTTTAACTTCAAATTTACAGTGAATGGTAAATAATTCTATTGTATTTTTCTTTTTAGAAATTACAGACTTAGTAACAGAATAATTTTGCATCTCTTTCCTTCCGTCAACACATGGGGGTTCTAAAACAGCACTGTACTCAAACATTATACCTAACATACACAGGTGGTTGTGTTATAGCTAACACACACAACCACCTGCCTCTTAATACACCTGTACATACGATACACTCATGCACGTACATCTCTCCCCAACAAACACAAACACCGCCCTCCCCCCCCCGCACACACACGCATACATCCCTCCCCAACAAACACAAATACTCCCCCACACACAAGCATCCATCTCTCTTCAATAAACACAAACACCCCCCCCCCCTCGTACAGACACGCATACATCCCTCCACAACAAACACAAACAGCCACGCACACCTACACACACACAAACACACTCCCCCTCACTCTTTCTCTCTCCCTCTTTCTCCCCCCCCTCTCTCTCTCCCTGGTCCTCTCCCATAAACCCATACACGCCACATTATCACAGTCACACATACCCTGCAGAAACTATCAAAGTTGATGATTGTGTTTTTTTTGTTTTTTGTTTGTTTTTTTTTACTTTTTAATACTTTATTTTTTACATTTGAATAAAGGAACAAGGAAGGAAATGTTGGTTAGGAATTTGCCTGTATTCCAATGCAGTGTTTTCATCTGCAGACTTTTTTAAATTTTCCAAAAGAATTTTTTCTTTCTCCATTTGAATTTCTTGCAATTTCATTCGCTGCAGTAACACAAAACGCTGCAATTGTGGTGTAGACAGCAGTTTAGTGTCTTCTGTTTCAAATTTGTTTAGAATTTCATTACTTTTTCTAATGTTTGCTAAGCGTTGTCCTGAAGTAGATTTCTCAGAAGTAGATGCCAAAACTTCATTTTTCTCACGCACTTCACTTTCAATTTCCATCTTCGATGAAGACCCCCCTACTGCTACACTTCCAGGAACTTTATTAAATACTGGATTTTCATCATGTGTCAATAAAATTAAAAAATCGTTTTCCCAAGTTTTTAGGACAATTTTTTTGTTTCCAGTGGCGTTTTTGTCTGATTTTCTTTTAATTTTGGTCTTCATATTGTTCAGCATTTTTGTCAGTTGAGCTACTGAATATGATTTTCCACAATCGTGAGAATAATCGCTGCAAATTTTTTCCCAAGCTCTCTTTTTATCTGAAATGACACTGGGAACTTTAAATTTTTTCAAAACAACCGAATTCTCACTAAAGATTCGAACAAACAACCCTCGATTTATTGACGAATCTTTTTCGTGGTCTGAATATTCATCACTGGACGCCATTTTACAAAACTCAAAATTATACCTGTTAATCCCTGAGCACGAGCAGATAGGAGTGGCCTTGGCTGTACACTGAGAGAAAATGGCAAGAGGTTACTCCTTCCTAAGAACATGTCCTTACAGATCAAACTAAAAGGTATCACTAGATAAAGATAGCAAAATAAAGATAGCATCTACTTCCTGGTAGTAAGTACTACTGTAGTAACTACTCCAGTGGCTTAAGATTAGCCATAGTACTTACTACCTAGTAGTAGCATTTGTTTATTCACCTGGGAAAGAGAAAATGCTACTACTATATAGTAATTACTTTTTATTCACTTAACTCATTATAGTAAAATTTGCATTATAAAATAGACTGAAAGAAAAAACTATAAAAAATCGTGATGGACCAGCACCAACGTGTGTGTATTCATTGCCAGCACCTAACAACTGGATTATTCAAATTTTCAAGCCAAATTTAATGGTTACAAGTTTATTTTTTTAGACGTTACAGCTTTTGTGATAGTTGAAAAAAAATGAATTTTTTAATACTTAATCTTCCAAAACTTCTGAACCTTAATTTTTACAGATGTTTCATTTGTTTCTCATCTTAAGGACAAGAAACATGAAATTTTTATCAAAATCGTTAGAGCCGCTTTTGAGAAATTTGGATTTTTGTCGTATTTTATGTGGTACATACCCATAAAAATAAAAAAATTAATAAAATTTAAAATCACCTGAAGATATTGTTTTATAGCTAAATGTCAAATTTCATATAAAAATCGAACTATTGGTGTTGTCTCTAGCTTTGTTTGCATACTTAAATACACAAACACACACATATGCACACGCGCGCCTCTCCGAAAACAACTTTTTTTGGATTCAGGGATCTCTAAAACAAATATATATATTTATACATTAAAACTCAAAATGGAAATTTTTGATGAAAACAATACTTTTTTCTTATACTTTGTAAAGGCGGAGAAAGTAAAAATACCTTTGAAGGAAAAAATAAAGTAGTATTTAATTTATTTATTGAATTTATTCACTAATCCTCTCATGGTGCACGGAATTTTAATGTAATATCAGATTTAAGAATAATCTCTCAGATGCGATTAACCAAACGTAAATGAAGCGTATCAGATTGATAGAAAAACAAACAAAAAAATTGAAAACCTCAAGAGGAAGATCAACCACCTCAATGAAAGGAACTGGGGGTTTGACCTCAGGGATAAATTATCAAGAAGGACACCAAGTCGAGATGCGATACGCTTCAAAAATGAAGCGTATCAGATTGATAAAAAAAACAAAAAAAAAATGAAAACCTCAAGAGGAAGATCAACCACCTCAATGAAAGGGACTGGGGGTTTGACCCCAGGGATAAATTATCAAGAAGAACACTAAGTCGAGATTCAAGTAAAGATTCCAGTTTGAAGAGTGTTGCTAAATACAAAAGGTATGATTCAAAGGTGTACGTTCCAAAAAAGGTATGTTTTATATTGAAGTTGAAATTTATAAAAGTTTGTGTAGGACTATTAAACTCAATCTGCCAATTAGCTTGGGGGCATACCAGCCTGTGACACAACCTATATGGTTTACTCACAATAAATTAACGCTCAGTAATAAAACAAAATTCATTAATTTTTCTTTGAGGGATAAAGCAATCATATGAACATAGATCGCCTTTCGTATGTGTTTCTTGTTTAATGTCTCCTAATACTTCCTCTTTTGATAGATGTATGAACATAGATCGTGTAGATAACATTACATATCTGGGTATCTATATGGATAAACACTGCAGTTGGAGTGAACATATTAAACACTTAAACAAATATATGATATCAGCAATAAGAACTTTCTATTATTAAAAAAATCTTTGTCCAGTTAAAGTAATGAGAATTATTTATTTTTCAATTGTACATAGTAAACTGTAGTATGGTATCACTTGTTGGGGAGGTTGCTACTTATCAAACATCAATTCATTGCTTGTAGCACAGAAGAAAATTATAAGAATAATGGTAGGACTTCAGAGAACTGAGCACACTTTTTTACATTTAAAAAACTTAGATATTCTACCTTTAAGATATTTATATATTTATAGTTTTGAGGATTTTTTTTATTAGATGTGGTCATACATATGGTAATTAATATTAAAATCTATTCAGAAAGACTAAGGTTGCAAAATCGAGTTGTATAATTAAACGCTAATAATGAAGCTTATCGTAGGTTTTTTACTTTCTGTTCTTTAAAATTTTACAATCAATTGCCACTTAAAGTAACTTTATGTAAAAGTTGAAATAAATATTTAATAAATTTAAAATTATGGCTCTTTTCATATGAGGATGTCGAGTTCTTAATTTTGTAATTTAAAGTTAATTTTTGTCTTTTGTTATCAATAACTACTCTTCTCTTTTTTAAATTTTAATATTTAGTTAATGTTAATGTTAGTTAATGTTTTAAAGCACTCCATTATTTTTCTTTACTTTTTTATAACATTACATTTAATTTATATATTTGTTTTATGTTAATAGGGGAGAGTCGCAGCACTATTGTCTTTGGGCGTGATGGTGTCTCATTACATTTTTCGTGAGGTACCTAACCACATATTTTTTTCTCTTTTGTTTTGGTAGTATGTGTTGACCATACTTACTGTACTAAAACAAATGTATTAGTTATTAAGTCTCAACTAGAGTGGTTATATATGTGTTATGTTCTATTATTACAGTCTTTGTAAACTTTTGTTTTGAAAAAATATGTGGAAAAAAACAATGTTCAATGTTGTTCACATACCAGTTGCAGCAAACCTGCATACTCATTCCCCATATTATTCTGAGGAAACATACAAAAACATGTCATATCTCGCTATGTTGGACTGAAATTTTTTTTGCATTTGTAATTCGCTGAGTATACAACCAGCGAATACCTGAGTATTCGCTGAGATCCACTGCAATGGGTGTATTTTTTATATTAGAAAGGTCTTCTTTAAAATTTAAACTCATAAGATTGATCACCTGTTAAGATCCTCAATTAGCAGTGAAGAATGAAAAAGTAGCAAAACCAGAATAGAATCTTTGTTAAACCATTTGTTAAAATTCAATTGGGTTACTAGTTCAAAAGTAGACGAAACCATGAGAGATTACTGCACTCTTAATCTGTGGATAGCACAGCGAAATGTTAAAAACAAAATGAAATTGTATACGAGGAAGAAAAGATTGGATCATTTTTGGAATGGTTTAAGCCCAAGTTCGGAATTTAAAAATCTACAAAAAGTTTTAAAATTAGTTCTGTGTCTCTCTCATGGAAATGCCAATGTTGAAAGAGGCTTTTCAGAAAATGCAGATTCTATTGTTGAGAACACGAGAGATGAACTCCTTACAGCAAGAAGGCTTGTGTTTGATGCAGTCTTCAATATGGGAGGAATTGACTATGTGAAAGTGGAAAAGCCTTTAATCAGTGCGCAAAGAATGCACACTCAAAATAAGTAGAGGCTTGCGAAGAAAAGAGTAAGGCACAAGAAGAAGAAGCTGAAGAGAAAATAAAGAAGATAACTGCAAGCATGAGATTGAAGAAATTAGAGATTAAAAAGGAAAAAAATCCTTGAAGAAGCAGAGATAGAAGTAGATCTCTTAAATGAAGAAATTAAATGCTTAATTTTAAGTGATTTCTTGTAAATGTATTATTAATTTTCTTTTTATTTATGTTACAGGACTTGAAAAAACAATATAGTATTTAATGTAATTTAAACTATTTTTGGTGTCGAAACTAATTACATTACCCTGCTTAAGGGATCGATATAAAAAATAATGTTTGATCTTTGAAACTATGACAGAAATTTAAATAGCCTACATTTACCAATGGGTTGTGTTACATTGTTGTGTTAAGTGCCTCTGAAATAGTCTGTCCAATGAAGTAAGGAATTACAATTTTACATTAGTTGCACAATTAAAGATTAAGTAATGGATTTGACATATCAATGATAAGTAGGTTCTCAAATTATGTAGGACTAGTTTTAATTAGCCCTCTTTGCACAGTACTACTATGGACCCCCCGAGTGCAGATTTTGACCTTTGACCCTGAGCCTAACCTAGCTTTGTTTTATCTAATCTATTCTCACTTGACCTTTGAACCTCGGGATTCCGTATTAACCTAACCTAGCCTGACCTGTCTTTGACACCGTGTTGCCAACGCTTACGGCACATTCTTCTTTATGTATGAAAATGTTTACATGGCGCTGACGTCACGCTTGTGTCGAACTTAAGTCACCCTTAATTTTTACTCTCAATCGATAGTTTCATTTGGTTATTGAATATCGTGATATACATCAACACATCGTGTATAATAAGAACTGTTTGGCTAAAAACCATAAATCGCCCGGTCGAAAAATATCTTTACTCGACGTTTTTAAAAATATACATTAATATACTTATAGCTCTTTGACTTTATTCTCTATGGGAAATATTTTTTTCTCCAAGTCATTTTTGATAGTTTAAGGTGGTTATATGTGTAACAAAGCATTTATAAGTCGTGTGACATCTTTCTAAGCAGTTTTTACTCTATTTTAAGCGATTGTTTAATTTTCTATATACATACAGAGTGAGTTTTAATTGTCCCCCCCCATACTTTTTTTACATTTCTAAAAACAACTATCCCATACCCCGCCCAAACATTATTGGGTAGTAAGTACCTCGTTTTGAGGGGGTACTCATTTTCGGCCGCCATTTTGGATCCGCCATACTGGATCCAAAATAATTTTTTCAAATGTAAAAGTGGTGTTGTGACCCATCATTTCAAGCTATATTTTTCCACTGATTACAATGCCGCAATCCGTTTTTTAATATCTCGATTCGTTCTCAAGATATGAGTACTTTTAATTTATTTATTTTCAACCAATTTTACCATTACAAATTGATAAAATAGGCCCATAACCACAAAATAATGCTAGATAGTGACGAATAACCACCATCAGTCATTGTTGAACGATTTACACTTAACCTTCACCAATGTAATTTTTTTGGCCGCCATCTTGGATCCGCCATTTTGAAATGAGGTAAGTTATTTCAAATATGAAGTTAATGTTGTGACCCATCATTTCAAAATAATTTTTTGCGCCGAATTCAATGCCGCTACCCGTTTTTAGATATACAATTTAGTTTTTGAAAAAATTCATATTTTTTAGATTTTTATTTGAAATTTGTCAATATCTTGAAAACTAAACACGATAATTAAAAACGGGTTGCGGCATTGAATTCGGCGCAAAAAACTAGTAGAAAGGGTTAAAATACTTTTCTTATTCCATATTATTATTGTCATATTACCGTATTAGACACCGACCTACAAATTTACAAGTAAGGGTTTTTTAAGACGGATATAAGTGAAGGATGAGTGTATAGGATGATTGTAGCGCAATCATGTAGTCTTATTACTGACTAAGGCCGACATGTTCCTTAGACAGGCCTGTTAATTAATAGTCCAACAGAAAGGCAACTAAGGGATATATTTTTTAAAGTGGTATCCAAACCACAATTTCGCCTGGTTTACAATTTACGAACTGGTTTAATTATGAGGATGGTCCTGTGAACGTGCGGACATTAATCCAAGCTAAGGAACACTGCGTCCACAAGGCTTTGTTCATAACTTGCACAAGTGATGTAAACTTGCAGCAAGTATTATTTACTATGAGTGAATTTGATACTCTTGCTTTTTTATTTACTTAGACTAAAAATATGTAGGTATTTATTGCCACCTCAACCAGAACACGTCTTTCCCAATTAATAGATTAAATAATGTTTTGGGTTGCGCAAGACAACTTCGGCTACAATATTACCGAAAAACTTTGCCTTTACCTTAAGCGCTAGTTCTAAACAGATGTTTGTTCTTATTTACAATCCAAATTATGCGTATGGCATTAATGTTATGAGCGCAGTCAGCGGTTTTCGAAATTATTGTTTATTATTTATTTGCTTAGATACCTTACATGATTAAATTTTACAGAAAACATAAATTTACATGTAAAAAGACCTGAAACATCAACATAAGGTTTTTACAGGTCAACAAAAATTTAATTTAATAATTTCAGCTGAGGTTTGGAACGCAATTTGAAAAGTTTACTTTTTTGCCGCCCGCCCTATTTTGTGCTCTTTACTCTAGTAAATATGGGTGTGTTATTCAAATCCCTCGTGTTAAAGTTTTTGTCTGCAGACGGATTAAAAATTGGCAATTTATTTTGAGCATACTTCTTCAGGTCTGCATAGTGGAACACAAGAATGTGGGGGATAGCATCATCATTGATCATAAGGTAAATCAAGATCAAAGAGAGGTCAAGATAGACATCGAGAACGTCCGTGTTGAAGATAGGCTAGAGGCAGACCTACGGTTGGGAAGAGATTTTCAGTGGTCTATAATAGTGATAAAGCCCTACCACGAATGGGAACGTGAAATCTTCGCTGCACATCGCTACAGTTTGATGCACACGCCCCTTCGTAGTAGGCTGCTACAATTGTTTTTAGGAGTGAATTATGAACTGGTGGGTAGCCGACGATATGAGCCTGAAAATCGAAACCACGCAAGGTACCGCTCGACGAGGTTTCGGGGTGTGATTCCGACAATGGGGAATATGACACCATCATGGTGCGCTACATCATGGACATGGAATAAAAAGATCTGTTTAGTTTTTAAGGTGTGAGTGTGGAATGTGAATGTGTGTAAAATTGTATACAATTGTTTATTTTTAAGATTATTTTAAATTTTATTCAAGTGTGAATAATATTGTAAAAAGCTGTTTAGTTTTAATAAGTTGATTTGTTTGTTAAGGTGTGAGTGTGGGTGTGTATGTGTATACTATTATAAACATTATTTTTATTTTTAAGAAGCTGTAACAAGCGGGGCTCGCTGGATGGTAGGAGAATTTTTCCTAAGTCATCTTCATGGTTGATGTGGGTTCATGGTGGCCCACGCGAAGTTGTTTGATTTTATTAAAGTGTGTGTAATGTTGTAAAAAGTTGTTTAGTTTTAATAAGTTTTAAGTTTTATTACGGTGTGAATGTGGGTGTATATGTCTATAATAATAATATTGTTAAACATTTTTTAGTTTTAAGAAGCTGTAACAAGCGGGGCTCGCTGGATCGTAGTAGAATTTTTCCTAAGTCATATTCATGGTTGATGTGGGTTCATGGTAGCCCACTCGAAGTTGTTATTAAAGTGTGAGTAATGTTGTAAAAAGTTGTTTAGTTTTAATAAGTTTTTAGTTTTATTTAGGTGTGAATGTGGGTGTGTATGTGTATAATATTGTAAAGAATTGATTAGTTTTAAGAAATTCTTTAGTTTTATTAAAGTGTGAGTGTTGGTGTATATGAGGGTAATGTTTTAAAAAGTTGCTTAGTTTTAAGAAATTGTTTAGTTTTATTAAGGTGTGAATGTGGGCGTGTATGTGTTATTTTTTATAAAAAAAATATCTATTTAGTTTTATTAGGGTGTGTGTGTGTGTGTGTGTGTGTGTGTGTGTGTGTGTGTGTTTGAGAGAAAAACAATGCATAATATTGTAAAAGACTGTTTAGTTTTATTAAGGTGCAATTGTGGCTGTGCTAATTATTTTTAAGAAAAAAATCTGTTTAGTTTATTAGCAATTAAAATAACCTTTACATCAAAATCCTGATTCTTATGTCCCACCTATTTTTCTTGTTATTTCACCTTCTAGTACTTGTTGTAATTGCAATGTGTCAGCTATTTCTGACCTTATACTTAGATCATACCCCTTCTATTTTTTCTTTCCTTTTATATTCCTTCATATCAGTTCTTCCTTTTTGCTCTTACAAACGAATTGCTGTGAAAAAGTACATAAATTTACATCTTGCAGAAAACATTATTAGTTTTTATCAAATTGCTACCATGTGGTATAAAAATGTAGTTTGATTTAAATGTAAAAAAAAGGAAAAGACATTTGATTATGACATGTGTCTATTTTGCCAAGCACGAAACGACGGTATATAAGTTTATTAAGAATTTTAAGGAATCGTCTTTAGAAAAAGTAAGAGAAGCAAGTAATCGCAGACAAGATAATGTAAACTCTTTGATAAATGATGAAACGAAGGAGTTGCTAACTTGGCATAGAAATTGCTACTGTTCCTATGTCAGCAAAACAAATTTAGGAAAGTGCGAAAATCGATTAATAATTAGTAAAAAAAATATGAAAGTTTTGACAGTAAAGGTAAAGACGTACCATACACTTCTAATACATAAGTCACTAGAAGTGTGGAACTAAAATGTTATATTTTAAAATATTAATGATATTTTTGCTGCAGACGTGCTGTACCACAAAAAATGTTTTTTGAGTACGGTTATGAGAGAGAATAGAGGGCATCTAATCATGAAAACCATGACACATTGATGAAGCTTTAAATGAAAAGTGATTTGAAGTTAGCTTCTTTACTGAGCGGTTACGCCAACTACACGTAACTGTGATGAACTGAAAATTGATAACGGAGTAACAAAAATATTGTTGGTTTCACATTATGGGGTTTCTCTTCTTTTTTCACATTCAACCAATAGGTCAAAGTCATTAGTTGTGTTCAAAACATGTTTCAAGCCAAATGAATTGGTTGAGCAAAATATTAGATATTTATCGGAAAAATGCATCAATACCGAGACCATACGAATTGAAGCCAAACGAAATACGTTTAACTTAAACGGATTGTATGCACTGACTCGGCCATTAGTAGTGCTTTTGATGGATTTATGTTTACACCAGCCTGGGAATCGTTTTTTAGTCAAGTTGTGGGAAAAGGCAAAAAAATAACAGATGATTTGAAACGAAAATGTATTTCAGTGTACATGGATTTACATAGTTTAATTGTTAAACGAGATTTAACTCCAAAGCAAGTAGCTTTAGCGCCATGTATTCACCACTATACGAGATCGAAGTTTATTCTAAGTGTGTTGAACAGGCTAGGACACTGCATAAGATACAAAACACTGGCCAAACTAGACAATCAAGTGTTGACGCGTATAATTGTAACAAGTAAGTTGATGTACTGGTACCATCAAACATTGTTCGTGATCATTCTTATCAAACATTGATAAGTGTCCGTCTTATGGCGCTGTACGTAACGATGATTTTTAGGAAGATACGTTTGACGAAAAATCAACCACACAAGTCACGGCAATGGTACTTTATCAACCTGCAGGAATTGAAGGTATGCACCAATTTGATGTAGAAAATATTCCTGTGCCTGAAACTGACTTGAAACAGTTGAAACTTTACATGTTGAAAGTTCCAGACAACATGTAATGAGCCTAATTTGTAGGGGGGTAATATTCGGCTTATTGGTATGACCCACCCGAGTAACTAGGCTAAGGTTACCTGGTGAACGTCGTAAACCTATAGGTTACTAACCTGTCTGGCCATAATTGGTGTTGTCACTATCTATAAAAACCACTGGAACACTTCTTTAATCACTCAGTTAAGGTATTAGGGTTGATAAAACGACACATCTTGAAGGGTGGAAAGAGTAACCCTTGGTTGTTGTTGGGTGGCCTAGTCTGCCGCTATCTGTGTAGCGTCGTTTGGGTGATGAGTGTTGGCGTCGGACGTGATATGTGGTAAAAACTCCGAATAAACACTTAATTAAACCCGTCTTCACATTTCTACCGACGTGTTTAGCGTATATCCCCTTTGTTGTTCGTTTCCAGATCCCGTTAAAAACGATGTTTTGTAAACAAAGCCAATCCTAACCTCTAAGTGGCGGACGACAGTGTTGACAGCCTGCCATCTTCTTCTTCTGCTCGTCGAGCGCGCCAAGCTTTTTTCTGGCAGAGGCTGGAAAAAAGCAACCGGAAGAGCTTTTTTCGATCCTTTAACCAGCTTGTACGTCGACAGCCGGTGGGTTTTCCCAGCGGAAGGTGGGCTCAAAGAGGTCGTTATAATAGACTTCACTTGTCGGTGCTCTTTCCAAGTGACCGGTACTACTGTGATTTTGTGCGAGATTTCCCAACGTGTGCTATTTCGTGCGGAGTGGAAAAGTTGCATTTCCGTCGTCTTCCGATACCTTTTAGGTGTTAAAGGTACAACAACGTCCTTCTAACTCAGTTTTTATTAGTTTAAACGCTAGTTTTCGGGGGTTAGTGTTGAAACCGTCTAAGACAGGGTTGAGACCTATCCTGTTCTTCTCTAGGCTGTAACCAAGAGTAGTTAAATTAATAATCTTGGTGCTAATTATTATTTAGTTTTCATTTGTAGTATTCTCCATTCTTTTATAACCAAGTTAGAGTAATTGGTGATTTTTACTGATTTGAACTACTAGATAGTTTTCCTGCTGTTGTAATAGGCTTAGTCTTGTCCAAACCTGCTGTGCAAGAGGAGTGTAAGGTTTGTTCTACTCCTGTAATTACTGGCCACTAGTGAAATAGTTTAAGGTTGTTTCTTGGGTAGCGTAAACATAAACTATGGGTAACTAGTGTTAAGCCCGAATATATCACAGAGCTAGGGAAAACATCCGATTTTGGGATGCAGAACAAAATAAAGTCTCTACCAGATATTTGACATCTATTTTTTTGTAGCACGTTGCTTCAAGACCTACTGAGAGGCCTCAAGTCAGTTTTGACCGACTTAAATTTGAAGAAGTTGCTGCAGCTCTTAATGGATGGGCCAAATATAAACGATCGCATGCGGAAAATGCCAAGGGTTGGTCACAACACCACAAGATCCCAGTAGGAGTGAAGTTTATGTATCAGCACAAAAAGAAGTATGAGTTGAAAGTATGAGGTCACGAGACCAGAATTTAATTCAATCAGCGCCGTGATTGGTTGAAAAATCTGAAATATTAATTTTTATGAGCTTTTAAACGTTAAAAGAATATTTACAATGAAAAATATATACAATGAAATTAAAAAAAAATTAATTTTAAAAAATATGAAAAAGTTTACGCCACCGCCGGGAATCAAACGCGGTCCGTTTGTTTGATGGTTTCGTGCATTACCAACTGAGCCACGCCACGGTCGAGGAATCGAACACGAGCCACTCGGGTGTAAGCCTCGCGCACTGTTAACTGGGCTACGCCGCTGTGGTTTAACTATCAACGAATAAAGTTGTTCTGCTCGATTAAATTATTCAGCACCACACATATTTTAGGAAATAATTTAGAAGAAATATTTTAGGATCATATGAAATAAAAAAAAATATATATATATATATATCCGGTCTAGATTTAAGTGCCTGGCCCCTGGCTTTTACAGGTCAGACACGTGAGGTGATAGATAAGTAACGTTCTTGATTTCATTGAGCGTGAGGGTAAAGCGGGGCGATTCATTATCAACTCCCAAAAAATTATTGGCTGAATCTCAAGATGTAAAATACAAACGTTTTGTTAACCACAGAAAGGAAAAACAGTTTCGAAGAGAGAAGAGGCAAATAGTTTTCATTGACGTATCATATATTGATGCGTCACATGTGTCGGGTAAAGGGTGGTCGGATGAGTCAAATGCTGGTGTGCCTGTCCCAATATCGAAAGGGGATCGATAAATAATGTTGAACGCTGGAGGGGAAATGGGATTCATCCCAAACTGTCCCACACTATAGAAAACCAGTAGGAAGACAGGGGATTGTCATGATAATGTAAATAATGCTACATGTGTCAAATGGTTTAAAGAAAAACTTAAAATTTGTCTCAAAAATCCATTGTGGCAGTTGACAATGCGTCCTACCACAACAGAAAAAAATGAATGAATGTCCAACAATGCAAGAATGGCTGACAGCAAATCAGGTGATTACTCCCCTGATATGAATACGTTGATCAAACGGCAAAAACCTTCAAAGATTAGGTACATTGAAGATAATATAATTGTATCCAACGGCCAGCATAATTTTTATTTTACTTGTTTCAGGTGGCTTATGGACAAAAGACACAACATTCAAGACAAGGACAGGCGAGAAATGTTCAGGCTTTTGAAGCAAGTTCTTATGTCTGAAACAGACGAAGATTTTGCTCTAAACGCCTCTTTCTTACTAGAAAATCAACTGCTTAGGAGATATCCTCTTTTTCAGACTTATGTTGAAAATAATCTTCGGAATGCTGGAAAGTGGAGCCACAACAGTTGACTATTAGGCAGAGGGAACAACACCAACAATATAGTAGAAAGCGCTATGAAGGTTTTGGAAGATCAAATACTCTGCAGAACAAGATTTTTCAACATATCACAGTTGATGCATTTTTTGTGTATAAGATTACCTTCATACTAGGAACAAAATATAATAAACGTGATCGGAGGTAGATCAATGACAGAGGAATTGATAAGAATGGGCATTCGTTGTATATGGACAACTTTTATAATAGTTTTACACTTGCAGCTAAACTGTTATCATTAGGTACTTATTCACTGGTAAACTCAGAGTCGACAGGAAACATGTTCCGCTAGAAACTCGGGAAAGGGGAGACCGTTACACGGAACTCCGAAGGTGTAATGATTGCAAGATGGAAAGATAAGTGTGTTTTACGTACCTATCTACAGAACACGAAAATGAAATGGTGCCATTCACTAACCGGAAGGGCAACGATCGTGTGAGCGCCACTGTTCCAAAAAATTCAGCCCTTTACTATACTGAAGTAAGGTCCTTTTCAGAATTCTGATACGTAATAGCAAATGTCAAAATATCTTTAATATTACGCTTAAAACGTTTAAATCCGCCAAACTGATTTGTGAGTGTGAAGGAAACTTTAAATATCCACCATTAGCATTTTATTTTTAGGGGCTTTTGCCCCTACCAGCCACTAGTTTGATCTATTTCAATGTTAAAAATCACTTGTATTGTATTGTACAAACCTTAGGTGGTAAATTGTTGTTTCAGACTAGTTCCTGTATTGTATAAAATCGGTGTCTAGAAAAGAAAGTAAGATTACTCTTAATTCAAAGAATCGATTTGGTACAGATAGCTGACAAAGTTATAAATTTAAAAAGTGTATTTTAAAGTTACATCGATACATAGAATACACTGATTCTTCCTTGTTGTGCTTCAATTAACTCCCTCCTGGTGCTTTGGACTATTCCAAAATTCTCTAAAAATGACACCCAAATTGGCCGTCTAGGGTATACCGTCTACAAACGAATATCTGCTATCGCCGACATGAACCTAGAATGCATACTATCAAAATAAATATGAATTTCAATTCCAAAAGTAGTGACAAAATCTGGACTTTATATAAAATAAAAATTATATAATCACATTAAAAAAAAATAATAATGTGTCAAAATTTACTGTCTCAAAGTATATTTTTTATCCATCATTTCTGTTTACATTTCAATAATAATTTTTATCAATAGTCATATGATGACTGACAGATTCCAAAAACAGTAAATTAGACAAATACTAAAAATCAAACCAAAACAATAATATATAAGAGAATTCCTGACACATACAGTTACTCGAGGGAATCCTGTAGGAGACTAACCAATATGCCCATGCGTTAATGATGGTGCGCGAGGTCATTTAAGGGAAAAAAGCTCGTACCGCTAAGTGACGCTAAAAGGAATTCAGTCACAGAAAGCCAATTTGGTACTGGCTACATCGTTATAACTTCGAATTACATATTAGCTGTTATCACGCTCAACGCCGACCAGACCTACCCGGATTTCAACCATGTCGTGACGGAGCAGTAATAATGCCACCAATAAGAAAAATATGCCCATTGACCGGTCAAAGGGAACACAAATGTAACCACAGGCATCGCCCTCCTGGGATAGTTCTTGCCGGAAAAGGGACACTTTATTTCAACAATCGTGTCATCACCAATAAGACCGTCTGGTGTCGCACCCAAGAAAGGGAGGTATTTATCGGTGAAGAGGCCACATTTTTCAATTGGTTTTCCAATCAGGTTGGACAGCTCTCTTACTGCTGTAGGATCGTGTTCTCTTCCGTACGCTGTGGCTGCGCAAACTAGTCTGGAGAGGACTAGAGGAGAGAATTGACGTCAGGCGCCGAGTTCGAATATGGCTTACGATTGCAGATCGTACCAAAGTTTGATGCTGTCAGTCTTATCCTCCTCTCCTCCAACCACAGCTCGTCAGCTCGTTGTCGGTTTGGTTCTGGGTATTCTTCTCCGGGGCTTTTATTTTTTTATTTTATTTTTTGGCTGAGGTGCCGTTTCTTTCAGTGGTCTTTTGCCTTTTCCTCATACACTTCAAGATCAAGGTCCGGTTTGTTGCAAAAAGGCCCATAACTTGCGCATTAATCTTCTGAAATTAATTTACGCCGCCGTGGCTTAGGATTCCATAGTCATCATTGTCTTGTCAATTCCATTTTCCTTAATCTTCTCTCTTCGAATCTTTGAAGGATATGGCGGCAGCGGACCATATAGCTTGATAAGAGTTTTTCAGGCAGTAATTGATACGTTCGCCCCCATTGAATTGTTGCTATTGTCAATACACGTGAATTCATAACATAACCTTGAGTAAAATGAAACAACCGTCTAGACAAGGTATTGTCGAATGTGCTGTAGCCTAAAAACTCGACTGTCTCGGTCGAAGCGATCATTGTGACAGGCAAAAGGAGTTGATTTAGACCCCCACCACTAGTCAATCCAAATGGCGGAAAAGACACAAATGTGGCTCTGCCTTTGCCACCGATATTCCGAAAACATCTCAAAGCAGTTGGGATTGCAAACGGTCAGGCGAAACATACAAGTGTCTGGCGTAAATCAGACAGTCCAGAACGTAAAGACAATTACATCAGCCACAATCCTCGTGCGTTATAAACTTCAAGACAAATCTGCACTTCCTAATCCTTCCCGAAATAACAGGCAGAGTGCCATCAGAGGACATTGATTTATCAAAATAAAAGTTACAGACCGCATAATTCTATCAGACCCCTCATTCGGAAAACTTGACAAAATTGATTTACTTATTGGACTAGATTTTTTTGGCATTTATTTGGTATTGTCCAATTCAAAACACCTGTAATGCCGACTCTCCAGGAAACGAAACTGGGACGGCTCGTGGGAGGCACAATTCTTAAGTATAACAGTTCAGATAACAAAGACTACATGCCACCTACCAACGCTTGACAAGCAGTTGCAAAAATTCTGGACTCTTGATGAACCATTAAAAAACATCATTAAATGTAAGAGGTGACGCATCAGCAAAGACGTCATCAGGGGAATCACTTAACGGTCTTCAACAGGCTGGCCCCACAGTTCAAGCAGACATATTTCCGATCATTCCAAGATTCCGAATGCATACTTATTTCATGACAGTGAATTTAAAAAAGATGTACAGGCAGATTGTTACTGACGAATCACAGCGAAATGTCGTAGAGATTTGTTGGAGAGAGTACAAGAACGTTCGTTGCAAAAATATAGGATGAAAACAGTAACATATGGGACAGCTTCAGCACCCTACATCGCTGCAAAAACACTAAGGCAACTGTCCATAGGCGACGAAACAAATTTTAAGGAAGCAGCCTCTGAAATATGTAGAGATTTTTGTATGGATGACCTCATAACAGGTTCTGATACATATGAGAAAGCAAGCGAGTTTCAGTGTCAACTGATAGATATATTTTCAAGGTTTTATCTAAGAAAGTGGAACTTGGACTGCAGCGAGCTTCTATACAATCTACCGACGCCACCCACAATAGTTTTCCACGGATACCGACTCTTCAATAAAAACCTTACATGCATCCTTACCCTAAATTAGACATGTAAAAATTGTAACTTGTCTATGGTGCCAATGTGCATTTTTTATTTATTTCATCTTCATGTATTATTGAATAATTCTCTGCGAAATCAAACTAGACAACAGACCTTTCATCAGTAACATTTTTAGCAAAACTCAAAATACTCATATCGAGTGTTAAAAAAAATGCGTTTTGAAACTAGGAAGAAGACTGTTGGCTTTTTTGATAGCGTTCTCAACTAAAACCACATTTTCAACAGCTGTTAGGTGGTTATTAATATCTTGTCAATCTTTCCATTTAGTATTTGAATCTAAGCCTACTTCAAACTCTGGAAGGATAGTGGAAAACAAGTATAATGAGCATTTATCACTATGATTCATCATAAATTTTCTTTTGAAGTGTCACATCCTGTCAAGCATTTCATGATAGTTGGCTAGGAAACTCGATCCCTGAAGGTGTTTATAAACTGAATTGGTGGTTGTAGCAAAATTGACGTGGTATTTACATACACACACATTATGTAGTTTGTCTGACACAGGTAGGACGTGTTTTGGCCGAACTTGTAAAATTTGTTTTTTGAAATGAACTGTCTAGATTGTCCATCTTAAACATCTCGTAAGCTTCGCTTACCGGTAACAGCATCTTTAATTGACTTTTTATCATGTTTACCTGGAGCTTGTCTGGACATATTAGCTTTTTCGTAGTACGCAAGAACCTTTTTGGTTGTTCCTTCGCTGATGAGCCGTTTTCCAGGATGTACTTGTTCAAAATTTGTTTAGCTAATGCTTCTTTGTTAGTCTTTTACAATTTTTTTTATAACGGCCACCTTTTTGGAAGGGCTATACCGAAGAGACTGCTTGAGTTTTTTCACATCTTTTCTCAATGTATGTTACATTTATATGTCCTAAGTCTAGACGAGTTTTCAGCTGTTGGAGTCACATTGGACAGTTTTTTCTTTCTCTTGCTGCACTCTTTCTTAGGCGTTCCTTTTCCCTCGTTGCTTTAAACAGTTTTGGGTTCGAGAGAATTCCAGTCTTATTCTAGTATTATCTTCGGGCTACATTCCTCTCTCTGTCCTTTTGTAAATATTCCTCTCAAACCTCAGGATCAGCCTTTTTCGTTTCACGGCACTTGGCCATTCGAGTTTGCTTCTTAGGCGCTATAACCTAAAAACACAAAAATGATTTTAGTCTACACGAATAAACATATGCATAATATTATGTATTTCAAAAAGATTATACAAACACCTAAAAACAGAATGATATAGGCTTTATGCCTATTTGTTAAATTCCTAGTTGGTTTGTAGTACCTACAAAAAGCAAACCCATTTATTTGTTATGCATCACTTCAAAACTAATTTGTATGCATTAACCATATTTCTTTCAATCATTGCAAAATATCCCATCCGTTACATCATTTAACAAATAAAATGCTATTCAATTTTAAGAATATTTAAAGTCATAAAATTTTAAGAATATTTAAAGTCATAAAATTTTAAGAATATGTGAAGCAGATTTAGTGATATATATATTTTCAAACATGTATTTAGATTTGACAAAGTCATAAGATTATTGTTCTTTGACCACTAAAGATGGGTCCTGTTTCATAAAACGTGACAGGTGTGACAGGTGACAGGTGTTACTTTACATATATACAAATCTACAACTTCATGTATCATAACAGTTTAAAATTTACAATTTTATGTCAATTTTCTTCTACAAATTTGTCGATGTTTTGACAAGTTTGTCAGATTTACATTTCATGAACGTTTTAGTGAACAGGTGATTTTTGACAATAAGTTGGCAAATGTTTTGACTTAAAATGTTTATGAAACTTCATTAAATTTGAATCGATTTAACAATACAACTTGTTTGACGAATTGTCGGCATAAAATTGACAGAGAGTTCAGCATGTGTCAAGTTATTGTTGCTAGAAGTATGAATGTCAAGTCGAATGTTTAATGTCAAATTTTACTTTCTTTATCTTGTTTTTATTAAAATATGAGTCCCAGTGACAGTAGCAGTAGTAGTAACAGTGACTATCTCCGTCTTTTTCAAAAGCTATCAAAAAAGAAGAATATTTTTCTTCTCTTTGATTACCTTCAATATAGTTATCTTATCGTCTGACATTTTGCACTGAACAAAATTTACGAGGGCTATACCAAACAACAAAAAAAAAAAAAACAATCAACAATTGTCACTAAAGTTAATTCTTGACAAGCGTTTTATTGCTCTCACTGAACAGCTAGCAATAAAACCCAACGAGGTATGCTTTGAATGGATTCGAGGTTAAAGTAAACAAAGAATTTTGACAATTGTATCAATAAGTAAATAGATATCAGACGTAACTGCACAAATTGATCTTGAAGATGGAAACTTGAAGATTTTACCAGCTGACGTAGGCAATGCTACTGTGATTGTTAACAAAAAGGATTCGCAAAAAAGGCAAAATAAGTTTTGCACATTGGAAAATACACACCTTTGAGTAAAAACCCGACCAAAAGCTATGAGATAAAAATCGAGAAAACTCTCAGGAAACATAAAGAATTTTTCTTATGCCCTTCATAATCACCTTACACTACACCATTCCAAAACACTACACATTTATGGGCTCCCTAAAATACACAAAGCAGGAATCCCCCAAAGACCAATTGCAAGCTCATGGGACTCTCCAAACAGAGGGTTGTGTAGGTTTCTTCTGCCAGTACTAAATAAAACCAAAATCAGGAAACACTAGTTCAAACGTAATAAACGCTAAACATCTGGATGAAATCACAAAAACGCTTACAAATTTCTGATTTAAACTTGTTAGTTAGTTTTGATGTATAAAGTTTGTTCAAGAAGATACCTGTGAAAGAGACACTTGAAATTATAGAAACACGCTTAAACAATGACCAAACACTAAACCCAAGTACAAACGGTAATCACACCCTGTAACGTTAATCACGAAATTACTAAAACCTTTTGACTATAAATAATTAATGGAACTCCCATTCTTATGCACCAGCTGTAGCTAGTTTTGCGTGACCCAGAATTTAAAGTTGACGTAGTGTGATTAAATACTAACAGAGGGTTCTTCTGTCAACCCCCTATTTAAGCCATTTAATTAAACAGTTTGTATCCTACGTTTCATAAATCAATAAAATATTGACTATTGTTTGTTTCCTTTGCCTCTAAATTATGTATTATATCCTCCAGATACCTAAATTAATAGGTGACATCAGTACACTCTGTCAGTGATTCACTACAACTAAGAGCTCTTTTAATCCTGGGTCACTCAAACACCATGTACACATTTGATATAATGGAAGGTCTGCTTCTTAAACTCAGTACACAATCTTTTTTTTAGTTAAAGGGCCGAATCTTTTGCCAGGATGAAGGCATGGAAATGGGATCCCCACTGTCACCTATTTTTGATAAAATTTTTATGGAGAAGAGTTAGATCAAAAAGCAATTGAATAGGCATATGCTAAAAAGTAATATCACAACAAATGGCAAATTGAGTTAAATATGAAACTGGTATTTGAGTATAGCTCCATCGATTCGTGCTAAAAGGAACTCAGTCTAGCGCTTAGCCTACATACTGACATGAGAGTTTTTTCAAAGAGTGCTAAAAGAACCTCAGTCCTTGACTTGAAGACGACCATCCTTGTGCCCTTATAGCATACGTCACGATGCCGTTGGTAACACTGTAGTTCGTGACCTGGCCTTGTAATTAGTTGATTAATTTTGTTTCTGCTTTATGTTATTTATAACCTATTATCTTGGAAATTTTACCTGCACCGTTCTGACAAGCTTCTCGCGACCAAACCTTCCGAGGAGAGGCACGACTAGGTGACGGTGTGCGCATGCGCAGATGCCAACAGCTGATCGATACGGTTTACTCGCGCTATCGCGATATATCGATATACGCGATATATCGACATCGCAATATCGTTCGTATTCCATTTGGTACCGTCAGTACCGTCGCGTCAGCATCGATTCTGTTGTTCAATAACGATTTGCAAGAAATAAAGAGGAATTCCGATTTCTAAAGTGAAATATTATTCTGGCGTTTCAAATGTTTTATACAAAGAAATAAAAAAATCAATCTTAACCTAGTTAGTAAAATTAACTTACATTACTAAAATATTGCTAAAACAGTTTGGTTCACGTACACTTTTAATATTTACAATTTATTTACAAAATTCTACAAAGCATTTGACTGACAACTTCAATTATTAAAAATTAAGTCCAAGGCAATTTTTTGTCTATCCTCTTCGGATATTTTGCCTTTATTTGGGGGATTTTGTCGTTTTTTCCTAGTACTCAAAAACGTCCTTTGTTTTACAACGTTTGAGTTGCTAGGAAAATCTTGATTTTTATTCATCTGAAAAAAAAAACACAATAAGTTAACTAATTATATAAAATGAATATTTCTACCTACACTTCTAGAAATTGCAAACTCCTAGTTACTTGAATTTTGTCATGATATACTTTATTAATTAAGCATTAATGTCAATTGGTTGTAAGCAAATTTTGGTTGTAAGAAGATTAACAGAGTAAATCAAAAGAGAGTGTTTTCAAAGCAAAATGTAATGACTTATGTTGGTTTTTTATCTCAGGTAGATTGGAATTTGTTATTTCAAACTGGGGATGTTAACAAGCAATTTGAATCTTTTACCGGGGTTGTACAGACCCTTTTCGATAGATCTTTTCCTTTTAAAAATGTCCGGGAAAAGCACAATGGCAAAAATAAAATTAAGTTAAGCAGGGAATTAAAGCAACTTGCGGATCGAAATGCCGACCTTGGAATTATGGTGCGCGATTCAAATGATCCTGTTCTCAAGGAACTCTTAAAAAGTAGGAGAAAAGTCTTTCGAAAACTTTTGCTAGAA
This sequence comes from Flexamia atlantica, assembly GCA_035578135.1. NCBI lineage: Eukaryota > Metazoa > Arthropoda > Insecta > Hemiptera > Cicadellidae > Flexamia > Flexamia atlantica. The sequence continues at coordinate 9,291,166 of JAQJVK010000021.1, read as the reverse complement.
GAGAAACGCGCAGCTATTTCTCGAGAGGTCCAGAACTCGGATTGTTTGCAGAGGGCAGTCTGGAGCGTTGTGCGGAGAGAGACATGCGAGGTAGAGAAACAGGTTTCTTTTCCACCCTTAATTCGTCAGGAAGTTCCGCTTCAATCGTTATCTGATGTGGTCAGCCTTTTTAATAGTCACTTCTCAAGTATTACTGGTAAAAGTGTTGCATCCTTATCCAATCAAGAGCCAAATACTCGTAGGCAGAAACAAAATTGTAGTTCATTTGGTTCTTTATTTTTCAATCCTGTTAGCAAACTTGAAGTGAATCAAGCAATCCTTTCCCTTAAATCAAAGAAATCTTCAGGAATAGATGAAATATCCAGCTTTCTCTTAAAACAAGTATACAAACCACTTCTCGATCCTCTTGTCTATCTTCTAAATATCTCCCTATCTTCTGGCATTTTCCCTACTGTTTACAAAACTTCTAAGGTAGTCCCTATTTTTAAGAAGGGAAACAAAAGTGACGTCAACAATTATCGCCCTATTGCGATTTTAAGTACAATTTCTAAGGTGCTAGAAAAAGTTGTGTATGTTAGATTGATGAATCATCTGGATAAACACAACATCCTAATAGATAATCAATATGGTTTCAGGTCTAATCGCTCAACTGTTCAAGCAGCTATTGATTTCATCAATGGTGTAATGACAAATCTTGAAAATCGGGAGCCAGCCTTGGGGATTTTTTGTGACCTTTCTAAGGCTTTTGACCGGGTAGACCATGACATCCTCTTGGATAAATTAGAAGGATGCGGTGTGCGAGGAGTTCCACTGGCTTGGTTCCGGTCCTATCTTTCAGGCCGGAGGCAATTTGTGGAAATTTCTGGAACACGTTCTGGGTCTTCTGAATGTAGGTATGGGGTGCCTCAGGGCAGCATTTTGGGGCCTCTGCTGTTCATCGTTTACATAAATGACCTAGCTAAAAAACTTTCTATGACCAAGTCGTTATTCTATGCAGATGACACAACGATGCTCTTTGGTGGCCCTAAATCTGATCTTCTCAGTAGAGTTAACGAATCCATAGGAGCACTTCAAAGCTGGATATCAGTCAACAATTTTGTTTTAAATTCAGATAAAACCGTCTTTGTTCAATTTCTCACAAAAAATAAAAGTCCTAATGACATCTCTTTTAATCACCTTGGAATTAAAGAAGAGACTTCTGTCAAGTTTCTGGGCCTGACTGTGGACTGTAATTTATCGTGGTCTTCACACATTTTACAACTATGCAGCAAACTGAGTCGTATCTGTTACGCACTCAGAACACTGAATCCTATTTTAGACCCAGGCTCACTTCTTATTGTTTATCATGGCTGTTTCTCCTCTGTCATGTCCTATGGCATTGAACTATGGGGAGCGTCACCTCATGCTCAAAAGGTTTTCCTGGTTCAAAAGCGGGCTGTCCGTATCATCAAAGGGCTACCCCCATTGCACACTTGTAAAGAGACATTTCGCTCACTAAATATTCTTACATTTCCATCTTTGTACATTTTTAAAGTGATCTTGTCTACGTTGAATACCATTGATAACTTATCTGTTGTGGGCGCAAATCATAGGTATCCAACTAGGCATGGCGAAAATCTCCGCACACCTAGACATCGCCTTACCCTTTCTGAGAGAGGAATGGTGTACACTGGACCTATATTTTTTAACAAAATTCCTGCTGAAATCAGGAGTCTGAGGGGCTTTCAATTTAAGAAGGCGTTGAAGAGTTTTTTAGTCGACAGGGAATTTTATAGTATTGACGAATTCCTGTCTGCCTGAATGCTCGATATATTTCTTTATATTATAGAAATGTTCGTTTTACTTATAGTACAAATTTCATATATTATTTTGACGACTGAGATGTACATGTTTTATGTATTTTATTCAGAATAAAGAATGTCTATGTCTATGTCTATAATTAATGTTATTAAGTGCATAAATGCATTCTTGCAAATTGCAGGTCGCGAGTTTCTTTGCACTTCTGACATTGTCTATACTAAAACATTGTTGATAAATAAAAGAAATAATTGAGGTATTAAGTGAGCTATATCAATTAATGAAATTATACTAATATTTCAAGAAAATTGCCAAACAAATTACCTCGCCCAAAAACCTCCCTTCCCTTTCCCCCTTATTCCTGTTTTTCACCTTCCCCCCGTCTACCAATATTCCACTTCCTCCACCACTCCTACCCTCCCCCTCCCAGACCCGCCCCACATTTTACATCACTCCCTACCCTCCCCCTCCCACACCCGCCCCACATTTTACATCACTCCCTAACCTCCCCCTCCCACACCCGCCCCACATTTTACATCACTCTCTACCCTCCCCCTCCCACACCCGCCCCACATTTTACATCACTCCCTACCCTCCCCCTCCCACACCCGCCCCACATTTTACATCACTCCCTACCCTCCCCCTCCCACACCCGCCCCACATTTTACATCACTCCTACGCTCCACCTCCCACACAATTAATTTTGTTTTATAATTATTCACGGTGCAGACCTCTTTCCTTACCTGCAAAGGTCTGCCAGAAGCTAATTTTGTTGCTTTCAATGTAGGAACTAGTTGCCTGAAATGGTTCTTCACCAATTTTAATTCATCTTCAGTTTCTACCGAGTTCTCAATTAAATCTTTAATCTCTTCCAAGAGAGTCTTCTTTTCATCGTGTAATGAAAACAGCTTTTCTTCTTTGCAGCTCAACTCATCTAATGCGATGTGTTCAATTTCACATTGATTCTCTTCTGTAGTATCCACACACAATGTATTACCTTCTGTGTCTTCAATTTGCATTTCATCATTAGGCTTGAACTTTGAACGGCATAACAAATGAATGTGTTTGCACATGTTGTTTTTGATTGAACTATCCAAACATGAACATGCAAATTGGTGAAAACAAGCGTTACAGTGAGTACACAAAAGCTGACATGATTTACAATTTTGAACTTTTCTAATTGAATAAAATTCATTCTGTGCTGTAGATAAAACCTGCCACTTATCATCAGAGAGTTTGCTTACTCTATCTGTTTCCAGAGACAAGCTAGACTTGTGTCTGTTCCTCAGGTTTTGAAGTTTGCGTACAAGTTTGCCTTTTTCAATTTTTGTAATGAGATCAAAAAGCTTATCTCTAATGAGGTGAAGTATAGCACAGAGGGTCTTGTCTAAGCGTTTTACTTTTTTCCCCCGTAGGTAACAGTATTTCAAAACTTTATTGAAGTTTTCAATAGACATATTTGTGTTTATTCCGGCATTGATTCGATGGCAGTATGCCCAATGTTTAAATTGGTCTTTATTTATGTAATGTGTTTTGAAATAATCACAAAACGACTGAGTTTCTTCATCAAGCGAAAGTTTATTCAAAACCTGTGGCAAAAGTTGGTTGAAGGTTTCTTCATCCAGCTCGTACAACAGCGTCTGCAATATTTTGTACACCATCTCCCTTTTTTCTTTACTTTTTATTTTGATATTGATATTGGTCCTCCAAGCTTTGAGGACGTGCCATGTACAAAAAAGGCGTTTTTTGGGGGGGCCCATATTTCTCAGCCATGCGGAGTAAAAACCTTCTTCCATGTCTGACATGAAGACAGCAGGCTTTATGATCCCTACGTGCCGTTTAAGAATGTCAAATTGCATATTTAGAACAATTTCATCACCTCTGTTAGTAAACATAAATGAACAAGGAAATCCCTCTCTGCATTCATCTAAAACTAAAGTTGTGTATAACTGAAAATTGTAATTATTTAGGCCATGTGTGCCGTCAATACATATTACATCGTTGCCATATTTTTTCAAAATTTCCATTTGAGCTCGAGTCATAAACATTAGGAAAAAATCATTCTCATCCAGCTGGGGAAACTCGTCTAGGACTATGCCTTGGGGCTTATAGGCTAATAGCGCCGTGTCTTCGGACAACTTCAGCTCCTGGACCCAAGCTTCTATGCTCACTGGGTCAAACGGGTGTTTTACCGATTCGTTGTTCAAGTTGAAACTCCTTTCAATATTTATTAAATCTTTTTTGTTCATCAAATGAATTCTCTTTAAGCAGTTGTTAGACAGAGTACCCCTAACCCCTTTCAAAATATCATCATGTGGCACCTTTGATGCTAGCTGAATGGCAATTTTATCTCTTTCCTCTTTAGTTAAGTGAATATGTCTCAATTCGGGTTTATGGCCTATGTGTTTTGGGAGGTAAATCACTTTCACAGATTTATCCGGTCTAATCATAACTTTCATCATTGCAGGGCAAAAGGCATCAATTTTACATGACCCCATAATCTTCAAGTGGCGTTTATTACATCCTTTCTTTTTATACACACCACATCGATGGCATCGGAAAAGCATTATTTTTGGTTTTTTCCATACCTTCGCAAAAAAGCTTGTGGTTTCATTTTCTATTTCTTTTTTCCATTCAAAAAAACTGTCTAAGGAGTTGAAAACATGTTGTTCTTTTTGCATGTTAATGCTGTGAACTACCTCGAAATGTTCGTTAATTGCCTGTTCAGCACTGTTACCTGTTGCGACAAACTTACAGATTGGACAAGTCTTTTTATTGTTAATTGATGGTGGACCTCCAATTTGATGATTTTTTTCGCAGATGATACCGAAGACGATGAACATTTTTGTACTGTGCATTACAGAACGTGCATTTGAATGGTTTAATCAATTCTTTGAATTCAGATTTGCCCTTCGGGTGAACTTTAACTAGATGGCGTTTTAAATTAAATTTATGGATTGTTTTGAAGTTACATTTTTCACATTTAAATATTTCTTTAGATTCGGTAAAATGAACAGCGGCAATGTGGCGTTGTAAACTGCATTTTTGTTTGTATTGCTTATCACATAACACGCAGGTAAATTTAACTTCAGGTTTATTTGTCTTTTCCAAGTGAACTCTTTTTAGATGGCGATTAAGGTAGGCTGATTTGTTAAATTCTTTTGTGCAGAATTCGCAAATTGACTTTACGATTGACTTCTCCATCTGTAAAGAAAACAGTTTAATGCGAAAATGTTTAATTTGACAACATAGCAACGTTGATTTAGTCTTTTACCTACCAGACCTGACTAATTCAATAGTTCAATGTAGTTTTAAGGAAATTTTAGCAACTTAGAACTGTAAACTCAAGGGCGCACCGAAATTGCGCCGCAAAACCCAGGTAGACACCGAAATTGCGCCGTGACTCTAAATCTTGTCCCAGGGATAGACCGATATTGCGCCGCAGCCCTTCCTAGAATCACATGAGGGAGGCAAGCACTGACTGACTCCTCGCCTCGCATTCGAAGTCGGAACCAGGAATTCCTTCAAAACCCTTCATTATCACCCCTTGGAGGGAAGTGGCGAGTGAGCAACGGAGTCAGGCTAAATTTGAAAATCCATACATATGGCTTACTTTAATGGCTGATAAGGAGGTGTCAAGAACTCAAGATTGGTTCTTCGGTCAAAAATACTTCTACTGGTATCTTATTTACACCTGCCAAGTAGCTATAAGCTGTATCAAAAAGTGCAAGGTTTTTACGTTAACCCAACGTACTAACTCTTGATTTCTCTTGATTAACCGCCGTACCGTTTGATTTCTATTTCCGGTAACTAATCAATTTATCAACTATACCGTTCAATTTATTTTTTATGGAGCTGGAATATAGCAACTCATAACATTTTTTCTGAAGGGTTATTTCTGTATTGATATCATGATTAATATGTTTTTAATGAAGATCGCAAACAATAAACAACTTAATCTAAATAACTATAATGGTTCACTTGCTCGTAAATGGAGCTACATATCGCTTAGGTGTGCAAAACTGATTAATCATTTATGGAGTACAAATATTTTGTGGTTCATCAACTGGTCAGGCAGGGGGGGGGGCGAGGGTAACATTCCTGAATCATTGCGAGGGGTTGCAGTCTACAGGTACCTGCCACCTTCACGGCGCAATATCGGTTAGGGATTAGTGAACCTTTTTCGTCAGTTTGGTATGCAGCGCAATTTCGGTACGCCGAAACTCAAACTTAAAATTAGGCCTACTCTCGTCGTTTGACCCCTATTGATAAATAAGTGCAAAATCTTTTTACATCTTTTCGTGCCATTCGACCGTTTATACTCCAACGTCCTTAAGCCGCGATCAATAAAAACGCACTGGGGTACTTTATTACCATCTAACAAAGGTAGAGTGATGAAACACTCACTTTGTTTAACAAAATGCTAAAATATTTTGATAAAAAACCCGTAAGCGCAACTGAGTAGTCAATTGCCAAAACCTGTTCATCTCTATTTTTCACAACTTTACAAAAAATTTATAAAGTATTTAGTAATAAAGATATTGTTATAATTTTTCTTCTAAAATAATTAAAAAACTTTTTTTTATTTATATAGTGCTTTTTAATCATGAGGTACCTGTATCAGAAAAGAATGATTAAGAATAGGTAATTAGTTTTTTTATAATTAATATTTAAGTATAGATTTAGAAGGTTTTGGAAGCTGGCACTCTGAGTAACCATAGCAACCAACATCTCAATTTCGAAAAACGAGACCGATAACAACAGGTTTTGGAAATGGACTACTCAACTTAAGTTTTTTTAATCGAGAACACCCTTTTGGTAAAATTTTTATGTATAGGATTTGAGATAAATAACAGCACGGCAGTAGGCCTACTAGACGGCCGCACCATACACGAGAGACTGCAAACAAAAGAATGCAAACTGCACAACGCAAAGGACAGTTACAACCTTTCACGACATGCAGCTTTGCGAGATTTGAAGGCGCTAGGAACAGGCCTAGCGCCGTAGAACACGAACCAATTATCTTTCCTTTTATTTAAGGCTTAATTAGAATAATTACGACAATTATTTTGCACCATATTTTCATACATATCTCACCATCCCAATAAATAAGTTACGAGGCCAAAAATAAATTAAATATGGCAAATATGGTGGCATGAGAATTACGATTAATAAAGAGTAACTAGTTGTTGCCCGTCGATACTCGACGGACACGGCTCACTTTCCCCCGATATTAGTACTCGCTAGGAATTATTCCCCAACAATATAAATGCCCATATCGTTCCCAGTGTTGCAATATGTAGCACACAATTTTACTTCTTATAATTTTATGCTGGTCTTGATTTCCAACAAACATGAAACTGCACGGAACAAGCAATTTCCATCGCCTACAATGGGCACAATCCTTTTCTCACTGGTTGATGTCATTTTTTTCTCAGTGAAATAAATAAGTGAATCAGGAATAAAACAAAACTACTTACACCATATTTTTACTCGAAAATATTTTACTTAACAGTTTAATTAATTAAAAGCAAGTGAAAAAACTTCGCACAAAGCGTCACAACTTCGGAAAACACTGTAAGACAGGATGTTCACTTTTTTACCGGAAACCGGTTGAAACGTCAGTGTTTTATGCAGTGTGGTGGCAAAAGTGTACCTAAATGATGAAAGCATAGCATATAACCAATTACAGTTTTGTTAAGTATATCTTAATTGGATGATCCAATGTGTAAATTTGTGATGAATACGTTTATAGATCAACCCCAATAATTGCCAACAGCAAAGGAATATTTCACAGAAAATACAATGATTTTAGTTTGATCGCCTGTCAAAGATCCCCTTAAAACAATAATGCTCCATCTTTCATACAGAGATACTCTTCAGGTCTTAGCTTAAAGCTTATAAACCTTAGGTCTAACCTTGGGACTAAACTTAAGGCCTCATTGCTTAGTCTTAGACCTTAGTAGCCTAATTAAAGCATTCTATTAGATTCAAAAACATTAGGAATAAGTAGGCCTAAAACTGTAACAATTGTATTGGATTAAATGGTTTATAAAATGTTCAAGAAATAAGTCTTTCGAGAATTTTCGAAGGCCTATAGACATTGCAATTCTTATAACACTTAGTTGACCTAAAATAAATATCAGTATTAGTAAAAAGCAGACTTAAGTAACGCCATTAATTCGTAACGGCATATCAAAAAGTTGCGGTGTGCTGTGTGGATTTGAACTGGGCACGCCGAGTTGTCAACTCGATGCGCCACCGATTGAGCTATGGAAACATGCCCGCATGGTCAAAGTAAGCATATTAAGGACAATGATCGAATTATTATCGGAACCACTACTTGCTAGGAATAAATCTATTTGTTACGATAATTTCATTAAAACGCACAGAATTTGGAGCATACGTCGAATTAAAACCGGTGCATTATTTCAGAAAAAAGTATTACTGAAATCGGGGTTAATATGAGTTTTTAAAGGTAAACTGCTACCAAAATAAATAATGAATTGTCTTGGCTACATTTAGTCAGATCCACTGCTAAGTTTTAAATTACTTATACTTAGTTCCTTATTACGCTAAAAATGGTATTTACTTTAATATAAACAAATTCCCTTACAAATAAGCTATTACCGTCGTTTTAACAGAATGTACAAAAATATCTGTTCAGGGTGCTGAATTTTTAAATCAATTGATAGCTTTTTATGTTTAATTCCTGGATATCAAGTGAGTTTATTGCGGAAATGCATTTTTCCTGCAAAAATCACGATTTGTTTCAAAATGGGCTTTTATGGGGAATAGAATTTTAATTTTTTTAGTGTCTGTAAGCACAATAACTCTCGTAAAAATCGTCCGATCGCAACAAAATTTAGGACACACATGTTAAACTAGGTTCTCCTGGACGAGTTCGTTAACCGACCAAATCGACACATTCAAAGTGGGGTAAAGGTTGCTTTTACCCCCCCAAAAATGGGTTTTTTGGCTTTTTCAAGTTGAAAAATTTAAGTAATCAAATTAATGTTTTCACCATTGGATTCAGCTTGAAAAAACAAACAATTTGGTATTTTGAATCGTTGCTCTAAGTTCATTGGTCTCCGAGTTATGTCCTTTTTTCCCGTAAAGTTAACATTGGTAAGAGAGTACGCATGTTTGCTGCCACTGAAATGCATGAATGTGGGATTTTACACCATTATCCAGCAGATCTCAACTATACGAAGCCACATACCAAGTTTTACTCAAATACGTTGCGAAATTTAGTCGATAATATTAGTCAATATTGATATTTGTTTCGATATTTCCGAGCTTGTCGGAACTATCGAAGCTTCATCGCGACTATTCGGCTACTGCCGTAATAGCGACTATTCGGTTATTTCCGTCGTTGTTCGTTTGGTTTCCCCCACCACGCCAGCCTAGTCGTGCCTCCCTCGGAAGGCTCGGGCGCGAGAAGCTTGTCACCGTTCTGTGGTATGGAAGTTTAATAATCGTATTTTAAGACAATTAAATATTAAAATGTCAGACTCAATAACCCAAGGAGAATCTGTTGGGAAGAAAAAAAATGGAATAAAGACTTGTAGAAAAGGAATGTAATTAAAAAGGCTAGGGTAACCAACAATGAATTAAGGGACATAAGAGAAATTTGATTGTTTGAAAGAAAACTGGACCCGCCTGCAGGTAAGACTTAATCTCCTTTTAATTTTTTTTATGAACAATCTGTATTTACTAGTAAATCAATAAAGTCTAGGCCTATAGCTGTTCCAAATCTGTGTTTGAACATCTTATGTTTGGTAGTTTCTCATCACTGCCTAACCTAAAACATAATTTTTCGTCCCCTATTAATAGCTGTAATTAATTACTGCGCGCTTTTTTAGTTGCAAGAGGAAGAATTGTTTTGAATCTATAACCGAAGATCAAGAAGATATTTCAGCGAAGTTTTATGATTTGCCCTCAAGGGATGAACAGAACAAGATGTTCTTCCAGTAAAATGTCGCCGAAAAATGTGGCCCGAAAAGGAGAGGAAGCCAGGAAAAATAGCTACACTTTTCAATATCATGTTAATGTAGGATCATCAAGACAACGCAGGTATGTTTCAAGTCATTTCAAGTGCTTCACTCAGTGACTTTAAAGAGGGTCAGGAGATAGAAATCTCTTCAACTGTTAGTTAAAAGACCCTTTTATAAAAGAGGTAAACACAATAAAAAAAAGTTCAACTTCCTGAAACGTTACAGAATTTGCGAGAACATATTGAAAGTTTCCTTAAACCTTTGAGTCACAATAACCTTTTTTAAAATAAATTCAGGTTGATCATATTTTTAAGCCATAGTCTGATTTTTTAAGCATTTTCATCAAATATAATACTTATAGTATTTATAAAGAAATGTTGGAAATTTAATAAAATCAGTTTTCATTTGCAGTAATCTACAAATAGTAAATCTGTTGGTACTTTTTTAATAATGTTCATCATTCAAGTATAACTTATTTCTATGAACCAGAAGTGTTGAACCAGACATCCTTCTGATTTCCCAGGACCTCTGGGCATTTTTCAGGTAATAGGCACGATATTTTTAGGGACCTCTGGGCATTTTTCAGACACTCAGCAAGATATTTTTGACTTCCTCTGCGATTCTTGCAAGCATTTTTGTCAGTAAATTAACCCCAACCGGGGAACACATTTTTTGTAAGAATGATATTTTCCCTTAAGGAAAAATATTTTGGGTGTTTTGTTCAAAGCCTAAACGACGTTGTAAAACACCCATTGAACGCCAATCAAAACGCAGTCCAGCTGGTTGAAAAAATAAGGAAATCTGTTTCACATTTTAAGATAAGCACAATCTCGACAGAGAAACTCACTGCCTATCAGCGCAACAACGGTAAAAATAACCCGAAGAAACTTGTTCAAGATGTTTTCCCCAGACCCCCGACTCAACCGCCGTAGACCGTCGCGTGTCCATAATGGCTCCTATAGAAAGTGGCAAACGTTGGTGGCCTAATTCTTGACGGTATGTGTTTTTTGTGATGGTTGTTTCAATGTTATTCAAGTTTTGGCTACTCATCACTTTAATTACAAATAAAAAACAAGAAATTGTTTTAAATTGGAATATATTTCGGCTTCTTTTTATCTGAAGCCATCTTCAGCCATAGTAAATAAACAAACGTTTGACAATCATTTCGTCAAAAATCACATGTTTCAAAAAATTAATTTAAAATTCTTACCACTAATTTAATATTAAATAATAGTTATATATGTAAATGTGCTTAAATTACTGAAATTTTGTTAGGTTGTAAATTTAACCTAGATATTGATTATTTTTGACGTTTTGAAATTATCTGCAACTTCTTTAGTAATAAGAGGAATAAACATAGGTGGAATGGTGGCACTTGGTTGGGATATACAATTTCTATCCGTCACCATGCATGCAGCTTCTTTAAGTATTCTGCTCTTATAATTGTTTTCTTGGAATACTATTTTTGCTTCTGACCATTTTACTCTATGTCCCTCTTCATGTATATGTTCACTGAGTTTGGAGTAGTTTTGGAGCTGTTTTTTTATGCTGTTCTTATGCTCTTTTATTCTGATTCTTACTGGTCTTGATGTTTGCCCGTAGTAGTTTTTGTGATATTCGCAAGGGATCTGGTATACTACATTTTTTGTTTGTTGTTCTATGTTTTCTGGCTTCATCTTAGATACTTTACTCCTTAATGTTGAGTTGGTTGAGAAACTGGTTCTAATGTTAAATTTACTGTTTACCCATCTTATTTTTTCGGATTTCCCTTTGATGTAAGTTAAAAAATAATGATTACCCATTAGATATAATACACAAAGCATTCAATAAAACTAGTAAAAAGATGTCTAACAATTTTGATAACACCATAAAAGAATGACCCATAGCTACTGTTGTGATTCCTTACATCAAAGGGAAATCCGAAAAAATAAGACGGGCAAACAGTAAATTTAACATTAGAACCAGTTTCTCAACCAACTCAACATTAAGGAGTAAAGTATCTAAGATGAAGCCAGAAAACATAGAACAACAAACAAAAAATGTAGTATACCAGATCCCTTGCGAATGTCACAAAAACTACTAGGTAAAGAACGGCGATTGCACAAAAATAGATAATTTAATATTGAAGACAATTTTTCCTGCAGGTCCAACGATGTCGACAATGGATGCGGGTTCATTGTCCAAATTGCATTCCTGTGGTTAAAGCAGATAAAACAAAAACAGGTGAATTTATTTACACATTAATAAAATTTAAAAATATGAAAATGACAAGTAATGTTATAAATAATACGCAGAAATGTATATCTACGGGGAAATGTATAATGTTTTATTTTTACAGGGATTATCATTTTATGAAATGTCACACAACACAATTGTTCAAAACAAATTATTCTAACTTCATTTTAGGCGTATCGTCATCTACCCAGTGTGTGCGGTGACACCATCCACTACTGGTATGGCTATCTCCGTTACGTTGCCATTAAGGCTGCCTGGCATGCGTTTGAGGTACGCCTAGATCGTTGTAACATGTAATATACATATTTCAGAAACCGCAACAAACTCCACAAAATTGCGAAAAATTTTACTAAAGAAGCGCTTTTATAATGTTTGTTTTAGGTTTTTCTCAAGGTTTAGTGTGTCAGATACAGATTCAGGTAAAATAACGATACGTGTAATTCCGCATGTTAAATTAGAAATGAGTTAGAATTGCTTTAAAAATATATATATTTCACTTTTAGAGTGACAGTGTCACCAAAAGAGACTACTTTATCATTTAAAAACATTTTTCCCAGGCTCGTTTCATTTTTACCAAAGGTGAATGAAAATGAAAACTCCAAATGTCCTAGACGCCAGGTTTCAAGGATGTGTTGTATTCAAAACTTTGACAAGCTGTCAATTTGGATAGAAACATGTTAGAGAGCTCAAACTTTCACCATTCATCTACTTTTTGAAAGCTCTTTAAAATGAGGGGTCACTCAAAATTTTTGGTAACGTCAAAAAATAATTTGGGTTGAGGTAGTATCATTCCCCAAAGGTTAATTATTTGTCTTAACAAACAATAAAAAAATTATGGAGGGGGAAACGGACTTTTTTACACACTGTATATATTATAATGGACTGATAATAGAAAGCCTCTTTGGGTCTTTTCAGTTTTAGATGTTGGGAGGACCAGATGATGTCGAAATCGACGAGACACACCAGTTCCGGCGAAAGCACCACCGAGGGAGGTCGGCAGCCAATGAACGAGGGGACGTCTGGGTGTTCGGTGGGATCAGCCGGACAACGAAGCGTGTCTTCGCTGTTCAAGTCGATGACCGCTCGGCCGATACGCTGCTGCCCATCGTGCAGCAATACATCGACCCGGAGTCCTAAACCGGAGTCAATAAACTCTCTCATAGTAGGAATGGGTGCCAAATGGCTCTTAAACCATGCCCCAGATCATGTAACCCGATTAGAGTTCTATTTTCCAGTGGTAGGACATTCTTACCTGCCACCAGATAGAGTTTTTGCCAGAATAGAAAAAAGAGTCAGAAAAACTGAGGAAATAATTTATCCTGAAGAACACAACGATATATTTGAGAAAAATGGCACTGTATATAAATTAGGGCGAGACTGTAAAAACATCAATTGGAAAGAATCAGTTCCACTCGTCCAAAAAAACCAGGTCAGTGGCATTTCAAGTTCAATGAATGTAAAAGGATTCTCCTGAAATGCAACCGGGCAAAAAATGCAGTTTTTGTTCGCGGGGAGGTAAACTATAGAAGCGACTTGAGTACCTTTAGAACTGTACTAAAGCGAGAAGCCTATTATGGAGCACTCAATCCGACAGTTGTAAATTGAGAAAAACCAGTAAATGCAGACAAGATTCGCGATGTTGAGCGGTTACTAAAGGCTCATTTTGGTGCGGACTGGAAACAAGATCCAGCCCTTACGTATTACAAAACCATAATTGAAGGACTAGTAGCAGCTGAAAATGAGGATGAAGAAAATCTCTTGTGTTCTGGTATCAAACACTACTGGGCAACTCCAGGGTTCCATAAACACCCAATATTTGGCCGAACCATGTAAAGGAACCGCTTCGAATTAATTCTAAGATGCTTGTGTTTATATAATCCTGACAGTGATCTTCCCGACAGCAAGATATACAAAATTAGCAATGTTCTGAATCATGTACTATCTAATTTTACAAAAGCACTAAGCCCCGGAGAAAATTTATCTCTGGACGAGGCAATGGTACTGTGGCAAGGAAGGTTATCATTCCGTCTGTACATTAAGAATAAGCGCCACAAATATGGCATTAAGCTCTACGAGCTGTGTACAGATGATGGTTAAGTACTAAATATCATTATCTAATGTGGCAAAGGAACCTTGCTTATTGATGAAAAGTCCCACACGTTCTCGGTTGTTTAATGTTTATTGTAAGATTACCTACACAAGGTCACACTGTATTCCTTGATAATTTTTATAACAGTGTGGAGTTAACCGAACACTTGATGGCTGATCAAACCAACATGTGTGGGACTCAACAGGCAGCAAGATCAGGAAACCCTAGGGTTGTTGATACTAAACTTGGCCTCATGCGTTCTCGAGTTATTCGGTTTTTAAGGGTATTTTTCGTTTAACTTCAAATATTTATTATTTAAAAATTAACACGTACATAAATTTGATGCTAGCGGAAAACATCTAATTAATGACAGGGGAATGTGTGGTGAACTAAAAATCAACCCTTATTTCACCCCCTTCCCCAAACCACTATGTTGATCAATATGTTTTTAATCATGTTATGCTGTCAGTACGTGTTAATAAAAAATGCCATCTGTAGCTATCCGGTATCGAAGAGATTTATCTAGCCACCAATAATCTTTTTGCAGGAAGGATGAAAATAATTTGCACTTAAATTGTCAGATTGTAAAATATGAGGATATCAAAAATTCTATATTGGATCTCAATTTAGTTATTGCAATAAATCTAGTTTTTTCATACCCTTTAATTTGATATATCACTTGGGGTAAGTCTCTATCTTCAACAAAGGGTTTGGGGGAAGGGGGTGCAATAAGGGTTGATTTTGAGTTCACCACAAATTCCCCTGTCATTAATTAGATGTTTCCCACTAACATCATATTTATGTCTGTGTTAATTTTTAAATAATAAAAACTTGAAGTTAAACGAAAAACACCCTTAAAAACCAAAGAACTCGAGAACGCATGAGGCAATTTTAATTTTTCTTCCACCAACATTTTTCTTTTTTTGCGCTCTTTAATTTGATATGTCACAAAGGGTATGTTGCCATTTAAAAATTTTAAGTTAGGGGTTGGGGTGAGAAGGGGGTAGTTGGGGGGATAAAGTTTTCCTTTGAATTTGACTTCCCCCTGCGTTAGTAGGCGTTTCCAGAAAAAAGAATACTAAAATTTTTTTTTGTTTCTGAATAAATTAGGAAGCAAGTTAAAAAACACCCTGTATATTTATAATTATTTTTGTTTCTGAATAAATTAAGAAGCAAGTTAAAAAAACACCCTGTATATTTACAATATACATAAATATTTATAATATTAATATATATGTCGTAGCCACTTGCTGTAATTGGGCACTTCATGAAGAGCCCAACGCATCCCGGGCACTTCATGAAGTGCCCAGCGCGTCTAGGCATATAGTGTAACTTGATTATTTCGATCAAAATTACAGCATCTGCCCAACGAAACTGGACACTTCATGAAGTGCCCAACGCTCATTGGACATATGGTGTAACTATTGAGGCATGTTGGGCAGTCGATTTTAAATCTTTGTCAAAACCAATCCTAATGTTTTTTGTTTACATTAAATCCCAACGTCCGTGTTAAAGTAGCCAATGTTTTTTTGCTATTAAACCTTTTAATATTTATATTAAAAGGTTAAAGGTTAGGCTTTTTATATTTACATTTATTTATTCAAATCAAAATATTTTAACATCGGTTTTAGTTACATAAGCCATTTCAAAATATAATTAGTTTACGTTATACAGGGTGAGGCAGACCACACGTGCACATAGTTTTACGGGAGTACGGTTAAACCTAGAAACGCCAAATAAAATTATTCCCTCCTAAATCACATATGAAGAATTCATTTAAAATATTTACAACGTGATCTGAACACAGGGTGTTCCAGAAATGAAGGTCACGGGTTCGAATCTCGAAATTTTCTTACGTAAACCTATGACACATTGTTCATTTTTAGAAAGGTCTTGTTTAGAGGAACATTTTGGTGAAAATAGAACCTAATTATTTAGCATCGGTTTTAGTTACATAAGCCATTTCAAAATATAATTAGTTTACGTTATACAGGGTTAGGCAGACCACTCGTGCACATAGTTTTACGGGAGTACGGTTAAATCTTGAAACGCCAAATAAAATTATTCCCTCCTAAATCACATATGAAGAATTCATTTAAAATATTTACAACGTCATCTGAGCACAGGGTGTTCCAGAAATGAAGGTCACGGGTTCGAATCTCGAAATTTTCTTACGTAAACCTATGACACATTGTATATTTTTAAAAAGGTCTTGTTTAGAGGGACATTTTGGTGAAAACAGAACCTAATTATCTCAATCCGTCTTAAGATGGCGGCCATTTCTTTGATTTTTTTGCCTATTGACGGAATACCCTGTTTTTTCGAAACCGCTAAACATTTTTCAGTTCTGATTGAAAATTCGTAGTCCTGGTAAACTCAGCTTTACAATGATGTGTTACATGTCATAATTTTCAAAATTATCAATTTTTAACACAATTTAATTTTTTTGTAATGTTGGTAGCCCTGTAAATCAAAAAAGTCAAATGGCACCATATGGCAAATAGCATATCATTTTAAGCGTCTTTTAAAGACGAACAACTTTTCATTTTACACCTACTGTCCGTTTTTTGTAGCATTGTAGCAATAAACCAAAAACTCAATTTTTCCACAAAAAATGCAAGTTAATTGCATTACGGTACAGCATAAGTTTTTCCCTCAGCTTATTATCGAGCTATTCTTTAAAGGAATATGTAATAGTGATATTTTTCGTTAGATTTTTTAATTTATAAAAGTTCTCAGATCCAAAAATTGTAAAAAAGCCTAAAACTCAAAATTCTTAAATAGCAACGTAAAATAAATTTCATATAACGTAAAATGTGTTTTTTTAAATGAAAAGCTAAAATGTGTTTTTTAAAATGAAAACGTAAAATGTGTTTTTTTTAATGAAAATTTATTGTATTTTAATTTTTTTCTATCCCTTTCGTCAGCCGAAAACCCTTCTTATGCCAGTTTACGAAATTTAACACTACTTATTTTTATTTCAACAAACAGGTTTTTAAGATTCAATTAATAGTCTTTGTAATGAAAGAAAAATTACAACATGCTGTAATTTATCAATGTGGCGTTATTCTTTTTTGGAGGTTATCAATGTTTATCTTTATCAATGATTCCAATAACAATAATTCATGCTTTTAGGATTTTTTACAATCTTCAGATCTGAGAGTTATTACAAATTAAAAAATCTAACAAAAATGTCACTATTACACATTTTCTTAAAGAATAGCGCGATAATAAGCTGGGGAAAAATCTTCTGCTGTTCCGTAATGTAATTAACATGCATTTTATATGGAAAAATTGAGGTTTTGGCTTATTACTACAATACTACAAAACATAGACAGTAGGTGTAAATTAAGAAAGTTGTTCGTCTTTAAAAGACGCTTAAAATGATATGCTATTTGCCATATGGTGCCATTTGACTTTTTTTATTTACAGGGCTACCAACATTACAAAAAAATAAAATTGTGGTAAAAATTGATAATTTTGAAAATTATGACATGTAACACATAATTGTAACGCTGAGTTTACCAGGATTACGAATTTTCAATCACAACTGAAAAATGTTTAGCGGTTTCGAAAATACAGGGTAGTCCGTCAATAGGCAAAAAAATCAAAGAAATGGCCGCCATCTTAAGACGGATTGAGATAATTAGGTTCTGTTTCCACCAAAATGTTCCTCTAAACAAGATCTTTCTAAAAATGTACAATGTGTCATAGATTTACATAAGAAAATTTCGAGATTCGAACCCGTGACCTTCATTTCTGGAACACCCTGTGCTCAGATCACGTTGTAAATATTTTTAATGAATTCTTAATATGTGATTTAGGAGAGAATAATTTTATTTGGCGTTTCTAGGTTAAACCGTACTCCCGTAAAACTATGTGCACGGGTGGTCTGCCTCACCCTGTATTTGGACAATGAATTTTTTGGATTTTGAGTTGAGTTCAGACTAAAATAAACAGTTAACAATCTTAATCTAGGATAAAACAAACACTTATAATTGGTTTAAAGTTAAATACAAATATTGTCGGTTTCAAATAGTTATAAAATCAAACAGTAGTATAACATATTATATTATTGTATATTATATTACAGTATTATATTATTGCATATAAAAATAATCTATTTGTTCAGACGATGTCCATTACACAATGTACTTGTGAATAAAGACAAATAATGGTATTATATTCTAAATTATAGGTAATGCGCTAACAAAAAAATTAATAATGATTAAATACCGAACCTCTAGAATTTTCTAGTAGCCACTTACTTTTGAATAACGTTTTTCATTCATAGGTTATCCCTTTAGACAATGCTTCGTATGAATTTCCAAATATTTGAGTTAATAATATAAACTTAGATTTTTAAGCTACTGATTTCAGTACGAATATAATAAAAGGCATGTTTTTGAAAAGCTGTCAAGTAAACAGGACACACGTTTTTTAATATTCTATAAACAAATAAAAATAATTACATAGAAAAGGCTTGATGTAATGATGTTATGTTAATTCATTCATACTGACTTAAAAGAAAAACTTAAACCTAAATTGTCGTCAATGTTAATAAAAATACAAAAAAACGAAATAGTAAAATTTTATACAAATTAAATGTTTTCAATTTTTATAACCATAAGAAACTAAAGAATTGTTTTTATTATTTTTTCAAAGACTCTTATGACTCTATTTAAAAATTTGTTTTACCATGCTATATTTTAGTCTATTATAAGTTTATAAAGG
The DNA here is from genome assembly GCA_035578135.1 of Flexamia atlantica. Taxonomy (NCBI): domain Eukaryota; kingdom Metazoa; phylum Arthropoda; class Insecta; order Hemiptera; family Cicadellidae; genus Flexamia; species Flexamia atlantica. The sequence continues at coordinate 9,272,314 of JAQJVK010000021.1, read as the reverse complement.
GTGACTCAGTATGAAGTTAAAAAATTAAAACATGATAAAATAGGTTTATGTCAATATTTATGTGTTATATATAAATGTAATAGGTAAAGTGTTTCATGTATTTTACTTTATTAAAGCATACAACATTGAAATCGACTGAATTGTTTGGTTTGTGTTTTCTGAGTTATTTTGGCTACGCATATCTATTAATATTATTATTTAAACAACCGTTTGTTGTTTAAATAATAACATTTTTTATAGTTATGTGTAGCAAGAATATTTCAGAAAACATAGAAGAAACCACAATAAAACTTACAGGCAAGAATTATTGTCTGGTTTAGTGGAAGACAATCTTATTCTTAATGTTTTACAAAATTATTTAAAAATAATTGTATTTTGTATTATTGAAAACCAACAGCAACGTAAACAGCAGTTTTACTTGTTTATATCAAGTGTACAGCATCTGAACTGGACACATGTTGTAAAAGAAATAATTACAGCATGTGCCCAACGAGCGTTGGGCACTTCATGAAGTGCCCAGTTTTGTTGGTCACATACTGTAGTTTTTAATGAAACCATTCAATTACACTATGTGCCCAGGCGAGCTGGGCACTTCATGAAGTGCCCGGTTGCGCTGAACACTTCATGAAGTGCCCAATTACAGCATGTGGGTACGACATATATACGTATTTACTTTTTATTTAATTTCATTATAATATATAATACAACATATACATTTTAATGGACTGATAATAGAAAGCCTTTTTTTGGGCATGAGGTTTGTCAATTTTAGATGTTGGGAGGATTTTAGATGATGTCGTCGAAATCGACGAGACACACCTGTTCCGGCGAAAGCACCACCGAGGGAGGTTGGCAGCCAATGAACGAGGGGACGTCTGGGTGTTCGGTGGGATCAGCCGGACAACGAAGCGTGCCTTCACTGTTAAAGTCTAAAACCACTCGGCCGATACGCTACTGTCCATCATGCAGCAATACATCGACCCGGAAACCTTCATCTGAAGGGACATGTGGGCGGCGTACACCAGGGTTGCTGATGTGTTTGCAGAGTACAGCACAGACAACCACAGCTCCAACTTCTTAGACCCGCCCATGAAACAGGATCCCTTCTGGGTGCGTGATGAGAGGTTTTAAGACGCTTCACTCGATCATCATCTATCTGTTCATAGGTCCGCTGCCTCAGCGTCTTCAGGGATTCCGCCCTTTCAGAGTGCACACTCAAAATATTGAGAATGCCTGGAAGTGGCTGAAGAAGAACCTGGATGGCGTGAACGACCACATCCTCGAGCCAAAGTACATCGGCGAGTGGATGTACCGCCGCCATGTCCTGAAGCAGTTTGAGACAGCGGGCGCCAACCTCGAGAGGACCAACTCGGCCAGGCACTGCGGCCGTGCATATCCTGGCATTGGCGAAGTTCCAATGCACGACGATCTGCATCTTTGCCAACGTCACGCATGCACACAGTAAGGTGTATGGTTGAAACCTGTATCTTTTGTTTGTATATTGCTATGATTTATGCTTTTTATGTTGTTAAATATTTTTAATTTTGTATGCATTTTACATGTTTTACTGTATTTTCAGCATACCAATTCATTATTAATTCTAATTCTTCCTTTATGTTCTGTCACTGTTCTGAACTTTCACATTTACATTTTTTTTATTTTTAATACTTTCACTTACTTTGTAGCATAGTAATTTATTTTCATTTCCAATTTCCCATCGTATTTTATCACTGTTATGTACTTTCTAATGTATTTCTTATTGTACATCTTGTCAATATCATTAACAAATTGTCATGTGTACAAATGTTTTTATATTTGTCTTCATTTTTTATGATGCTCATTTGTTTATTTTTTTATTATTCTCATTCATTTAATGTCCTTAGTATAGTCAAATTTTATATGAAAATGTTTTGATATCGTGTTATTTTTATTTTGAATATCGTTAGTCTAAACGTGGTACCTCGTAAGTCAATATTTGACCATATTGAGTTATGCACATCAAAATATAGGGAAAAAATAGCTTTATCTTTCTAGTGTAACCTCGTAAGTCCGAAAAATACCTTACTGAGGGATATTTTGTTTTGAAGTGGGAACATGTAAGTTCCTTAGGTTGGCAGCAGTGAAATTTTCCAGAGTAACCACGTATGTCATGCAGCGACCATGCTAACTGAGTTGAGGTTAACCTACGGACTGTGTTGTTGACAATATTTCTTCAATTTGACCAATATATTAATGTGGTAAGTACTTTTAAGTTATAACCAACCCTAAAGTAAGTGTTTAAGTAGTGACTTTTTTGTTAGATAAGTTTTGAATCCAAGAAAATAGCTAATTATTTGCTACCAAACTGTTACTAGAAGATACGAGGTTTCACTTTTAAATGGGAAGTCACACTTACGTGGTTTCACAGCTATAGGTTATAATTAATTTAAGAAACAAATAACAGAAGAGACATACTAAATTATTATTTAGGCGGTCATTAGGTAACAATATCCTACAAAATCATTGTAAAGTATCTTCATTCTTAGTTTTTAATGCAATTTAAATTCACAGTAGCTATTGGTGCCCACAGTAGCAATGTGGCTGTATATTCATGCAAATCGCTAAAACATACATTTTTTCAGGTCTAATCACTAAAACTGAGTCATTCACTCACAAAGTTAGTTCAAGAATAAAAAGGAATCGCTCTTTTAATAATATGGATAACAGTGACGATGAAATCGAAGAATTATTTTTTGAGTTAAAAAAACAAAATCCTAATGCTGTTGTGGAATTGGTGCAAATCAACCAAGATGAAAACGAGTTTGATTTTTCATTTATTGAAGAACCAGTTGATGAACCAGCAGCTGAAGGACCAGCAGTTGAAGAGCCAACAGCTGAAGGTCTAACAGTTGAAGAGCCAACAACTGAAGGACTAGCAGTTGAAGAGCCAACAGCTGAAGGACTAGCAGTTGAAGATCTAGCAGCTAAAGGACTAGCAGTTGAAAATGCAGCAGCTGAAGGACTACCAGTTGAAGAGCCAGTGATTGAGGAACATCCAAGATATAACGAATTCACTGACGGTATGGCTCAAGATAATACGGTAAATACAAGAAAACGGAAGAGGAGCCCTGCTATATTTGACGAATTAGATGACCCGGATGACCCGGACTACCAATTTAATGAAGAAGATGAAGAAGATCTAGAAAATGAGAGTAACGATGAAAATGAACAGCCAAATGAACAAAATCTACCAGGAAACGCAACAGAAGATAATGTCCTAGGAAAAATTAAACGAAAGAGAAGAAAGATAGCAGCACCAAATGACTGGAGGGACAATAAAAATATGAAACTGAGGGAAGAGGGTAAAAGCTATGAAGGCTGGACGAAGAAAAAACGTGGAGCTGTAAGAGCAGAGAGAAAACTTGGTGAACCGTGTAGAAGTCAGTTTTGCGTAAAGTCTAGGATTCGTCAATGTCAGGAAGTGACAGAGGAAGATAGAAATACCTTATTCAAGACCTTTTGGGAAACATTAAGCTGGGATCAGAAAAAAATTTATATTATGTCTTTAGTTAAATGTTCAGAAAAACGAAGTACTAAAAAGAAACCAAGTGAAGAGTCTAGGAGACAAAAAACACTCGCATACACACTAAAGCTTTCTAATGGTAGTGTTATACAAGTATGCAAAAAACTATTCCTAAGTACTTTTGCATTGGGGGAATGGACGGTTTTGAATTGGATAGCGGATAATTTTAATAAAGGCAATCACGGTATGACACCATGTAAAGAAGTTGTAGTAAATAGAAGAAGACAATCAAACCCCCGGAAGCAGACCAAAAATGTTGAAGGAAAAGAAATCCTTAAGAAGTTTCTCGACTCACTACCCAAATTGCCATCGCATTATTGCCGCAAAAATAGCAGTAAAATTTATCTTGAACCTATTCATGGTGATAATATGTTAGTGTTGTTCAATGAATACAAAAGGTTATGTTGTGAAAACGAAACTGGACCTGTCCAGCACGTATCACGCTGCACGTTTGATAAGTATGTCTCTGAATTGAACTTATCATTTCAACAACCCAAAAAAGATCGTTGTGATAAGTGTATCATGTATGAAGCTGGTAACTTGACTGAGCAAGATTATCAAAAACATGTTGCTAAGAAAGAAAGAGCCCGACAAGAGAAAAACAAGGATGCAGAAGAAGCAGAGGCCGGTATTAGCACTGTTTTAACTATGGATGTACAAGCCGTTAAGGTTTGCCCAAGCCTAAACGCTAGTGCACTCTACTATAAAACTAAATTATGCTGTCATAACTTTACTATCTATGATCTGAAAACGCACGCAGCAAAATGTTACTGGTTCAATGAAACACAGTCTGATCTCACAGCCAATACTTTTGCAAGCTGTATTATAGATTGTTTATCAAACCATTGTGATTTAACAAAGCCTATTGTGCTATGGAGTGATGGATGTACCGCCCAAAATCGTAACTCAATTCTTTCAAATGCTCTCTTGGCCTTTAGTATTGAGAAAAATGTTCAGGTAGAACAGAAGTTTCTTGTCAAGGGTCACACCCAAATGGAGGTGGATAGCATCCACTCCTTGATTGAAAGGAAAATAAAAAATAAAAAAATTTACTTGCCTAGTGATTTTTTAAGATTGACAGAAGATGCCAGAATCTCACCCTCGCCACTTCAAGTGAAAGAACTGTCTTTTGATTTTGCAAGAAATTACGGTGCTAAAGGCCTACTAGCGTATGATAGTATAAGGCCTGGAAAAAAATCTGGTGATCCTAAGGTCACCAATCTTAGAGCTATAAAATATCATGAGGGAAAGATTACAATTAAAACAAGTTTTGATGAAGAGTACAAAAACCTACCACAAAGACCTAGAAGATCCACACCAGCAGTTTGTTCATTTCCCCAACTTTTTTCATCACCATTGAAAATTCCGAAAAGGAAGTGGCAGGATTTGCAAGACCTTAAGACAGTAATACCGGCAGACTGTCACCTTTTCTACGATTCTCTTCCACATGATTAGAGTGAATGTTAATTACCTGTGGGTAGGTCTGGAAACTCAGATTGTCTCCGAGACTTTAAGAGTTAATTTGATCCAACCCAGAGTAAGGCTATGACCTTTTCAACTACAATCTTGTGTTATTTTGAATCTAAGGCAGAGTTAGGCTATAGATTTTTTTACTATAATCCCGTGTTAATTTATTGATAAATTATTTCATCATGGCCCCTGTATAACCCTGAGTCAGCTTATAACCTTTTCTACTATAATCTTAAGTGTTAATTATATCTAATCCTGTGCAAGATTGTAACCTGTCTTACGATAATGCTCTACACAATTTGAGTTACTGTACAAGTTAGGCTTTTGGTATAGGTATTAGTGTCATAATGTAATAAATTAATAAAAACAATAATGTTTTGTTATTTTTATCCTTCACAGCAGTTTTTCCAATATTTCTAATTAAAGTAATACACAGTAGTATAGGCCTAAATTAATTATTTACATTCTCATTGGTATAGCATTTAGCAGTGATACCTCGTATGTTGAGGTTTTTGTAGAAGTGAATCCTCGTAAGTCAAAAATAAAATTAAGTAAGCAAGATACCTTAAAATAAGCTGGTTTAATAAATATACAATGATTAATTTAAATAGGTAAATAAAACTCAACAGGATATAACCACTATTTAATTTTATGTAATGTTTTATCTCTCTCCTGAAAAGTCATGTTTTTATACTTACGAGGTACCACGTTTAGACTAACGATATTGTTAATTCATTATATTTTTATGAATTCTCAGTTTTATTTGTTGCTTCTTTGTAGTTGTTTGTTTTCCATTAAGTGTCCTATTCTTGAAAGTGTTCACGGAAAAAAACTTTGACAAAGTCAGGGTCAAAATCAAATTGGTCATTTTAAACATGGTCATCATCGGTTATTAATGACATTAATAACCGGGTGTTGGTTAAAGATAACCCTTGCGTCATAGTAATTAGCAACTAACTGAAGTTAGTCAACCTGTATACGGTCATTAGTGACTAGGCGGTGGGTTATTTTTAACCATCTCATTAATCTGACCGAGTAAAGTTTGTTGAATTTACCATCACAACAAGGTGAAAATCAACCGAGAGTCCTCTGGGTTATAGCTTACCAAGCAGATTAGTTGTCAGTGACCCACTCGTCTCGATCACAATGACATACGCATCAGTGGGAACTAATCGATAGTGGTTTTGAGATGGGTAATTTTTAACCAACTTGGCTTGGACTGGCAATACTTTGTTTCTCTCCCTCTCTCAAATCGGCGCCAGCATGAAGTTTGCATCCTCGCAACCACGTTTTGTATTGTACTCCACTCCACAGTGTTAGTCTTTTTCATTTAAACTGTTTATCCTTTAACATGGTTGAAGAACTTACAAACCTCAGTTTTCAAGTTTTATATCAAGATGAAGAAGAATCGCAATTTGATGAGGTAAAAAACCTACTTACATCATGGAATCTCGAGTCATACTTTTCCACTTTTAAAGGTTAGTTATAATAATGTTACCGAACTTACTTATGTGAGTTGATGTTAGTTATATTTCAGACCAACACGTCTTGTTTACCTTTTTATCAAAAACTGGGCATATTTTCATAGCCCATAACACCAGCTCTCTCTTATGTAGAGGCATTATTTTGTAAGTCCAAGTACATTTATTTTAGGTTAATTAAATCTCACACTCAATTCATGGTACCTGGAATGGAAGTCACTTGGATGCAGTTTCTTAACTGTCCCGCAGTTTTACGAATTGAAATAATCTAAGATTGGGTTATGGTTAGGTTAGGTAAAAACCAATTTATGAAAACAAATAATTGATGTTTCTCAATAAATCGATTATGTTGTGGGGCAAATAAGAAATGCAACCAGCTTTTATCAAGTAGAATGTTTTAGAGATTTTATTTTGACCATGGCTGAGAGGCTTATCTCTTATTCTAAACTAATTAAGTTAACTTATATTACGGACATCGTTAACATAACTGGGATAATCTCTGCTGGGTAGGCCCTAACTATTCCTGGCAAAGCACTACATGTCGATAACTTCAATCAGTTGCAACATTTTGTTATTTTAAACTGATAATATGTTGTGGAACTGATAATATATCGTGGGGCAGATATGAAACTGCAGCCTATGGTCTATGCTGCTTAAGTGACTGGTTTCAGTTTCATATCTGTCCCACGATATACATTATATATATATATATATATATAATTATTAATTAAATATATATATATTAAACTTCTCAATTTTTTTCAAATTATATATTATTTTATTAATATTGATTCTCTACTAACTCTTTTTCCAGTCTAGCTTTCATGCATTTCTTAATGATAAAAAGTATTAATTTTACGTTACCAACTTTTTTATGGACGCAACTCGAAGCCGACGCACAGGCATTTGTGCCCATGTCGGCTTATTCCCACAATCTTTTTTTTACAGTTAAATGTTAATTATATTAATATGACTTTTTCCTTGCATGTACAGTAAGTTTTTTTTTAGGATTTTTTTACGTAAGAAAATGCATTAAGAAGAAGTTTTTGTTATTAACTACAAATTATATGCTGTAAACATTGTAAATATTTGCACTGGAATAAATAAATTGTTCATTCATTCATTCATATTTTTAGTTGACAATATCAATTTAATGATATTTATATCGATATATCGATTTTAGTAGGCTAATATCCTAACATCATTGGCAAAGCGCCGTCAATCAGTTGAACATGATTATTAATCAAAATTGCTACATTTTGATATTTTGTAGCCTTCGTAGGACAGATATGAAATTGTAGCCTAGCCTTCCCCTCTTCAGGGCACAAGACTGATTATTTGTCTGGGTAAATGGTAGCCTCCCTTCGGATTTTTGTTGGGTAAAGGATTAAAATAATAATGTAGGTTGTATATTAATGAAAAATAAAATATCAAGTCAAGATTTGTTTTTAAAGTTTTGATTCAAACTGAAAATTAGCAGATTATATGAAAGTATTAATTTTAGGATAATATGTATTACTTTAAGGTAATCATCCTACAGGTACTCGGAGATGTTGGCGATCCCGACTACGGACATGGAAGTGCAACTTGGCCTAACAAAAGTCTTTCTGACTCTCAGTGCGGCTGATCTACACTGGCCGGACTTTAAGAATATTTTACGATGAAGAGACGTAGACTTTTGGCAGATAATCCGATAACCCCGAGTTTGTTCTTTTATGAAAAAATAGAATTCTTCTTGGACGAGATCCTGCCCAAACAGCCCAAAGTGAAGGACTTCTGGCGACGCTACGAGTGGCAGAATCGCGGCAGTAACCACGTCCGCGCTCCGGGCTTCACCAACTGCGTATTAATTCCCTTCACATGCCGTTCAACGGGATCTTCTTCAGGGCCGCAAGCTGACTCTCACCAGCCTTCCAATGGGTCACGCCGTCATCCATGACTTCGCCACCTGGAATTGGTTCACCGGAGATGGCCTCTTTTTCTTGATAGGTTCCATGACTGCATGGAGAAGGTTCGTTTCATCATCATCGATGAGTATTTCATGATGGGACTTTCTCTACTTGGGATGGTAGAACAAAGGTGTGCGGAATCCAAGCCTCAAAATACCTCTCAGGAAATCACTTTATAATTTGCTAAATACTTTTTTAGTATATTATAATTAACAATTTCAATAAGTAATACATAAGGATTTTTACACGTGTTCCTGACTTTTGGATTAAAAGATTGTTTAAATAAATAAATAAATATATAAATTCTTTATTTCCATAATGCACATAGTAACAATTACAATTTTTTACATTGTGAAGTTTTTTAACAGTGCTTATTGTACAAACAAATGAATACATATAAAGCTAAATCTAATCACAATAGTATTCAATAAAACTTATAAGTACATTATGGATAACCACCTCTTCAGCACTTGTCCCCAATGAGTTCGGATAATCGGCACTCTACTGTACTGTAATTTTGTAATTTACTAGCAAAATTTTTATTTGTATTTTTTGCAATTTTGTTATTTTTGTTTTGCACTGTAGTAACAAAAATAATTATAATTTATAATTGATGTGAAATTTCAAACTTGTAAATAAGTAAATAAATAAATTCTTTATTTCTTTATTGTGAAGTTTTGTAACATCGCTTATTGTACAAACAAATGAATACATATAAAGATAAATCATGGATAACCACCTCTTTAGCATTTGCTGTGTAGAGGTGGTTTCGCTATCACAGTGCATAATATGTGGCAGCAACTCCCTTCAAACAAAATTAAAATAATATAAAATTAAACATATTTATTTAAAAACATTATGCCTTGTTTATATATGAAAAAAATATAATTACAATGACTTCCACTAGTCTACATAGAAAATCAAACACATACAAAAATATATTAACTAAAATTTAACAACACATCAAATTGAATAATGACATGAAGTGAGTGTAAGAAAAAAGTAAGCAACAAAAACTTCAATAAATAGGGGAAAAATAATAATAAACAAGAATTTTAGATGTGCAAAGTTAAAAAATATTGAAGTTCCGACAATTCATTTACCCTACGCATTTCAATGAGGATGAAGGTAAACAAATCAAACAAAAAACAATAAAGATGTCAGCAAAAAAATATTTCTACATCGTGGTTGGTAAACAGCCATTTTTTCAAGTTTTTGGTGAAAGAACTAATTGTTAATGAAGAGGATACCAAAATTGGTAATAGATTAAAGAGTTTTTGAGCAGAAAAAGTATAAAATCTTTTAAAAGCCTCAACTCTAGGCAATGGAATGGGCACACGATTCAAATTTTGCAATCTATTCGAGAAAACATTAATATTACCCCTCAGATGGCCTCCTCTTAAAAAATATATTCGGAGCACACGATACATGTATAAATACCTAAGAGGAAGAACCTTAAGAGCAATGTAAAGAGGAAAGGACGAATCACGCCTCCCAGCTCCGCTAATTAACCTAATTATTTTATTTTGACAAATTATCAATGGGCGAATGGTAGAATAGTAAGTCCCACCCCAGCAAGACAAACCATATTGTAATTTTGAGTTTACCAAAGAGAAATACACTGTTTTCAAAACTGACAACGGGCATAGATATCGTAAAAAATAAAATTTTCTTAGAACCGCGTATAAATAGCCTTTAATTGTTGACACATTACTACAACTACTATCTGTGTGTTTAGTACACAGATAGTAAAAAAAACTGATATTATTAAATATTGTATCTTATTTAGATAAAATTATAATCATAGACGTCGACAGGGATTAATCCCAGAGGATTTAGGAGCCACTGTCAGGTACAAAATCCGATCCTTGATCATTTGCTGGGTAAGCTCAACTTCGTATAACACAATAGCGATCCACAAGCAAATACACGAGAAACTCTCTGCTTGTCGATATAGAGCTGTTAAATCACCATCGATGTCATAAAAATATTGTAATAAACAATTTACATATTCAAAAATAATTTTAAAAATTGTAGTATTTTTGTTTGCTTATAAGGTATTTGGAAGAATTTCCATCAATCTTAGAGGAGATATTAGGCAACTCACTTCCCTCCCCCTTTAGAGGCAATCCTCTCTAGTCCCCATCAGCGAAGTCTGAGCTAGAAATCAAGAATACATTTGAAGTCTCCCAGTTTCGCCAATGTTATGTGTCAGACCCAGTCAATGACACAGACAGATAACACGTTTAGGTAAACTAATTTAACTTGATTCTAGGTGTACCTTTTTTATTGTGTACTAGATGAACTTTTTAACAATAGACGGGCATAACGGGTTGGTGGCTGTTTCCATTGTTATAAAATTAACATTGGGGGAAAATTCTTTAATTAAACTATAGTATACCAATGAAGGAAATTGATAATATTAAAGAAACTATTGATTAGATATTTACTAACAAATATGTATTGCGGATAAATTATATTATAGGCTCTTTGATTTTAGATTCTTCAATTCGTGGGAAAAAATAAAATTCTGATCCCAACAGGTACAAATAAAGAAACTACGGCTCTCTGGCGGATTTACAAAATACATTAACGTATGTTTGGTTAGCGTACATTTCCGGCAAAACCTTGCACTCTTAGATTCACGTTAACCACTTGGTAAGAGTAGCGAAGATACCAGTTTAGATCATCTTAGCGAAGATACCAGGGGCTTAGTAAGGCTGTAGCTCATTGTAAATGTTCTATATGTTGAAGATTTATACGCACAAAAACTTTATTGTAACTAGCGAACCACTATGAAAATAAATGCTTCAAAAAGATCAGTTTTCCTAGATTGCCTAGTTTTTTTTGCTATTTTATGGAATAAAGAAACCATAATTGAGGGGAAACTTAAAATCAAAGAAAAATAACTAAAGAACCGATAGAAATCGAAGGTAGTAATATAAACCTATGATTACATTCAATTTGAAGCGCCAAAAGGTGTTTTGGGTCACCCCACGTTAATCTTAGGAATCATAGGGAAAAATAACAGGCTCAGACTTTATTCTTAATAAATACTTTATCCGTCAGTAGAAATGGATGAAAATTCATGAAAACATTCGACAGTAACATTTAGACGATATACCATATAAACCTTAAATAAATAATCGCTAAACAATTTTAATATATATAATTTTAAATGATTGTTGGCGAAAAAATCTGCTGCTAGAGCCCCACGTAAACGTAAACAAATATACGAATGACAGTTCTTGGTTTTAGTGGTAGGATCAAGCCATGGAAATATCTGTGAAACTGCCACTAAAGTCATCACTAGAATGTACACTTCTACCAACGTGACAAACGAGAAATTACCATTAAACTCAAACGAGCAACAGAATAATTACCTTTAACGCCAACATAACAACACTATAATTCCCTTGAAAATAACTGTTGTTTTTAAGTGTTGCCAACATAACACTAAAAATATATAAATTGTTGCAAGTTTAGGAATACAGTAGAGTCCCACAAACCCGGACTAATGTGGACCGAACGGTTTCCGGGTTTGTGAAAATTCCGAGTTATCGGGAAATGAGTAAAAATAAGAGTAGTTTCTGTTATTTCTATAAGAAATCATTTATTTATTGTATAGTAAAAGATATAAAAACTATATTAGTTACAAAAAAAACTTAAAGAAAAACTAAAACTGTTTTCAAAGTGTCACACCGTGCTCTGGCCTTGAATCTCAATGCACTTTATTGCTCTGGCAGGCTTTCCGAGCTATCCAGAATTCCGGGTTATCGAAGTCCGGGTTTGCGGGACTCAGATTTCATTATGTAGATGAAACATAACAATTAATTACAACATAAACTAAACTTATCTCCAATGCCACACTAATATATATGTATATAAAATTTAACGATATCTTTATGGCAAGAAAGAAGAAATTAATTATAATTTTCGAACGAAAAATTGAGAAGTGTTTGGTGCAACATTTGCAGAAAGCAGTAATAATTACGCCTTAATAATGGCATATAGTTTTAATATTGTGAAAAGGACTACTTTTGTTCATGGACGCCGAGATGACGTCTTTCTTTCAATTTCGTTTTAAAACTAGTTTAGGTAGGGAAATTGTAAAAAGTCTATGTATATTCATTTGATTTGGCCTAGACTTAAATAGCTTAGAGAATTCATTAGAAATAGTGTACTCGATTTTTAAAGTCTACATTAAAGTACATTTAGTACTGAAGTACAATAAAGTACATTAGTATATATAAAAGAATACATTTCAGGTATACAGATTTAAATTACCAAAGTTTTTTCACACTCGATTTTTAAAGTCTACATTAAAGTACATTTAGTACTAAAGTACATTAGTACATATAAAAGAATACATTTCAGGTATACAGATTTAAATTACCAAATTTTTTTCACACTCGATTTTTAAAGTCTACATTAAAGTGCATTTAGTACTAAAGTACAATAAAGTACATAAGTATATATAAAAGAATACATTTCAGGTATACAGATTTAAATTACCAAATTTTTTTCACACAGCGTCAACGTCCATAACTGCAATAATGTACTAAAACGTTCTGGTTTGAACCGTTAATTAACATCAAATTAGCCCAAACTGGGTTTATAACTTATTTTGATGGTTTTAACAACCCATTAAAATAAACCTATGATTGGGCTTTCCCAAATACTGACATTATTTTAGGAGTTTGTACATTATGACGTCATTTTATCAATGGCTAGGGGTTGGGGAGGGTTAGGTGGGTCTCTATATTGTATGAGCTAACAATTAATTATTTTTATCTTGGCAGCAGTGGATTTATAGCAACTCAAAACCCAATAAAGTTTATTCCTCCTTGTACCAGTTGAACCTTGTACAAAATGGAGGTTTTGTTATGTCGTAATAGTATGTTTTAAAGAAGAGATTGAAGAAATGTTTCAGTTCTTCTTTAAGGTATGTACCAAAAATTAAATGTATTTATTTATTTATTTTCTTTATTCCTATTCATTTGTTGTCCCAAGTGAAAATATATAATTAATCAAATGATATTGCTTCAATACTACGTTGTGACCTTCAAAATTGACTTATGCCTAGCTTTTCAATTAATTATACCCAATTGCAGTACTTTATTTGTCAATTGTTTTTACTTTAAATGGCGATATATCTTGGTAGTTATTTTAAGCCAAATATGAATGAGACATAGGGATGGCAATTAATTAATATAGGGTATTGATATTATGGGAACCATTAATATTCATATAATACAACACATATAATACAGAACATGTCGGCATTAATAACAAGACTACAATATCGCGTCAAGATCATACTTCACTCATCCCATTCATACTTGGCTTAAAATACCTTCCGTAGTTATTTTCAGCCAATTCAAACAATGTAATCTATTACCAATTTTCATAGTCACAAAAAACTGGTTTTTTAGCTACGGATTACTATTAACAAGACACTAATAAATGTTTATGCATAGCCCAGCCTGACTCAAAAATATTAGTGATTGCCTGGTTTTAAGATTAATACTAAATATGAATATTGATACGTATAAATATGAAATAAGTTAAGTATTCTTGTATGGATCTTTACGTTTAATACAATCTACTATTTAAGTTTGATCACATTTAGTTTACCTTATGTGCTCAAAAAATTCCGCTTGTGGCATTTGTATGAATTATGCTCTCTCCACCAAATTCCCGAACACGTGTTCTAGTACCTCTTGGAATTTCTTGTATTACATTTGTTTAGAGGTAGGCCTACTGAATATGCTGTAAATTGTTTTTGTATGCCATACTTTTTATGTATTCCCAAAGAAAATAGTGTACTGTAGTGGGGTCAAATCCGGGGATCTTTGGGGGAAATAATCCTTCACAGATAAAGTAAAAATTTGGCTTGCTCTTAAAAAAAAACACCCTGTAACTTATTTTATCAATATTGTCTTGATATTAGGCCATGGCAACAGCTCAATAATACTAACCTCATTCAAATTTGTCAATAAATCCCTTTTTTTCAGTCGATAAGCAGGCTATTGTAGAATACTTAAGACAGATATACTGATAATGGAACAAAAAAATCTATATTGTAGGACCCTACTACATCGTACTCATTGATAGTATCAGTCAATCGATATTCACCTTTATGGTAAATGTGCATTTTCCACATCTCGGAAATGAATTTTTTTTTCAAAATTAAATTAACGCTGATTTTGGAAATGAAAAGTTTTTTTAGGCGCTCACGGCCGGCAAACCGGGAAACCCCTAAAAATTTCAGTCTAGTAAATTAGTCATGTAGGTACTCATATTTACCGGGAGAGGAAGCTGAATGAAATTTAGCGTAAATTTGCAAAATCTGATTGATATTAAATGAGTTATGACTAAATTAGAAATGCGTCTGAAATTATAGAAAATCCTCAATAATGGTCTCTTAAGGGATATATTTCGTTTGGTATTTTGGGCCATGTTTTGGTTGTTAAATTAAGGCTGAGATAGTTAATATAGTGTTGTATTATATTGGGTAGAAATGTAATGATAGGTTATGTTAGGTTTTAGCGAATTTCCCCTATAGGGAAGAAGCTATTACCGTAGGTGTCATGGTAAGACCTAAGCCCGAGACCATGATAGCTTTTCGTTTTGGGGCCCCAGAAGCAGAAAACACCAATCGTTCGAAATTATATATTTATATATGCGTGTGTGTGTGTGTGTGTGTGTGTGTGTGTGTGTGTGTGTGTGTGTGTTTGCGCGCGCGCGCCTGTGAGCACGATAGCGGCCGTAAAAATGGTCCGATCTTAATGAAATTTGGTACAGACATATAAAGTGGTAATACCTCGGACGAGTTCGTAAACCACCCCGATCGGTCCACTGTAAAGGGGGGGGGTAAAGGGGGAGATAAACCCCTCAAAAATGGGGTTTTTGAGTTTTTTAACAAAAATAAATTAAAGTAATCTAATTTTAGATTACACCATTGAATTCAGCTCGAAAAAACAAACAATTTAGTATTTTTAATCATTGCTCTATGCCCATTAGTTACCGAGTTATTGAAAGTGGTAAACACAGTACGTTGTCCCTATGTTAACCTTATGGGAAATAAGTAAAATTTTATATCTCGCTTATTCCTCAACATATATAATTAAAACTTGGTATAATGATATATGGATTCTTCTAGATCAGATCTACTACATATTGAATAAAATCCACCCAGTTTTAAGATACCTGTTGCAGCAAACCTGCATACTCATTTCCCATGTTATTCTTATAGAGATTACAAAAACATGTCAAAACTTGCTATGTTGGATTGACATATGTTCTTTTGCATTTTAAATTCGCTGAGTATGCAGGTCTGCTGCAACGGGGGTATTGTTTGGTTGAGGCTACTTGAGGTATTTCAGTTTTTTTTTTTTAATGCAGGTGTGGAACTATTTAGGTTATGTTTTGTTGTTTTCTGTTAGGTACTATCAACGGGGTATTTCGTTTTATCTCCGTCACTGTATGCTAGATTCTAAACATCCTTACATATTCTTATTCACCTTGCTACTTCTGTTCATCTACTGTGCTCACATGTTTTTTTTTTACTTTTCCGACACTTTCCCAACGTTTTGCTGGCCATAACTTTGGCAATACCCATTGGATCTTAAAAATTCTTACATATTTCTTTCTGCTTGCTCTCCCGGCCAATTTAAGTAACCACATGACCAGTTGTGGAATTAATAATTTTTTTTTTATTTTTCCGATTTTCTTGGGTTTACCGGCCATGATCGCCGGGATAAACTATCATTTAGGCTACTGAATCAGCGTTCGGTTTCCTATTTCAAAAAGAAAAAACATTTACACTAGTAGGTAGGCTACTGAGGGGAAGTAGCAGTGAATTAGTGTTCCTTAAGTTTCATCCATTCTAAGCAGAAAGGTTATTGCCAGTAAATTACAAAATGTTTCACAGTAGTAATGTTGGCATCGCACGACACAATCACCGACCAAACCGTAGGGTTACGAGACTACGTAAAATTCTCAACTTACGACCGTGAAGCTGAAATTATTAGCTTGTAGTTTATTGTTAAATAATAGACATGACTGCATAGGTACTCATTCTCCATCTTTTTCTTTGTTAAAAAAACCTTATTTTTTTCTTGACATATCTTGATGTAATTTGTGTATGGTTCCTTCTTGTTAACATCTACCAAATATTCAATTAACACCACCAAGTTTCAACATACCTGTTCAGCAAACCTGCGTACTTATTCCCCATGTGATTATTATCGAACTTACGATTAAACACAAGTCCTATCTTGCTATGTTAGGTTCAATTTTTTTTAAATTTGAAATTCGCAACGCATGCATGTCTGCTGCAATAGGGTGTTTTAATTAGGTGGGGCCTATTGTGTTTAATTTATTCCTATAGTCATAAAAAAAGATAATACGTAAGCACAACCAAACTATGTTGAAACTCAAACAATTAATTTCTACTAGCCTAATATGTTTACAACTGGTTATCGTCTAAATGACCTAGTTCTCACATGGTCATGAATGCACGCGTTAATTTATTTGTGTAATTTTTCAGATGGCACTTTTCTAAAAACATAATTTCATTTTACTCTTAAACGTGTATTAATATTTATATACACTTAAATACACATTACATGTATATATATATGTATATATATATATATATATATATATATTAAAAATATAAAGATAAACTGAGTACCCTTTTTAAAATATTTTTTTATTGAGCAACATGTTTCGCCTTTATGGGCATTTTCTAGCTCTAAGTTTAACCTAATTTATTGACATATTACAATAATATTTACATATCATATGACTGCTTCATTTTTGTTCTTTTTTGGTCTAGTTGGTTTTTAGTCTTTTTTATATGAATTCTTTATTTGTCTTATTTTTTCAAATATAGGGTTGCTTGTAGGGATATGGCTGTTCAAAATGTTTCTTGGTTTTTCTTTGTGCTCAAGGAATATATATAATTGTTCTTTTGAATCCATTTTGCTTCCTTTATTTAATACTTCTATTATTTCTAAGTTTTCTTTTAAACTTTTGTAAGTGTGATTTTTATCTAAAAGGTGTTCTGCAAAATTGGATTTCATAGATGTTTTATTGTTACTTTTCAGAGCTTGTAAATGTTCTTGGAACCTTGATTTGAACGTTCTTCCCGTTTGGCCTATATAAAAATCTTCACAGTCCGAACAGTTTATTCTGTAAATTCCAGACTGGTTGTATTTGTCTTCTGTATTATTTTCTAATTTTGCCTTTTTCTTTATTATGTCGAAAGCGTTATTCTTTGTTTGATAGCTTAAGTTGTATTTTGTACTTGGAAAAGTTTTACGAGTAGCTTTGTTAAGTGTTATGTTGTAAGGTACACTAATGTATTGGTTTTCAGCAGTTTCTTCTTTTCTTCTTATGTTTACATTAGCTTTTCTCTTCTTTATGTTTTTTATCATTTTGTCAATAAGTCTGTGGTTATAGCCATTTTTTGTCGCAAGATAATAAATCGTTTTCTTTTCTTTTTCATAATTTTCTTTGCTCATTGGGATATTAATCAACTCACATGTAACTCACACCACCCATGGAAATATAAAATGGCAGGACTCAGATCAATGATCAACCGCTTGATTAATATCCCAATGAGCAAAGAAAATTATGAAAAAGAAAAGAAAACGATTTATTATCTTGCGACAAAAAATGGCTATAACCACAGACTTATTGACAAAATGATAAAAAACATAAAGAAGAGAAAAGCTAATGTAAACATAAGAAGAAAAGAAGAAACTGCTGAAAACAAATACATTAGTGTACCTTACAACATAACACTTAACAAAGCTACTCGTAAAACTTTTCCAAGTACAAAATACAACTTAAGCTATCAAACAAAGAATAACGCTTTCGACATAATAAAGAAAAAGGCAAAATTAGAAAATAATACAGAAGACAAATACAACCAGTCTGGAATTTACAGAATAAACTGTTCGGACTGTGAAGATTTTTATATAGGCCAAACGGGAAGAACGTTCAAATCAAGGTTCCAAGAACATTTACAAGCTCTGAAAAGTAACAATAAAACATCTATGAAATCCAATTTTGCAGAACACCTTTTAGATAAAAATCACACTTACAAAAGTTTAAAAGAAAACTTAGAAATAATAGAAGTATTAAATAAAGGAAGCAAAATGGATTCAAAAGAACAATTATATATATTCCTTGAGCACAAAGAAAAACCAAGAAACATTTTGAACAGCGATATCCCTACAAGCAACCCTATATTTGAAAAAATAAGACAAATAAAGAATTCATATAAAAAAGACTAAAAACCAACTAGACCAAAAAAGAACAAAAATGAAGCAGTCATATGATATGTAAATATTATTGTAATATGTCAATAAATTAGGTTAAACTTAGAGCTAGAAAATGCCCATAAAGGCGAAACATGTTGCTCAACAAAAAATATTTTAAAAAGGGTACTCAGTTTATCTTTATATTTTTAATAATAAAAGTAGCCCTTCATTGTGAAATTATTTATATATATATATATATATATATATATATATATATATATATATATATATATATATATATAATCATAGCATTACTTTTAGTTTTCACATTTGGTTGATTGTAAAAAAACCCATTTGGAGTGAAAGTGTATGAAGTTAATCGATAAAATTAATTTAGCTGCTCAATTTTTACATTAAAATGACCTATCATTGATTGAAGACACAAAACTGACATCAAATTCACCATTTGTGGCTTTCATGAAAAAATGTAACTGATTTGATAACTACAAGAATGCTAATATGGTTTAATGTTGCCTAAACCGTACTATACTATTGATAATTAATGCTGCTAGTTTGCTGAACAAACCAAAAGATGAATTTAGTATAAACAAGATTGATGGAAAGAATCTTGAGGGATTGCCTTCGAAAGATAATAAAATATCAACACCAGAAGATGATGTTGCCCATCATGGAATGGGATGCAGTTACTCCACATGTAACAATGACGAATGTAGCAGCCTTGAGTCTAATGTTGTTGAAAATGTTAATGAACACTACATTAATATGGAGGAAAAAGAACATAAGTTTCACGATCCTATACAAATGGCAGATAAGTGTTTACCAATTACCACTGTATATTTGCAAGATCATCATACCTTTAATGGAATAAATTTTATTGAAGAAGAAAGTCCTGATGACCCAACAGAAATATATGAACTTGTACATGAAACAAAAGAAATCGGAAACGGAATCATGCAACAAATGGATGGAAGCGTAGTTGTTACATTTTCAAGTACATCATCAGGTAGAGAACCAAAAGATTTGAAAAGAGCTAAAAGAAATTTCAAATGCACTGATAATATAGGTGAGTTTGTCATAGAAGATCATACGTGGAAATCTATGATAAATGAAGAAGGAAAGTTGTTGACATCAGTGTACCCAACAGTGATTGCTGACAACCTTTATACAATAAGCAAAGGTTGTGTAGTGCAAACGCATCATGTTAACTATTTTGCACCTAATAAAAAAAGTCGGCAACCTGTAGAGAACAGACAAATCCTTACGTTTTATGCTTATTGTGGTCATAATAAAGACAACACTTTCAAATTAGTATGAACAAAGCAAGGGGAAAGTAATAATTTCCACTTCAACGTGTATTCTAATTCAGACCAATGTCATCATCCATCAACGAAAACAAGAGAGCTGATTGCAAGAGATACTGTTATGCATGAATTGATTAATGGCAGTGCTACAATGGTTAGATTAAAGAAAATCAAACAATGTGATGGTGAAGGTGACAAACAAAACAACACACAAGAAGTAAAGTCCTACAGTGTATTTCGCAAAGCAAAAGCAGAGGCCCTAGCCATTGAGGACTTACATAAAAATCCAATGTTGGATCTTTTCCTCATGCGTGAACAGGAAGAAAAATCTGATAGCAAATATCTCCAACATGTTTCAGATCCAATGGAGGTAATGATGTTTACCCCTGAAATATTGGTCTTCTTAACTGCAGCCAAAAAAGGATCCAAAAAGGAGTTTTCGTTGCATATTGATGCTACTGGTTCTGTTGTTCGGAACTTACCTGAAAGAGGTAACAAGCGTGTACTTCACTATGCTCTTGTGTTCAGATACCAGGGATTTGTCATACCTGCTGCTGAATACCTCACTGACAACCACACAGCTGAATCCATTGGAGCATGGCTCATTAAAGTTAGGAGATTTGTAATGGACAACGGATTTGGACTCCATGCCAACGAGTTGTGTCAGATTTCAGTTGGGCACTGATAAATGCTGTGTGTCTCCAGTGGAACAAAATGGAGGTAGTGCCTTACTTGCAATATTGTTATGAAAAAGTGACGGGTAAAGAAAGTACAGTCAAACCCAGTGTTACGTTACGTATCTGTGTATGCCACTTTGTAAAGATAGTTGTAAATACTGTTAAAACATGTACTGATTCATCAAAGGAGGAAAGAACGGCTCAAAAAGAGTTGATTTTACAAATTGTCTGCTCAGCTATCAACAGCAACAGCTACAGCAAAATAAAATCGATGATAGAAAGTGCAATGCCAGTGATGCTTCATAAGACTTGCAGTGGAGAAGTATTGCATGCACTGCAATTATGCAAATTATGTGAGGGAAACGCTACTATACCAGAGTTACCTGATGTGACGACCGAAGATGATAACCAAGATAATGATGAATCGTCTGACTTCCTCAAAGACAAGGAACCCATGTATATTCAGATTCCTTTTTATCAAGACATAAATAAAGTAGAAAGAAATGTGAAAAAGAAGATTCTTAAAAGGCAAAATGAAAAAGTTTCTCAGTTGTCAGCAGGACAGCCAAACTGCAAAGAAGAAGTAACAAGTACTACTGCCCAAACTTTGTAACAATTCTTGTTAACAAGTTGGGAGCATATTTCCCATTATGGTCTGGTTTACTTTTGAGTGGAAATAACAACTCTGATCAAATTTGTCGTCGATTGAGTAATGGACCAGTTGAAAATTGGTTTCACCAAGTTAAAAACATGGTTCTTTCTGACAAGGAGTGTAACCGGTTTCTGAGAAAAATGAAAGATTTTGTTCTCTCGAGATATAAGGAAGTAAGGTTAAACATACCAACAGAAGGCTGTGCTAGAGGCAAAAGGAATCAAATAAACAAATGTAAAAAATTTGTGAGTGCACAAAGTGTATCAGATGAACCTGAAAAAGGTAGTGAATCACAATCACAAACTGTGACAGATGAATCTGTGGAATTAAAGAAGAGAAAGAAATTGTCTTTAAAACGAAGAAGAAGTCCTTCAACTAACAGTGGGCCTGCAACTAAAAATCAAGTAAAAATGAAATAATTGTCATAAGCTCTGATATTGAAATCGAAAATGCCCAAGAGAAATGGAAAAAAACAAATAAAAAGAGGCATACCTACTTCACCTCAACATACTTGCAGGAAAATACCTTAAAACCTTTTTACTATGCCTCCTGAAGCTGTGTCCTCTTTGAACAACATGGTGATGGAAAGTAATTTGATTTCTGATCCAAATTGCTATGTAATGTAGTAGAACTGTGTCAATTATGTAGTATGCACGTTGGAAACCCCATCATCACAAGACTTGGTCTCAACGTACAGGACAAAAACATGTTGTCTGGAAAAAACTGGTTGAACACTGTCACCTTATCAGCCATTGGTTATATGTTCCTCAAAACAATCGAAAATAAACATTGTGCAATTTTCAATGACAATGTTGGAACCGCTGCTATTGTCGGGATCCATGCATTTGACCGATTCGGCGTTTGACCAACTGGGCCGACTGGGGTTCCCCATCACGGCGTTATCTCTTGCCCTTAGACGCTAGTACAGAGCGTTTGGCCAACAGGCTCTCTCCAGCACTGTGACGCAGCGCTTGACCAATCAGAGCACACCGCTCGACACTATCGTCGAACGTCGAACGCTATTGGTTGTTGTTTATTTCATTCATTCATCACCATCTAAACGATAAACGAACTCACTCACGACGTTGTTGTTGCCAACTCGATGACATAATAGAATTGACACGATGGAAACCTTCGATTCGGCTTACATAAATCCAAGTTTAATTGTAATAAAATGTTATGTTTCGTAATCCAAGTTTTTTGTTTAATAAAATGTGATAAAATTCGGAGAATCGTTAGAAAAGATAGCTAATTATTGAAATAGTCGGCGTATCTATAAACTTATAATTCTGTTATTTTGTATCTTGCTGTAGTAGTTCTGTTTAAATACGCATCCCCGAGCTTCGTCTCGATTTTAAAGGCATTTGTAGGCACTCTGAACCATAATAAGCCATGTAGACTTTGGTTTTGAGGAATGATATTAATGGATTAATGAATGCCTTAATACTATCATTCCAATTAAGTTAGGCTCACCGGGTTTTTGGCGGTGAATGATAACATTTTGACTTAGGCCTATAATTATTAACGTTATAATCAATAGATAAATGTTTTGAATTAGGGTAATTGAGATTTTCGAAGGCAATAAGGAATCTGTATTCGGTTAAGTTAACGGTTACATAATCATCAATATATTCTCTTGAAAAATATTTCTTTGTTAATAAAATCACCAAAATATTACTTAGATCTAGTTGTTTTATGTACAAGGGTTTACTGAATTAATAAGGTAATATAAGGCCTACAGTTTTTCTTGATGCCTGAAGTTAATGGATGTTTTAAATTCTTAAGTAGGCCTACCGGCTTTTCAGCGTTCACTTAAAATCGTATGACTTCAATAATGTAGGTTTGAAATTCATTTATGGAATTTTAATGTAATAATTAGTTGATAAATTAATTGAAAGAAGGAAAGTAAAAATTATAGAGGCTACAACGAATCTAAATAAGGTTGAATTTTAAGTTCAATTTAATTTATTGTGGAGTCATTTACTTACACCCAAAAAAATTCTTTGTGCCGATTACTATGTAAAAATTTCGTGGTATGGCGGGATTCGATCCCGGGACCTCGTAACAAGTGGCCCAAGGCGTTGTCCACTGAGCCACCGCGTATTCATGTGTGATAAAGCACAGATTTCAACTTTAGTGCGGGAACAAGATTTTTGAATCTTCACAGCTTCAATTTGCTACCGTATGGTTAATCTACCCGTAGAAAGGAAAATTTACTTTGTATTAAAACCATCGAAAAGTTACTGAGGTCTGGTCACTGTATTTTTATAACTAGGCCTTCTGTGATCATAAGTTGATAATATACTGTTGGTTAGACTTAAAATTAATTGAAAAGCAGAAGTACTTTTGCTAGTACCTAACACCTTAATTACCCTGAGGCAATTATTTGCGATAAAAAATAGCCTACTTAAAGCTAACACTTTACAATAATCTTTCTGGATCTATTTTTATAACTCAAATGCGAGGGACTTCTATGAGGGTTTCCAACAGTTCCAATTATCTTTAGGCCTATTGAACTGCCCTTATGGGACCATTGCATTGTGTGTTATGACCTGGGGGAAAATATAAAAGTATATCATAGGATGTTGTTTATAGTATTTCTTGGTAGAGTAACCTTTTGTTCATTAAATTTTCTCTTTAACCAAAAACAATAACTGTTTCCAGTGAAACATTGCAATCAAATTTGTTCCTTGACCATAAGAACACATCTAAAATTGCCCCTCAGCTGACAACAACAAAACTGCCACTTCACCACCTTCGATAGAAATAAATAATTCTCGTATAAAATAAATATGGAATGCAAAGTTTGTAATATTTTGTTTTTTCCGTCGCTATCTTCTTTTTTGTGATCATTAATTCCTTGTTTCCCCTTTTGTCTACACAACTTTAAATTTTAAAATAATCATTAGGCCCTAAATAACGATCGTAAAAAATCAGATAAGATTATCGTTTTTTACTACTGTAATTGTATCTTTTTCGAATTAAATATTAACATCAAACCGCTTAAACCATAACATTATCATTCAGAAATTACAATAATTATTACTCATGAATATTCTGAAGAGGTTGGCACACCTGATGCTGTTCAGTCCATAAGTCTCCCGTGTGCCCAGCGGGTCATCATAGCGATCCACAAGTCTCCCGTGTGCCGGAGCCTGTCTGACAGCTGTGATCAAACGGCGTCTATGGAGCTAGCCGTCCCTACGTGATGGGGAACCCAGTTGGTCAAATGCCGAGTTGGTCATTTGTCTTGTCCCCCTATTGTCCAAGGGTTACCAATTGACTCAACAAGTTTTCTATTGAGGGATAGTGAAATAAAGAGTGATTCAGAAAAATTGTTTTTCCCCGTCAATTTAAACAACATCCACTGGGTATTAGCATATGCAAATCTGAAGACTTGTGAATTCTCATATTTAGACCCAATGAAAAGTGAAGTAGTGAACTCTGGGTTAGAAAGATCACTAAGCAACTTTTTGAAGTTATACCCAAATTTAGCCAACAAAAATGTCGATCAGCTTGAAGGAAATTGGACGACAAAACATTATTCACATCCGATACAAAGGGATAACAACAACTGTGGTGTTTTTGTAATGTATTTCATTGAGCAGTTGATGCAGAAAGACTCTATTGATGGGTTTTTTACCCTAAGGAGTTTAGGAAACAATGCTTTAAGCGGCTTCTACGAACATCCAAGAGTATGACCAATAAGTGCCTAATTTGTAGCCGCAACTTTGAAATTAATTTACCATCTCCAGCTGAGAATGAAAGTGTACAGTGTAGTTCCTGCCTCAGATGGTATCACATGGAAACCTGCCTTCCACCTGATGTTCCACGGGACAGAAACATTTTGGAGAAGGACGACTTTCTATTTTTTTGCTGCCTTTGTCGCAAATACTACACAAACCACTTGCAACAATGAGTTCATTTCCATTAGATATTAAACTCTCTGACTAACTCGAGGCAACCTCAAGACAAAAGTATCAAAGGGACAATGACCATAATTACAAATTGTTCATCATTTTGTGCTGCGCCCATAGCGGCTGCGACCATAATACAAACTGTTCATCAATTTGTGCTGCCCCCATAGCGGCTGCGACCATAATACAAACTGTTCATCAATTTGTGCTGCGCCCATAGCGGCTGCGACCATAATACAAATTGTTCATTAATTTCTGCTGCGCCCATAGCGGCTGCGACCATAATACAAATTGTTCATCAATTTGTGCTGCGCCTCACAATTCTCACAAAATCAAGAATGTGAGAAAAAAATTGATGTTAAGACAAAACACTCAAAAAATGTACTATGATAGGGGTGCTAGGCCCTTATGGCCTCTTAAGGTGAATGAACATGCTTTGATGAAAAGTAACAATAAGTGGATAAAAGGTAAAATTGTTGGTAAAAGATCTGAGCCTAGGTCTTACATTTTTCAAAGCGATCATAATGACAAATGTCACGTTAGGAATCGACACCATCTCCGCCCATTGTATAATTCACATAGGCCTAACTATGATTATGACATAGAGCAAAATGTGACACGAGTGTCACCTAGGGAAACCAAAAAAAAAGTCCTTATCAAACTCCTAAGAAATCCATATTTCTTTGATCCTAAGGAGTCAAATCCTGTCAATAACGGCAGTCCTAAACATGTCCACTTTCAGAGTCCTAGCTCTCCTGTGAATAGTAATACTGATCCATGTCCTAATCCTGATGGATATACAACCCGATCTGGACGTGTTGTAAGACCAGTAAGGAAGTTAAATCTGTATTATATTTTTGTTAACCTATCGTTATATTTTATCTTAGCCTAAGTATTACTCATATTATTTTTGAAATGACGTTCCATTATTAAGTTGTATTTACTAAAAAAGTTAAGTATAAGGACAAACTTGAAAAAAGTTAATTTTGTTTTGAATAAGAATATTGACCATATGTAAACAAAATAAAACTTCAAGGCCCAAGCTGACTAAGTTGACAGTGTATTGTAAATGTCATTAGGCCTAAGTAGGCTAAACTATTTTCCTTGTTTTACTGTTACAATTTTTTTTATAGAAAAGGGGAAATGTTATATAGTATACTTTAGTTATTTCTTATTATTATATGTCGTAAGGTTGGTACTAGCTTAGAGTGACCTACGTGCCGGCTCGTTTCATGTAAAAAACAAATTCAAAGAAAGGTAACGGCCCATTCCAATAAAGTGACTTGTGCCAGAACGATGTCTCGTCATCTTTGATACCTCGACCTGTGTCCATATTTCATTATAGTAAATATTCATCCAGACGCAAAACTATCAACTGTATCTTTTTATTCGTTTTTTAAATAAATTAAACAGTTTATTCCTGATTATTTCATTTGTACATCGGGGATTTCATTTCATTTATATTTCATTCCATGCGTTACGGGAACCTTTGGAATGAATACAATTTACTCAAGTAACGCTTAGGAATTATTCTGAATTAATTTACCAAATTTTTTGTAATGCTTTCAAAAATGTAATTTTAATTTTGTGAATAATTATTTATGAAAATAGCTCACAATCCTGCTATGACTGGACAAATTATTTATAGCGAAACCTCTACAAACCGTTTAGACTTTAATTCGTACACTAAAACAGATGAATTCTGTGAACTGAACGATCTATTCTAACGATAATTCCACAATTACATTAAAGCAGTTGTCTCCGTCAAGTTATTCGCAAATAAGTCTTAAAGTACTAACATAACTTACAAAGTAGTTAAATTTATTATTTTATATTTTATGTTGGCGGATTCACTAGCTATTTCAATAGCAATCAAATTATAGTTAATTAAGTTGGCCATTATTATAATATAAGTTTTATTGGTTTATTCCAATTCCCCAAAATTAATTGAATTAGTTGTTGAATTTTCTAAACTATATTTATAACTTAATTTTTTTATTCGGGGTTAACCCAGAAATGCTGATTTCACTTAAGACATACAATTTCAGTCTTAAACTATATTGAGAAAGCTAAATGATGCGACGGCGGCGTTAGCGTCGCGCGTCGGCAACGCGGCGTCGCGTCGTTGCAGGAATAAAGGTAATCATGGGAATAAAGATGTCACCATTTTCTCAGGTAGTCCTTGCTGTAATTTTTATAAATTGGGTCAGTTGGTTATTTTGCTTCATGCGTGAACGTTGATCTCAGTTTTCTACTCTCGATAGTTTTGAGTCTGCGTCTCATTAGTCAATTAAATTTTATTTTTAATATTGCGCGTGTGAGTGTGTGGTTTTGGTACATTTTTTGGATTTATCAAATTGGATTTAAAATTTAATTTCAATTTTTTTTTCAAAAAAGTTCTATTTTTTGTGAGGCACTTTTCTAATGAAATTTCCTCCACGGCTTTAATATGTCGCCAAAGAGATCCATCGCTTGGGCGTTTTATAAAAAAAAAAACTAGTGATGTGAGTGCAGAATGCTCAGTGTGTAAAAAAGTTATTGGGTACAGTGGTTCGACAGGTAACTTAATGGACCACATCAAACGAAAACACCACCAGTTTCTGACACTTCATTCCATGGTCGACGAGATTGGCGTTGACGATCTACTTTCACCTGTTGGACCGACATGTGCACCACCTTCACGCCAGCAATCCTCTGCCTCTGCAACTGCACCTGCACCACCTTCACGCCAGCAATCCTCTGTCTCTGCAACTGCACCTGCACCACCTTCACGCCAGCAATCCTCTGCAACTGCACCTGCACCCCTTTTACGCCATCAATCCTCTGCTTCTGCAACTGCACCTGCACCACCTTCACGCTAGCAATCCTCTGCCTCTGCAAATGCACCTGCACCACCTTCACGCCAGCAATCCTCTGCAACTGCACCTGCACCCCTTTTACGCCATCAATCCTCTGCTTCTGCAACTGCACCTGCACCACCTTCACGCTAGCAATCCTCTGCCTCTGCAACTGCACCTGCACCACCTTCACGCCAGCAATCCTCTGCCTCTGCAAATGCACCTGCACCACCTTCACGCCAGCAATCCTCTGCAACTGCACCTGCACCCCTTTTACGCCATCAATCCTCTGCTTCTGCAACTGCACCTGCACCACCTTCACGCTAGCAATCCTCTGCCTCTGCAAATGCACCTGCACCACCTTCACGCCAGCAATCCTCTGCAACTGCATCCTCGCCCTTTTCAGCTTTCTCAACTGAACTTCCACAAAGCCAAGTCTCTCAGTCATCAAAAAGTGACTAGATACAGGAGATAAGTGTGACTAATAACCCTGATGTACCTCCCAGTCAAAATAGAGATTTATTTCCTAAACAACGAAAGAGAAGCCATCAAATGACAATCACAAGTACAATGAAATTAAAAGAATTGCCAAATAGTAAATAGGAAGAGCTTGACAACTTACTGGTTGACAGTTATGGGTGGCTGAAAATTATCTTCCATTTTCCGTCGTAGAGGGTAAGAATTTGTAAAATTTATTCAGACTCTTGAGCCACGTTATTCTCCGCCTTCCATAAAACCCTAACAAATACAATTTTAAATGACCGGTGTGATGAGATCAAGTCAGTCGTATTAAGCAAACTTTCTGAAACTCAAAATATTGCAATCACTGCCGACATATGGACCTCAAATAACACTGAGGCATACATTTCAGTTACAGGGTACTTTGTCCACGAAAGCAACTTCATACACCAGTCTTGAGTACAAAACAAATAAATATCAGACATGCCGTAGAAAATCTTGCGGACAATATTAAAGACGTGTTAAATGAATGTGGCATTGCTGACAAAACCTATGCAATGGTGTCTGATAACGCCGGTAACATGGCTGCTACAACGATGCGACGTAATGTTAAGTGGTTTGGTTGCGCGGCACATACACTAAATTTAGTAGTTGCTAAAGATGTTTTTGAGGACTAATTTCTGAGTGAGTTGAATAATTTACGGCAAAAATGCCGTAAAATTGTAACTTTCTTTAAAAGTAGCACTGTGGCAATTCTTTTTTTCTTCCTAAAGTATGTTGTGGCACTGTATGCCACCTCCTCAGTTGTTGTACCGCTTGTTCGTGGGTGTCAGCAAGCAGTGAAGTCCATAATCCCAAACACTGTTTTGGGATTCAACCTTAGGCTTCTATCATCGCGGCATTTGCCAAGCGGATGACCTACGGATCCGACATAGGCATATGCACAAAAAAACAATCTTGGACCCACGGTTCAAGAAGTTTGGTTTTGGAATAGTCAATAGTATAATGCTACACCTACAGTGAACGAGATAATACGAGAAATGGAAGAATCGCCCGCCTCAGAGGAAGGCGTAAGTGGAAGAGTAGCAGAGACCGGGGTTGTGACTCGTGACGAGGAAAGTGAAGAGCCGAAGAATAAGAAGAAGAAGGGGATTTGGAAATTCTCTTTTGACACACGGTAATGAAAACATATAATAATACTAATGATAAAAATAAAAATTGGTTTTGGACATGCAATTGGTGGCTTAATCCATCGGCTGCTCCATTTTTCGATTTATTGGATCGTTTCATGATCGTTATGTCGTCAGAAATGTAGCCGTCGTCGGCGAAGGCATACCAGCTAGTCTACCAGCTAGACTAGCTAACTACAAAGTAGCTAGTCGAGCTCTAGGTCAAGCCCCAGAAACATGCTGCGACGCATAGCGTGTCGAACGGGAGCATGATCCATACGCCCGCGGTGGAGCGCCCTCACTGCTTCCACCCGCCAGGTACCAATCGTATCGGCCCATTCCAAATTTCAAAAGCACATCGAGTTTGTCCTATTTTCTGACGAGAGTAATCACGACCTTCATTTTCCGACCGTTGACTAGGTCAATTGTGAGGTCGCCATTCCTCAAGCTACGGTGCCTCACAAATAGCTCCCGGACTTGGGCATCTTTCCGCTCCACCATCATAATGTGGACGGGTCCCAGAGTGCGGTCGTGCACGCTCCTGCGGGCTTTCATGGCGTGAGAAATCATGACTTTTAGGAAGAAGAAGGTTTTAAAGCGGCCAGAAGCCAGACAAGAAATACGCTCCTGGCGGCCCGGGTCGAATCGAACTCCAACCTAATAAGACAACCGTATCATATCCTGTTGTCCTTGTTCTGTAAAAGAGCGCACAATGGGTTAAATTAATGCGTTATTCAAATTTTAAACCTTCACTAATTCACATTGTACCATTGCTTTAATTTGTTTTTCTGTTCCGTATTGTAGTTGCTGGCATTTTTCTATTAATTTTCTGCCATCCGGGAGAGACCATGTGTCTTTTTACTCTCAACAAAATGTTTAAACTCTTACCACTATATCCTTCTCTTCCTCAGTCCATTTTCTTCTTAATCGGGAGTTGGAAGCAGGTTCATTCTCGCTAGGAATTTCTTCTAATTCGGATTCTTCACCTGGAGTTTTGTTGCAGACCCCTTCCATCCATCGCTAGCAGTTCCTTGCTGACTACTGCTCTCTGGAGTGCTTCTGATGGGAGCTGATAACTATTGGATATTTGCCGTGTGACCCATGAATTTGGCTAGATGATTCACAAATCTGTCTCAATGAATCTGGAACACGGAGGCAACATGGTGTCTGAAGCCCGTTGGCGTAAAATGTTTCGGCTTTTTGAGACCGGGGCATGATGCAACAATTTTTTTCATTAATTTTGACCCACTGAAAGGGGTTTCCAGGCCCGGCCTAGCAAAAAGTAGCCTGTTTGGAGATAGAATTGAAAATTGTTTTCGCAGGTTAATAAGGATGTAATATTACATGACTTCCCATTTTTTCGTTTATCATTTATCAGACTAATAATCTTAACATATTTATTTACAATGGCTTACTTTTAATAACGATAGCCTAATTTAAAATTAAAAATAGCTTAAAGCCCACAAGCAAAGTTAACTTAATATGTAAAGCTGTTTCAAATACCCAATATCCAATTTATTAAAAATACCAAATTGATCTAATATATACATATCTGTGAAAAATATGTCAGCTTACAAGCATCAAAGTACAATCAAGCTGTTTATAATTAAAACAATACCTCATGTGTGAAGTGATGAAATTCCAGCATGAACAGCAGTGGGAGAGTAGGCTCCAAAGAGAGATGATCTAATATGGAGTGTTAAATTAATTAAATTACACAAAAGGGCCACGTCCTATGTGTAAATCACTTCTAATTAGTATTTCCAGGGTTAAGATACCTGACATTTTCCCTAGTCACCGGAGTATGGAGAGAATCAGGTCCATTTTTATTGTATAGATAACTCTCCATGCATACTGAAGACTACAAGTTGGTAAGACCTGGCCATTTTGAACCATGCCTATTCGATTTCTCAAGAAGTAATAAAAACTATCTACAATAACCATCTCAAGAAAATTGTATAAATATTTAATCAAGACTAAATTTTAGTCAAAGTAGTTTTGAACAGTAAATTTTCCTCAATAACATTTTAAAATCATTTTCAAGTCTGTATAAAACATGTGTATTCCTCGTTGTTGAGGGACATAAACTTTTCAACTCAACCATTGTGAGATCATATCACTTTCTTTGAACTGGAGTTAAGTAATTAAAAATTACATTTCAATGATAATGAAATCGAATTTATTTGGGAAAAATAAAATCCTCTAAATTCACTCCCCGACTCGGAACCAACCCCGAAGATCAAATAGTCTCATGCTTTGAAAAGAACTTACCCATATTAAAGACATTTGACATATTGTATTTTTAAGTCCCTCAAAATTCAAGATTTTATTAGCCAAAAACAAGTAACCTGCATGGGTATCATCAACATTTATGACAAGCATAATATTCTACAACCATAAGTGGACATCTTTAACATTGAAATATAATGATAAAACTTCACAAAAATCAGAAAATTAAATTAATACTTTTTTCGAGGAAGGCATGGAAACTGTAAAATGCTTTTTCTATTAAGAGTTCTTGTAAACGACTCTGGAATGTTGAAAATGGCATATCCACCTTAAGGTCCTGAGGCAACTAGTTGAAACAACTAGTTGCCTTAAACAATTGTATGATATGTTATGCTGAAAAAAGGCAATGTTGTGTTTCGGGACAGGAATATTTTATTGTGGTCGGAGTGAATAAATAGAGCTTTCATTTTTATTATTATTATTATTATGAGGAAGTAAAGAAGGATGCTTTGCTTCCTCCCGCCATTGGCGCTTTTTGGTATGATAAAATATACGTCTCGTAGGACACTCTTAAGCTATTTCCAGAACTATTAAAATTTTTTAATTTTTAGGATCTAAAATTACTGGGGTACTCATTGTATAAAGACTATCCATGTTAGTTATCTCCAAAGGAAAGTTTAAAATGTATAAATAACCTGGTGGTACTGTTTCTATCAGCTCCTCGAACCCCTTCAAATTGTATTTCAGGTTCTCAGATGATTCCGCCTTTTTCTTCGCTATATTAAAAATCTTTTCTTTCGAAATCGGAAATTCTTCAAACAATTTGATTTCATATTCTGAGTACAAGAACTTGAAATCTTCCAATAATTGAAAAACCGATTAAAAGTCTCTATCACCGAATTACAATGGAAAGCATTAAGTATAGTAAAACCTTGAGTTTCTTGGGAAATAGGGAGGAGAGAGTCATAGATAACTGGAAGCTACGACAAATCCTATGAGAGGTGGAAATGAAAACATACCATATTGTAGAAAACCTGATTACTCAGCAAATTTAAAATCCTTAAAAACATTCTACAATCCAACTTAAGCGAGATATGTCATGTTTTTGTGATCTCCGTTAGAATTACGTAAGAGAATGAGTGAAGAATTACGTAAGAGAAAGATGGGTTTTTGTTGGTCATGACATTTTTGCTTTGTCTTCGAACTTATTGAAACCACATTTACATTCGAATTTAACTATACCAGAGAGAATTTTCAATTAATACCGGTTTGTCCAGAGCTAGACGAGTAGTTGAAAATACGTTTGGTATATTGGCGGCTAGGTTCAGGGTTTGTACAAAACCGATTCACCTCGATATTGATACGGCTGAACTCGTAACCAAACCAAGTTGTTGCATACACAACTGGCTGAGAATTACTGCTTCTCAAACGTACTTCCCCCTGGATGAACAGGTCACAAGTACGGGTGAAGTGAACTTGGGCTCATGGCGACAAGTACAGTCAGCTATGACACCTATTGAAAAGTTATATAGATCTAACAACTTTGCTGTGGACGGTGAAGACATAAGAAAGAGCTATTGTCATGCATTAATGACATACCTGAGTATGCTATGACAGAGTGCTTAGTTCAAAAAAATACTTAAGAGATTGTTTCAAATTGAGGTTATTATCATTGTTTTATTAAATGAGATTGTACATAAACTGCCGTATGTAAAAATACTCTTTTGACCAAATGGGTTTTTATAATTCAAATATTATGGGTTCCCCTTGTTCATTCGCCACTATTTTATAACTGCAGACGTAAAAAGAGTCTGTGGGGTTTAAATGTTACCTCCCCGAGTGTGATAACATTTGTTTACTATTTCTTTTTATTCCATATTAAATTATAAATTTAATTTATTTAATTATTTTATATTTTAATTTATATACACTTTCCAAATCAGAAGACGGTGCTCTACCAGATATGACGTAATTCAAGAAGGAATCTGCTGCACTGAACCATACCAACTCTTGTCTTTATAATCCTTTCGTGCCGGCTCCGCTTTTTTTTCGATTTCAAAAATTTGTTAATTTCGTTATGGTACGTGTGACGAATCGCTTAAATCTTCTTCTAAAGATCATCTTCTTAAACAAGGAGCCCTGCTTCTTCCAGGTCCTCAATTAAATCTTGGTAAGAGTGATGTTTAATGTCTCCTTTCAAATAATCCGGAGAGGTTAGCTTCCAAAGACAAGGATATTTTCTATTTACGTTCAAATAATTACGTACGGCTCCCCCACCCCACTTCGGACCTCTTATTAAAAAAAAAATAAGAATTTTATTTTTTATAGAAATAATGTAGAACAGAACATGAATAATGCAAAATGGACAAGAATCAACACAGGTGCAAGTAGCCTGAATTAGAAATCAGAAGATAAATTAGAAATTCCAAAATTGATCTCTTTCATTTACATATGTCTATGAAGTTTTTGGTGGCTTGCAAATGTCATTAGTTGTTGACCAGAGTTAATTAATTAAAATACCATATGAGTTCGAGTTCTAAATCCCAAGGAGGACACAAAAGAGGAAGCTTCCACAAGAAGAAGGAAAGAGCATGACAATAGGGATTTTTGAATTTTAACTAATAAAATGCCACGTCCGTTTTATAAAACCCTATGGAAAGTATTTTTCGTGACAAATCCCACCTGCAAACTCAATAGTTAAATAAATGACTAGCCGCTAGACCGCTATTGAAGCTGTCACACTGGGCGACAGGTCGCTACCTAATAGCTGCTAGTTGGTCACGTGACTCACTAGCACAAATTAGTAGGAAGGACAGTTGGACAAGTTCAACTTTCCGTGCTAGTAAATCTTGACTAGCGCGCAACCCTTTTAGCTGCTATTGCCTTTGTCATTTTGGCTACTTGGTAGCTGCTACTTCGGTAGCTACTAGTAAAGTAGCGTAGAGGGACCTAGCCTTTACGATGAACGCGCTATCAGTGGTATTTATTTACTTCGATAGTGCGAACTGAGTGCGCAGTAGACGAGGGAGCAAATTCGGCTCCACAACGTCTTGAGTCACCTTGATTAAAGGAACCGCGGACCACTAGTGTCTGGAGCCTTGGTTATGGCTAGTGTGATATTACATGAATTCTGGCCCCATTTTTTTTTTTTTTTTATTACGTACCAACAATATGTCTAGAGCATCATAAAAATAGCCTATTCTAGTAATACCCCGTTGCAGCAGACCTGCATACTCAGCGAATTTATAATGCAAAACTACATATTTCAATCCAACATAGCGAGATTTTACATGTTTTTGAAAGCTCCATAAGAATAACATGGGGAATGAGTATGCAGGTTTGCTGCTACGGGTATATTAAAACTGGGTGGTTTTAATTCAATATTTAGTACATCTGAACCAGAAGAAGCCATTTACCAAGTTTTATCAAGATATGTTGAGAAATAAGCGAGATATAGAATTTTTCTTATTCCCCATTTCTTACGTACTGGGACAACGTACTGTGTTTACCACTTTCAATATATCGGTAACCAATAGACATAGAGCAGTGATTCAAGATACTAAATTGTTTGTTTTTTTTAGCTGAATTCAATGGTGCCAACAAAAATTAGATTATTTTTATTTTTCAATGTAAAAACCCCAAAAAAACCCTTTTTGGGGAGTTTATTCCCCTTTACCCCCCTTCCGGTAGTCCGATCGGGCTGGTTTTCGAACTCGTCCGAATAATTACTACTTTACATGGCTGTGCCAAATTTAATTCAGGTTGGACCATTTTCACGGCCAATATCGTGCTTAAAGACACATACACACACACACACACACACACATATATATATATATATATATATATATATATATATATATAAACAATGCATTCAAAATGCTAGACCGACTAGTCTCCCCCAAAAATTCAAATCCAAAAATATACGAAAAATCAGGTATCTACAAAATCACATGCAGCGAATGCAACAACTACTATATTGGTCAAACAGGCAGGAGTTTCAAATCAAGATTCAATGAACATATACTAGCAGTTAGATCAAACAATTCAACCAGCCAAAAATCCTTCTTTGCCGAACACATTTTAAAATCAGACCATAGCTACAAAGGAATCAAGGAAAACCTAACGATATTGGATTATGAAAATAAAGGGCCCAAAATGAACACGAAAGAAGAATTTCACATCTACTTAAACAGCAAGTTGAATCATAAAGACATGCTCAATTCTACAAATTCAGATATAAAAAATCCAATCTTCGATGCCATACTTGAGCTTAAGAAAATACCAACCAGTTAATCAAAGAATACAAAAGAAACATGCAGCTGAAAATACCAGATGATAAATATTTATTTGATAATTTTAGGTTATGTATATCATCACACTGTGAAAATGGTTTGAAAACCGAAACACGTGTCGTGTAATTTAATTAATAAAATGAAAAAAGGGCACACTTGTTATATTTTATTGATAATATATATATATATATATATATATATATATATATATTTTAAATAAACAAAAAGACCGACTTACAAATTAATCGTGTAATATTTCGGTTTAATGTTTCGGTTTCGGGGCCTGCCGCAACTATAATCCGCTCATCCCTCGGGCCTATTGTGTGAGCTCGCACGTGAGCTGACGCCTCCAGTCCCGCGCGACTACCTGCTTCTCCCATGGCTAATGTTAACTTTCAAGTTCTGTCCAGTCTCAAAAAATCGTTAATCTATGGTTTATTTGAAAGACAAAACCTTTATCTAGGTACATGAGTGAGCTAAATTTTGATATTACTGTTAGTTTGGTTGTAAAAAATCACAAAATTGCGATTTTCAAGGTTTTATTTAATTTTTTAGAAGAGCGATATCAAAACTGAATTTCACGCTTTATAAATAATCATTTATAAAGCGGAAAATTCAATAACATATGTTTAAAAGGTAAGCACTTTTAAAACTGGTTACAATTTATCTGATTTGTAATGTTAAGTTTTTTAGTACGAATAAGATTTATGTCAGTTTAGTTTTGCTATTTGTCCAGTGAACAAGGTTGGTTAAATGAGTGAAGTGAGTGCGATGGCATAAGTTCGGACTAAATCGCCGGAGAAGTATATTACACCTAAGGGTAAACGGGCTTACTCCAGTGCAAAGCGACGACTTACATGTGTACGGTGTCCTTCGCATGGAGAATCCTCAAATGTCAAAGAGGGATATCGCGCTGAGGGTAGGTGTGCTGACATGATCGAGTGCAACAACCGATGAGCGGCTTAGGAAAGAATTAGTGACTCCAAGGAAAAAAGGCCTTATCAGGTAGAAGAAGAACTAGAATAAAAAAACTTGATGAATTTCAAAAGACGAGTATTAAAAGAAAAGTTCATTCACTGTTAAGGCAGAATATTCCAACAGGACAAAAATTAGAGAAATGATAAACGAAGACTACGACCTTCCAAATATGAGCTTGTCAAGCACTAGACGATTTATGTTGGACTTAGGATTAAACTTCGAGAAACGATATCGGAGAGCCATACTTATTGAAAGGGAGGATATAGATTTGTGGAGGAGAAAATAGCTTCGGTTAAAAAAGTTAACTAAGTTTAAAAAGTTTAGAGAAGAAGGGAAAAATCTTTATTTAGATAAAACATGGTGTAACGCTGGGCACACAACAAAGAAAGCGTGGACGCCTAGTTACATTGTCGGTAAGATGAGCTAATTTGAATGGTGAATCCACAGGCCTTAAGAATACTCCTGGAAAGGGTGGGAGACATATTGTTGTACACATTGGAAATGAAAATGGATTTTTTAGAGACCCCATCTACCCTTCAGAAACAGGCGATAATGCTCAATGGGTGTTTCTAGCAAAAACAATCGACAACGCGACGCATCACGATGAAATGAACACCGCTGCGTTTGAGGGATGGTTCTCAGGAATCTAGATTGCACTGCCAACCGTAATATGCCAAAACCTAATCTGTGAATTAATTTTTAGACTAGTGGTAAGATGCATCAAATATCAAATAAAATTTTTTCTCTTAGTCAGTAATATTTTCGAAGGAGGCCTAGGCCTAGCCTATGATGAAAACGAGTGGGGAAATTCTCAAGGAAATGCACCTTAAAGTAACAGAACTTGAGGTAAGGTTGGAAGCAAAATTTGCGTTATAGTTATAATTGCTGATTATGAAATTAATCCTCCTACTAATTTCTGAGTTGAAATGTTGGCCTGACTTCACTTTCAAATGCTATTCTAACAAATCTGAACATTAACAGAAACCATACAAACATACTGAAAAGCAACATGTGCAAAAAGGCTAAGAGGCCCTCTACAATCTAAAAAATCCATTTATGATCAAATGAAAGACTTCCCGGCTTTGAAAAAAAACTACTGGCTGTTCTGATAGGTCACTTTCTAAAATGATTGTTATTAATTTTCTTTTCTTTATAATAGCACATTTATCTCAATATTGATTGAGAAGAAGAATTTTGAGCTGATAGAGCTGTGCCATTGAGTATTTTGGCATGAAGGCACATCATGCTTTTCCACCTAATCGGAGCCTCGGAACCCGTATTTCAAAACCTTTACATATAACCTTTCAGGGGTCCCTGAGGGGTATAAATAAGTAAGGTAAACCGCCCCAACTCCGGAACCCGCCCAAATCCGGACGAACGCTCTTTTAGGCGAAAAATAAGACTGTCGGCTGAAACGCCGATCGCAGCGGTTTGCGATGGTTATTTATGTATGAAAACCCCCTTACTTCAATTTTGTAAAATGGAAAAAAAAATATTTAAGACCGAGGACAGGTCAAATTGCCGAGTTTCTCATTTCGGCGTGAAACTCCGCGCGATTTTGACTAAGTAGCAAGGTAATTTAAATAAGGTTTTATTAATATTTTATTATACCTAATTGTGAGTTTTGGAATTCTTAAAATTTCTCAGACATGTTAATCGTTTTCTTATGTATAATAAACATCATTTTTATTATATTTACTACAAATTACAAGGCGTCCGCATTTAGGGATGCTTTAAGCACGGCTTGCCCAATACCGGATAATCGTTCGTGAGTTAGACAGGAGAAGTTTCCCAAAAACGGAAAGCCTTAGAATTGAAAAAAAAAATTTGATTGATAAAATTATTTTAAAATGTAATAAAAGGTTTAATTCACATAAAATTATACAAAAATCAATACGATCCTTATATCTATAGTTGTTTAAGACTAAAAGAACGACGTTCAGCAAACCTCCATACTCATTCCCCATGTTATTCTTATGGAGCTTACAAAAACATGTCAAATCTCGCTCATGTCAAATCTCGCTATGTTCGATTGAAATATGCTCTTTTGCATTTGAAATTCGCTGAGTATGCAGGTCTGCTGCAACTCAGACTCAGTATTGGATGACAGTAAAAATCTGTCATCGTGCATCTGAAGAATCTGAAATAATGCATAACTTTTGTATATATTGTAAATATTTGTATTTAAGTAATGAAAATTGTCGTGACGTTCTAAGCCGATTAACTAATTTTCAGGACAAATCTCATGTTCTGACAAATAAATATAATTTAATACAGGCATTTTCAAGTCGTTTTCTTCAACTTAAACTAGCCTAATAAATCTTGCTTATACAGTTCGCGCATTATATCTCCGGCTATGATCACTACGCTACTAACCGTATCATATGTTATTTTAAACATAAGATTTTGGTAAACACTGCGTTTGACACACAGCGGGGCTGTAGAACAATGTTTTCAGAAAAGTACCCCCTCTCCCCCCCGCGCCTTGCAAGCAGCTGACTCTGTCATAGCCGAAGATATAATGCGCGAACTGTACCTTTTTTATAATTTATCTATCTATCTATACTTATTTAATACACGAGTAGTTTTTTGTTACAAAGACTACTCCTATACTACTGAACCGATTTTCATGTTTTTGGTGTCATTGGACAAAGCGTAACGTGAAGTTTTGCAGGAAACCTTTTTTATACCAAAATAATTTGTGAGTGAGGCGCTGTAGCCCTTTAAAGTTTTGAATTTGTCCATAAGACTTAACATTGTAACGAAAACGAAAAATAAACGAACCTTAGAGAAATTTTAAATAAACCAGCTGAAAGGAGTAAACACAGTTATAAAGCGATGAAACACGTCTGCTTTCTGCTTTGTTTATAATATGACCAAGTGGGACTGCTGATGCTTAATTAAAGGAACATTCCAAATATAACATATGGTTTATGGTTTAAAACCACCTGTTATTTTTGGAAACCAACGGAAAACAAATTGTAGTGGATTTTTGGATAAATATCTATATATCTATATTCTATATACTTTTTTAATACGCTAGGGGTTTTTCATCATTACTCCTCCTAAACCACTGGGCCGATTTTAATAATTTAGGTGTCGCTGGAAAGTGCTTGGCGTGTAGTTTTGCAGGAAATAAATTTCATGAGGATTAGACTAAAGGGAACGGCCCTACACGTCCTAAAAGTTTGGTATTCGTCCATAAGATTTAACATGGAAATATAAAATTCAATTAAGCAGCTGAATAGAGTAAACAAAGTTTTTCAGCAAAGCCATGTATTATTATTGGAATTTAAACCATTGAATATATACACTGGAGCAGACTCTTAGCTTTAGTTTATGAGTTGGTGGATTTAGTGAGCCATTTTAGTTAGGGCTAAGATTAAGAAGGGTTATAACTTAATACGGTAACAGAAACTGGACTACAGCGATTTTTACAAACATAACGTGAAATACATGAAATCAACCGTAATTTTTCACAATATAATTTACTTTTTCATTATCTATTTGAAAAAAAAATTTAAAAACATGTGTGTGGTATAAACAAACTTACCGTCGATTTTCAAATAAGGCCCTCCACACACAAGAGTGGCGTGGCGTGGTACGGCGTGGCATCTAAATAATTGGAGATGCATAAAGTAGCAGGAAGCTGCGCATCTCCAATCAGCTGATATACATATAACAAAATGGTATTTGACTAATTTTCTGCCATGTACGCCATTCTGGTGCGTGGGGGGCCTTACTGTTTATTTTCTTAAATTATGTTGTCTGTAATAATTATTTGAACCACTAAAGTAAGATGACCACAGAGAAAAATATCTTCTTTTTCTGTGGTATGACAGAGGCGCCTTTGTGAACTCGATTGAGCATACAATTGTCTTGGAATTTAAGGTGACAGTTAGTGTGTGACGTTTGTTTGTAAGTAATGATCTAAAAATGAAATTGTAGTAGCCGTATTCAGGCGCTGGATTAAGTTGTATAAAGAAGGCACTGGATTGTTTATAAAGACTTTAGTAAATAATCTCACAATAGTTGCGGGCACCGAATAGGGCGGGCGGCAAAAACTGTAAACTCACCAAATCGTCTGCTATAGCTACCTCAGCTGATGGCTGATATAACCAAATGTAATGATTTTGTTGAACTATCAAAACTTTGTTTACGTTTTTCAGGACTTTTCACGTGTAAACTTGTGTTTACTTTAACACATGATCATATAGTTGATTAACTACCTAAACAAATAATAAACAATAATTTCGCCAGAAGCGCACTCACTCACCCGCCCTAGTGTCTGCGATTCTATTACCGGAAGTGGCATTGAAGTTTAGCCATATCATTAATAAAGAAGTTCTAGAATACTGTACCTTATTTAGGGGTAAGTACTTGACAATTGATCGATTCCGAGCAACGGGATTACTAGTTTCTTAACTAAATGGATTACCTTGATTCACGCTCCAGTATTTAACGGGACGTACAGTGTATGATTTCTATCTAATCAAAAAACCAATTGTTTCAAACTTCATTTTAAGGTCATAAAGTGCCGAAAAACATTGGTTTAATGCTGAGAGAAGAGTCTTCCGGTGTTGGGAAGCCATCTTCCGATGTTGGGACTGTCGCCGTCCGGTTTTGGGCTGTTGTCGTTCAGATCGATCGACACTTAATGTTCGTTATTAATTAGTTTTTATCGATTGAAATGTTTTATTTATGATATAAAATTGTGGAGAAATTGTCGGCGAATCCATTTCTCTCTGTGGATTTTCCCTAGTTCTATCCAATCAGGCGATATTTGACTTTGCAGTAACATTTCCCCTAGCCGTCCGGCATTTAGGCGGTTTACCTTAATAAATCTCTGTTGTGTTTTGACAGCTCATCAAAAATGTTGCACCTCACAACAATTACATATATGAATATATGATTTCAATTGATTCAGTATCAGACCAATTATATACAGTTTTTTATTTGTTCAGAGTATTTTTTGTTCAATATTTTTTTTTGCTCATAATCAGACCGATAGGACCATTAGAAGGAGAGTAAAGGAGGAGAAAATCATCACCTAAGAATTAGGATTTTAATTCTAGATTTTTTTAAATTTCAAATTATTGCTCTACGTCCATTAGTTATAGAGCTATTGAAAGCTATACACTTTCTACGTTATCCTTATAAAAAATAAAACACAATTTATTTTTCACTTATTTATTAACATTTTTAATAGTAATTGATTTGTGGCTTCATGTAGTATACCCAAAATACTTTTGCCTAAAATCCAACGATTTTTACATTTCTGTGGCAGCAACATGCATACTCATTCTCTTACGTAATTCTAACGGAGATCAAAAAAAACATGTCATATCTCGCTGAAGTTGGATTGTAGAATTTTTTAAGGATTTGAAATTTGCTGAGTAAGCAGGTTTTCTACAACTTGGTATGTTTTCCTTTCCACTTCTCGTAGGATTTGTCGTAGCTACCAGTTATCTATGACCCTCTCCTCCAATAAACTCAAGGTTTTACTGTACTTATAATGCTTCCCATTGTAATTCAGTGATAAAGTCTTTTAATCGGTTTTTCAATTATTGGAAGATTTCTAGTTCTTGTACCCAGAATATGAAATCAAATTGTTTGACGAATTTCCGATTTCGAAAGAAAAGATTTTTAATCTAGCGAAGAAAAAGGCGGAATCATCTAAGGGCCTGAAATATGATTTGAAGGGGTTCGAGGAGCTGATTGAAATGTAATATTTTATTACTTAAGTCCAGTTCAAAGAAATTGATATGATCTTAAAATGGTTGAGTTGAAAAGTTAATGTCCCTCAACAACAAGGAATGTACATGTTTTATACAGACTTAAAAATAATTTTAAAATGTTCTTGTAAAAAATTTACTGTTTAAAATTATTTTTGACATTGAAATTTAGTATTGATTAAATATTTATACAATTTTCTTGAGATGGTTATTGTAGATAGTTTTTATTACTTCTTGAGAAATGACATAGGCATGGTTCAAAAAGGCCAGGTCTTACCAAGTTGTAGTCTTCTGTATGGAGAGTTATTTATACAGTAAAAATGGACTTGATTCTCTCCATACTCCGGTGACTAGGGATAATTTCAGGTAGTTTGACCCTGAAAATACTAATTAGAAGGGATTTACACATAGGACGTGCCCCTTTTATGTAATTTAATTAATTTAACACTCCATATTTTATCATCTCTCTTTGGAGGCTTCTCTCCCACTGCTGTTCATGTTGGAATTTCATCACTTCACACATGAGGTATTATTTTAATTTAAAACAGCTTGATTGTTGGTGCTTGTAAGCTAACACATTTTTGACAGGTATGTATATATGAGATAAATTTGGTATTTTTAATAAATTGGATATTGTGTATTTGAAACAGCTTTACATATTAAGTTTACTTTGCATGTGGACTTTAAACTATTTTAAATTTTAAATTAGGCTATCGTTATTAAAAGTAAGCTATTGGAAATAAATATGTTAAGGTTATTAGTCTGATAAATGATAATCGAAAAAATGAGAATTCATGTAATATTCCATTCTTATTAACCTGCGAAAACAATTTTCAATTCCATCTATAAACAGGCTACCTTTTGCTAGACCGGGCCTGGAAACCCCTTTCAGTGGGTCCAAAGTAATGAAAAAAATTGTTGCATCATGCCCCGGTCTCAAAAAAGCCGAAACATTTGACGCCAACGGGCTTAAGACACCATGTTGCCTCCGTGTTCCAGATTCATTGAGACAGATTTGTGAATCATCTAGCCAAATTCATGGGTCACACGGCGAATATCCAATAGAAGAGTTATCAGCTCCCATCAAAAGCACTCCAGAGAGCAGTAGTCGGCAAGGAACTACTAGCGATGGATGGAAGGGGTCTGCAATAAAACTCTAGGCGAAAACCCGAATTAGAAGAAATTCCTAGCGAAAATTAACCCGCTTCAAACTCCTGATTAAGAAGAAAATGGACTAAGGAAATAGTGGAAAGAGTTTAAACATTTTACTGAAAGTAAAAAGACACCTCGTCTCGGGTATTTTTCGTTATACGTATACCACCATTAAAATAGAATGTTTTGGTCGCTTACTTGAGGATTGATAAAAGTACGACTACAGTGGTTATGATTAGTTATTTTAAAGAAGGATTCTCCTAAAGCAGGTTTCTTATCTAGTATATCCTTATCTTTGTCTGCGCGATAAGCGGGTCACTGCCGACGCGCGATGCCAGTGCGTGCCCATTCCTTGCAGCAACCGGTTTGTTGTAGCCTACTATGAACCTGCTTCGTCTAACGGAAATTTA
The DNA here is from genome assembly GCA_035578135.1 of Flexamia atlantica. Lineage (NCBI taxonomy): Eukaryota > Metazoa > Arthropoda > Insecta > Hemiptera > Cicadellidae > Flexamia > Flexamia atlantica. The sequence goes on along the minus strand of JAQJVK010000021.1, from coordinate 9,227,743 downwards.
TACAGTAGAATGAAGTAGACGCACTTAAGTTTTTTTCAGAAAAAGTCGATTTTACATAATCCTCGAAAATGTGTCCGTGGCCACGACATGGTTTTAAATGTAAACTCGTTGAAGTGGTTTGTTCTAAACGTGAGTGCCGTGAGTACGAATCAATCCGTGTCGAGACATGTTTAACCGGCTCAAAACTCTCGTTACGTAAGGTATTGTTTTTCATTTACGGTTGGTCAAAGAAATTAACAATAGTCAAAATTAGCTTATCAAAATTGGGGACAAAGAAGCCTTAAGCAGTTTAATGAAATCAAACTCTTACACAGCTAGTAAATTTTTATTCTTATGTATTAATAACAGCACAGAGTTGTCTGCTGGGGACTCTGGCTCACACTGGTCTTTGTTGTTTTTAAACAGCAAACTGATGGAAGCGTACCATCTTGATACTGTACGCGGCACAAATAATAGCTCAGCGCTAAATGTAGCTAATAAGTTGGGTATTTCTCCTGATAAATACAGTAATGTCAACTGTTTTCAGCAAAACGATGGGTTTGAATGCGGATTAAATGTGCTATTGCATGCAAAGTTGATTCTACATTACTACTGCTTCCCTGCAGTCAATATCCCTTTTGCTGATTGGTTTTTCCATGTTTCGACTCCAAAAACTGAACTGCCTGTTGAGTTGGAGGTACCAAATGTTTCACCGGTAAATGTTAGTGAATCGATCTGTGAATTAAATTGTAACCGTAGCAATAAGGTAGATGTGTTAAAGCTAGTTAGAAATAAGGATAGTGAATGGCAAATTGCAAAAGGGAGGCGGGTAAATAAGTCAAATGTTACTGTGACAAAAAGTAAATTAACTCCAATCACTGGACAACCAATCATTCAATGTAGCAACAGATTTTCTTTGTTAGATCGACAAAATAGTTGTGAACACCCCTCTTACATAAAAAATGTTTCTGGTATTTGGAAAGAATCTGTGAAAAACAACAATGAAAAATGCCCTGTTACTCTCAGGTCAAAAAAAGTTAATTCTGTAAAAGTCCGTGGCACAAGCAATGATAGCAAAAGAGAAACAATTTTGTCTTACGGAACTGACAAAGTAGGTAAACAAGGTGAACCTGTTCAACGTGATGAGCCCCCGCTTAGTAATAGTAATCTTCACTCCAAGTTTGCTACTTGTTTAATAATTGGCGACTCATTGCTCCGTTATTCAGGCAAACAATGCTATGATTCTGGCGCTGTACTTGACATGAATCCGGGAGCTAAGATTAAGTATATTAAGCAAAAACTGTTGTCCTATGTAGTTAAACAGCCTGAAGTATTTTACTTAAATGTAGGAACAAATAATGTTCCATTACTATACAATGGAGGAGCAGGTTACGATGGCGGAGGAGGAAAAAGGGCTATCCTAGACTCAATGGCAGATCTGTTGTATACGGCCAAAACTAGATTTACAAATGCTCATGTTATTGTAAATAGCATCCCTTTAAGAAGAGATATAAATAATAAATCTCTTCGCCAGCTTAATGAGCAAATTGAGTTAATGTGTTTTAACTTTAAAGTTCACTACGTAGAGGTTAATGAATGTTTGCGGTGGTACCACCTTGCTAGAGATGGGAGACATCTCAACAGAAAGGGCAACTATTTGATGGGATATTTGAAGCATGTACCACGCACACTCTATGATTGTCAAGCTAAACGTTAAAAAAGTGGTTAACATGAAAAAATATGCCCTTAAAATGCGCTATTTCATATAGTAAGCACGACAAAAAAACCTTTCTGTACTCGTAATTTTCTTTTCATCCTCTCATCTAAATAAGAAACCCAAAAAATTCTCACAGCTCTATTTTGAATAATGGTGAAAAGAAACTGTTGCAACTGCAACCGGTAAAAGAACAATTAACATTAAAAACATTTTTTCTAAATAGCAGTTGCACACGAAAAAGAAATGTTCCTCTAATCAGTTCCGTAGTTTGAAGGGGAAAGATGAATGACGGTAGGGGTTTTACCTCCCCTACATGCGCGGAAATTTTCTGCGCATGGATTCGTTAAGAAAATCCAAGAATATTTCTATGCATCATAAATAAAAATCCAATAGTCATTTTAGCTTTTCATTAATTTCAGAACAGTTCCAGTGGAGTTGGGAGAGTACAAAACTGCTCCTCGAAAGCTATAGGGAAAGAAAAAATTGTTTTCGGGATCCAAAACAAAAAGAAACTTTGTGGAGGGAAATCGTAACAGTTTTTGAAAAAATGGGGTACAAGGGGGTTACCATTTTCGTTCTCGACACGAAATTTAGAAATATGAAGAAAACCTTTGTATCGATTAAAGACAACAACAGCAAGAGGCGAACGGGGAGGGCTGCCATCTCCTGGCCATACTATAATATTTTTGCAGATATATCCCATGACGACTCTGCGGTCAATCTAGACCGTACACTAATCGTGGAGTCTGGGGTGGGCGTGGGCCAACAGGAGGAGCGTGCCAATAAGAGACAATGCTCAGATGATGAAGAGGTTGATGATCCTGAAGCAGCGCAACCTATGGAAAAGTCTTACCGCGCAAAGAGATTGGAGAAGCAAAGGGGAAAACAACTGAAATTAGAACAAGAAAGAATAAAAGCAATAAATAATTCAACTTGTAAAATTGAAGAAAGCAATGAAATTCAAAGGTCCCTTTTGGATAAAATTAACAATTAAAATTAATTCAAACTTTTAGTATTCAAAATCTTTTAACAGTGGAATATTTCTTTCGGCCCCCATTAAAAATTAATAATTGTGAGATCAAATAATTTATTTCAACTCATCAATAAATTTGCTTTCATTCCATTCTTTATTTCAATATTTTTATTTTTCCATTCCTAATTTGTAGGTTTTTCCTTTCTATTTACATGGCCCCCTCACCTAAGTCGACATTTTGCCTTTGTCTGCCTCCTAAAACGTCATGTAGCCATTAGTTTTCCTATTATTTATATCAACATTGGTTTTATCGTTTTAATTTTTTCAACTTTTAATTGATGTTTGACTTGACTTAATTCCTTTATTGCCTTGAGGGACGTAGGGCTGCGTCAAAGGACTTCTACAGCACACGATTTTGGGCCAGCTGTTTGATCTCTCTCCAATTCTTGCCTTCCTCTCCAATTTCCCTCTCAAGACCTCCTCCAGGTTATTTTTGGCCTTCCTCGCTTCCACTCAAGGGCCTGCCGGCTGATGTTGTCAGCAGGCTTTCTCAATGTGTGGCCTAACCATCCAAACTTCCTCTTCTTGATTGTGTCACCTATAGGACTTTCATTTGCCTTCCTCATTAGTTCTTCATTTGAGATTCTTTGCGGCCAGTATATGTTCAAAATTCGTCGTAGACATTTGTTTACAAAGATCTGCAGCTTGTTTGTAATTGCTTTGGTGACTTTCCAAGTCTGGCAGCCATATAGCAAAACTAACTTTACATTAGACTCAAAAACTCTTATTTTTGTTTTTAGTCTTATTTGAGTTGATCGTCAGACTGGTGTAAGTTCTATAAAAGCTCCTTTGGCCTTCCTAATCCTACTGGCGACGTCTTCATCAGTCCCTCCTGACTTAGACACTACACTCCCTAGGTATTGAAATTGTTCCAGCTGCTCTATAAGCTTGTTATTTACCTTCAGTTGCTGGTCATTTCTAGGATTTATCCTTATTTCCTTTGCCTTGTCAAAATTTATTTTGAGGCCAACCTTTGCGCCGTGCCTTTGAAGGTCTTCCAGCTTTTCTTTCATGTCGCTTAGTCTTTCGGATAAAAGGCCCAAATCGTCCGCAGAGACAATATCTTCAAGCCGCTGCATCAACCCTCATTGTAAACCCCTAGGTTTGCTTACAACTTTTTTCATAACACTGTCTAAAACCATTAGGAATAATATTGGGGAAAGTAGACAGCCCTGCCTAACACCTGTTCCAATTTCAAATGATTCAGATAATTTTCCTTCATGAACAATCTGACATATTTAATTCCTTTATATTTCTTTGATGAGGTTAATAATTTTTTCGGGGACTCCAAACTCGCATAAAGCTTTTCAGATGGATTCTCTACTTATGAAGTCGAAAGCTTTTTCCAAGTCTACAAAGGCCATGTCCATAATGTCCATAATGTGCCTAGGTAAGCTGATACGCAAGTTAACGTAGGAAGGCAGGCCCTTTAGACAATACCTCAAGTGGCTCCCTCACAACATCAATTAATTTAATGTATCTGTCGCAGGATTATTACTAACAGTTGTTGTGAATAAACTTATGTTTAACCCACGTCTCCCTAGTTGTCATTTAGTCACCTCAGCATCCCCGAGGTAAGCCCTGGAGGATACAACATATACAGGAATTTTGTCCCGATGATTCTTAGCAGAGCTAGAATAAATAAAAAACAAAGAATTTAGTTATTTAATTCGTAAATCGTGTTTTTAGTAATATAACTCACAGTATAAACTAAACGATATACGTTAAAAATTATTTGAAAACAGTGCTGATAAGGTAATTAACTGGTCATTGAAATAAAGTGGAATGTAAGGTTTTAACAGCATTTTTGACATTTCTACAGCGTTATGAATAAGAATGTTTTACTGCCGCGCGCTCGCTCCGCTGTGGTTTAAGGCTATAATATAATACATTTGTATCATTAATATGTTTTTAGTGTCAACCTCCATTACATAAACTCACGAGTCACCACTGATGGGATGACATGTTATTAGTATATCACCTGTTAAACACCTATCAGTCACGTGGCAATGACAAACAGAGCTTTGTAGCGGAGGGTTCTTTTTGAAAACTGAATGAATAGACCAACCCTCCTATTCTTTCATTGGAACACGTGCGACTGTTGTCGTCGAAGTTTCTCGCTTCAGATGGAAGGACCATCCTTTTCTTTCAACATCGGAGCACCTGTGACCGGTGGCGTCGAAACTTCTCTGGCGTTTCGCTTTCCGTTTCAGATGGAAGGCGACTACCAACGAGGAAAGATGACGGTGCTAAGTCTTGTGAAGAGAGAAATATCGACTCTCGACTGCCACAAGTGCGTTATACAATGGAACAAAGTTTGTTCCCATTCTTTTACGATGAAGGATATCACGTAAAAATAAAAGTACACTCCATTAGTGTACATGGGGTAGAGACAAAGATGGTCCGCCCTTCACGTCACTACAAGCGTCTACGATTCCATCTACTGGTACTGTGGTGCCACCGAGTGGTACATCACAGCAACTCAAGTGTCGAAGTTGAGGTTCAAATCTATAAATAGAACCTCAAAGCAACAATGATGAATGTTTTTTTCTTAAATTTTTAATTTTTTTGTAATTTTTTCTTTTGTAAAATCATAAATGTTTTTGTAATTTTTCTAAAGAATTAAAATATGTAAAATGTTTTTTGTATTAATTTAATAAATAAGTAAAAAAATGAAAATAATAAATTTATTAACTCGCGCTCGCTCAAAGTTTTTTTAAAAGTAGGGGTATGTAGAGGCTCATGGCTGTGGAGGATGATCCTGTGACAATATGATCCTCCAATTCTCCTCGGAATGGGAGCAAATAAATAAAATATAAAAAATAATAAAAATATTAATAAAAATAACAAACAAATTAAAAATTCAAATAAAAAAATATTTACGTCATCGTCCTCCGTCCTCTACGGATGGGAGTCCCTACAACTCCCTACTCACATTTCGGGCCTTGCAAAACGCAGGCCTAGCATCATCTTTCAATACAAGTTCAACTTTATTATAATTTATAGTGCCAATACCAGATTCAAAAACAGGCGAAAATTTCTTTACCTACCATTGCATGGAAATAATCACATAGCCACACCTGTAAACATTACGCAAAACCGTTCATTTACGCATTCATTTCACTCCCGCTCGCAAAAGCGAGCGAGAATGCAAATTCCCGCTCGCTAAATCAGTGTTACTTATTAGGTTAAGGTTGTACACTAGAGAGATAACTATGACGTCAAACAACAAAGACCAGTTTCTATTGGTCAGAAATCCCAAGAAACTCACCGTATTCTAAATTCTAGTTGCCTTGCTCTAAATCAGCTGATTTCACAGTCGGCGTTTCTATAAACTAACTTACGGTTCTTTCCAATAGGATAAGCAAACATAACCTCAATCAACTTTTGTGTACAGGTTATTAGTTAATAAGTTAAAACTGTTTAAATAATGGTGGTTGGAAAGATCTTGTGTGTATTACGAGCACAAATAGTCATTGCCGCTATCGAAATGTTTGGCCGCACTCAGCTAAGCTTCGTGCGGCCATCTACATAGTACACCAGCTCAGCTCAGCTCTGATTGGGTGTGGACGTGCTCTCTCCTGTCTGGTGATTTTTGATACTTGTAATTTCTGTGTTATTGTTTTTCTTTTTTCAGCATAGTGTTTTTGTTACTGCTTTTACAGTTCTCTGTTTTAGCTGTGTTTTTGTCCAGGTTTTCCTGGCTATGTGTTACTAATCTTGTTATGTTCTAGGTTTTCTTCCACCTGAAGACGGGATCAGAGTCCAGAAGTGACGTGAAACTTGTCTTTTACCAATCAGTGATGGCAAATGTCCGCAAAAATCGTTTTACTTGATCTTAAAGGTAACATGAATCGGATATAAACTGGTAGAAATATGTCAAATATTGAAAATATTTTGGTAAAGAAACATTATTTCATTTCATTATTTCATATTGCTCTCCCCTACATTCACCGTTTTAAACTGCTGTACTACCGAGGCCATTTATCCTATAAGAATGAAATTTTTACCACCTGTTGTTGAAGTGTTGCATAATTAGTATATCAAATTTTAAAAGAGTAGATCCGATTATAACTGTATTTTAAATAAGTGATACTGACGAAACTTAAAAATCTCTGCTTCTGTTGATTCGAAGAAATTGAACGTTCAAAGAAAGTTGTTATGAGATTAGTTAGTAATTTCAAATTAAAATATAAAACAATGATTTTTAATAAATTTATAATTTTTTATTTTGATTTGAACATATTTAATATCATCTCAACAATATAAAGAACAGGTGAATGAATAATAAGGTAAAGCTTTTGTTTGATTTCGTTTCTGTTTTTTTAAAACCACACAACCTGTCTTAAGCTGAATATATCATGAATGAGACGTTGAATTCTGGAATTCCGCATACAAATTGAGCACTCCATAATCCATATGTGGTAAAATTTTCATTATTATAGAACAAATAGCTTCTGCAGTAGAGCAGTTTAAAACCAATGTTGGGCGCGCTTCTTACGGAGGCAACCGGCCGAGAAATATTTGTTATGATGTTATACATAATATATGAAATTTAAACAGGTTGTGGGAAACATTTATTAAAACGTTCATACCAAATTTTGTGGGAATCCGACGTTTCAAAGGACCTTGTCAACAACTTTTGCCTCACTCAACAATTTCAAGTTTCCCGCCAATCAGTCTTAATTTTTTTTATAACTGTTTCCTAAAATAACATGTTGATTAATAATTAAGACATAATATAATCACTTTCACCAAACAATGCATTTAAGGGTAATTCTTATATGAATTGTATTTTATGTATGAAATGTAAATATAAACTACGGTTATAAATCTGCCCTGACGCGACCCTGGAGGACCAGTGAGGATTACGCGGGAGTTTTCATGTTCTGTACACAGATTAAAGGTAGATTTGTATTGGCTGTTTCGGACAATCTGGAACTCAAGAACCAATCACAATCACAATCGTTGTTCAGCCCACTGGTTCCCGAAGACATTTTCAAAGCCTCATTTGACTGCTGATCGCTAGCTGGAAGGTACGTATTCCATCGCTATGTATGCTGATTTAGTTTAAATATCTGTGATGTTATTTTTAATTCTGACATTATTTAGTGCATCATAAGGAAGCGTAACGGTAAAATAATATATTTCAAGTTGTTTGTACAAATTTTTTTTACAGGATATCTTCTAAAATAATGTTTATCGTTGTAGGTGTTCATTTTCCACACGTGTATAGCTACAGATAATAATGTATCCTTCGTTAATATCCCATTTATTATGATTTTGAAGTTAGGGCATCATTTAAGCTTAATACATGGTGATTCGTCGGACCACCTCGAGAAAATTCAGAAATTGTCGATCATGAGTGACCTTGAAAGAACTCAGACCCGGGCGATGCAACCCGCAGTGCAGCGTGGCTGCAGCTCTTAGCGCCTTCAGATTATAGGCCCAGCAGTTATACATTGACTATTGTCATTTGGATAATCAATTGCATTACAAATGCCACAAACATGTTATGTTAATATTGAAATAGTCTCGTATCTTGTAATAATAAAATTTCGTAGGCCAAATTTTATAACTTTTAGTTGTGGTTGAAAGGGGAAGCCTGCACTTGAACAATTATACAATTTACTTAGGGCTATTGAGGTTCGATACCAAACTTTTTAAATACAAAATGGGGCAAACGAGAGCATTTTCTAAGTACATGTAATATGAATTCCAAACAGTAGTTATTGTACAAAGGACTACAGTTAGGCTACGAAATATTCAACTGTGTTGTATATTATTGTATGTTATCTGTATTCTTACTTCAGAAAAGTTCAAATTGCCTCTTCATTTACTCTTGCATGTAGTAATTATTATGTCTAAAACCAGTAAATGTGGTTGCATTTAGGCCTATACTACCCTGAACACCACTATTACGGTGACTTAATTTTGTCAATGAATGCCCCACCTGTATAATGGAAAATGCCCTACCCCGGCAATAAAAATATCTCACTTGGAATTACAAACTTTGTACAAGTTATTTTTATTAGTGAAATATAACTTATTACAATAAATAGCTAACTAACTTTAAAATTACATTCTGCATAAAGAAATTGACAGAACATAAATAAATAATTCGTAGCGAGTGTTATTAGAAATTAACAAACTTATTGATTAGGCAATTTGAAAATTGTATTACAACCTATTTTTAATTCATCACTGACAAAAATAAGGAAAACATTTTAACATGAACCCAAAAAGCTAATGCGTTTAATGACATACGAAGACTTTTTTGTTTTACTGTTCACATGATTGGTATAGCACTAAATGTTTTTTATTTATAATTTTTACAGATGTCTGAGAACCCATTGGCCAAAAAGGCCTTCTGCCTTTTTGTGAGGTCTACTGAGGCCTTGAGGCGCGCGACCATGGCCGAAAGGGTCATAGAAGTAGTGCCATGGGCCAGCACTCGGCTAGTTGTAGGCATGATGAGTAAGTTGCACATTACCTAAGCCCAAAAATATATATTTTTCTTAACTGATTATAACATTATAAGTGATTTTAGAAAGGCAGACAGGACTGTTAACAGACATATATGTGTTTATATACATTAAATATACATATATATATTTATATATGTATGTAAATATATATAGTAATTCAAAATTTTGGCCGACAAAGATTATTATCAATAACATTTAATTAATAAATAATTCATATAACATTTAAAATGTAATTAATATTAAGTAATATATGTAATATAAAATTTAATAAGTAATTAATAAATAATTTGGTTTTTCCAGCCCTTCATACTGTAACCATTCTAGTGTTTGCCCTGCAACTTAACCTAAATTTTTAGAATTAAATGGATAAATAAGAAATAACAATTAAAGAATAATTTATAAGAAACTACCTGTATAGAGGGTGTCCAGAAGTTGTGGTAAAATATTTTTGAACATTATAGTAGGGTCATTCCATGTCAAACCAACAAGGCACTCAACCTGACCATTTGAGATTTGGTCGAAACTTTGTTTATTTATACTTTTTGAAATCCTGAACACAGATATAATTAAAAAAAAATATCTATCTCTCACTGTTTTTGAGTTATACATTTTCAAAAATCACAAAACATCCTGATTTTCAACGTGCGCCTAAATCTAAATATTGCCATAACTATAGTTATATTAGTATTAGAGAGCTGAGAGATAGCTAATTTAAAGAGGGTATCATGGGCTTTAATTTGATATCAAACTTGAACACTTTAGGTACAAAAAATCATTTTGGGTAAAACTCAAAAAAATTGTTTTTGAAAATATTTGTTAACTTAGTTACAGCTTCATTACTCCTGATGTAAATTTATTATGAATACTTTAATAATAGCTCCATAAAGAGATTTCTTTAAGCATTAAAATGACACTATGAGTATTTTTTTAGATAGATTATTTGTTAAAATTATTTTAACATAAAAAAATGTTTGTACCATCATTGTACCATGGGCTATAACCCCAGCTTTGTGTGGATACCCCCCTTAACTATTAAACAGGTTGAAGTAGGTAAACGAAACTCAGTTCACCACTTTATACGTCATAAAACCGAATTTTTTTAACACTAAAACGATTTTGCCTTGGACCCAAAATGGGGCCCTTTGGGGGCAGCCCCAAATTTTAAATGTAGACCCCAAACAAGTGACCCCTCATTAAAGGGTTCTTCAAAAGAAACAAAATGGTCAAACCAGAGATCAATATCACACCCCTGATCGAAATGGTTGCCATTTCAAAATTAGGAAGGAAGGATAAGGCCTGATAATAGTAGTCTTGTAAACTTTTAAATTTTGAAATGTATGCCATTCTGGTTAGGGGTGTATATTGACCCCCAGTTTGTACCATTTTATTTCTATTGACAAACCCTTTAAAATGAGGTGGGGTAGCCACACTTTAGGTTGTTACCCATTCCAAATTTTGAAATGGCTGCCATTTTGGTTAGGGGGTTTATATCAACCTCTGGTATGCGCCATTGATTTCATTTTGACAATCCCTTAAAAATGAGGGTTCACTCGATAGTGGTTTGTTTTGAAATTTGAAGCTGCCCCTAAAGGGCCCCATTTTGGGGGCTGAGGCAAAGTTGTTTCTGCAGCAAAAAAGTATAGTCTTATGTTGTATAAAATTGAGCCAAGATTAGTTTTCCTGCTGTATCACATTTAAAAGTTAAGGTAGGGTATCCACACTTAAAGCTTGTTACCCATTAGTGCTGAAAATGTATCGACCCATTGATTTTTTTTTGTTACGTATCTCCTGATCGAATAAAGGTCCCACTCGAGTAAATTTTTAAAGTGTACTCTTAAAATGATGCCTTAAAACCTATACAAATTTTGAACAAATAAAAAAAATACTAACTCAGGTATGCCACAAGCCACCACACTGCTGCATTCTAAACCGATATATTTCACTGCATGGAGAGGGAAGTAGGCTACCTGAGGTGGCCCAGGTACAAGCATTTCCCCTACCTGTTTGTTTCCTTGACTAATATGTCAAGATAATATTTTGATATTGAGAAAGTAAAATAATTAGGCCTATATAAATTGATCTATCAATTTTTACCGATCAAAGGTGTTTTATTGCAGCTGCCTTCGACAACGATGTGGATGGCGTCATCAGGATACTACTCGATTTTGGAAGAAATAGAAGAAGGGGAGGGAGGGGTGGAAGGGATGCGTGGAGAAGAGAAGGAAGAGGGGGTGGAGTAAGAGGGTGAGGAGGAAGAGGGGGTGGAGAAAGAGACAGGTGGGAACAACCGGTAGTGCGACAGGAGGAGTGGAGGAATGGGGAGGAGGTGATGGCAATAGAGGAAGAGGTGGGAGAAAGGGGAGGGAGAGGGAGGGACAGTCCGGACAGCAGGACCTCATCACCGGCATTCCGGAATCCATCACCGCCATAATAATGTAATCCTTTTTTTTCAGTAATATATTTGTTCTGTTCAATTTCTATTTCATGGTTTTATTTTTTAATTCCTTAAATTAGGCCTATTAGAACAAATCAACATGTTATATCAAATTTCTACTTTGTAATCAATTTTCCATGAAATATCTATTCAAAAAATGTAGTCTCTCAAAGTTATTTATTTGTCTATAACATATAACATTTGAAAAGAAGTGTCAAATAACTCAGCTTGGAGTTAATGGTCATAGTTAATGTGCTGTTTTAGAGTAGGCTAATAATCTACAAATGAAAATGTTACAGCCTCATTAAGGCGTTTGATCTAGTTAATGATTTAAAACATATTTAAAGGTTTTCATCAAAATAGGGGTCAATTTCAATTTTGTTCAACTGTGATGAGTCAGATTAATTAGCCTATAATAAATTTGGTAAATAATCTCATTAAAATCTAAAGTGACTTTGAAGTTGAACCATATCACTGAATGTACTAGAAATTATTAAGGCTTCTTGGATTTGTATCTTAGGCCTATGATTGAAATCTAGTCTTCAAGAGAATTAAGGTTACATTACATTGTAATCACTCAAATACCTAATAAGAAAAAAAATTATGGTGACTTACTAATGGTGAGTAACTAACTATGGTGAATAAATATTTTATGCGATAAAATGTTGAGGGTGACAGAGAAAAAGTTGTCTAAGAATCAAATTTTTCCTTAAAATTCAAGAATTAAAAGAAATTTTTGTTTTACAGCCCTTCATACTGTAACCATTCTAGTGTTTGCCTTGCAACTTGACCTAAAGTTTTAGAATTTAATGGAGAACAAATTAATTGAATTTGAAATGAAATAACAAATTATTATGGAAAACAAAATCATCTGAAAACACATCTCTGTTCAATTGCTTTTGTTTCATTAACCTAAAGCAGTAGTTTTAAAAAATAAAGCTAACTTTGATTGATATAGGGCCGCTGTCTCCAAACTCGGTTAACCTAAAAGAGATGTTTAACCTTGGGTTTTTATGCTAACCAAGTAAGGAGAAAGCGGCCCTTGGGAGTTCAAATCAATCAGAGTTTGAAATGTATTCAAAATAATAAATTTTATTTATCATCAATATTAAACATAAAATATGTTCTATTAATGTTCTACTAAACTTAATTTTATTGGTGACCTTGAAGTATTATATTAGTATGTATGTTAAATTAAATTTCAACACAAAAATGAAATAGTTTGTTGCACTCCACAAACGCCACTAACTACTGAGGACTGTGGGAAAATCCGAAAGCCGTCATGGCGTGGTGGAGGGGAGACAGAGCAACCAATAGGAGGAGAGGAACTGCGGCGGCGGCGTCCTTAGCGGCGCTTTTGAGGCGGCGGCGGCGGCGCCGTTAAAAGGTGGTGGGAGCGCGGCGGCACAAGGGATCTTTCTCTGAATCTCGCCACTTTCCACTACAACTCTGGCCCGGCGCGGTTTTCCGCGGGAATCTTGCCTTGCACGGTGACGATTTGATTGGATTTATAGGACCTACTTCTTCAATTATCGGTGGACGAATTACTGTCGTCTTCATATGTAAATATTTAATATTAAAAGTGATCATACGGTCGATATTTGTTTTACTTCCTCTCAAGGGCTGTTTTCGTTCCCCGTCGAAAGTAATATTTGAAACAATATTTGAAACTAACTTTTCTCACAATTATTACATTTCAATCATTTGAATTGTCTTTTGAAATACGTTTTTGTAACAGTTTTGTATTTTTTTGGTATTAGCGAATCTTTATATTTTAGCAGCAGTTGCCCGTGGCTTTGCTCAGGATAAAAATTATGACTCTCGCTGTGTAATTGAAGATAGTACCACATTCTGAGTTATTAATTAAACAATACCATAGTTTCAACATTCTATAGCCTAGTAGGTTGGTCTGTGTAATGATATGTCAGTGGTATTTGATTACGTATAGAAACAGCATAAATTTGGTTTGGATGTGTTCTTAAGAGTGTGGAGAATAAGTCTTATATAGCCTTATTCCTACTCGCGACATATGACAACAGTTATTTTAACATTTATGACCCTCGTTGCAGTCACGGCAGAGCTCGACTGCCGTTTTCATTGGATTTTTTTAACGAGCAATACGTATAGAAACAGCATAAATTTGGTATGTATGTGTTCATAAGAGTGTGGAGAATAAGTCTTATATAGCCTTATTCCCACTCGCGACATATGACAAAAGTTATTTTATCGTTTATGACCCACGTTGCACTCACGCCAAAGCTCGACTGACGTTTTCATTGAATCTTTTCGAGCAATAGGTATAAAAACAGCATAAATTTGGTATGTATGTGTTCATAAGCGTGTGGGGAATAAGCCTTATTCCCACACACGACATATGACATATGTTATGTTAACATTTATGACCCACCATTGCAGTCACAGCAGAGCTCGACTGCCGTTCACATTTGATTTTTTCGAGCATTTGGTATGGTATGTATATGTTTAGAATTGTCCATGTGCTACTATTTATCCCCTATTACTACTTATGTCCATTAACTCTTTTTCTTTAAAATTAATTCATGCATAATTCATATTTTTCTTGAGGGGAAATTATTTCTCTGCAATTGGCATTACTTGCTTGATCATCCTGTTGGTGGATTTAGTGACAGATTCACACAAGTCTTCACCGCTCAAAGGAATCACGTCGATGGCGGACGAAAGAATCCAGTAACCCAAGACCTTCCAACCGAGGCTACTCACTCAATTCCAAACACATTGTGCATTTTCGAATAAGAGAAACACACATGGTCACCCAGTTGATATGACCCAGCAGCGACACATGTAAATGACATGACCTAATTTATCGCTACGAATTAACACTCGTAGAAATTCGACTATAGACAGTAGGGTGTGAGGCAAATGTAACTAACCATGTAGGTAAAATACTGTACAAAGTTATTGGCGAGAGCTTATTGATTTATCATATAATCAATGAGTATAGAAAAACTTACTCATAAATATTTGTCTTAAGCAACGTGTTTTGTGTAGGTTTAAGCTGCTATTGATAAGATAAATTAACACATATGCCGAAAAATATATATTTTTAAATGTATTTTTTTAAATGTAGTTGAGTACATAATGATCAGTGTACTGCTTTACCGACATACGATTTTACAGTACGTTGTCGTACCGACATCATTTTAACTAATTTACCTCACAGGGAAGAATCGATTACCGTAGTTCACATGGTAAGACCTAAGCTAAAGACTATGATAACTTTTCGTTCTGGGCCCCCAGAAGCCAAAAATACCATTCACTAATTTTATATACGCAAATACTGAGAGTGGTCAACACAGTACGTTGTCCTAATGTTAACGTAATGTGAAATCTACAGTGTTTCAGAACTCCCTACCAATATTTTAGGGCATTGTTCCTGGGTAAGAAACATATCTAAATATCATATTTAAATTGTCCGGAAGTCCTTAGTTACTCGCGCAGCCGCCATTTCGTTTTTTTCACTTATTAATTTATTTATAAAAAATGGTTAAACGAAATTGATATATACGAAATGTATTTAAACGAAATTGAAACTTTGCACAATCTTTTATGACAACTAGACAAAGCTACAAAAAATTAAAACATTTTTCTAATTTAAAAACAAAATGGCGGCAATTTAAAATTTTGTTTCTTAAATAATTAAAAAACCGTTGATTTTACAAGAGTAACCTTTTTTAGTTAATTCAATTACAGTGGAACCTGGATAATTCGAACCTCAAGGGACCAGCTAAAAACTTCGAACTATCCATAAATTCGAATTAAAGAAGTTCTAAAGAATGAGGCCAAGATATTAAAAGTTCACATTGTGAATTTAACCTCTTTATCAAATTGACACTCTAAAAGAATAAATTCATCAACAAACGCTAATTATAAGGGTTCAAAACAGTAATCATAAAACAGAAATAACCACCCTAAAATATAAACTACGTACTACGCGACGTACGATAGTACAAAGAAACATTTTTGCTAGAAAAATACAGTACGTTCTGCTACGTCTGAACTTTATTCAGGCTACCAACTTAATTTCGTGTAACATTGACAATTGCACGCTCATTGACTTTCCGCTAGAGTGAGTGTTTTATAGGTCCGAGATTTTGTCGAAATGATCACTACACTTATTTAATGTTACGTAAAAACTTTAAAACATTTAAAAACAAGACACTGCACAAATAAAAAAAACACTTTGTTTGAAGGACGATCGAAAGCAACGGATTGCTGCACTGGAATTCGCAGGTTAGTTTGGCTGGTGGGGGGGGAGGGAAGGGGGTCGCAGTGTTGAGTAGCCTTTGTGTCGACATAGAAAACTGCGCATCAGGTCTGGCGCATGGCTCGTCTGTCGGGAGCCGTTCTGCACAGAATCAAGCGCGGAAAGACTAGTGGCGCTGCCACGGCGAGCGCAACCCTTTTCCGAACTCAGTCAGCGTTCTGTACTGTTTTAGTTTACATTATTGGTGTCGAGTTACAAGCGATGTTGGGGCAGGGTGGGAAGCCTGGGAGGTGGAAGGGATGAGTCATTTGACTATAACCTGACACGCAGTGACACGCCATCGGTCTGGCGTTAACTTTTTATTGAACGTCGTAGTAAAACAGTGTTTTCCAATGAATTTGTAACTATTTCCAGCCGTGGAATGAAACTGATGTACCCTAATTTGGCACTTAAAATTTGAATTATCCAAAATAAAATTCGAATTATCCACGATTTTTTAGCATTGTTTAGATACAAAATGCCAGGGACCAAGAAAAATATTCGAATTAAAGAAGATTTCGAATTATACAAGTTCGAATTATCCAGGTTCCACTGTACAAATCGATTGATACCTTATTTTATAAGATTGGACGAACATTATTAACTGAGATATGGCAGCTTTAGTGATACGTGACCACTGGATGTTAGTTGCAGTGCATGCCGAGGCATGCAGCTAAAGTCTGCAACAGTCACCGTCCGCTTTGCATGTTGTTACTGTAACAAGCGATTTTAGATTATTTCAAACAATAATAAAATCTTACACAACCCCATAATTGTCATTTTTATCAATTATCTATCATTAGGATGGCTTAAAAATTGCACTCCTTTTTACTGTCTTTAAAATTCACACAAAACACCCAAACTTTTTATATCAGCTTTGTGAAAGTTAACGTACTTGTTTACAAACTAATCAGCTGATTTCATTTTTGCCTGAAAATCTTATTATTGAATAACTACATAACATTGAATAACATTAAAAACTACATTGAATAAGTAATACCATTTTCAGGCAACAATAAACATAACATGGGACTTCATCTAGTTGAGGTCCACGTGATTATGGCCCGTAAAGCATATTTATAGATTCTTGGGACAGCAAACCTGCATACCCACCGCCCAAATGTTAACCTTGTGGAAGATTAGTAAAACTGTGTGGCTTGCTTCTTTCTCAATACATTTTAATAAAACTTTGTACGTGGCTTACTCTAGTTAAGATATGTTGAATTATTGCCTAAAATCTCTAATTTTTACATTTTTCCTCGTCAGCAAGCCTGCATACTCACTTCCCATGTTATTCTTGTTGAGAATATTTTTGCATACTTATTTACGAACGTATTGATTTGACTTGATCTGAGGAAGTCATACATATACTGTTTGCAAATTTTCAGAGGGCTAGGCGGTATATCAAGGTGACACGGAATGAAATACATAAAGAAAATCGCTGGCATTAGGCGAATTTCGAAGATGTTTTACCTTATGTGCATTTAAATATTAAGAACTAATTATGTTATTGGTGATTTGTAACATATATGCTGTAGAGATGATGTGTGCCAAATTTCAGTCCTCTACGTGTATTGTTAAGTCAATTGGAACGGAAAACCTAGCACAGATCTTCGAAAATTGAAAATCCTAGAGCTTTCTAAGGGTGAAGGATAGGGGGGTTGGGGATAGGGCAAAAAGTCATACCGAAAAAGGTGTAAATTACCTGGAATACAGCCAAGTGATCCGTCTATTGGTGAGAACTAAAAATGGTTTCGTACCTTCATGGGTACATTTTCAAGTTCTAAACACAAGCTAAAACATTCTTCTTCAATCAATGATGGTGTGGTTGAAGAAACGTCAGACATAAAACTTACACGAAAACATTGAGACAAACAAACGGATACACGAAGATTTAATTAATAAAAACGAAAAACTGGCCAGTACGGAACAGCACATGTGTTGCCGGCGAAAGATGAATCATGACAGGTATTTTTGTGAATCATGAATGCTGTATTCCAGGCAATTTACACCTTTTTCGGTAATATACAGTGATTCAGAGGCTATACCATCACAAAAAGTCATAGACCAAAGTTGTAGATCGTGTAAAATCCGTGGCACGTGGTGCAGTCCGTTTTTCGATAGGACCTCTAGTTTAGCCGCTACAGCCCTAAAACGAAAAGTACTTTTTTTCGAAATTCAAGTTTTCCCTCCCTTGGGGGGTTGGGGAAGGAAAGTTTTTGTTTTGAGACTTCCCTGGGGGTTGACCACTCAAGGAATATTCGTGCCGAATTTCAAGTTTCTAGCTCATTGGGAAGTTGATTAGAAATCGTATACCTCAGCCAGTCAGTCAGTCAGTCAGTCAGTCAGTTACACATGCGGCTGTATAGTTATTTAGATGCCTTATCTCAGTAAGACCGCAGCATCGGTTAAGATGCAAGAGCAAGTGCCTTTTACTTTCTTCCCCCAATACATAGTATATGGAAAAAGTATAGTTTACGTCAAAATTTTCGAATTTGAGTTGTTAGTGGATATATTCGTTTTAGTGCTCCCTGAATCCAAAAAAGTGGTTTTCGGCGTGGTGTCTGTGTCTGTGTGTGTGTGTGTGTGTGTGTGTGTGTGTGTGTGTGTGTGTGTGTGTGTGTGTGTGTGTGTGTAAAAACAAAGTTAGAAACGACACCGGCGGTCCGATTTTCGTGAAATTTGGCTTGTAGGTATAAAGCCATGGTATCTCCAGGTGTTGTTTTTATTTATTTTTTTATTTTTGATTCTAAAGGGTATTTACCCTATAAAAACCCACAAAACATTACTAAAATCCAAATGTCTCAAAAACGGCTCCTACGATTTTGACAAAAATTTCATGGTTTTTAGTGCTTAAGATGACAAACAAAATGACACCACCCGCATGACTGTAAAAATTCAGGTTCAGAAGTTATAGGCATTTGACTGTTAGAGATTTCATATTTTCAAATTTCACAAAATCGGTAACTTCTAAAGAAAAAATACTTGCAACCATTAAATTTGTCTTGGAAAATTAAATAATTCAGTATTTTGAATCATTAGTTTACGTTAATTGGTTGCTGAGATAATTGATATTTTAGTTCGGCGGTAAACGCAGTACGTTGTGCAATGTTATTCTTATGACAAATATTTAACAACCGTTATCTCCGTTATTTACTAACCGATTTTGATAAAATTTTGTATGTATTTGTGTGATAATTAATTGATAATTTGTTTTATTTCACACTATCATTTCCGGAATCAGCGCAAAATTTCCTACATTTTGAAAAAAAATTCTAAATTCGATACCAGTACTGGAAAATGCATAATTACCTATATTTCTCTAAAGAAAGTCATGGTTACAAAAATTCCACTAACTACATCAAAAATATTCTCGCAAGGGCCTGAAACGACCTGTGCGCGAGAAGAGCTCTTATCCTAATCATATAACAGGGTACAGCAGACAGCCACAGAAAAAATGATAGTCCTAAAGGTTTTATGTTCAAAATAATTCAGGAATCGTTTTACGTTCGGTTCAATTAATTTTTAAAAGTAATTTTACTTAATACGCAAAAAAACGTGTTATTAAAACAGGGATAACTAATAAGGTAAATTGTTATGAACAAGAGAGTTAGTTGATTATTTGGATAAAAAAGTGATATAGTGGTAAGAATTAAATGATTTAGGCCTAAGCTGTTATATTAGTCCGGAACAAAAATGAAGAAGGATAAATAACATCAAGGTTTATATCAATTGGATTTTTCATTTTAATTTAGAAGGATAGCACAATTACTAAGTTGTTATAATTTTCCTTTAACAGAATTGCAGAGGACCATAAATGGGAAAGTTAGCCTAATTATTGATTAGTTTATAGAAATGTTAATTGTACTCATTCACGGTTCATATTTCAGATGGAAGCTGTTTCACAAGAACCTAAAGCCACAGCTACAACAAACAAACAAGTATCAAGTAGTGCTTCTAGACCGAAAAGGTTTAATAAATTTGTCAGCTCTTGGTGTGAGGTAAGCGAATTTAAAAACTGGCTCACCAAGTGTGCAAAAAAAGAAATGGGCATGAAATGGCTTACTGCAAGATTTGTGACACGGAAATAACTGCCCACAAAAGTGACCTATTAAGACACTATAAATCTTATAGGTATCAAAATATGACCAAGCAGGTAGCTACCTGACCAGTGTGAGCTCACACTGTACCTTTAACCCAAATGTTTGAAGCTACTTCAACAAAAAAAACTTATGAAAAGGGCTGAAATTAAATTAGCTGGCCTTTTAACAGAAAAAAAAACTTACCCTTCTCCTTGTTGGATGTGCTTCCCTCTCTCTGCAGGGATATATTTCCTGATTCAGAAATAGCTAAACAGCTCTGTACAAAAAGAACAAAAGCTAACGCTATTATAAAAAATTGTACTGGCAAAAAATTTTGCAAAACCTTAACTGAAAAACTGAATGAAGAGGGTTGCTATTTTAGCATCATAATGGATGAAACCACCTTCACTGAAACAATGTGCTTTAGCAGTAATAGTGTATTATGACCTTAAAACTAATAAACATTAACTATTTTACAACAGGGACAACTGTGTACACAACAAATACTATCAAACTATGAAATGTGTTCTTATTTGTATGTATTTATAGCGGATTAACCTGACTTCTCACGTAAGTAATTACCTTCATACATACGTTGAACTATTTCTGTGGCTGTAATCAAATGAAATTAAACAATTAATTAGAATATTTTAACCTAAGCCTACAACAGAAATAAACAAAACATTGCACAATACAGTGTTTACAACTAGGCACAGAAAGTGGATGATGTAGGCTAGCAAAACATAAGTGATTTGGGTTAGGCCTAGGCCTACAAAGAAACATTACATTATGTACAAGCAACACATAATTACAATACTAGAAATAGAAATACAGTATTAGTACTTCTGTAATGCACAACTTTAAGCTTTTTGAGTCAAAACCCTGAACATGCAGGGGCAACAGTTTCCAAAAGTTTCCGAATGAAATTAAACAAATTGAAAATAAAAACAGATTTAAGCTTCGACTGAAGAACTATTTGTTGAACGGTGTTCATATAATCTTGATGAATTGTAAGGCCTCGGAGTATTTCTAGGGAAATCTCTAACCTATTGACTGGTCTCATGCCACTACATGGTTAATCGGGACGACTCTTCAGAAGTAAGAAGTAAGAGCGACCCTAAAGCGAGAGGCCAGGATAACCTGGCCTTGTAGTTCATGCAAACAATCTTTCAAACAATTAAACATTTTAACTGCTCCTTCACTATACATTTACACCATTCTGCTACAAGTTATCAAAAATAAGGAAACATATTTGTCAACTAATATTAACCATAAATATGAGACAAGAAACAAAAACAAAATATTAAACTATCCTTTACATAAAACAACACTTTTGGAGAGAAGTACTTTCTATATGGAAGTTAAGTTTTTTAACAAAACTCCAAACACCTGGAAAGAATTTAAGTTTGTGAAATTTTCAAAATTCTTAAAATCCTTTCTCATAAACAAGTCGTACTATTCAGTCAATGAATTTTTAAATGACAATTTTGAGATAATGTAAATTTGTACATAGATTAATTTAATTACTTTTTTGTTTTGTTAATCTTCTAGTTTAAGTTCTCTATGTAAAGACATGACTAGTCACCTGTTTGAGCAGGTATCTGCCTGTACTATATCAAATGTAATGTGACATTAAAATAAATGAAATGAAACCAAATGCGTCTTCCCGGGGGATTGTAAATTGGTTAATACGCGAGTTTCCTCCCCCGTCAAAGCAACGCAGACGATTGCGGGGTTTTTGTCCTATGGTTCTGCGACCGTCTCGCTCGAGGACTAGAGGCGGCTTTCCCGCATTCAACTGTGACCTCTGGAGGAATCTGGTCAATGCGGCCTTGAGAAAAGAACTGGTGAAGGAGGCGAGCTGAGCAGGGACTGGACCCGGCAGGAACAACCGCAGAAGAGATGCTGGATCAGGACCTCATTAGTGACGTTTTGAGGTGTCATCTTCTGCAGCAGCAGATACGGGAACCTCAACCCAACTACAGAGCCGATACCGCCTGGCTGGGTAAGATGTTGGCGGAAGCCTAGCAAGTCTCCCCAGCTCCAGCCACACCACCTCCCAGAGTGCCACCTTCGCCGATTGTTTTTACCCCGGAACCAAGGAGAATGCCATCGCCCATTATATTCACTCGGAGAGGGCAGATGATACAACAGCCGACCACCCACAAATGTGGAGACGGGTATCAAGCCGAAACGCCCATCAAGTCAGAACCGATGGTCGAGGAAGCGTCGACAACGCTTAGTTCCCCGTCGAGCGAGGCCGCACCCGAGCCAGCACCGTCCTCCACGTAACGAGCCGCTCCGTGGAAAACGTGTCGCAGACCGAAACCGGAGATGGTCCCCACCTTCTTCCCTTTGGGGGCCTGAGAGCATAAATGAGCAATTCTTCGGCCAGAACTGAACCCTAGGCATTTCGAACTATTATTCCGAGAAGAACTTTCTTTTTAGTAGCTTTTAAAGAGCCAATTTCATTTCGTCCTGCGAGAGGCATGAATTCTTCTTTTTCTCTCTTTGTTATTTTTTTCTCCTCAAAGCAAGGGGGGAGTGTAACATGTATGTATATATATATATTTTTTTTGCTGTTATAATTATTTAATAGAATTTGTGTTGTTTTTATTGGTTTATTTCGAATTTCAATTAATTTATGCATCGTCAACGGCATTTATTTGTTTATATTCAATGGAAAATAGCTTTGTTTAAATAAATCAACTAAATACCATACATTATTATAAAATCTCTTTGCCGTTCGTCATATCCGGTCAGAATTAAAAGTTTGACTAAATCAACAGTTTAAGCCAGTGAGGCAACAATGCAATTGCATCAGACCGCAGTGCCGGGCGGCCACAACGAAGCGGCTGAGACCAGTTACACTGTGGACGATTTCAGGTCGCTCGAGCGATTGCTATGGGGGAAAGGTGTGGTCATCCACACGTACACTCTAAAGAGTGAAGCTGAGTTGAAAGTCACCTTTAGAGGCCTTCACTGGTTCACCGACCCGGAGCTGATCTCCAACGACTTGAACCATCAGGGAATCAAGACCGCAGGGAATGAACCATCAAGGTCATGCCGCTGCCGAGGGAACTGACGGCGAGAAATTCAATTTTAATTCTTTCCTTGTCGAGGTGAAGAAGATAGGCGAGTGGGAGAACCTTTGGAAGGTTACCCACGTTCTGGGGGTACGTGAGTCAGTCGGAGAGTTCACCCAACGACACGGTGTGCCCCAGTGCTACCGATGCCAGCGCTTCGGCCACTCCTCAGTTAACTGCAACCTGCCCTCCCGTTGTGTCAAGTGCGCAGGAGAACACAGCAGTGATGTCAAGTGCGAGCTGGCCAAAAAAGCAGAGGGACAGCTGGAACGGGACTTCCCGCCAGGCAAAGTCGGGACAGAACAAGCAGCAACAGCAAACGCCGACGCAGAGGACGGTAAACCCAGCCCCCCCTCCGGGTTTGAACAAAGGCTCGTTTGCAAAAATTGCAGGTGGTGCTGCACCAGCGGAGCGGTCTCCGGCCACCCCCATCCACGGTGGGCGGAGGATCCGCTCAAGGCCCCGCCCATGGCTAGGCGCCTCGTAGAAACAGGGGGAGGAGGAGGCAGAGAGCGGTGAACCCCACGACAATGACTGTGGGCTCCGAGATTGACGGTTACGTCAGCGACACGGAGACGGACACGGGTCGCTATACACGAGTGAGTATAAGGAAGTCAGAGACCCAATTCAACAAGCCCTTCGCCAGCCCCCAAGTGGCCCCATGCAGCCATCGGAGCGAGAGGAGCCCGGTGCAGTCACGAGGGACCGTGACGTTGTCTTAGTCAGCCAGCTGATAGCTTGGATGACCAAGTTCATCCCCATCCTCATTATATCGAAGGACAAAAGCCCCGCTGAGCTCCATGTGGAGCTGATGACCAGCCTCCTCACACTCCTCCAGGATGGATAGACGCCTAAAGGTAATCGCCTGGAATGACAATGGGCTGGCGAGTGGTAGAAATGAATTAATGGCATTTCTTACATGTCTGGACGTCGATGTCGCGCTCATCAGTGAGAGGCTACTCGCACCACGAGACTCCTTCAGGGTCCCCCCCCTCCTACGCAGTCTTCAGGACGGACCGCCCAACAAGGCAACACGGCAGAAACCCTGGGGGAGGCACGGCGGTTCTTGTTCATCGACGGCGTGTTCACCGGCTCACTTAATCACGTGGGCGGCCTGGACGTTCTCTTCGTTGCTGCCTACCACGCCACGACCCAGGCTCTGGACCAGGAAACACTGCATGACCTTCTGACCGGCCCTTGGCCGATTGTTGTTGCAGGAGACATGAATGTCAAACACCCTTCATGGAATTCTCGCATGACGAACGGGCGGGGGAGAGCCCTCACACCTCGGTGATCTAACCCAAATCGACTACCCGACCTCCACGATTTCGCCGCCTGCGGAATCTCCCCTTCCCTATCGATGCGAGTAACCTGGATGATCCGTCTTAAGACCATCTACCTGTGCTGCTCACCATCGATGCTGCCGCGACAACGAGGTTCGGGCCAGTCACGGCAAGGTTCAGGACCGACACGGACAAATTCAAAAGGCTAGTCACAGAGTTCCAGGGAGAAGTTCGTGACCCAGTGACAACCGAGGAATTAGACAACTGTGTCGCGGACCTGCATGATCTACTAACGTTCGCAATTTCAGATGCCTCCAGCCCAGCACCCCCCAGGCCAGCCCGTGAAAGACTGCCATGGACCATCCGCCAAGCCATCACACTCAGGACCCGCCTACTCAGGCATGGCGCAGAAACCGGGATCCTGCAACCAAGAGGCAACTCAACCGCCAGATCATGGCGGTATATCAAGGTTCTAGTTGACGATCACAGGTCAGAAACGTGGGATCGGTACCTGGAAACGCTTGACTTCGAGGGAGGAGGAGTTTGGAAAGCAGCCAAGCAGATGAGAGGTATAAAACCGTCTGGTCACCCGCTCCACCGCCAGCGAGGACTCGCGTACGCACCAGAGGACAAGGCGGAGGCGTTCGCTGACACGATGGAGGACCAATTCCAGACCAACCACGACGACCTACACGAGGAGCACGTCGAGCACTTCATGGAGAACTACTTCCTCGATCCACTTGAGATCCAACTGAAGTCACTCACACTGCCTTAAGTTATGACTGCGGTCCGTAACCTGAAGTCGAGAAAAGCCCCTGACTTCGATGGCATCGGGCCAAAGGCGTTGCAGTCTCTTCCACTCATTACACTAGTATGTTACTGATCATTTTCAACAAAGCTGTAAGGGTCCCCAATTGAAGGGTAATTTTTTTGTAAATAAATAAACTAAGCAACAGTATTTTAACTTATTACTCTGCTAAATGTTATTAAAACAAAGAAAGAATCAAATAATAAATTATATTATAATTATGGGATGGGAAAATATTCGTTTATTAAAAGTAGTAGAGATATCGTCATCTTGCATGTTGGTGCCTGTCGGCAGCAGCGCCACGCTCGGCTGACCGACGAGCGCCGGTGAATCATCATCCAGTCCCCACCACCAAGGAGTGGGGAGAGTCGCGCATGCGCCTGAGCGCCCAGCGGTTGACAAAACTCGAGAGCACGGCACGGTCCGGCAGTTCCTCGACTCACCCACACTGGGTAAACATCTCTCACCACTTGTAAGTATACTACTTACTTGACTACTACAGTATTATTACTAGTACTACTATTGTTGCAACTTTGTGACTTGCTATTTATCATTGCTAAGAGTAATAATCCATACATTGCTACTCTGTACTGTACTAGTAGTACTAGTTTCTGAGCTACTGTTTTATATCTTTGCTTTGATTGCCAATATATATTGCACCTTGCAACTGTGTAACCTTGTATGCCATATGATACTAAACGATTATCTATTTTATTAACACTAAGCCTTGCTTACTCATAACTTATAATAACGAGCCTAATTACCTAAATACAACTACTATACTTTAGGTCCGTGCGAATACGGTATTTTAAAGCTTAACTTGATTATAGAATTGATTATATACTCAGAGCCTAAAGCCTAAACACTTCCTTGTTGAATAAATAGTCACAACTTCTAACTGTAGGTCCGTGAAAATACGGTATTTCATTAATTCCCCACAACTAAACTGGGATTAATAAACTACTGTCTAGGTCCGTGAAATACGGAACAGGGATTAATAAACTACTGCCTAGGTCCGTGAAAATACTGTATTTTAAAACAAAATTAAATCAAAGCGAATGTCCGAAGTTAGCTAACAAACTAACGTCAAATAAATTAGTTCCATTCCAACATAGGTCCGTGAAAATACGGTATTTCTTTTAAAACTGAACTAAGTCGAAAGCAATGATCTGAAGTTAGCTAACGTGTTATTTCTTTTTAATTGTGTAGAATACTTCCAGGGTATTTTTTAAAGGAATATTTTGCCTCGAGACCACTGTATATCCCACTGTATTATTTTGCTTTAGTAATTGGCTGTTTCAGTACAATATTTAGCACTTGCCATTGACAAATTATCTGTAAGGCCGTTCGCCAGTGAATTTTACTAGTTCCTCTGCTAGTAACTGTAGTAGTTTTGCTTACCGCTTGTCATAAAATTTTGCTACATAATGGAATGTATCATAGTTTGCTTGTTTGGATTCACCCTCTAAAGAACAGTTGCAGAGTTGTTAGATTTGTTTGAATTAATTAGTTCTTTAATATTCAAGAATAACCTTCAGTTTAAATCTATTCTATCCCACTAAAATTACACACAAACTGTCTTAGCCCAGCTAACTTGAGCTAATTGTCTGTCTCTCTCTCTCTTATTACTATCCTATCGCTCTGTTCGTGAAATACGGACTTAACCTATTTTTTGGTAACCGGTTCTATATTTAGAACCTTGGTAAGACCGTTCCCTGGTGTGTGTCAATATATGCTCTCTCAATCTATCACTACGCTATGTTCGTGAAATACGGACCTAACCCATTTTTTTTGGGTATAACCACTTAACCCTCTCTTGATCTGTATCGCTGTCCTATCGCTCAGTTCGTGAAATACGGACCTTACCTTTTTTTTTGTAGGCTGTTCTACATTTATAACATTAATAAGGCATTTCCCCTGAGTGAGTCGATATATGTCTCTTTTCTATTTCTTGCTTGGCCTACGTTCGTGAAATACGGACCTAACCCTTTTTTATAGAGTATACCCACTCACACTCTCTTTCTGTGTATCACTATCCTATCGCTACGGACCTAACCTATTGTTGAAGGGTACATACACTTAACACTCTTTCTCTTAGCTACTGAGCTATCGCTACGTTCGTGAAATACGGACCTAACCTCATTTGTGGGACATTGATAGGGACGCTCTCCAGTGTGTGTTAACTTATGTCTCCTCTCTCTATCGGTAGGCCTATACATGTGTTGTGCGGACCGAATCTACCTTGCAGTCTAGATAACCTTTGATTAATTTACACACTGACCCTATATTCTTCCACTTGAACTGGGGCCCGGTGTAGGATCGGTAACTTGGGTTGTTGTGAGCCGGGACTCGCGCACCTCTTCAACGATCACGTCGGCGTCCGCGAAACTAACCTGACGGCGGGGTGGCGTGTAGGGTACCAGCCGTTCCCCGCGAGTTCCGTTGGGCAGCCGCCCCGAGGTGTCATGCGGGTATGTAAAACGCATAACCTCGAGAGTGTTTGTGTCCACGGTGAAGACAACATGCGTCCATTCGCGGGCTGGCCTACCGGGCATCCTAATTAAACTGTCAAAAGCGAGATCGAGGAGCATTGTCGCACTTGTCTTCAGGCGGACTAACAGTTGGTGTAGGGCCGGACGCGGGAACGCGAACTGATAGCGGCCCACGCTCGGTTTATTGCCAACTGTATCCGCTTTAACAAAATTCCGTTCGTGTTAAAAAAAAATATATATACACGTATATAAAGGGGATTTGTTTTGAGGACAAAATTTTCAAAATTGGGGTTTCAAAATTCCGTATTCTACTGGCGAGTGGGGCGTTCTCCGACTAGGGGGCGTCCTCGGGGTTTTCCTGCATTCAACCCTTGAGAAGTGAGATCGCTTTGGAGCGACCTCACTTCTAGGGGGCGAGTGTTGTGCCCGACCGGCCTTGAGCCGGGCTCGTTAGTTATAAATAGACAAGATAACTGCGGTAATTCTGTGGCTGGTGTCGTCACAGCATCCTCTCCTTACTTGGTCTGAGGTCAGGGGTTTACCCCCACTGTTCTCAATTCGTGAGAGCTTCTTTTAGATTCGCAAGTTATTAGTCGTCTCTGCACTTCGGAAAGACGAGGTTCTCCTAGATGTTCCCGCCCGTGGTGCTGCTGGTTTGGGGTAAGCTGACACGTACAAGCTAGGTGTAGGAGGTCAGGGTCCTTGAGTAATAATCTAACTAGCTCCCTCAGAGCGTACATGTATCTGTCCGTAATTTGCTAGACATTGTCACAGCGTTATCAGTGAATAATTGCTGCTAATAAATCAATGTTCAACCCACGTTCCTGGACTTGTCATTGAGCTACCTCAGTATCCCCAAGGTGGGCCCTGGAGGCCACAACAACGGGATCAGAGTCCAGATCCCGAAATGTCGTGAAACTTGTTTTTTACTAATCAGTGATGGCAAATGTCCGCAAAAATCGTTTTACTTGATCTTAAAGGTAACATGAATCGGATATATCTTTAAAATTTATAAACTGGTACATAAACGCACTGAAAAAAAAATTAGTCATATTTATCAGGATAACACACTTAAATGCACAACAATAAAGGACAAAAGATATAATATCCAAAAACTTTGAAGCGGATGAAATCCGCTGACTTTTCCTAAGTTTATAACTTGAAACTGCTGGTATTACTCCTGCACTATTTTGTTATCTGTCAATTTGAATTGGGTTTATTTGTTTAGGCCTACATTTGTCTGCTCGGATAGACCATTAATACAGCTGGCATACATAATATGACAAACAAAGAAAGGCAACAAACTTAGACATTTATAATATTAGTAGGATAAGGCTAATATTTCAGGATTTGGTGGAAGAAACATACATTTAAAATAATGCTGCAAAGTATTAACCATATAAACATAATTAATCAATGCAAACTCTTTAATACTGTTACAGTGTGATTTATGAGTGCGTATTATTAAGGGGTAAAGAAAAAAGCTGGTATCATTTCACGTAGCTCAATCACCTGTACGCATATAGCCGTATACTATACACACATTTCAGGCAGGGAATCAGGCCTATCATACGGGCGAGGCCGCGAGCCAGGCCAGCCTATCACAGGGCTCGCCGGGCATAATCACAGCGCCTGCCGCTGAGGTCACTTTGGGGGCGCGAGGGGCGCAGCCCTTCTGTACTATACTGTTTTCCATTTCGCATGGCGTGTAAGGGATTAAGACGACCCTTGCTCTCGCACGTACACTCACCAACACGGAGCGGCCTGCCCCACTACCCTCTGACCGGCAGGTAGATGACTCATGCACTAGGGTCTTAAGTGAGTAATTGCATTTTTTTACATCAATTTCAACTAATGATCATGACATATTTGATATCTTCGTGAAATTACGAGAAAAATGATACCAAATACGTACATTTTAGATAATAGTTCATGAATATTGCGTGCAGTTACGATTCATGAAACATATAACCATAGATTAATCTATAAGTAAAAGTAGATTAATCCATTTTCAAGTAAAAAAAACGTGTACCTCCCATTTTGATAAAAAATAACTATTCATTTAATTATTTCAGTCGCCTTATTAGTACAGTTTCAGAGGAGTATTTTGTTTTGGGAGTAATCAATGAAACACATGGCAATCCCTAAACAAAGGAGGTCATTGCTCACGGCGCCAGTATTTGCTCTCGGTCAGCTACATGTTGCTGTAAGCAGAACTCGATCTTTTGCCAGTATTAAAATATACACTTCAGAAAAAAGAGAAAGTGAGAAAATGAAGATGTTTCCCAAAAAATCGTTTACGTTTACTGGAAACTCCTGCGGTAGGCCTAGATCAAATGAACTTTAAAAGTTTCAGTAGTTTAGCTACAATTTTCTTATTGAATTCAGCCCTTTGATTAAACTTTAAAAGTATATAAGAAGGCTGGTTATTCTTAATTATTCTACTATATGATATTTTACTCGATAATTACAAGTAGAACAGTGCAGAATCCCGCACAGCTGATCTAATGTTCGTTTGTTTATATTTTCGATTCTGTCAAAACAAACTTTATTTTTTCAGTTTTTCACGCTTTTTCTAGTTATAATATTGTTTAAGTTAAAAACTGTATAATAATAAATAATAATAGTAATAGTTTTATTTATAATAATTATTACTATTTTCCAAACCAACCCAGCTTTTTGGGCGTATTGCCTTAATATATCACCCTAATAGCACGTATTTGGTACCATTTTTCTCGTAATTGCACAGAGAATCCAGATATAATATCATAGATGGTCAAAATTGTAGTAAAAATAAATGTTACCATTCAGTACTAGAGGCCCCAGTGCATGAGTCATGTACCTGCCGGGCGAGGCGTGGCGGGACGGACGGGGGGGGGGCAGCTGCGTTTGTGTCTGTGTGTGTAAGGGTCTCCTAATCCCTTAAACGCCATGCGAAATGGACAACCGTATAGTAGCCCTGGGACAATATACTGAATTTAGCAGATCCAAAATCTCAGTAACCGATTGATGTAGAGTAGTAATTCAAAAAGCTATATTGTTTATTTTTTTAAGCTGAATTCAAATCTGACCATTAAGTTTACATAAAATTAATAGAAATATGTCAAATATTGGAAATAAATATTTCGGTAAAGAAACATTATTTCATTTCATTGTTTAATATTGCTCGCCCCTACATTCATCGTTTTAAACTGCTGTACTACCGAGGCCATTTATCCTATAAGAATGAAATTTTTACCATCTGTTGTTGAAGTGTTGCATAATTAGTATATCAAATTTTAAAAGAGTAGATCCGATTATAACTGTATTTTAAATAAGTGATACTGACGAAACTTAAAAATCTCTGCTTCTGTTGATTCGAAGAAGTTGAACGTTCAAAGAAAGTTGTTATGAGATCAGTTAGTAATTTCAAATTAAAATATAAAAACGTAAAACAATAATTTTTAATAAATTTATAATTTTTTATTTTGGTTTGAACATATTTAATATCATCTCAACAATATGAAGAACATCAGGTGAATGAATAATAAGGTAACGCTTTTGTTTGATTTCGTTTCTGTTTTTTTTTTGTTTTTTTTAACCACACAACCTGTCTTAAGCTGAATATATCATTAATGAGGCGTTGAATTCTGGAATTCCGCATACAAATTGAGCACTCCATAATCCATATGTGGTAAAATTTTCATTATTATAGAACAAATAGCTTCTGCAGTAGAGCAGTTTAAAACGAATGTTGGGGCGCGCTTCTTACGGAGGTAACCGGCCGAGAAATATTTTTTATGATGTTATACATAATATATGGAATTTAAACAGGTTGTGGGAAACATTTATTAAAACGTTCATACCAAATTTTGTGGGAATCCGACGTTTCAAAGGACCTTGTCAACAACTTTTGCCTCACTCAACAATATCAACTTTCCCGCCAATCAGTCTTAATTTTTTTTATGACTGGTACCTGAAATAATATGTCGGTTAATAATTAAGACATAATATAACTTTCACCAAAAAATGCATTTAAGGGTAATTCTTAGATGAATTGTATTTTATGTATGAAATTAATTATAAACTACGGTTATAAATCTGCCCTGACGCGACCCTGGAGGACCAGTGAGGATTCTGCGGTAGTTTTCATGTTCTTTACACAGATTAAAGGTTGATTTGTATTGGCTGTTTCGGACAATCTGGAACTCAAGAACCAACCACAATCACGATCGTTGTTCAGCCCACTGGTTCCCGAAGACATTTTCAAAGCCTCATTTGACTGCTGATCGCTAGCTGGAAGGTACGTATTCCATCGTTATGTATGCTGATTTAGTTTAAATATCTGTGATGTTATTTTTAATTCTGACATTATTTAGTGCATCATAAGGAAGCGTAACGGTAAAATAATATATTTCAAGGTGTTAGTACACATTTTTTTTACAGGATATCTTCTAAAATAATGTTTATCGTTGTAGGTGTTCATTTTCCACACGTGTATAGCTACATATAATGTATCCTTCGTTAATATCCCATTTATTATGATTTTGAAGTTAGGGCATCATTTAAGCTTAATACATGGTGATTCGTCGGACCACCTCGAGAAAATTCAGAAATTGTCGATCATGAATGACCTTGAAAGAACTCAGACCCGGGCGATGCAACCCGCAGTGCAGCGTGTGGCTGCAGCTCTTCGCGCCTTCAGATTATAGGCCCAGCAGTTATACATTGACTATTGTCATGTGGTTAATCAATTGCATTACAAATGCCACAAACATGTTATGTTAATATTGAATTAGTCTCGTATCTTGTAATAATAAAATTTCGTAGGCCAAATTTTAGAACTTTTAGTTGTGGTTGAAAGGGGAAGCCTGCACTTGAACAATTATACAATTTACTTAGGGCTATTGAGGTTCGATACCAAACTTTTTAAATTCAAAATGGGGCAAACGATAGCATTTTCTAAGTACATGTAATATGAATTCCAAACAGTAGTTACTTACAAAGGACTATAGTTAGGCTACGAAAAATTCAACTGTATTGTATATTATTGTATGTTATCTGTATTCTTACTAAAACCAGTATGTCTAAAACCAGTAAATGTGGTTGCATTTAGGCCTATACTACCCTGAACACCACTATTACGGTGACTTAATTTTGTCAATGAATGCCCCACCTGTATAATGGAAAATGCCCTACCCCGGCAATAAAAATATCTCACTTGGAATTACAAACTTTGTACAAGTTATTTTTATTAGTAAAATATAACTTATTACAATAAATAGCTAACTAACTTTTTAATTACATTCTGCATAAAGAAATTGACAGAACATAAATAAAATAATTCGTAGTGAGTGTTATTAGAAATTAACAAACTTATTGATTAGGCAATTTGAAAATTGTATTACAACCTATTTTTAATCCATCACTGACAAAAATAAGGAAAACATTTTAACATGAACCCAAAAAGCTAATGCGTTTAATGACATACGAAGACTTTTTTGTTTTACTGTTCAAATGATTGGTATAACACTAAATGTTTTTTATTTATAACTTTTACAGATGTCTGAGAACCCATTGGCCAAAAAGGCCTTCTGCCTTTTTGTGAGGTCTACTGAGGCCTTGAGGCGCGCGACCATGGCCGAAAGGGTCATAGAAGTAGTGCCATGGGCCAGCACTCGGCTAGTTGTAGGCATGATGAGTAAGTTGCAAATTACCTAAGTCCAAAAATATATATTTTTCTTAACTGATTATAACATTATAAGTGATTTTAGAAAGGCAGACAGGACTGTTAACAGACATATATGTGTTTATATACATTAAATATACATATATACTTATATATTTATGTATATATATATATATATATATATATATATATAGTAATTCACAATTTTGGCCTACAAAGATTATTATCAATAACTAATTAATAATTATTTAATTAATAAATAATTCATATAACATTTAAAATGTAATTAATATGAAGTAATATACTAGAGAGCTGAGAGATAGCTAATTTAAAGAGGGTATCATGGGCTTTAATTTGATATCAAACTTGAACACTTTAGGTACCAAAAATCATTTTGGGTAAAACTAAAAAAAATTGTTTTTGAAAGTATTTGTTAACTTAGTTACAGCTTCATTACTCCTGATGTAAATTTATTATGAATACTTTAATAATAGCTCCATAAAGAGAGTTCTTTAAGCATTAAAATGACACTACGAGTATTTTTCTAGATAAATTATTTGTTAAAATTATTTTAACATAAAAAAATGTTTGTACCATCATTGTACCATGGGCTATACCCCCAGCTTTGTGTGGATGCCCCCCTTTAACTATTAAACAGGTAGAAGTAGGTAAACGAAACTCAGTTCACCACTTAATACGTCATAAAACCGAATTTTTTAAACACTAAAACGATTTTGCCTTGGACCCAAAATTGGGCCCTTTGGGGGCAGCCCCAAATTTTAAATGTAGACCCCAAACAAGTGACCCCTCATTAAAGGGTTCTTCAAAAGAAACAAAATGGTCAAACCAGAGATCAATATCACACCCCTGATCGAAATGGTTGCCATTTCAAAATTAGGAAGGAAGGAGAAGGCCTGATAATAGTAGTCTTGTAAACTTTTAAATTTTGAAATGTATGCCATTCTGGTTAGGGGTGTATATTGACCCCCAGTTTGTACCATTTTATTTCTATTGACAAACCCTTTAAAATGAGGTGGGGAGGTTGTTACCCATTCCAAATTTTGAAATGGCTGCCATTTTGGTTAGGGGGTTGATATCAACCTCTGGTATGCGCCATTGATTTCATTTTGACAAACCCTTAAAAATGAGGGTTCACTCGACAGTGGTTTGTTTTGAAATTTGAAGCTGCCCCTAAAGGGCCCCATTTTGGGGGCTGAGGCAAAGTTGTTTGTGCAGCAAAAAAGTATAGTTTTAGGTTGTATAAAATTGAGCCAAGATTAGTTTTCCTACTGTATCACATTTAAAAGTTAAGGTAGGGTATCCACACTTAAAGCTTGTTACCCATTAGTAACCCATTAGTGCTAAAAATGGATCGACCCATTGATGTTTTTTTGTTACGTAACTCCTGATCGAATAAAGGTCCCACTCTGAAATTTTTAAAGTGTACTCTTAAAATGATGCCTTAAAACCTATACAAATTTTGAACAAATAAAAAAAAACACTAACTCAGGTATGCCACAAGCCACCACACTGCTGCATTCCAAACCGATATATTTCACTGCATGGCGAGAGAAGTAGGCTACCTGAGGTGGCCCAAGGTACAAGCATTTCCACTACCTGTTTGTTTCCTTGACTAATATGTCAAGATAATATTTTGATATTGAGAAAGTAAAATAATTAGGCCAATATAGATTGATTTATCAATTTTTTATTGATAAAATGTGTTTTATTGCAGCTGCCTTCGACAACGATGTTGATGCTGTCATCAGAATTCTACTCGAATTCGGGAGAAATAGAAGAAGGGGAGGGAGGGGTGGAAGGGATGCGTGGAGAAGAGAAGGAAGAGGGGGTGGAGTAAGAGGGGGTGGAGAAAGAGGGGGTGGAGAAAGAGGGGGTGGAGAAAGAGATAGGTGGGAACAACCGGTAGTGCGACAGGAGGAGTGGAGGAATGGGGAGGAGGTGATGGCAATAGAGGAAGAGGTGGGAAAAAGGGGAGGGAGAGGGAGGGGGAGAGAGAGGGGAAGAGGGAGAGGGGGGAAGAGGGAGAGGGGGGGACAGTCCGGACAGTAGGACCCCATCACCGGACAGGACCCCATCACCGGACAGGACCCCATCACCGGACAGGACTTCATCTCCGGCATTCCAATTCCGGAATCCATCACCGCCATACTAACAATATGTGATCCTTATTTTTCAGTAATATATTTGTTCTGTTGAATTTCTATTTCATGGTTTTATTTTTTTAATTCCTTAAACTAGGCCTATTAGAACAAATCAACATGTTATATCAAATTTCTACTTTGTAATCAATTTTACATGAAATATCTGTTATATTCAAAAAATGTAGTCCCTCAAAGTTATTTATTTGTCTATAACATATAACATTTGAAAAGAAGTGTTAAATAACTCAGCTGGAGTTAATGGTCATAGTTAATGTGCTGTTTGAGAGTAGGCTAATAATCTACAAATGAAAATGTTACAGCCTCATTAAGGCGTTTGATCTAGTTAATGATTTAAAAAATATTTAAAGGTTTTCATCAAAATAGGGGTCAATTTCAATTTGGTTCAACTGTGACGTGTTAGATTTTATTAGCCTATAATAAATTTGGTAAATAATCTCATTAAAATCTAAAGTGACTTTGAAGTTGAACCATATCACTGAATGTTCTAGAAATTATTAAGGCTTCTTGGATTTGTATCTTAGGCCTATGATTAAAATCTAGTCTTCAAGAGAATTAAGGTTACATTACATTGTAATCACTCAAATACCTAATAAGAAAAAAAAAATTATGGTGACTTACTAATGGTGAGTAACTAACTATGGTGAATAACTATTTTATGCGATAAAATGTTGAGGGTGACAGAGAAAAAGTTGTCCAAGAATCAAATTTTTCCTTAAAATCCAAGAATTAAAAGAAATATTTTTGTTTTACAGCCCTTCATACTGTAACCATTCTAGTGTTTGCCTTGCAACTTGACCAAAAGTTTTAGAATTTCATGGAGAACAAATTAATTGAATTGGAAATGAAATAACAAATTATTATGGAAAACAAAATCATCTGAAAACACATCTCTATTCAATTGCTTTTGTTTCATTGTCCTAAAGCAGTAGTTTTGGATAATAAAGCTAACTTTGATTGACTTAGGGCCGCTATCTCCAAACTCGGTTAACCTAAAAAAAGATGTTTAACCTTGGGTTTATATGCTAACCAAGTTAGGAGAAAGCGGCCCTTGGGAGTTCAAATCAATCAGAGTTTGAAATGTATTCAAAATAATAAATTTTATTTATCATCATCAATATTTAACATAAAATATGTTCTACTAAACTTAAATTTATTAGTAACCTTGAAGTATTATATTAGTATGTAAATTAAATTAATTTTCAACACGAAAATGAAATAGTTAATATTCATATAAATGCAATAAAAAATAATGTATTAGAAAGTACTAATAAATATACAAAGCCTAAACATACCTGCACTCCAGAGTGTAATACTAGTGTTGCACTCCACAAACGCCACTAACTACTGAGGACTGTGGGAAAATCCGAAAGCCGTCATGGCGTGGTGAAGGGGATACAGAGCAACCAATAGGAGGAGAGGAACTGCGGCGGCGGCGCGGCGTCCTTAGCGGCGCTTTTGCGGCGGCGGCGGCGGCGGCGGCGCCGTTAAAAGGTGGTGGGTGCGCGGCGGCACAAGGGATCTTTCTCTGAATCTCGCCACTTTCCACTACAACTCTGGCCCGGCGCGGTTTTCCGCGGGAATCTTGCCTTGCACGGTGACGATTTGATTGGATTTTTTGGACCTACTCCTTCAATTATCGGTGGAAGAATTACTGTCGTCTTCATATGTAAATATTTGATATTAAAAGTGTTCATACGGTCGATATTTGTTTTACTTCCTCTCAAGGGCCGTTTTCGTTCCCGCTACTCCCCGTCGAAAGTAATATTTGAAACTATATTTGAAACTAACTTTTTTCACAATTATTACATTTCAATCATTTGAATTGTCTTTTGAAATACGTTTTTGTAACAGTTTTGTATTTTTTTGGTATTAGCGAATCTTTATATTTTAGCAGCAGTTGCCCGTGGCTTTGCTCAGGATAAAAATTATGACTCTCGCTGCGTAATTGAAGATAGTACCACATTCTGAGTTATTAATTAAACAATACCATAGTTTCAACATTCTATAGCCTAGTATGTTGGTCTGTGTAATGATATGTCAGTGGTATTTGATTACGTATAGAAACAGCATAAATTTGGTATGTATGTGTTTATAAGCGTGTGGGGAATAAGCTTTATATAGCCTTATTCCCACACGCGACATATGACATATGTTATGTTAACATTTATGACCCACCTTTGCAGTCACAGCAGAGCTCGACTGCCGTTCACATTTGATTTTTTCGAGCATTTAGTATGGTATGTATACGTTTAGAATTGTCCATGTGCTACTATTTATCCCCTATTACTACTTATGTCCATTAACTCTTTTGCCAAATTTAATTAATGCATAATTCATATTTTTCTTCAGGGGAAATTATTTCTCTGCAGTTGGCATTACTTGCTTGATCATCCTGTTGGTGGATTTAATGACAGATTCACACAAGTCTTCACCGCTCAAAGGAATCACGTCGATGGCGGACGAAGAAAACCAGTAACCCAAGACCTTCCAACCGAGGCCACTCACTCAATTCCTAACATATTGTGCATTTACGAATAAGAGAAACACATATGGTCACCCAGTTGATATGACCCAGCAGTGACACATGTAAATGACATGACCTAATTCATCGCTACGAATTATCGCTCGTAAAAGTTCGACTAAAGACAATAGAGTGCAAATGTAACTAACCATCTAGGTAAAATACTGTACAAAGTTATTGGCGAGAGCTTATTGATTTATCATATAATCAATGAGTATAGAAAAACTTACTCATAAATATTTGTCTTAAGCAACGTGTTTTGTGTAGGTTTAAGCTGCTATTGATAAGATAAATTAACACATATGCCGAAAAATATATATTTTTAATGTATTTTTTTAAATGTAGTTGAGTACATAATGATCAGTGTACTGCTTTACCGAAATACGATTTTACAGTACGTTGTCGTACCGACATCATTTTAACTAATTTACCTCACAGGGAAGAATCGATTACCGTAGTTCACATGGTAAGACCTAAGCTAAAGACTATGATAACTTTTCGTTCTGGGCCCCCAGAAGCCAAAAATACCATTCACTAATTTTATATACGCAAATACTGAGAGTGGTCAACACAGTACGTTGTCCTAATGTTAACGTAATGTGAAATCTACAGTGTTTCAGAACTCCCTACCAATATTTTAGGGCATTGTTCCTGGGTAAGAAACATATCTAAATATCATATTTAAATTGTCCGGAAGTCCTTAGTTACTCGCGCAGCAGCCATTTCGTTTTTTTCACTTATTAATTTATTTCTAAAAAATGGTTAAACGAAATTGATTTATACGAAATGTATTTAAACGAAATTGAAACTTTGCACAATCTTTTATGACAGCTAGACAAAGCTACAAAAAAATTAAAACATTTTTCTAATGTTTTTGTTAAAAACAAAATGGCGGCCATTTAAACTTTGTTTCTTAAATAATTAAAAAACCGTTGATTTTACAAGAGTAACCTTTTTTAGTTAATTCAATTACAAATCGATTGATACCTTATTTTATAAGATTGGACGAACATTAACTGAGATATGGCAGCTTTAGTGATACGTGACCACTGGATGTTAGTTGCAGTGCATGCCGAGGCATGCAGCTAAAGTCTGCCACAACAATGCAACAGTCACCGTCCGCTTTGCATGTTGTTACTGTAACAAGCGATTTTAGATTATTTCAAACAATAATACAATCTTACACAACCCCATAATTGTCATTTTTATCAATTATCTATCATTAGGATGGCTTAAAAATTGCACTCCTTTTTACTGTCTTTAAAATTCACACAAAACACCCAAACTTTTTATATCAGCTTTGTGAAAGTTAACGTACTTGTTTACAAACTAATCAGCTGATTTCATTTTGCCTGAAAATCTTATCATTGAATAACTACATAACATTGAATAACATTAAAAACTACATTGAATAAGTAATACCATTTTCAGGCAACAATAAACATAACATGGGACTTCATCTAGTTGAGGTCCACGTGATTATGGCCCGTAAAGTCCATATTTATAGATTCTTGGGACAGCAAACCTGCATACCCACCGCCCAAATGTTAACCTTGTGGAAGATTAGTAAAACTGTGTGGCTTGCTTCTTTCTCAATACATTTTAATAAAACTTTGTACGTGGCTTGCTCTAGTTAAGATATGTTGAATTA
This sequence comes from Flexamia atlantica, assembly GCA_035578135.1. Lineage (NCBI taxonomy): Eukaryota > Metazoa > Arthropoda > Insecta > Hemiptera > Cicadellidae > Flexamia > Flexamia atlantica. The sequence continues at coordinate 9,188,036 of JAQJVK010000021.1, read as the reverse complement.
TTGCCTAAAATCTCTAATTTTTACATTTTTCCTCGTCAGCAAGCCTGCATACTCACTTCCCATGTTATTCTTGTTGAGAATATTTTTGCATACTTATTTACGAACGTATTGATTTGACTTGATCCGAGGAAGTCATACATATACTGTTTGCAAATTTTCAGAGGGCTAGGCGGTATATCAAGGTGACACGGAATGAAATACATAAAGAAAATCGCTGGCATTAGGCGAATTTCGAAGATGTTTTACCTTATGTGCATTTAAATATTAAGAACTAATTATGTAATTGGTGATTTGTAACATATATGCTGTCGAGATTATGTGTGCCAAATTTCAGTCCTCTACGTGTATTATTAAGTCAATTGGAACGGAAAACCTAGCACAGATCTTCGAAAATTGAAAATCCTAGAGCTTTCTAAGGGTGAAGGAGATGA